>JBAMMX010000012.1:17106815-18306815 GCA_037126225.1 Dillenia turbinata | reverse complement strand
TTTTTTTTTTTAAATAATAAATAATACATGGGAGAGGGATGAATTCGGGACCTCTAATGGAGAAGGGGACGGTGTTAGTTGAGTTATCGCTCATTTGCTATTGTTCCATTTATTTGCTCTTTAGCTTGTCAGATAATAAATGCACTGGGTTAGCATTTCTTGTCAATTTGAGCTACATAAGATGATAAATTAAGGGGCTTTTTCTTTTCTTTCTTTTTTTTTTTTTTCTTTTAATTTAGCAATATCACTTGAAAGAGTCAATAATAGCTTATTGGTTGTCATTCCTTAAAAGGGCTTCTAATAGACCCACTATGTGTACATTAGTTTAAATGAGTTTATATATTGTCCGAAGAAACATCATTTATTTTGATAATATGTTGAAATAAATAGAAACCATTTTTATTAATAAATTGTTGCAAGTTTCGAATTTGAGAATTCAAAACTTGGGAATCGAAAAATTAAGTTGGAACAATCTTTTACCAAATTGGACTCGATATTGTTTGAATTAGATTAGTCGGATTATAGTTCTGAATAATGATTTGTCATCCCAAAAAAAAAAAAAAAAAAAAAAAACAAAAGCTGTTATCTTTTGAGGCATTATGTTCTTTTGTCATCACTAATTAAGTTGGTGCATGATTGAAACTCTCCCTTGTACATGACTCCCGTTCATTTGAATGACATTATGGTCTATATGGGATTTGGTGGCTTACCTTTCCCTGAGGTTATTACTCCAAATTGGCACATAATCAAGTAATATCCTTTTAACTATTTTGTGGAAATTGGAAAATATAACCTATAGAATTTGATGACTTCATAAAATTTTAAATTACGGCCAAGGGAAAAAAAAATAATTAAATTTTGTCTGTTGTGACTATCAGCAGGACTTCAAAAGTGACAAAGTTGATCAAAGCTTTGAGATGGTGAACAGCAGTTGCTTGCTAGGGTATTGTTGTTGCATGCCACGGGCTTAATTTTTTTTTTTATTATTTTTTTATTATTTTATTATTTTTTTTCTTTCTCGATTTAGACACGTGCAGACACCATCATCTAAGGGTGTAAGCCATGCAAAGCATCACCGGAAACAATTGTATTTTTTTCTTTTAGTTATATCACGATTTGAATCTGAGATTATCAGATTGAGAGTGGGAAATTGTGACCATTAGTCCTTTGGGACATCACTTAAAACAATTGTATTGTAAGCAAATCAAATAAATGAAAGCAATCATCTGTGCCACATTCGAATATAGGCAACAATAACTTTATTAACTAGAAATAGTACAACTCACTGATGAAGGGGCTCTTGGAAGGGCACTCAAAAGGATTGTGAATCATTGAACTTGTCATGTATTATTCTCCCCTACAGAGCCTTTTAAGCACCTGTAGGCGTGGTAAGAGAAAACCCTGAAATTTCCCATGAGCTGTATGAGGCTTTCTTGGAGTAATGTATTTTCCTTCCTCCTAAACTTTGCATACTATTGCAATAGATCATAACACATGGCATATCATTTTCTCAGACTTTATAAATCTCCTAGCCCAGTAAAAATACTTACAATAAAATATGTCCAAAAATATAAAGTAGTTGAACATTTAACGTAATTACAAAATAAATTTACACTACAAAGGGTTTCTCCTAATTAGACTATAGTTTCGAGTTTCGGGGAAGCATGGCTGCTTGTCAAAATTTGTGTAGAAGTTGCAAGTTGTGACCTTCTCCCCCATACTCAATTTGTATAAGTTTTGAGTATTCGGTTTCGATCTTTAGTATTTTGCAAATCACTTGCATTTTCCCAAATGATCTCCCCATCTTGCAAGGCCTTCCACTTTACTAAGCATTATCATTTCAATTGATGCATATGCTCCACAAGGTCCTTCTCAACTTCTTTATCAAAGAATTTGTCATCTTTATTGGAACTCCTTTTGGCATGTTTGAAGGTGGATCCCTCTTGTATTGGTGATAAAGCTTAAAATAGCTCACATGGAACACGCGGTGTAACTTCATCCAAGGTGGAAGCTTTAACTAATTGGTTACTCTCTCCACCTTCTTGATCAAATGTAGTGGTTCTTCATACTCTTGAATGAGCCTCATGTCCTTTCTCTATGGTTGCTTGAACTGTTCTTGCATGATTTGTATAAGCACCATGTCGCCTTTGTAAAACTCCAACAGCCTTCGACCTTTCTTTGTCTATTTTTCCATCCTCTCCAAGGCTTTCTTTAAATAAGCTTGGGAAATCTCTGTCTTCTGTCTCCATTCCTTCATGAAGTTACAAGTTCTCCGGCATTTGCACACGTAAGATTGCTCAAGAGTGTGGGTAACTAAGGTTGCTGGGTAGTCACAATCTCAAAATGACTTGTTGGAAGCTGCGCTCTTTTGAAATTTGAGAGTATAGTTGAGCAACATTCAGCAACGTTACCCAATCTTTCTAGTTGGCACTAACAAAATGTCTCAAGAATTCTTCAAGTAAGCAATTGAACTGCTCTATCTAACCATCTGATTGTGCGTGAAAGCATGAAAAGAATGCCAGCTCTGAGCCAAGTAGCTTGAACAACTCTGCCCAGAAATTTCCCTGAATGAGGAGTCCAGATCGCTAACAATGCTCCGCGGTACTCCACAATACTTCACCACATGCTGGTAGAGTAACTGTGATGTCACCTTCCTTGGACAATACGTTAGCACTAAAGAAGGTAACATACTTCAAAAAAAAAAGTCTGTCACTACCAAAATACCACACAAGTCTGCCCTACTGAACCGCCCCGTGATGAAATCAAGAGACACTCTCTCACAATCTTATAGGTACTAGAAGTGGTTCAAGTAGCCCAAATCCCTTTTCTATTATCACATTTGCAAAAATGTGTTCTTTAAAAATCGTCAGCTGCAGGGACATATACCATGTTGTCCTTTGCTATCGATAACCAATCTGTAATATAGAACTGTCCAATTTTCACCTTATTTGCGAACTTCATGATCAGCTGAACCGGAGGGTTCTTTAAATTCTCTCTAACGTGCTCTCTAATGGAAGTATTCACTCTACTAGATGCATTGTGAGCCACCTGTTTCGAAGTCGCAAGTTTGGCCTTTCGACTCAAAGCCCTTACCATCTTGCTTTGGAGCAAAGTTTGGCCGAGTTAGAAAATGACTAACTGCAACATTGTCCATTTTCACCACAAAATTTGATATGAGCAAGTAGTGATGCCATATGGAAGACAAATGACCGCCAGCAACTCTTTCCCTTGAGCGGTGTACCTTCGTTTGGTATCACTGAACTTCAAACTCTCGTAAGACACTGGATAGTAATCCTGCAGTAAAACTCCCCTAAGAGCAAAATCTGAAGCATCTATCTATATTTCAAATGGGTTTGTCACATCCAGAAGTGTGAGCACCTGATCACTTACTACGACCTATTTCAACCCTTCAAAGGCTTCTTGGCATAAAAATTGTACGCTATCTTGAGCAAAAGAACACTTTTCCCTTTTCACGTAAAGATCATTCTCCCATAATCTTTGAAAGACCAATCTGATATGCTCAATGTGCTCCTCCAACATTGGCTTTATGCCATGATGTCGTCAAGATACACCACCCTTCCAAAATACTTGATTTATCAAGGTACAAATTATGGTTAGTTCATTCATCAAACAAATGATATGACCAAAAAAACTCGTATGCTCTGTATCATGTTACACATGTGGTCTTTGGCTTATCCTGCGGAGCAATCTTGACTAAATCGACTGCAAATTAAACTTGGTGAAATACCTTGCCATACACATTTGATCGAACAAATCGACTATCAGTTGAATATGATGGGTGTTTCCTATGGTTGTCTTGTTCAACACCATATAGTCTACACATAAGTGCAAACTCCTATCATATCACAGGTTTCCAAATGCTTAGTTCACCCATGTTCTCTTTATTGATAAAGCAGCAACATAGGTAGGCTCTCATCTCTTCAAACCCTTCTTCAATTGTAAAGTTCACAAAAACTTAACGATTGAAGATTTATTAATGGCAAAGACTGAGCAAGGATTGTCCCCTAAAATCCACAAACATCCTAGAAACTGTATTAGTATCACCTTGTTGCCAAACAAGAAGTCAATCCCCACAATGATCCCAGAATTATCCAACTATACCACTGAAAAGTTCCCATTTCCTACCCTTTCACCAAGTTTTGTTGATGCAACATGTGCCGCTTTCTGCATAGGTCGCGCTTTAGAGTTAAACAACTCTGATTTGGCTCGAGTCCTTACAAACTTCAACCTAGATGTTTTGCTTCGCGGTTCGAAATAAAATTGTGGACAGCCCGTGTCAATCACCATACAGGTCAGTTTCCTATTCTGTTAAAATTTCGAGACTCAATCACGCAGCAGCAACAAAAGCAATAATAAATAAATTTTAGAATAAAAAAAAAATGAGTTTGCGATATATTTCAATTGGTGATATAAAAAATCTTAAGAATTGCAAATTTTGAATACGAACCACTCAAAGTTGGGATGATAGTCACGTATAATGAACTATCAACACGATACTACAACGTTCCAACTCTTTAACTTAGTGATTCTCGAATGATCGAAAAATCCTTACTATTAATTGTTCTTCTTAATAATTAATTCTCTCTCTAATAGACTTTTCTTTCAAGATGGTAATCATATTTCTTTCTCTCTAGGACCCAAGTTATTCACCACATGATAGAATAGTCAAATCTCTTTCAAATTACAACTCCTGGAAGTTGTATAGAGAGAAAATAAGGGAGAGTGAGGTAGTGAGTAACTACCCATTATCCCTCATTTAAATTTTAAATATTTACTTCTTGATAAAAATTACCCTCACGTGTGCATTAACCAATATATTCAAACGAAACTCCACAAACATGAGCCCTCTTAGGCACTGCTTGCTTCTTAATGGCATTGAGCAAAAGAGTGGCCTAGGGAGTTCTTCATCCTCATCTTCCTTTTCCTTTAAGGATTATGATGAAGCCACTCGTAGTGCATTCAATGCTCGCTTATGTGGCCATTCACCAACTCTGTGTGGGTCTCTTGCACCTAAAACACCCTTGTTGCTTTTGTTTGCTCCTGCCCCAACCTAAGGTAGATCTTTTTGATGAGGCTGAGTCATTCTTGGAATTTGAAGGCTTTCCAAAGGCCCCCGTATTCTTGGGTTTACCACTTGTGAAACTTCCCTCCATTATTGTTTGATGAAGAAGGATTATCCTTCTTCCTGGGGTCTGGCATGGATTAGTCTATCAAACATTTCGTTGCGGCTTGAGTTTCAGACAAGTCCTTGACATGTTGTCATTGGAGTTGCATTCTGAAACTTTCCAAGAAATCGAATGACTTATCTTTCTCTAGGATGTCCCTCATATCATGCATGATAGTTTAATATTGCTTCACATATTCATGAATCCCACGTTTTCTTTAAATCCCACAATTTCAAGCAAGTGCGATAATTCACATTTTTAGGGGAAAAAAAAAATTGAGTCTTCAACATGTTCTTCAAATCCTCCCAAGTATCTTTGTTGTATAGGTTGTTAGCATAAGTGGAAAAGTTTCTGCAGTGGAATATTTCATAAATTATATATAAATTAAATCATTTTAATTTATTTGGATCTACGACTTATACTATAGGATTTATTAAACTCAAATATTATTTATATAATGAAATTTGCAGGAACATAAAATGGGATTACGATTTTTATACCTAGATGCCCCTTCTTACAGTCAAAACTTCTATGAACAAATTGAGATCAACCCCGCAAGCGAAGGGTCTCGTATCCATCGATGAAGATCATGCATTATCCTAATGATTGCAAAAGCCAATTTGCAATTGTGGTTCAAGATTTAGGATCCATTCGGATGTTAAGAATAATGACCTTAAATTCGCAAAAAATAATTCGATTACTTCCTTGTAATTATTTAAGAAATATGATTTCTTAATCTCGCTCTTTTTTTATTTATTTATTTTTTCAACAAATGAAAGACGTGTTTCTTTCTTCTTTTTTTTTTCCTCCTCCCTACTATTATTTTTTTAAAAAAAAAAAAAAACCTCTACAAGATTGGGTGTCTCCTAATTTTCCTAAAATTGTTATTTTATTAATTATTAGGAAAATTGTAACTTTTAATTCATTGTTGTCTTTTTATGGTATGGTAGAGAGAGAAAACAAGTAAAAAAAGAGAGAGATTAGACGTTTTTATAGAGAGAGATGTATAAAGGAAGAAAAATAAATAAATTCTTTAGTTTATTTCACATTTTGAGAAAATCGTGTCAGAATGCCTTCTAATTTAATTAAATTGCAAATTCAAAATGTAAGTGATACATATAAAATTTAAATCCAAGACCTCTCCATGCACGGTTGCGACTAGCACTATATGGGGTAACCTTGCTAGGTTATTGACTTCGAACATAAAATTAGCATTTCTATTTTTGTTTCTCCTCGATATCTTTCAAAAATATTTATCTTTTAATTTTCTAAAAAATATTCAACGTTTTATTCTCTATTGAAAATAATCTAGTTCTTAACTCTCTATTATTTTAGAGCAAGAAAATAGTTGAACATTTAGTTCTATTACAAAAACAAGTTAAAAGGGAGACAATCGAGTAGCTCATTCTCTTAGTAAACTAGTGTTGTGCTACCTAATCCGGTTTGGTATCAGAGTGTCCTCCTATTGCTTTGGCTTATGTCCTGGATGACCTTGGGAGCCTTTCTAATAAAGTGATGTTCCTCTAAAACGAAAAACTTAAGTTAATGTGATTGTAAATTATTTTATAAGAGTGTAGCAATATTCTGTAAATATAGTAGTTGGACACTAAATTTTCTTAATTAAGATTTTGAGTATAATTTTTTGAGAATGAAAAGACGTGTTGGGAGAACCAATCTCTACATAAGTTCTATAATATTTGGCTCAAATTAATCAGATATTTCAAAAACTGATAGAAAATATATCTAACATATTTTTTATAGGTTTACTTTTGCACCCAAGGTGGGCCTCCCTCCCTAATTTATGGGCTCATCACCTCATTTTCCATTTCAAGAAAGTTACTCCATGTGATGTTTGGAAAAATAGATTTGGCTCCTCTAAATTTGAATTTAGGATCAAATTCAAATTTCTTTTTAAGATACTATATTTTAGAAAAAAGAAAAAAAAAAGGATTTAAACTAAATCAACACCTAAATCAAATACTCTAAATCTAGGGTATTTCAAAGGACATTGAATCCTTTTCAAAAACTTCTATATTTAAATTTTAAAAATTGCACAAATAAGTTATAATGTTACGAATGTATGTTAAAAATAATTATCTTCTTCTAGTCCCCTTTTTATGAAAGATAAAAACAAAATTTTCAATATTTTTCTCGAAAACGAATTTAAGTTTTCAATTATTCTTTCTCTCTCACTTCCTTTCTTTAGAAATAAAATAAAACTAAAATAAAATTAGCTTTTCTACTTTTGTTTCTTCTCTACATCTTTCAAAAATCTTTAATTTTTAACTTTCTAAATGTATTCAACTCTTCATTCTCTCTATAGAAAATAATCAAATTCTCAACTCTATTTCTCACACTCAAAAACTCTCTTTCTTACTTAAAAAGTAGGGCGAAAAAAATCAACTATACAATTTTTCTCTATCAAATATTCCACCGTTACTTGGTGCGAGTATTTTAATAGTAAATAATAATGATTTGAAGTATAAATGCAATCAAATTACAAAAATTTCAAATCCCTTTATTGTCATGTAATGTCCCAAGATATTTTAAATTCTAAAATTTCAAATCAATGCATTTGAAATTTTTGAATTGAAATATATATGTAAATTCAAATCCAAGTTGTCAATTTCTTTATTGTTTTCTACCAAAACAATGCTTTTAACCCCCACCCCCCAAAATATTAAAAAAAAAATCCCTAAAATACATTTTTGAACAAAATGGGGTGCTATGGAGCCAAATTAAAAGCTGATTACAGAATATTGTTTGGCACATTTTGCACCATAATCCCTAGAAAAGCTACTACTCCCAACACAGCTATTTTTTGGATGGGACTACCTATGTGAAGTCCGGCCTTCCCTCACATTTTCCCTGGCAGCTGCAGATTGTCAGCTTTACGATTCCATGGAGTGCATAACAGGAAGCTTTTCTCCTTCCACAAAACCTCTCTTTGCTTTCCTATTCTCCCAATTAAGATTTCTTCCCTTGTGCATATTTTCCTACGCTCGTGTTCCTCAGTGTTGGTGCGACTCAAGCTTATTATCGGTTACTTTTGAGCTTCCAGAAGATAGTCCTTGATTGGAAGTTCCTGTACCCGCTTCCTCATCAAGCTGTTTGTCTTGCTCGGCCCTTTCATCAGCAACCTCTGCTTGTTTATCATCTTTATCACCCCTGCAGGAGGCGCAAGTAAAGGAGACAAATTAGTAGGATATTCCATGGCAAACAGCATGACATGACCCAAGGACTGAATTACCGGAGCAAAGAAACGAATCATGATTTGAAATTTAAGACGATCCAAAATTTGTTATTTATAATGATTATATTTTTTTTTTTTATTTTGAATGTCGTGATTCTTAAAATTCTAGACTGGGTTTTTGATGATTTACCGTCAGCACCACTGTACCAGTTAAAATGATGAACAGAAGTTTGGTTAATGGTTAATTCCACAGAAACATCTAATGACCTACTTTATGGAGTCAAAATATAGGTTCTATGAAGGATAATGTGGTCAAAATGGTTTTTGAAGAACTTTGCAAATAAAAATCTATAGACTGGATTGATGGAAACAGCTTCTTTGCAAATGCAAAGGAAATGTTGCGTATATATACGGCCATCATTCCCTTATCCCGCACTAAACCGGGGAGTACTTTGTATACCGGGTGAGCCCTTTAGACTGGATTGATAGAAATTAAATGTCTTTTGTCGAATGCACAAATTGTGTCCACAAAGTATTTCTCCAACACAAATCCACTCTAGCATTACCTTGTAGGGCGCAACTTTTATAAATTTACTATGTGTCTGATTCTAATTTAATTAGTATTAGCGACCAATAAGCCGCGCTAAATTCATGAGAATGATTAGTAATGAGTTAAAAACAATATCATCAAAATATTTTGCCCGAATATTAGAATTAGAATTTTATGTTTTATTAAATTTGTAGTTTTTCAGAGCCTCTATATCAAGACTATATTTTTGTACTTATATATATGTTGTATAAAATTATATAAACTTGCCAAATTCATAGCTTAATTGGCAATTAGTGGAAAAACATAAGTAAATACTTTCCTAACATAGCTTTTATAAATTATAGATTGATTAGCACTAACAAACTAGTGACCTTGCAGCCATACCATGAAAACTCTAAGCTCCATCCACTATTTGCGAAACTGGCCACCCATCATTTAAATTTCCAAAATTCAAAACTTCCAAGTCATGTTGAGTCTAATAAAGATGTCCACGACCATGTCCTCACAAGGACAATTGATGTAGGATGACTTTTAGAGGATTTTAGGGCAATGGATATAACGGTTCCTTTAAATGTTCATTATTATGACCCAAGATCCTCTCCTCCGGAACATGGTCCACTTTTGCTTAAAGCGCCTCATGAATTTGTCCCTCAACAATGTCACTCAAAATGAGGACTTCCCAGAAGTTCACATACTGCTTCAACATGATCATGCTTAATTGTAGAGTTATTATGAGATTTCACCCAAAAAAAAAAAAAAAAAAAAAAAACAAAAGAACAAAAGAAAAAAGGCATTCTATCAAAATATAGATATCGATATACCAAAAGGTGTTCAATCTAGGAATCGTCAGCTTAACTATAATTAAGGGATACAACAATCTCTTCCACTTATGAAACTCACATTCTTGTCAGAGTTGCACACAGCCTAGAACCCATTACCAGGAAATGCAAACTAAAGGTTTAAGAGGTGACTGCCAGTGTGGTACTTTATCCCAAATCAATTTTAGAGTTGTCCCCCACAATAAGAGTTGTCCCCCACAATATAGCACTTTGCACCGTGTAGAACTCAAATCAAACTTCTTAAATTTGAGAAAACTCAAAGCAATTGCTCGAAACTGAAATTTTTAATCACTATTCAACTATAATAAATGTTACAAGCTTTTAAATAGTCAATTAATTTTAACGAAATATAACTATGACTATGAATGTGAATAGTACCGCTACAATACCAATTTCTAAAGACATAATAAATCTCCCAAAAAGAATCCCGAGATTCATCTTCCAATCAAATCAAAGTTAGGGCAGATTATATTTCAATTCTCTTTCTCCAAGAAGCTTGATCCCTATCAGCAATGTTCTTGGACACTATATTACCAAGATCCAATACAACCAAGGTCATAGCTCAAGTGATTCTACCCACTACTTCCTACTAGGTCTTGTGCTCAAGTGATTAAACAAGGCATTAGGCTTTTGATTGGGCTATGGTGGAGGGGTATCAGTCAACTTGTTTGAGTAAGGTTGTGTTAACAGGGCTATCCTTTGATTGGTGCTTGAACTGAAGATATTATACAATGGGAGTGAAATCCCTCTAGTAATATATGGGGAGTTACTAAATTGGTTGCCCCTTTCCACTCTTTAAAGGAAAAAAATAAAAGATCCAGATCTCTTTACAAACACCAACCCCGCCACTTCTTGCATATGAATCTCAATGTCAATGCCAGTTTCATGCTTATTCCCCACCCAACTCGTGCATCTGGTAAAACTCTATCGTATAGAGGGAAGACAAGCTAATATCCTAATACAAAGAAAGTGCTGCGGTTGCATAAAGCTGGTCCACGTTTGGCAAAGATCCTTTATGAAGAGTAGAAGGGAGAAATGGTTTGATTAAATCAGGTACTTAGCTAACAGCCTACTCACGTGTGAAAGCACAAAGGGATGCTTCAGCCAGATGAAATGGAAGAAAGTGCTGACTTTGGCTACAACATATATCAGAAGCCTAGATTTCATAAAAGGCAACTTTCTCTTCCATTGCTAATTACCAGATGATCCTAGAAATAACCTTTGGTACCTTGTATCACTCGTTAAATCTTCTGGAATGTAACTGGACCCTTGTGTAACTAAGAGGTAATACAAACAAAACTTAACTACAAAACTAAATGAGACAGATATCTCCACCTTAAAAGGTGAGGTACCTTTCCACCCATCTAACATCTTGGCAATTTTAGCAATCAACAAGTCTTAAAAGTAGAAGACAATTAATTTCAGCTATTGACTTGGATTCTCGGCGAACAGACCATAGACTCCTAAACTGTCGATGAAAAACTGAACATTGAGCAATAAAATTTTCATGAAAAGAAGAAAATGGAAAGAGAAGCCAAAAGTTTTTGATAACACATACCCTGAATAAATTATGAGTCCAACAGTAACTGCAGCAAATGCTATAAAATACATCCAGTCAACCTGAAGAAGTTTGTATTAGATTCATTTCCTGCATTCTAGTCATCACAACCTTACAAGTGAAATATATTCAATGTGTAGGGAAACGGACCTTTTCGTGGTATGCAAATATGCGAATCAAGACAGCCCACATGTCTGAGGTGAGCAAAGAAAGATTAAGCATTGTAGCCCCACTAATCTGCAAAAATAAAATAAAATAAAATAAATCCAGCAAAAAATAACTTGGGGATTTTTAAGAACCAGAGATCTAGAGTTAGCTATCCAGGTAGGGATGGATGAAACATGTTACTTTGATTTGGATCAAGGAAAATCTTCATTTACTTTGGTTATTGTGGTAGCTCAAGGCTAAAATCTAAATTAAGAAAAGAGACTAATTGCACAAGCTTTGGCAATTAAGTTCCATCTAGTCAACAGCAACAAATAATACTGTACATACAAATGCACTGCACCCTAAAAGGAATGATGTAGCAACTCTACAAGAACAACATTCTGATTGAACAGTAATTTAAAGTACACTCCTATATAAAACTCCCGGAATCTGTATTAGTTATGGAATTCAGAAATCACAAATCATTACATATAAGAGATTCACAAAAAAACATTGGTCAAGATGAGAAAAGTCAAAATTAACATGTCAAATAATCTCTTTGCTGTAATCACTCTCAGAATGCCAATGTAATACAGACAGGAACAAAGGAATGAGAAAACATCTCCTTGTGAGAAATTTATCACCCGGATTTGGAAAAATATCAGTTTCTAGTCCCTATCTGCATACATTTGCCCGTAAATAAAGATGCCTGATGATTTATATGTCTAAGCAGTATGGAATTGGACCCAATAAAAAAACATTTGATGATTCATTTTTCTAAATTGTAACAACAAACTTCTAAATTGTCTGCAAAATCAAGGCTGCAGACAATGTACATAAAATTTTCTACCATGCAGCTGAAAACAAATTCTCTTGTAGATCTGTCAAACATAATGATAATCTTCTTAAACATAAAGCATCATCTATCTGTGGCTATTAACATTGCTTAATTATGCATAAACATTCTACTTGGTGCAACCAACCCAAGAAAATGATGTCATTTCCTTGAAAAACCAATAATCATGAATCTCATTTCATCCCTAACAATTACTCCTTCCTGCAACAAACAACCTGGGTACTACTTTACATACTCCCAATCTATTTAAAAAATTTTACTCCCTTACGTCTGAAGTAACCATGACAAATACACACATCATGTCAGCAGATGCATGAAGTGAGAGTAAAAGTTGGATGATGAGCAATACTTTCTAACAGATGAAAAGGAAATCCACAACTTCATAAATGCACTTCCAGTTTTTCTAGTTTTCAGAAATCATTTTCTAGTGTTAGATCAAACAAATATATGCTTGCAAAGATAGAGTACAAAAATCTGGAAATACCAAAAGAGGCATAAGCTTTTTGTATTTAAGAAGTAACTAGAACACCCCAAAAAAAAAAATCATATTGATTGGAAGTTTGGAATTGTATTAAAAATATATATATATATATATATATATATATATTTATATATTTGCATCAGGATTTTGGGCTCTAAGTTTCTATAAGGATGAATCATGTCCTCACATGTTAGAAGGTGTAATTAGCACCATAATGTTTGAAAATTTAATAACCTTGTATTCTTACCTTTAGCAAGATTGGCACTCCTGAATAAAAGAGGAACATAGCTGCTGCAAATCCAAAGAAAGGAATCCCCTGAAAAAGATAGGATCATGCATCATAGGTCATTATTTGAAACCAGATAGGCCAGAAATAAAACAGAAAGGAACACTTTTTATAGTTTCCTGCTCCTTTCTAAGCCTTTAAATAATATGGTTATAAATCAAAGATAATGCCGCTGCAATGCAGCATTGAAATTGGAAAATCTAGCATTTTCCTTACTTGTTGAAGGCATTCAGTATTTACACAAAACCATATTTTGGTAGAAAAAGAAGAATGTCATTAGAAGTTTCCTGCTCCTTTCTAAGCCTTTAAATAATATGGTTCTAAATCAAAGATAATGCCGCTACAATGCAGCATTGAAATTGGAAAATCTAGCATTTTCTTTCTCACTTGTTGAAGGCATTCAGTATTTACACAAAACCATATTTTGGTAGAAAAAGAAGAATGTCATTAGAAAAGATGTACAAATGATACAAACAAGGATGAATGAAGTTCCAGGACAGATTCAATATTAATTTTTCACAAGATGACACTTGGTTCATAGTTTGTTTTACTTAGTGTTGCATACTGCTGTTTTTCGTAATTATGGTGCTAATAACCTCCGATGGTGACACTCAAATCAGTCTACTCAGTTTACGATAGAATGTCCAGACACCCAGTGGATCCGAGGACCTATTAAAACCAATAGTAGCCTAATTAGGTTTGGCTGCTTTGATTTCCCTATAGTTAGCTCAAATCTCTTCCCAAAGGCTCAAGAACCAATTAACTATCCAACCAAACGTTACGCCGGAAACTAGTTAACTGTGGCTACATGTTTACAATAAATATTAAAAAAAGATTCAGATTTATTCATACTTTCCAAAATTGCTTTTGATCTAGAAATTTATCCTTGGAAGTCCATAAAATGTAATCCAAGCCATTCTTGTTTAATATGCATCCTATGTTAAACCCCAGAACTAAAATTTTTCAGTGAAACAGGAGGCACAACAGTTATTCATTTATCATAAATGAAAGTTGTATGCAAATATAAATCAAGTTGTTTAAACCGTTGGTACTCCTAGAAGGCCCTATATTGCTGCAAAAGGAACATACTTTCCCAGGACCATAGAAGCAACTGTTAACTCCCTACCCCACCTCCACTACCTGAAGGGGGGGAAGAGGCGGAATCAATTGCATCCCTGCAATCATTCAGAAACCAGGGCCTTTAGCCCTTGCTATGTGGCCACATGTAACAATGCACACGAAAAGTTTAAACTGACACAACAATTCATTAACAATCATAGAGAAAGTTAAAAACTCACTGCTCCTGCAGACCAGTGGATGCTTTTCAGCTCATTACGTTCAAGTATACTTCTATAGAAGCTGTCAAGGAGTTTGACAAGTGATGGCAAAAGATAATAATCCAGTAAATATAAATTCAAAATTTTCCTGGAGACTTCCAAATGAAGCTCATGTCCCAAGATGTAAAAATCAATCAAAGATACAATTAATCTGCAGTAAGTGATAAAAATTCAATGAAAACAGCATTAATATCATTCAAGAAACAATTTACTACTTGGCTTTAAGTCAAAGGATACATTTGAATAGCACTAACAATTGCACCAAAAAGGCCCAGCATTGCCATAAGTTCAACTCGATCAGCAACCTTCACAAAAAACTCCTGCATGAAAAGTTTAACAAAAAGAAAGGATTAAAAAGGGAGTCAAGATCTTAGAAGGCACAAACCCACTTAATGCTAGAGCAGGTATGCCAGTGTGGATAAATACTACACGAACATTGTGTAATGCATGCCCTAAAATAGAACCCAGGTTTCCCAACAAAAGATCCCTCCAAAAATACAACAAAACATCCTATACTTTTAATCCTCACTGTGATCAATCTTTCAGAAATGTTCTCAAGAGAAATTTCTCTGTGTGAAAAGCAAGTATCAGAAGCAAGTAAAAAAGAGACTCGTGCCTGGATTGGTCAGATGATGCAGATCTGAACAGGGAGAAGCACTTCCATGTCATAGCATCAAAGAAATAACTTTAGTAAGAAAATAGGATGAGAAATTTATTTTTTTCTAGTAGGAAGTGGGTGGGAGTTCCTGGAAACCAGTGAAACCATTCTAAGAAGATCTTTCGAAAATTGATATCACATGCCAATCACATCATCAGATGAAGTGTATATAATTTTTCCATAGATTCCCACATCAGATCAAGTATATATAATTTTTCCATAGATTCCGCATATTCACTCAAAAGATGAATTAGCATATCCACACTGAATTTCAGAAACAAGGACTTGCACTGTAGACTACTCAAAGGGTTGTGGAATAAAAAAATTAAAGAGAGAGAGAGAGAGATTAAAGAAAAGAGATTTGTGAAAGAGAAATAAGTGCAGGTGATCGAGCAAGTGACTGAAGGAGGCAAGAAGCAAGTAGGAACACAATAGTACAACAGAGAAAGGACCAACTGAATAAGAAGAAACAATGGGGGAGGCAGAAAAGGGAAGAGAGAGAGAGAGAGAGAGAGATGCATACAAAATTCAAGAGATAGGAAGTTATGGAAAAGACATTCACACTAGAATAGCAGAAACTTTTACATCTAAGTTTAAGCATGAGAAAATATTGCATAAGAAGATAGAATTTATCAAGCAGTCCAACTGGAAAATAATCACATTGTCGTATCATCAACACCATGTAAACATGAAACCAAACAAAAGAAAAAAGTGCAATTAAATGAACAAAAAGTGATATAATTACCTCAGTGACATTACTGATAGCATAAAGTGTTGAGCCCACAATAACAAGCAAATCCCCTTTAATTGGGTTACTTCCTCCTGTATGACAGTAAAATATCATTATTAAGCTAATATAGATGAAATATGGGAAACACTCAGTGCCTACATCTAGCATGAGATCATCATAAGCCAGTAAATGCCTGAACATCAGCAGGTAGCCACTTAAGGTCATAGCGGTTGCTTTAGACAAAGGCCAAAGCATATGTCAGTTTTCAAAATTATCAATTTCACAAATTGGTTGTTTCCTGCTTTTTTGCATGTTATTTGGAAACAAAGCTTCAACCACAATGAACATTCATGCAAGGGCAAGCCAGAAGTGCTCATTAGGGATCTATCAAGATCTTTCCCATGAACATCCACACTAGGATTAGTGCAACTCCGCCGCAGGTTCTAACATTCACTCCATCTATAAGCTCTATAGAGTACTCACTAGGGCAAGATATTTAATTTCAAAAACAAAAAGCACCTACAAGCTCACAATCAACACCAAAGGTGTGAAGGTTCCATGCAGAATGTCCTAATTATCACATGGATATAGTTTGAGTCCACTTGCATTATTTGTGGAAAACAAATGACCTCACAAAGAGTAGCCAGGTATTAACACTTGGCTTCTCTAATCCAAATAACTGCCTAGTGAACGTTGGAACTGAAGACACTTCACACTGAGTGGTGATAATTGCACCATGCCAACAGTAAAGCCATCAATGCAATTGATAACCTAAACTAATCAACAAAAACTGTGTTACTAATCAATTGTAGTCTAAACTAATCAACTGTAAAGCCATAAATGCAATTATCCTTCAAATAAATCAGGAAGTTGACGATCTGACACACCTTCCAAAATAAATAAATAAATGTTAGAATGGAAACATAATATTTAGACTTGAAAGTAAATCTATATAGTTATTATTTTTATTACTACAAGCCAATATACAATATTACATCAAAACAAAGAAAAAAAATCATTTAGCCCCACACTTTATATGAATAGTTTTCTTTAACAGATTAAATAACAGCATGAACCAGTAGGAAATCCATTGAGCCAGTTTATTATTGCAATATAATGGAAATAGAATTGTAACCCGGAATAAATTCAAGTACGGGGTAAAGCACAACTTCACCTGCTCTGTCACCTGCATGGACATCTGAGAAGACAACCATAACTAGACCAACAACACAGATAGCCACACCAGCAAATTTTCTGTATCTATATTTTGTCTTCAAGAAAAACCAGGTAAGAAATATAACTGATGGAATTGACCAACAGTCTAGCAGCATAACACTTGTTAGCGATGTATATTGATATGCCTTGACCACTGCAAGTGATGAACAAAAAATGAAATGCTGCAAAGGATAATCATTCAGAAGGTGAACTATATATGGGCTGAGTACGATTTCTAGGTTCAATAGTTGCAGCATAGCAGTAAGAAGAGATAAAAAGTGATCTGCGACATGAGATATAAAACAAAATGATCGGCATCACTAACTAAGGCTATTTTATATTTAAATCTCTTTTAATCATATACTAAAAGTTTCTTCTTTGGGCAAAGAGAGATATAGTTCATTTATCACAACCAAATTAATATATGTTATAGAACATATAACAATTTCTATTAGCAGGTAGAAAAAGGATAGCTTGAAAGCAAACCCACCAAGGAAATTGGCCTCCACATCCACCAATCCAAGAAGTACATAGTAGTACCATTTTGCCTGCCCAAGATAATTAAAGAAGTTGCATTTGAACATTATAGGAAGCAGCAACATAAATATGTCTCTAAGGACAATTAAATATTCTACTACAAATTTAATTGCAGTCCTCTACCAACTATTCACAGAATACAAGAATTTTAAACAAAAAAGACACTACCAATATAACACTTTCACTCTTCTATTTTCTTATTAGAAATGCAATTTGGTAAGGACTTAGTCCACGTCTATCATTTTTTTTAATACATATATACATATATATAATTTTTTTTTGTTCATTAAGAGGCATGAGGGCCTAGGTCCACATAATGGGATAACTCTCCCCCAATGCAATCATTAAATAAGCCGCAATCACCGGGAGTCAAACCTGCTCCATTGAGGAAGCTACCTGAGTACACAACTGCTAGGCTTCCCTGCTTGTTTCAGCTCACATATATCCAGTTAACAAGCTAAAAATCACATGGTTCTTGAGCAGAGTCTCAGTTCGTTTCAAACTTGGACTCCTTAGCAAGCAAATGTTTTGCCTGTGACCAAATTCATTTAATTTTGGCAAGAGACTTTTTGTTTCCTAGTGAACACAGATAAGAATAGACTCATGAACAAGGTTATATTATAAATCTACATAAAGTTATGCATTTTCCAAGTTCCCAATCAAAGATAAGAAAGTCCCCAAGTAATAAACATAGACTTGTGAATGAAAATCCAACTCATTTGATAAAACCTTTAAAAAAAAAAAACACAACAACAACAACTAATAAATTAAAAAAAAAAAAAAAAACCAACTAAATATGATGTGAAGAGTCTTCATCAAGCCAAATTCTTCAAAATTACTAAAAATTACGTGACAACACTGTCAATGATCCACAACTCAAAAAAGATGGCTCCTCTAATACTATTACACACTAGAAATTTACTAAAGAATAATTACGGAAGAGAAGAGGTATACATAATATAGCCACTCATACTTAAATAAACACAAAGGAAAGAAATTGTGAGATGAAGCCTGGTAACAAACCTTAAGTGCTTTCCTTCTGTAAATCATCGAGCTTCCATAGACAAGTGCTAAGAGCACATAGTTCAGGAAAGACTGGGAAGTCGGGGCATTGATTCCTGAAAGTTGATATATGATTGAATCAACATTTCTCAAACACCAACAATTGTTCAGAAATAAATAATTCGAATAAGCCTAATCATGCATTGCATATAGACCTATAAAGATGGATAGGAGTAGATAGCTTTGAAATATCTCAACAACATCCAGAATAGGAAGCCAAAATCCAGACTATAGAATCCGTATTAAATATCTCCTGACTACTGAGATATGTCTCTGAAGACCCTTTAATCAGAACTATTTCATTCTTAACCAAACACCAAAACCTGGATTTTGAATCCAGGGACACATCCACATGCAGGTTTTGCCCACAAGGAAAAAGGGGAATTGAAGTATGATGTCCTGAATCATATTTCAATATCTTCAGCACGAAAGTGCAGGAAATACGTATTGAAAACCTACAATACATGATAATAAGAAATACAAGTTCAGCATAAAGAGAAGTAATAATTCCAGCATTAATATAAATACGAGTTCTTAAGAGAAGCCAAAAAAAAAAAAAAAAAAAAAAAAGATAGAAACATTCTTAAAGACAGCTAATTCAAGTCAAAATGAACATCGATGATTGAGCCAAAAATCATTTCTACATTATCATCGAAGTCAATATATGGACCAACTGCACCATGAACCCATAAGTAGAGCATCAATGCAAACCTTTATTTTAAAAAAAAAAAAAAAAAGAGAGAGAGAAAGAGACCTTTTTTGGCAAGTTCAGAAGAAGAGAAACCAGTGGAAGTGATCAGTAGGGATAGAAACTGCCCCAATCCAAGGCCCACCAGTGTCTTCTTCGTCCAGAGTTTCTTCCATTCCACCATTTTTTCGCTCACACAAACTCTATACCAACACAAACCAAATTCAGGAAAACAATCACAATCAAATATTCAAATACCCAAAACGCAACAATCCCACCATCTTTTCAATTTCAATACTCGTAAATTTCTACCCGACCTCGCAAAATACTCGCAAAAAGTCAAATACCCACCTGGAATTTCGGGGCAGAGAACGTAACTGTGACGATGAACTCAAGAAATTGGAAGGAAATTTGATTTTATGAGTCAGAAGAGGCTGTGTTGGTGTCTCCGTTGGACTCTTAATAAAATCCATAATCATAATAAATGGTACAAAAATTTAGGAAGTCAGCACCAAAAAAATTAACATTTTTGATTCGTAATATAATTTTCTAGGACACTGAGATGTTGGGTCCCACCATAAAACTTTTGAGGGTATTGAATTGACCCAAAACAAAAAGATATGAGAATTTTTTGGAAGAGCATTTTTGGAAGCATATCGGCATAAAGTTGTAAATTTCCTGAAATTATTGCCCGGAGATGATGAAATGATAATACCTTTGTTAATTCTTGGCTACGGTAGGTCAAAACTTCACATCGAAAAGGACATAATCTTGGAATATTAGAAAGAAGGTGAGGGAAAAAGAAAAGCGGAAGGGAACATAAAAACCCTTTTGATAGCTACGGTTGACCGCTCGAATGGTTGTGAGGCCATTGAATTTTTTTGATCATATGCTTCATTTTTGCTCTCTGGACCAAATGATTAGCTTTGGTTTTTAATAATTTTATGTCACTGTTTTGCTTGTTGGTTTGGAGCACAATTGTGTAAATTCAAATTTTAATATTTATAATTTATTTAATAATTATATATTATTTTTTATAAATCATTAGTATTTGGTACCTCGTTATATCCAACTAAATATTATTTGAGTTGGATTAGACTTTTAAAGAAAAAACTCTCCCACACTTATTTTCGAAATATACAAAAGTCAACTTTGAAATATTGGTTAAGCGGATACTAGTATTCAGTCATTGACTAACTAAGTATTGATATAATTATATATAAGTTGTATAATTATAAATTTACAAACATCTAAATAAATAAAAAATATATTTTTTTTTGTTATTTTATTTTACTTAAATAATAATATTAAATATCTTGATTACAATATCCAAACCTATGTCCTCAAGTTGAAATAGAATTTTAAATAATAATAATAATAATAATAATAATTTGGAATTGGAATAATAATATTTAAGTCATTTCAAAATATTATTTAAGTTGAAATGGGATTTTAAAGACTTCACCATTTACTTTTTTTTGATATTAGTCAAAGTATGTGTTCAAGTTGACCTCTAAGGTGGAATTCAAGTTTTGATTTTGCCTAATCTTTAAAATGAATTCAACTTTTCTAATTATAACATAATTGAGAAGATAATTAATCATATTTTAAGATAAAAAATCCAGATATTAATTCCTAGCGATTGAAAATATAATTCTAAATTATCACATTCAAGAACTTCTAAAATATGACACCGGGATCCTTGTAAGGACATTCAAGTGGTAAAAAACTTTTGCTTAAATATTTTTCTCAATATTCAAACTTTCGTGAATACGTATATTTTTGTGATCCCTATATATATAACAAAAAAAAAATTGAGGTTGCCGGGGGAGATCATATTGTAGGAATGTACCCTCTATCATGTTCATATAAGTTCCTTAATTAGAGGAAGGGGAGAAAGGAAAGAAATGTGTCTAATTCAATTTGGAGGGAGTCTAAGGAGATGGGATGAGAGATTATGGAATTTTGTTCCTTTTCAAATTTCTTTCCCTAATTTAAAATTCTAAAATAGAATAAGCAACCGGAATTTCTCTTTTTAAAGAAAAAATGATAAAATGATAAAAATAACTTTTTTTCTCCCCTTTCTTCATCAATCTCAAAATAAAGCCAGGATATCACTTATTCCCTTATGAAATAAATGACAATTTCTTTTTATCTCCAAAATTTTTGATATAGTTGAGTCACTTAGAAGATATTATTGACTCATTAAACTTAATTGATTAATAAAACTATGTATAAGATAAGATAAATACGTGAAAAATTTATTTTTGTATTGATTTCATGTACGAAGACATATTTCATATGTTCCCTTCTTTAATAATAATTTTCGATCAGTCCTCAAAAGAATAGCTCAGTGGTCACACCCCTTCCTAACCCAGTGATCACAAGTTGAATTGAGAATTTTTATTTCTATTAGCCAAACCGAAAAAAAATCATCCACAAAGTCATTATAGTAGTAGTAGCAATTTTTCCACACTCTCCTAGACACAATTCTCGTGTGCCACTTAGCAATTAGTCAAGAGATTTCACATATTGAACTCGACCTTCTCTTTGTGACACATTCCTAAGTGAAAGTGTAATCTTTATATTTATGGGGTTTTTAATGAGTCATCAACTCTGGGGTTTCCTTCAAATCTAGTTGAATTCTTTCAAAAAATTCAGTGTGAGATGCACCAGAAATCCATAGCCATATATTATGTCTCATGTAAGACCAGCATTTTCTTGAATCACTAAAAAATTACATTACGATATCTAGTTAATCTAATAGTTAAATATTAATACTTCTTAAATAAATTTTGGGTTCAAATCTTATATACGAAGAAAATAAGTATTGGGATAGTTTTATCCATTAAGGATTTAACTCAATTCGAATCAGATTTAGTTAAATTCAAAATGATTAAAGAATACCCATAATTTAAAAAAAAAAAAAAGAAAATTCCTTCATTCTCCATAAACAAAAAAAAGGATAAATCTATATGGGCTCATTCAATAAATCGTAAGAAATCTCCGATGCAGCACACAAAGCAAAACAATAGTTAATTTAATGGGATAAGGTATTAAATTTTTTAATTAAATTTCAAACTTAAAACTTGAGAATGAAAAAATGAATAAATCGAAAGAATTATTCCCTAAATAAGATTCTTATAAATTATTGAATTAAATTAATAGAAATAAGATTTTGAATATTTATAGTAAAAAAAAAGCCAAAACACTATTTATAGAATTGAGACTTGTATCTGCCTCACAAGGTGCAAATGCTTTTTGTTTGGCAGCTTTTGACATAAAAGCCACACTCTTTGGCTTAGAATGACCCAAGACACTTTAGGCATGTTGTTTCTTTTTGGTCACTTTCTTCTTTCAATAGCCATTATTAATCAAAAGACTATCTTCGAATAAAAATTTTCAAGCCCCCAATCAATCAGTTCCATCTCACAATTCTTTTTGAATTGGAAAAGGCACAAATTCTCTACACAAATCATTGTAGCATGCATGACCATTGCTTTAACCAATTTCAAAATACTTTTTAAAATACCCAAGTAATGAATATATTAAAATAATAATAAAAAACGAACTACTTTTATTTTCTTTATTCTTTATTTAAGTGTTATTATTAATTTTTTTAATAAATCATCGATATCTGGTAATCACATTAAATTCGACTAAAAGTGCTATTGTTCATAACAGTTGCAAAAGATAATAATATACAGATGTATAAAATAATATATACATGAACTACATTTTTTATTTTGCATGTTCAAAGCCCTTAAATAGTATTTGAATAATGATAATAGTTTTTTATTTTAACATGCTACAACAATACTTTAGCAATTAATAAATATTATTTTAAATAAGATAGGAAAAAAAGAAAAGTTCTATTCACATAACTTTTTTATGAAACAAACCCATATTGTGATTTAGTCCCAAATTATTAAAATTTTCAATTTGGTTTCTAATTTAATCTTTTTGCTCCTAATTAAGGATAATTAAACCTATGTTAACTTTATATAACAAAATCATGTGTGAAGGCTTTGGTTTATTTCCATAATCTAGAGGAGATTAGGGGTACAAATTAGCCACCTATTAGGGTTAAATAGTTGTGATGGACCAAATTATAGAGGAAAAAAGACCAAGAACATTGAAGAATTAAAACAGTAGAGGTAATAAAGAAGGTAAAAAAAAAATATCGAAAGAATTTTACCTATTAAGAATTCAATTCGATTCGAATAAGATTTAATAAAATTCAAAATAATTATCAAATAGCTATAATTTATTAAAAAAAGAAATTGCATTATTCCCCCCCCCCCCCAAAAAGAAAAAAAAAATAGCAAAAAACCATTCATTGAAGTGAGACTTGCATCTGCCTCACAAGGTGCCAATGGCAGCTTTTGACACAGACAACACCCACTTTGGTTTAACACTTTAGGCATATTCTTTTTTTTTTTTTTGGTCGCTTGTTGACTTTCTTCTTTCAACAGCCATAATTAATCAAAGGACTATCTTCCATTAAAAATTTTCAATCCCCAGATCAATCAGTTCATCTCACACTTCTTTTTGAATTGGAAAAGGCACATGCTGTCTACACAAATCATTGTAGCTTGCATCACCGTTTGTTTAACCAATTTCAAAATACTTTTTAAAATACCCAAGTAATGAATATAGTAAAATAATAATAATAAAAAACCATCTAATTTTATTTAATTTATTCTTTATTTAAGTGTTATTGTTATTTTTTTATAAACTATTAATATTTAGTAATCACGTTAAACTCGATAAAAAATTGCTTTTCACATAACTTTTTTATGAAACAATCCTATATTGTGGTTTAGTCCCAAATAATTAAAATTTTCAATTTGGCTTATGATTTAATTTTTTTTGCTCCTAATTAAGGATAATTAAACCTATGTTTTTTTTTTTTTGTATATTGAGACTAGAATCCGAACATATTACAAAGGGAAGAGAGAGGTATCACTTGAGATGAAACTCATTGGCATAATTAAACCTACGTTAACTTTATAGAACAAAAATCTTGTGCGAAGGGTTTGGTTTATTTCCAAAATCTAGAGGAGATTAGGAGTTAGGTTGCACGGAAATAGAGAAACAGAAACAGAAAAAGATACGAAACGATATGAGAAAATGACATTTTATAAAAATATAGAAAATGTAAATATGACCAAATACGTAAATATAAAAATATAATGATTTGTATATAAATATTAATTATTTTATGAAAATAATATAGTAGTAATATTTTATAATAAAAATCTAAAATGATCAAATATATAATTATTAATTATAAAATAAATAATATAAAAATTATAATTATAATTAATTTAACAAATAATTCATTAAATATGAAAAAATGTGTAAATATAAAAAATATAAAGACTTTTATATAAATATTAATTAATTTGATATATTAAAACGTTTCAAAAATATTTCGAAAACAAAAAAGTTTTGAAAACGGATTTTGTGCATCATAGATTAGGGTACAAAATAGTCACGTATGGGCTAAAAAGTGGTGATGGACCAAATTATAGAGGAAAAAAGGTTTAAGGGCATTGAAGAATTCAAACATTGGAGCTAAAAGAGAAGGTCTAGCCTTAGAAACTTTACTTTGCATCAACTTGTCTTTGTCTCAACTTATTTTTATTTACTTATAATATTTTAATTTAAATAAAAAATTAATGAAAAATACTTTACAAATAACAGTCGAATTACTTCAAAAATAAGATTAAAATTATTATTCCCTGCACAAGAGATTGTTCAGATTGGAAGCCATATGGACCTCAAACTAGGACTGTAAGAGGTTTGCAAAGGAAGCATGGGAAAGAAACACAGGTCGGGTCTCATATGCAAAAAGTTCTTACATTCTTAAGGCAAGCAAGGAGCTCACACATTTGGCAATGTTCTGAATCTGATGGCAAGTTTGAATTGGCACAAGCAAGGTCTAATCAAAGGTTGATTATAAATCTAATAAAGAAGCAATAGTAGTGTCGGTAAGTGTGCCCATTGGGGCATTATTGGGAGAATGAAATTTTGATTTTAAATTTGAATTTTGGAGATAATGGGTTAACTCCCGTCATCCCTAAAATATCTCTAACTCTCTTCCTTTATGTGGTGAACATGAGTTAACCATTTTTTAGATTTTTGAGATACGGAGAATGCTAAGTAATTCAGAATTGCTTGAAAATTTCTTCCGTCGTTGTAATCAGACCTTGGGTTGAGATGTCGTGATATTGCGATAATAGTTCGATTAATCTTATGATCATCATCTTGGCCATGCAATCTGTTCGAAAGATTTGCCGTTCGGTTCGATTGATTTTTGTAAACCCTACACGTCGAGGTATTTACCCGGTCCAATCTATTTAATTTTTCAAAAATTATTTACTTCCACTGTGTATCAGAATTAAAATCCAACGTTGGTATCAAAGCATAGGTTGGATTAATTAAAATAAATTTTGGAATTTTTCGGGTGTAAAAATGTTAGGGTTATAAATTTGGGGTTCGGATCACAAATAAGTTTCGTGAATCCGATTATACTACGAGAATATCCATGGCATGTAGATCACGAATATAATTTCTTCGCAATTTTTTGAGCACGTTAGGATCATCAATTGCTTGGTTGAAGTTCTCGACCCAAAACCATGACCGAGATATTAAGCCATAGATCTGTCGAGTTAGAGGGCAAATTGATCTGTGATAATGGTTATTCATGTTCTTCATGTTCGGATCTGCATGTCTCATATATTAATTGTAATTTTTGAGAGCTAGAAAGTGGTATTAGGCTATGGCCGCAAAGGGCCGCAAGCAATGATGCTTGAACTGCCGAGATTAGAGCCCAATTCCTCCAAATAATGGAGTTAGAATGATTGGAGATGGCTCAATAACAATTTATAGTCGAAATCTGACAAAAAATGGGCTGAAAATGGAGTTTTTTGGAAGCCAGGTTGAGGGACCCGATTGTAGAGAAATCAGGCGAAGAAGAACCGTACCAGACCCGCTGGAGTGTGGCATGCACACGCGTTGAGGTGCGTGACGCCCGGGGGTGCAGGCACGTGTATTCCACTCCGAGTAAGGCACGTCGAGGGGTCGGGAAGGTCCGGGTCGGTTTCGACCCGGATCTGCAACCCGACCCGCGTTCCCAAGCTGGGAACCCGGTCCGTGAGCGTGCAAGCGCGTGACCGACGTGCTGCTCGTCTGGGCACATTCAGCTGTATACTACCGCGTGTGCAGGCGCACGGCAGCGCGTGGGACCACCGGCGGCACGTTAGGTCGTCCTAAATTGGAATTTTTCAATTTTCTGAAGGTCCCACATCCATAAATATAACTTTCTGTGAATTTTTGTGTGCCGAATCCAAAATCGAATGATAAGAAGCAATCATGGGTTGTGATGTATGGTGTCCGTTGACTCATACGCTCGCTTTGGGGTCTATATTCGAATTATTTTGGATTTGTTGATTCGAAAGGTGCACAAAATTGTGAGAATAAGTATCACAAATTATTATTGTCTCTTAGATTGCTTCAAAAATTATCGTATTGGATCTTTGTAAGGGGGATAAACTGAATTTGATTACTACGAGATTTTACACCAGTAGATTCAGTTTGTTCTTGATGAACAAGATCTATCTAAAATTTTGAGGCACAAGATGATGGACTTCGGGAAAAGTATCACACCTCAAGGAGATGGGATTAGGAGGCATTACATGCACGTAAGAGAAAGGATGGTCGAGTTAGAACAATTCTCCTGAGAAACATGCACGATGATGTGATCCTAGTCAATGAGTAATATCTTATGGCTATATCGGTTTGGTTTGCCCTAAAGAGAGCATTGTGGTGCTCTTATAGCTCCTGAGGTGAGGATGCTGACTTGTAAATTTTATAACTTATAAGAAAAAGGGTTGATCATACAATGATACAGCATTAGACCCAAATGTCGAGTATGATCGCCAAGTTATGAAATGTGAAAGGGTCTATCTCGGATATGTTTTTCAAGTACTAGGTGCGATCCAATCTTTACCTGATTCATGGGAGATCATAAAAACCTATATCACACTCGACGAGAGTATTTGTATTTTCGCTAATGTGAATAGGTACAATGAGCTCGGTAAGAGCGTCTGGAGGCGAGTAGGCCTAACTCAGGTCATGCTTATGTAGTAGAGTCGAGCAATGACTCCTGTGGCACTAAACACAAATGACATAAGAATAAGTAAAAGACTCGAGGTTTAGGTAAGAAGAAATCATCTGAGAAATTCGACAACTAAGTATTAAAGTATAGGAAGAATGAGCCGGATAAGACCAAGGTGAAGCGTTATATTTATGGTAGACTTGGTCATTTCGCTCGTAAGTGTGACGAGCAGAAGACATCTCTTTCTTCTTTACTTGATTTGATATGCTCACTGATTTCTGTCCTTCGTGGATTGTAAACATAGGAGCCACCGACCACGTAACTAGAGACAGGAGCTCGTATATAGAGTTTCGCCGAGTGAGTCCTCAAGTAGGAGGATTTACATAAGGAATGGAGCGTTTGTCGACAATAGAGGAAATGACACTTGCAAGTTGGAGTTGCAAAATTGTCAGACTCTGTACGTTCTTTACACTCCGGATGTTCGACGGAACTTGATTTTAGCTCAAGATATGTTTTGTTATTTGGAAACTTTATAGTTTTTATTTATTACTACAGTTCTTTGATTGGTTATGCTTTAGTCCATAAGGGATTATCTGCACTTGAAGTAATTCTTTTTAATGGTATTTCTTGTTATCCTCCTAGGATGAGAGACGATAAACCGGTTTACAGTGAGTGGTCTGTAGGGCCCATTAATCAATTTTGCCTAGATGGGAAAGCTACAAGGAAACTATTAAACAATGCAATGAGAGCTGAGACTTCATTGTAGTCGATTCACTCCGACATCTATGGCCTTATGAACGTGAGAACCCGAAACGAAGTCATATACTCTATTACGTACATAGACAATTGTATGCATTTCGGTTACATCTATCTGATCTCACATAAGTCTGAGATATTGAAATGTTTCAGGAAATTTATTAGCGAGATTGAGATCCATTAGCTTTGAAAGTGGAGACTCTCAGAACCGATCGAAAACGCAAGTATTTATCTGAAGAGCTCTATTTTGAAAAAAGTATTACGAGATAACTGACTATTCCTGCTATTCAGTGGAGTAGAGTAGCCGAGAGAAAGAATATGACTTTATTGGAAATGGTGAGCTTTATGATAGCGCATATCAATTTGCTTGTTTTTCATTGGGGAGATGCTTAATTGACTACAGCCTACATCCTCATCTGTGTTCCATCAAAGTCCGCAGCCAGTACCTCATCTGAGCTTAGGACATGGAGGTAGTTTGACGTTAGCCACTTGAAATTATGAGGTTGTGCAGTGTATATTCATATTTTTTCGCATCCACACGGCAAGTTAGAGTCGCGAGAAAATGAATATATTTTTATGAGATACTAAAAACACTCCAAGGGGAATGTATTCTAGGAGAGCATACGAACAGCACTGTTATTGAGATTGAATCTCATGATGCCGTGTTTCTTGAAAATGATTTTCCTAAAAGAGGCGAAATCGATTGAGACTTTACCTTTTATAAGATGGATGAGCCTAATGACTTAGTTAAACCCAGTGGTGGGACCCCAAGAACCCATTTCGGATTTTGGTCATAGTGGGAGCAATCCATGTAGAGGTGAAAAGGTATCTCCTCCTCGTAAGAGTAGTCAATTATGCATACCTAACCGTCGCTTCCCGATTAAAGAAGAGGCTCTCATTGTGACTCTTCAGGATGATGAGAAATCTTAAACGGTCCTAGAGGCTCTTGAGGATTCTATGAAGGACCATTGGTTAAAGACCATGGATGAGAGAAGGAGTTGATAAGAATCAACAGGATCTGGGATCTAGTTGATTTGTACGAGGGTAGTAAGGCCGTTGGGAACAAATGGGTTCTCAAGATCAAAAGAAAGACTGACGGATCGATGGAGAGGTATAAGGCTCGTCTGGTAGCTGAGAGTTACACTCAAACTATGAGCATGATTACATCGATCCGTTTACTTTTAGCGATTGTTATGGATATGGGTCTGGAATCACACCAGATGAACGTTAAAATTGCTTTCTTGAGTGGAAGTTTGGATGAGAAGATCTACATGGAGCAGCCTTTTGGGTTTATTTTAATAGGTCATGAAGATAAGGTCTGTCAATTTTGGAAGTCGACATATGACCTTAAGTAGTCATTCAAGCAGTAGTACCTGAGATTTTACGAAGATGTGATATCTTATGGTTTTGTGATGATCAAGCAAGATCATTGCATTTATCTGTTACATTCTACATACTCCTTTATGATCTTGTTCTTATGTGTGGATAATATTCTGTTGACTGAGAACAACAGAAAGTATCTAATGACCATGATGACGTGGTCATCGTCGAGTTTTGATATGAAGGATATAGGTGAGATTTAGTTCTTCCTCGAAATTAAGATCCAGAGAGATCGCTCGAGATAGATATTGGCTCTTTCACAGGAGTCCTACACCAATGGAATTCTCGAGTGCTTCGCAAAAAACGATTGCAATCCCATAGATACTCTTATCGCTAAAAGTTAAAAGCTAAGTCTTGACATATGTCCTAAGACTCAGGAAAGGATAAAGGAGATGAGTAGAATCCCTTGTACCAGTGCAGTGAGTAGTCTGATATATACAGTGTTGTGTACACATCCAGATATTTGTTTTGCTATCAGACTAGTAAGTAGGTATCAATTGAATCCAAAAAGGGATCACTGGAAAGCAGTGAAAATGATTCTGAGATATCTCAAGAGAACTGCGAACCTCTCCCTGTGTTATGAGGAGGTAATTTGCGTCTTGATGGGTATTCAGATGCCGACTGGAGTGACAATCTGAATGTATACAAATCGATATCAGATTTTACTATTTTGGAATAGAAAGAAGCAAACCTATGTATCTCTATCTATAATAGAGGTTGAGCTTGTGGTATGCTCAACAGCAGTTGAAGAGATTATTTGGTTCCGTGAATTTCTGGATGACTTGGGGGTTGTAGCAAATAGTGAGAGGTCGGTGATCATTTATTGTGAAAATCAGGCCGTCATTGACCACATCCGAGACCCTAAGCATTACAGTGGGACCAAATACACTGATACCTAATACCATTTTATAAGAGATATCACCGAGAAGGGTGAAGTGACAATTAAATATACATTTACACAGTATAGTGGCCGATTCTTTCACCAACCCATTGTGAGAGATTCCTGTATAAGATATTGGAATCATTGGATTTACGTGTATTTTGACATTTCTTATTTCGTACTGATGATGCCTATTGTTTTTTATATATATGACATATATGCATTGTACAGTCACCTATTTATTACATTGATTTGTTGTCATATATTTGTGATTTATTATGATAAAGGATATGTCAGGCAGGCGTGGTCGACTCTCTCACGTGAGTGACCACCTCCAGCTCTAAGTGAGAGGAGATGAGACGGTTTCTAGTTGTAAGAGGTTTTGAAAGTAACCCTATTAGAACATAAGTCATCTTGATATTTGTTCAGGATGAAATCATATGTGATATGACCGACATGGAAATACTCATATCCATATTGTCTATAAGTAGTTAGTTTTGAATCTCAGATATCACCTACGACTAGTGATATTATCTCTGAAATACTCTCTCTGAGATCTTTAGGTAAAGTCTTATGTGTAGACTGAATCTCATACCTGCATAGTGTTAGAAAAATCTAACATATACCCTTTTGAGAGATGAGAGAATAACAGTGTGACATGCGTTTCATACTGCGTGTGATAAGACGACCATGAATAGTGGGAGTATTATTTGAGACATTGACATGATTTAGATCCTCGTTCTCATTATGTGAGACCCGAGATCCATTGAATGAGATCTCTTGTACCTTTATTACTTTCGGCTATTTCTAGACGTCTTGGTTCAGTGGTACTTCTTTAGTCTATTTACCTATGGTCCGAAAAAAAAATTGAGATCTAAGGGGCATGTTTAGAAAAATAGCTGAATTGAAACTGATGGATTCGAATTTGGGAAAAGGAAGACCAATCGATATTATATCATTGTGTTGTATTCACCGGCTAACCTATTATGTCTGTCCATGTTGGGATGTAAGCATAATAGTGGATACACAGTCGATCAATGATTGGAGATCACTTTCGATGAGAAAGGTGGTTCGATGGATGTAATTACGTTGGATCTGGGGTACAACAAGTTCTTTTGGTAATAACGATGGCTCCTCGATCATCCTAATAGGTATATTAAAAAGTATTTGTTTGTAGGTGTACTCCCCGGTAGCACAACGCTTAATCTTATATGAAAGTCCAACAGGATGATGTGGTAGATCGCATGAATTGTGATCTTGTGACGAACGTAAAATACTCTCATGTACAAGTGAAAAATGTTAGTTGATATGCACATGTGGGGCATTATTGGGAGAATGAAAATTTAATTTTAAATTTGAATTTTGAAGATAATGGGTTAACTCCCATTATCCCCATAACTCCCATCACTCCCTAAAATATCTCTAACTCTCTTCCTTTATGTGGTGAATGTGAGTTAACCATTTTGGAGATTTTTGAGGCATGGAGAATGCTAAGAAATTGAGAACCGCTTGAAAATTTCTTCCGTCGTTGTAATCATCGGACTTTGGGTTGAGACATCGTGATATTACGGTGATGGTTCGATTAATCGAATTATCATCATCCCAACCATGCGATCCGATCGAGAGATTTATCGTTCAGTTTGATTAATTTTTGTAAACCCAACACGTTGAAATATTTATCCGATCCAATCTATTTAATTTTTTGAAAATTATTTACTTCCGCTGTGTATGAGAATTAAAATCCAACAAGTAGAAAAAGAGCTATTGGACCTTCTAAACAAGGAAGCAGATGCAGAGTTAATTGGCTGAAAGAAGGGGATCATAACATCACTACAAAAAAAAGGTGGTTTTTGTAACGGAATTTAGGGGCGAAAAAAATCTGACGCCAATTTATGACAAATTTAGAGATGAATAACACTTTTGTTGCAAATTTATAAAGAATTTTGTGACAAAAAAATATTCGTGAACAAATTAGTAACGAATAAAATATTTGTGACAAAATTCGTCGCTACTAGTCATGAAAAGAAATTCGTCACCAAAGTCATCGCAAATTAATAATGAAAAGAAATTTCGTGACTAAATTTTATCACAAATCAAGTATTCATCACTAAATTTAGTGACGGATTTCATTCCGTCGCAAAATTTAGGGACTAAAAATATTTCGTAGTAATATTTCTCGCTAATTAACCATGAAAACATTTTCATCGAAAAATTCGTGGCTAAATTTAGTTACAAAAATATTTTCGTCTCAAAATTCATCGCTAATTAGCCACGAACATGTTTATTTGTGACTAAAATCGTCGCTATTTAGCCACAAAAAAAACTATTCGTGACTAAATTCATCGCTAATTTGTACCACTAATTACAAATTCATGACTAGTCTCATGATTAAATTCCTTTTCTCATCTATTATAAAATATTTTCAAAAGATTTTTTAACATATATATTACACAATTTATAAAAAATTTGGATTTTTTTAATCATACCATATTCATAAATCTATACCTATGTTAACATATATATTGTACCATTTATAAAAAGAGATATTTAATTAGAACGTCGCTACTATTTAATAGGTAACAATAACATATTGTAATTTTATGATAAATTGTGGTAGGATTATGATATAAAATAAAATAGTGATAACTAAAATAGTGGTAAGTATATGTTAATTAATAGCAATATAGTAATAATATAACAACAACAATCATAATCTTAATCCCAACAATTGGGATCGGTTTTAGAGTAAATGTATATGTATATAGTCTTTCTCTTACGTTTTTACAAAGAGTCTATTTCCACGCTTCGAAAACATAGCAACTCAACTGTTGCACCAAAATTCATCGAATTTTTTTTTTGTTGAAATAATGAATATTGTAACCCACAGTATTTTTCAATTTCTGCAAATCTTGAAAATCTTAATCCATTTTCTTAAAAATCTTGAAACATTATCTTCAATATAATAGTACTATAACGGTAATTTAAATTGTGGTAAGTTTAGGATAATTAGTAGTAATATAATGGTAGTTGTAAAAATACAAAAGAATAAAAAAAGGAACAAAAAAAAAAGAATAAAATAAAAACATAAAAGAATTTAAAAAAAAAAAGAAACCAAAAAAACCAAAAAAAAATAGAGGGGCAGTTCCACCGACGTTTAACTTTTTTATTTCTAGTTTGTTCGAGCTATTTTATTATTTTTTGTTATTAATTTTTGTTCTTTTGTTCTTTTTTCATTTTTTTCTTTTGATTTTTTTATTATTTTGTTTCTTTCGCACAAATTCACGGTAAACCGCCCATTTATTTTTTTCCAATGGGGATTAAATTTAGCGTCGAATTGTATGGTTCAACGCTAAATTTAATCCATGTACAAGATCCATCCAAATTTTTTACTATTCTATCGAAAATTTTTACTCTCCCGCATTAAAAAAACAAAAAAAAAAAACCAAAAGAAAAATTAAAAAAAAATTAACATAAGAGGGGCAGTTCCACCGTGTTGAACCTTTCTTTTAATTTTGTTTATTTTATTTTAATTTTGTTTATTATTTATTATTTATTTTCTTTATTCTTTTTATTTTTTATTTTGTTTTTTATTCTTTTTATTATTCTTTTATTTTTTTATTAGTTTGTTTTTTACCCCTACTGAGCTCTTTTTATTCTTTTGTTTTTAATTTTTGTTATTTTGTTTTTTCTTTTTTTATTCTTTTGATTTTTTTTTTTGTTCTTTTGTTTCTCCCGCATAAATTGTGAGGCAGATTGCACATTTTTAGTTTTTTTGCTTTTGTTTTTTTAATTGAAATTAAATTTAGCAATGGATTATCTGATTTGTCACTAAATTTAACCCAATTTTCACTCTCTCGTCTAAAATTTTTACTTTCCCACCTCTCAATTTGCATCTCTCATTCTTGCAAATTTAAATAGAGGTGAAGTTCTCTCCCAACATATAAGTTTTCGAACTGCTGAGCTTAATCAAGACTTTCACTCTCCCATCATCCATCTGTGACTAGTGAAGAACTTCCATCTGCACAAGGTTTCGAACTGCTGAGCAATTGCAGTCGAACTGCTGAGCAACAATGGCTATGTTGGGTTTGAAGGACTATGTCGGATTGCCTGTTGACGTTCAAACATTGGCAGCGAGAAATTCCTTCAATTGTTAAAGGAATTATTGAGAGGACAGCAAGGAAGATAGTCTCCAGCAAAATGCAGCTCTCACCGGTTGCCATCCATAACAAATTTTGCCTTCAGTTTTCGGTGACGGTGGCAGTGAACTGTGGTATTTTAGAGTTTTGCACAAGGTTTTGAAGCGATCAGAGATCATACATCTACATCCGGTGATCCATCTTCTTCGGCAAATATATTGGATAGTAGTTTTCGCCAACAATATTAGTAAAACGGACGACTCTAGGGTTTCAAATAAAAGAAAAATGAAAAAAATAATAAAATAACATAAAAATATAACATATAACATATAAAATGCTAATTTTAAAAATAAAGGAAAAAAAAAAGATTAGCTAATTTTAACGACAGATTAGTAAATCCGTTACTAATTTAGCGACGGATTCCACAATCCGTCACAAAGTTTAGCAACGGATTCCACAATCCGTCGCTAAGTTTAGCAACGGACTATAATTTCGTCGCTATATCTAATAACGGATTTCAAAATCCGTCACTAAATATAGTAACGGATATGAAATCTGTCGCTAAATATAATCGCGGATATGGAAATCATCGCTAAATTTAGCTACAGATTATGAAATTTATCGCTATATTTAGCCACGAATTTCAAAATCTATCACTAAATTTCACCACAAATTCTTTTATCCATCGCTAAATTTAAGGACGAAATTATAGTTCGTCGTTAATTTTGTGACGAATTTTTTATTTTTCGTCGTTAAATTTTTGCGACGCGTTATTAGCGACATAAATTTTTTCATCGCTAAATCCGTTATTAAACAAATTAGTGATGAATTTTTCTAAAATTTCTATCGCTAAATCCGTTGTTAAAACCATATTTTTTTGTAGTGATATCTTTTTTTCATCGCAAGGTCTACCAAAGAAAAACAAAGAAAGAAAATGGATCGAGAGATTGCAAAACAAAGAGGGTGTTTGGTGTTCTAAATTTGAAGATATTGAGAGAGAGGCAGTGGAGTATTTTGAGGTTTCATTCAGCAAAGTGTAGATGCTGAACTTCCGTGAGGGTAGAATTCCCGGTTTGCTTCTCTTCGGAGAAGGCTAACGGGGCGATTGGCTGCGTTTCTTTCTGCTGGGGCGGTTCTCTCATCGGTCGAACGCCTCTACTTCTTCTGCCACAATATATTTCTCTACTCGGGAGCAAAATTCTTGGATAGTTGCTGAGAGCTTTTTCGTAATAGAGACTTTCATGTCGAAAGAACGCAAACTCGTTAGGAGAGCAGTTTGTACGATGTTGTGGTCCAAAGCGGGGACCTTTAATATTTCTGTCTTAAATCTTTCTATGAAATCTCTTAAAGACTCTTCCCCCCCGTTGCCGCAATGATAGCAGGGAAGTGGATTTTCGTTTGGGTCCCCAACTAATTACAAAATGGGCCTCAAACTGTTGTCGGAGCTGTGCGAAACTCTTGATGCTGAGCGACGGGAGAGAGTTAAACCATATCAGGGCATTACCCTGGAGAGTGGTGGGAAAGTGCTTACACATCACTGCATCTGAGAGATCTCTGGATACCATAACTATTATGAAGTGGGCGGTATGGTCGCGGGGTCATTCGTTCCATCATACCACTCCATGGAAGGTAAGAGGACATCCCTTGACATTGGTTTTGAAGAGATCTTCAAGTCGAACGGCTATTCGCCTAGAGGGTGTAGGGGGCCTCCCCTATCCTTTGCACCTACTCTTTTAAGCTCGGCGGCCACGAGTTGTTCAATTTATTTTTTCAGATCCTCAGGGTCATATTGGGAGACAGCCAATGGTTCAGGAAACTCTCTTCTGGGTGGTCGCTCGTATTCGGATTCTGCTGTGGATGAGTAGCCGTATGGCCCGAGGGCTCGGCTGAGTCCCTCCAATTGTTTACTCATTCTCTGGAGTCTTGACTCTAATCTCTCCATTTGGGACTGATTCACCTGCTTTGGCACTAGCACTGAGGCCATGACCGGCTGTTCTTGGGTCACGGTTTGTAAGATTTTCTCCGGATGGGTTGGTCGGGGAGAAAATGCGTGATCATGAATAGGATGATTGGGCGCCAAATGGGCAATAGGTTCGGCGGGCATATGAGCGTGACCTTCTACAGCGGAAGCGACCCTTGAGAATGCTCTAGTTCTTGGAGACATAGTTGTCAAGATAACAAAAGTTGTTCTAGTCTGTTCTCACAAATGGCGCCAATCTGTTGGAGGTGGGTTATGGTTCCACAGATACCAGCTCTTCGGTGACCCGAGCAGTTGCCGTAAAAAAGATGTGATACCTACAAAAAACTGTCGAAGGATGCTCTGGCGGGGGGATTCCGACGCTCAAGTCAGAAATAATGATTTTCGTATAAAAGAAAAAACAGACTGAGAGCTCGAGAAAGTAGTTCCTTGTGATTAGAATGCTTAATATGTAAGACCGAGAGAGTGTACCTATTTTGGAGGGTTTTGAGATGTTTTATACCTGTGAGAGTCATACGCCGCTACAGTATTTCTACCCTACCTTCCTTATTGAACCGATCCGAAAATTTTGGGGATTCAATATTTTGAATCAATTGTGATCCTTATCTTTTGGGAAACTTTCGTATTCTGGAAGAAACTTTTTCTTAACTGAAAGATCCTCAGAATACTGTCCACAATGAGGGGCGGAAGTTAATAGGATATTTCGGTCTTCCTTTAGGATCGTTGGAATCGTTAGCTATCGATCGGTGACTCGACCGATGAAGGGTCTTCAGAGCTCTTTCGGTTGAGGAGCCGACCATTGGATACCCGATTCGGGTGGTTATCTTCATTTGATGAATTACATTCGGTTGGCGGGGCGACCAAACTCCTATCGTTCGAGAAATCTGGACGACTGAGATCCTTCGGTAGATAATCGTATTTGAACCTAGATTGATAGTTATCATTCATGGGCTTTTCATGTGGGCCTTTGCAAGGCTAACTTATCGAATCTGATCACGGGGCCTTGTCCGATCAGGCAGGAAGACAACTTCTAAAGGAAGGACTAATCTACAGGTAGGCCATGGTAAATGCATCAATATTAGGGGTGATGAATAGATACAAAGGTCTATTTCATATAGAGTTCAAAGCCAGCCAGGTAAAAAATATTCTAAAGGATTCATCCTTCTTATAAAACGAGCAAATGCATAAGTTTGTAGGAGCAAGGATACGTGCAAAGAATAAGTGAAAACAAATTCAAATCCAATTCTTGTATGAGTAAAAGGTTGGGAAAAAGGATTATCTGTAAATTTCATTTTATGGGTTAAAAGAAGAATTTACCTTTGTGACACACAACCGGGCCAATTTGAGACCTGCATGTGCCCTGTTCAATTGCAGCCATTGTTCACAAAATTCAACAGTCTTCCTGAGTTTCTTCAATTTCAATGCATTTGTGTCTTGTTCAATTTCGGCGATTGGCTGTTTGAACCATAATCACGTTGCAGGCGATCTTCTTCAGGATTCAATGGGTGTCATAGTTTGATTTTCTTGGAGAGGATTGTCCAATAAAGAAGTTCCCAACATTACTAGTCAACTTGTTCGATTTCAAATTCCTCAATCTTGATCACCATAAAATCTAGCACTGGGGTTTTACAACCTAAATGCAATCTATAGAGGGAGGGATCCATGTACTTCAAGTTCTCTTGGTAACATGGTAGCCTGTTGTAATACCATTAATGAGATTTCCTCACAAACCAACTTGCTTGAGAAAAAGACAGAGGAGAGAAAACATGTTTATTGTGTCTATCTATTTCAGACAAAATGAAATGCAAAGGGTTTTCCTTCTCTATGAACCTTCAAACACCTACCTTACATACCTGCAAAAGTAAGAAAATCACACAAAAGTTGATGAAAGATCAAACCAACCTAATATTTGGGCCCAAAACCTTGCAGCTAGTGGAGCCAACATCCGCGCAATCCTCGGTAGACTTGGGTATGTGAGAGTTCCTAGTATGAACCAATTCAAGCACAAAAGTGCAACTGCATCAGATGCAGGCTTGTGCGAAGTGGTAGAGAGGAACTTAGTCACACTCCTTAATGACATCCCAACCACAGTGAAGAGAGCGACTATGAGAGGCATGCAAGGATCCCCGGCTTCCCATATGGTCACTCCGACAAGAAGGGACAATGCCACACTAAAAACACTCTGAAATAGAGCAACCTCTCTTCTCTGGTCCACTATTCCATTTGTACTTCCATATGCTGCCCTTAGCAAAGTAGATGTGATCATGTTCTTAATATTGTTGAGTGCACTGCTGCCTTGGACTTCAATTTTCAAAGGGCTTTCTGTAATGCTAGTGTTTCGATTCTCAACTGCATCATCATTGATACTCCTTCCAGTCTGAATATCTTTAAGCCGATTATTATCAGCCTTAAGATCTTGCAACTGTGGAACAGAGAAACAATATGTGACGCATCATCAATCATGAATTAGAAAATTCACTGAAAATGAGACTTATGACGATATGAGAGAATATCACCCATACATCAAACTTTAACATGATATGAATAAAAAGACGTTAAATTGTTAGAATTTTCTTAATATTGAAGACGAGGGAAGTTCAAAGACAAAACCTTATTAATGGTATAACATCTAGGCCTTTGAGTCCTGGAAGCACATATGCACATAAAGAATTTCATTTTTAAGGAACAATTCCATACCTTACTCTCTAATTGCTCAATTTTGTCATAGGCCTTATCAAGTTCATCCTCAAGTTCCATTAACTTGGACTCCATCATTTGTCTTTCTCTGGAAGCAGATTGCAGACGTTTTTCCAGCTCCTTCCAATGCCACATTGCATTTTGCATCTCCATCTGCATATCACCTAGAAGAGTTTCACACTGCATAGCACCCATAAAACTTTTATAAGATGCATATCTTATTAAAAATCTTGTTTATATGCATAGCGCACAGCAAGCAAGCGTAAAAATGTTTAAAGGGAGAAGGCAAGAAGGAAACTACTTATAGAACCAAAGCACACAAAGGGAAGTAGTTTAATCGAATTGGGGCAAAGCCGAGGGAGAGCATTGGGCCCGGGAGGGGGAATTAATATATACACTTTTAGCAGCATAAGAAGGTGTTGAACATGCTGCTAAAATTCGCAGAAAATGTTGTAAGAGTCCATTATTAGCAGCATTTCAGGAAATGGTCCGGAAATTATCTCCAAGTCATGAAAATGCCAGTAAAAAACCTTAAAAATTGCGATTAAAATCCTTTACAATGCCATCATTCCTTAAAATATTCTTGCCCCTACTTCACAGACAAGTGTATAGAATCTACAAATGCGCTTGTAAGTTGGTTGCTCTCTAACCTTGAAATAAGCTTTTACATTTTCTATGGACAATCCATCTACATGAAGCCGAAAAGCACACTAAATCAGAAGCAGCAACTTTAGTTGCAGAGAATATATTAAGAAGAACTTCTTCATAAATTTATCTCACGGTGAAGATGATAACAATTTGAGTTCAACACTTCTTCTTTCTTTTTTCAGTAAGATGGGAAGCAACAAATAGCAAAGAGAGACACTAACCATCCTCTCCCTCCGTAGGGCTTTAAAAATCCACACGGGAAGAGACACAGTAGCAAGAGCCCAAACCAAGATTTTCCGGAGAATATCGAAATGGACAAATATCGATGTGCTAAGTATCTGAATCCAAGTTTGAACAATGATAAAGCCAGTTCTCAAACAAAGCACGCACATAGGCATGAACAATGAGAATGTCTTGGTGATTATAGCCACCATGGTATCTGTACTCCAACAACTAATGCCGTCAGATTTAGGATTGCTTAGCAATGAGCTACCCTGCGCTGCTTGTGATACATGCCCACAGTTTGCCTAAAAGTTGATGTTAGTACATCGAAACATCTCTATCCTGCACCAACAAAATCGTACTTCCTCAATATCACCACAGGAGAAAGTAAATAGATCAAATTGTTGGAAAGATGAGGAGGGTTCCTCAGGATCACTTGGGGGGAGCAAAGGGATGGGAACAAGGGCAACCCCCCAAAATTTTGCTTCCTCTACACATTGCAAGGACCACTTGGTGTGGGGAGGAAGGGCAAAGGGGGAGGGACAATGGCAACGCCACAAAATTTTATGTATATAATTTTAAGAATAGTAACTTGTCTGCTTCACTAAAAGTTATAACAAAATGCAAACAATTCAGAAAAGGTGTTCTATAGGAGATTGTTGATCACACATCAACAATACATATTCAAATTATTTTGAATTTTAGAGTTAAAGAAAAGGTGCCTAGGAATTATTTGATTAAACCATAATTTCCCCTCAGCACAAGCAGTAAACATTTCCATGGTAAAGCGCATACAGTGTCTCAGACTCAGACCTCCTTTGTTTGAACTTAAAACATGTTTTTTTTTTTGGGGGGGGGGGGGGAACAGATACGTGTGTGTGTGTACCTGTGGTTGATTATATAAAAAGGCCACAGAAATATTGCGTAGAAATGGAGACTGAAGAATTTCTTTGGTAGCATCAACATCATCATACGACCTTCAACCTTCACTAAGCGGACGGTTTCTCTCTCTCTCTCTCTCTGTGAATCTCTGCTTTTCCCTTTTTATTTCAATGACTTTGGTTAGATGAAGATGAAGAACAACGTGGCACAAGAGCAAGAGGCATGCGCATGCAGAAAAGCCCCAAGCTGAGGCGTCCTTTTCCACTTCTTGTACTCATCAGCCACCTCCGGTGCTTCCTCCCCATCTAATGCCGTGCCTTTCGGTTTTGAGACATGATATATGCATACATACATGTATACATACATACATACATATATCTATATACGTGTGTTATGACGAGATTTAAATCCAGATCACGAGAATGGAGAGAAACGTGACCACTCCTATCCCCTTACGGACATATATATATATATATATATATATATATATATATATATTAACCATGTAAAGATTTCGAATTATCCTATTTTTATAAGCTTTATATATTAATTATTAATGGTATTCCTTTTAATATAGAAAAAAGAGAGAATTTAAACATACTGTGTTTTAAACGATATGTAAATATATATTATTTACATTTTTTTTTAAAATTTGGGATTCCAGTATTTTTTTTTTTTCCCTTTCCTTAAAGGGCTATGTCCTTGTTACAAGAGCACAAAGCAAATTTACTTTTTTTTGTTTTGGGAAGAAAAAGAACACTAAATTTATCTCAAATGAATTTCGAGTGAAAATTTGTGATAAAAAGAACCAAAGATGACAAAGAAAAAAAGTGGATGAATTTTAAGAAACTAATAAGTTAACCGGTGGTCGAAAATGCCCCCTCCCCCCCCCCCCCAAAAAAAAGAAGCTTATTATAATTGGGAAAATCTTTTTTTTCCCCCTCAAATTTACTCTTTGGAATTAGGATAAAAAATTTTAATTTTTATTTAAAATTCATTTTTTTTTATGAAAAGACATCAAAATATAATTACAATAACAATAAATTGAGATTTAATCCTAAATTTTAAAATCGACCATTTGAAATACTAATATAGGAGAGTGAAGAGAGAAAAGTAAATAAATAAATAAATAATATAAAATAACATTGAAAATAAAAATAAAAAAGATAAAACTAAAAAATAAAAATAATGAAAAAAATAAAAATAAATTATTCATACAAACTTATTATTATTATTATTATTATAATACATTATTTCACGTGAAAACTTAAAAAGGGAAAAAAGAAAAAGAAAAAGAAAAGAAAAGACGTCAAAATCTCTTCTTTCTCTCCTAGCTTTTTCCACTTTCCTCCCTCCTCTCTCATCATCCATCTGAAAATTACGGTGCTACCATTTTGTAAGTTCTGCAACTTGGGAAAAAAAAAAATGAATGGCAAAAACGTATCTTTGTCCTCTCAATCTTTTTTTTTTTTCTTTTTTTACGTGAGATTCGAATTTAAAATCTCAAAATTAAAAAAGTATTATTTGATTTGAATCTCAGTGACTTTATCATCTCAATGAAAGGTTTTGATATTGTCCCTTCTATTTTTATCATTTTTTTTTCAATTTTTCTTTTCACTGATATCAAAGTAAAAAAATTTTCAAAGTTTGCGATATCATGATGTTCTATCATTGCTTTTGGGTTTATAACCAATGAATCCAAATAGATACATAGATGTAACAAAAAAGTGGAACTACAATTGTTTAATGCCTGACAATCGAAGTTTTTGAGTCGAATTGTAAAAGGTTTGGATTTGGGTTTGGATTCGTCCTGATTAAATTTTAATAGACTCAAACCCAAGCCCAACTTTAAAAAGCTCGAAAAATCAAGACTCGAGTTCAATCCAAAAAATTAAAAGGATTTCGAACCCATTTCAGGCCAATCTTGCCCGAAACATATTTTTTAATAATTATTATTTTTTGGTTACATAATTTTATTTTTTATATTTTTAACTCATTTTATAATATAATAAATATAAAATGAAAATATATAAATCATCCAAAATAAAATATAAAGCAAATACCATCATGTCAAATTAAAAATCACGTTATTATGGGAATTAAAAATAATAATATTATGAAAATTAAAATTATGTTAATGGTATAATTATTAAAATCATTATCTAAATACCATATTATTTGATTTTTAATTTCAAAAATAAAAAATAAATGGGTTGAACTTATAACGGACCGAGTCTACTGATATCTAAGCTCAACCGGTAATTAAAACAGGCTCAAGCCTAAAATGAGCTGAACTTAACCCTTTAAAACTGGTCTAGCTTGGACCAACCCGGTCTGATCCAATTGCAGTCCTCATTTACTTAAATAAAAATAAACTATTTCATTTTAGCACAACGCTTCATATTTACACCAAGTTCGCATGAAAATAGAAAAACAAAAATATATACGAAATGATAGAAAAATAACAATTTATAAAAATACATAAAACAAAAACATAATAAAATACCTAAATATAATAAATATAAAAATTTTTATATGAATATTAATTATTTTATAAAAATAATAAAATAATTATTTTTTATAATAAGAATTTAAAATGATTAAAAATTATAATTATAAATAAATAAATAAATAATTCATTGTGACCAAGAAGTACTCGTAGCATATGCATCTCACCGAATGCAATCGTTTCGTCGGAGTTTGCATGTTACTCTAAAATTTCAACTTTTCAAGGCACAAACTAAAAGATTCAATACATTATCAAACCATATACAACCAATGTTTCCCTTCAAGTTTTTCATAAGTTATTTCACAATCTAAACCATTTATGGACTTGTGCAATAAGCCCTCCACAAAAGCATGTCCATTAGTGTGCACTACGCAGCAGCACCGGGATCATTTATAACGCCCAAGAAATCGTCCTTAATGGTGCCTATGCAGAACTGCAAAAAGAAAAACCAATAAGCAATTTAGATTCGATTTTCTAGATACTCATGTTGGTAATTAGTTAGAAAGCAATATCTGCACACAAACACCGGTATCGACAATACATAAATTGCCAGAGTAACACTCAGTCTGCACAGAATTTCTCTTCCAATAGTAAAATAATGCAACCTTGTTTTATACCATCTAATTTTCTCGCTTGGAGTACTACCACCACTGATATCAGCAGCAGAAACTTTCCATTGTGGACATCAATGAAGTAAGGAGGGGCTAAAATTTCTATCAATTTGAATTCTTTTGGGGCCAAGAGGACTAGAAAAACACCCAACCACCTAACCAGTAAAAGAGATGAAATGGGTAAATATAAATGGTTAAATATTTGGATTCAACAATCTTCCTAAAAGGCGGTCACACTAAATTTGTAAGAGGCCCCATGACTTGCAATTGCATAAAACAATGCTCTTCTTATTAGTGATTCCTCAAAATTGGTGCTTAATTGATGAACTCCACACCTTCATTTGAAAGACATATTTTAACATCTCAAATGATTTTAAACATAATTGCCACTGGGTGTATTCTCAAGATAAAGAAAGAACAATATTCTGAAGGACATTGCATATGAAGAGAAAGAGGAAAACAAGACATACAATTTCAGTGGCATCTACTCGAGTCCCAATTATCTTCAACCGCACTTCGGAGTCTCGTTGAATCTTAACCTGCAAGACGTCCCAAAGGGCATATAAGCAACGGCATTAAGGCAGAAAATTGCAGATTATTCTTCTGGGGGTGCATGAAGATAGTTTGACACCAGAACTTACCGATCCATCTGAGGTTGTATAATTTGGCATGTCTCCGGATTGGAACTCCATATCATCAGGAATCAGCTAAAACGAAGGATGACAATATCAGGGTATGAAAGAGGGGATAAATAAACAAGTAATCAAAAATAAACTAAAAAGAGATAATTAAGGGCCATGTCATAGCAAATATTAGAAACCATCACACGATACAGAACACAAATAAAACTGACACTATAAAGATGTCAAATCATATCAAATGAAAAATAATTCAATGCACATAGGAAGTACTCCTAGAATATCTAACAATGACAATTTTAGTCCTTTTAGGTGGAGATGTAAATTCTAGTTGTAAAACCTTGTATTTCCTACCAAAAAATAGGTTCATTTTAGTTGAAAAATGTTACAAGGAGTAAACAAAGGCAAATAGAGGTTTCCAAAAAACCACCTTAGTCTTCTCTACCCCCACTTTTATTGACCGTGTGAAGAATCAAGCACATACATTCCTTTAGGACTCTTTTCTCTTCTCCTTTTTTATCTATACAACTAGAAAAGATCTCAAGGTGAACTATTAAGGCCTTCCTTTACATTTTACACTTGTCAGGAACTCAGGACTAAGGTAATCAGGTGAATATGAGCCCTAGCCATGTGGGTTCCTGTGCCACCAAATCAGGGACAGTAAACTCAATCACAAGATATATTTTCAGCTGCAACTCAGGCCTATTACCAACAAAGCCATTCACTGAATACATACAAGCACATGAATGGTCAATCAGTCAAAAATATCATCTATGGATTCACAAGTTTCTTTACATTTAGCTATCTTCCAGTAAAATGGTGGAACAAGCCCAATTGCATACCCCACAAGGAGGGGGGGCTAAGATGAGAGTTGGTGTTAGGAATACTTGGTAATTTGAGGGCCTTTATTTAACGGAGGAAAGAAGAGAGCAAGCAATTATTGCTACTATTTAATTAAAAATAAGAGTCATCTAGATAATGTAGCCAGTCACTTACTAATTGGGATGTAATTTTGACTATCCCCCATTGACACAGGGATTGAAAATCCAAAGACACCAGTTCTGTGTCTTATTACAGATTAAGAATCCCCCTCTACCAAACAAAAGAAAAGCATAAATATTTCAAACACACACACACACACACACCCCCACACCCACACCCACCCACCCACCAACACACATATATAAGTTGTCAAGTAAGATCCTTCCAAACCAACAATATCACTGGGGTAAGGGTTAATTGTGCAACAGTTATCAGTGAAGCATATTAGAATATGATGTTGTCTGACGCATCTTTTCACAAACTAAATTTGGGATGATTTTCTGTCAAAATGTCCATTTGTTATTGCATTCATACTGTCCTAAACCAAGGACACTTGGACCATCTAGATTATATTTTCTATAGAATTTCCCATTTGTACTTGTATTCAGTTTGAGGATCTAATTTAACATTATGATCAAGGGCTCATTTCAATAATTGATTTCTGAACAATGTTAAGCAGCTATGTGCATAAAATCACAAAAGTACAAATTCCATATAAAAAAATGGGGAGAAAAATTTACATGGTTCGACACGAAAATCTGGACAGGCCCAGCTTCAGCAAAGAATCCCATCTGCAATAATTCCCAAAATATATTGTAGCAATTATTTACAAGAACAGATTTAGAAGATACTACGTTTATATTCTAGAAAAATAAATGAAAACCTTGTTAACCATGGTAACAACGGCTTCCAGAATCTCTCCTTTGAAGGGTCGAAAGACAACACACTGGTACTTGACGGGAAAAGTGACAAATCCTGTTCCTTCTCGAATCAAACCTTTTCCTATGTCTTCCACACCAGTGATTGCAACCACGAATCCATGTCGACCACTGAAGGAATCGTAAGAATTCATTAAAAATTGACAAGTACAAAATTAGGGTTTTGTTGTGTTTCTAAAGAGGAAAAAGTAAAACCTGCAAGTGCCTTCAACATCTCGCATAAGCTTGGCGACTAGCTTGTCCCGAAGATGAGGTCCAAAATGGCGTGGATGGAGTTGCATGTTTCGTTCCAATACTATGTGGAAGAACATCTTTGCTCTGTGGGCGTGTGTGTGTGTGTGTGTGTGAGAGAGAGAGAGAGAGAGAAATAGGGATGGAAATGAATCAGTTATGTGGTTCGGGACACATTAATACCATATTCAACCCTAAATTCTTACTCTAATATTTATATCCGACCATAACCCAGTTCGGATTAAAAAATAGAAAACAATATCCAAATCTATGGATTTTTTTAAATATCCAATCTGATCTAATCTCGATTCGATCCGATCCATACACCGACCTAAGAAAGAAAAACATAATAGCAACTAAAACTATATTAAAAAAAAAAAAGAAACTTAATCCCACTTAAAATCGTTTCAAAGCCTAGATATGTAAAGAAAGGAATAAGAAATAAATTGATTTGTTCAATATAAAAAATCTAAAACATTTTTCCATGCACAAGAAAAGACAAATAAAATATTCCATTATCAACTAGCGCCCAACATAAATCTGCACATGTACACCTGGATAATCAACTAGCGCCCAACTTCAGATGCAAATCACAAATAAAATAAAATGCACTTGCATCCTCTGGCATTAGCAATTGGAGTTTGGAACAAACAATATGTTAAACATCTGGTCGGCACATTTCCCTTGTTAACGAATTCCAGCCCAGGAAAGAAAATTTCCTTGGTCCGTAGATGATGATTGTTATTATGAAACCTCTGCTGTTCAGAAGTATGCAAATCCCATGTGGATGGAAATGATTCTGATCTCAAAAAGACCAATACTGAACTCAACGCCAATGCCCGAGTTATGATGGCAGTTCTGTCACTGGCATATTAATCGTAGCTACCATAATTCCAGAACTAATTACATAAGACTGTAAAATCCAAATAAAACCAATAAAAATTTTTAAAGTAGTACTAAATTAAATAATGCAGAAAAACCAATCACAACAAACCCTAGATTTAGATGGACCCTGATTCAGAATGCCAAAAAAATTTCAAAAAAAAAAAAAAAAAAAACATAGAAGTGTTTAGAGTCCACACTCACAGTTACAGAGATGGGTTTGCTATGGTGGCCGGCGGAGGGGAGGTCTGGCGTCGGCGATGAAGGGAGGCTGATGAAGGCGGTGAGGGGAGAAGGTGGGAAGCTGATGAAGGTGATGAAGGTGGGCAAGTTGATGAAGGTCAGCACAGTCTTCTGGCGTCGGCGATGAAGGAAAGCTGATGAAGTATCCGCATCGGCGATGAAGGGGAGACGGGTGAAAGAAGGATGCGGCGGCTTTGAGAATGAGATGCGTGAGGTGTTTCGGTAAACCCTAAAACTTTTTTTTTTTTTTAATTTAATAGTATAATATTTTAATAAAATTTTATTTTCTTGATCAGGTCCGATTATTTAAAACCTAAATTTATATCTGACCTAACTCAATACTGATATTAAAATCTCATCTTAATCTAATCCAAACTTAACTTTTTGAAAAAAATTTGATCCGATAAATTAGATTTTTTGTCAAATTTTTAAAAGTCAAATCAGTGATTTAATATTAGAAATATAATATACCATATTTTATCATTTTAGTAATTTTTAATTATTAAATTAATCTGATTTGAATATAATAAAATCTAATTTAAAAATTAATTCTCTCCATATCTAATATTTTACTTTTAAAACTTAAACTCAAATCTTAATTAAAAAAAAAAAATCGAATGCTTTATCACTAAACTCTGGTGATGTTTTTAAGAGATATCCCTAATCTACTCTATCAATTTCATAAAATCACATATAAATAATTTTCTATTTGTTATTTGTTTTAATCCGAATATTTTTGCTTTATTGTAATGTTATAGAATTATAGTGCTAATCATAATTATAAATTACAAAATTTTATTTTGTCAAAATAGAAAATTGAATATTTTATTCTATTAAACCGTTGATCCGGGTGACAACCAATAAGGCGGGTTGAATTAGTTATCTCGATTGACTTTTAAAATTTTAATCTAATTTTACTTAAATCTATATTAATTTTATGGTCAATCTATACATGTACAGTGGAAAATAAAATTATGGATAAAGAGACAAATCGTTTTTATAGTGGTTCAGTTTTATGCCTACGTTCACTCTTCCAACCAACAAGTCAGAATCTAGCAATCTGCTAATTTCCTCTATGATCTAAAATTACAGTGTACAACCACTTGTTGACTTTTGATCTTCATATCATGAAAATAGTTTCGTCCAACAATGGAAGACTAAATTCAAACTCACAACCCAATACACAATCCAACACTTAACATAATTCAACACTCAACAAAATACAAGTGTACAAAAATTTATTTTTTAACCCAGAAGACAATACACGAATGAAGATTTAAAGTGCAGAAATTTGCTCTTTCTTTGTTCTAAGATTACTCTTAAAATGATGCTAAATATTCCTCTCAAAAGTGTGCTTCACGTCTCCCAATTTTCTGTATTTTTTATACTTAAATGCCTACTGTAAATCATGAATTTACTGTATCAAAAATACTGCTGTGACTTCACAAAATTATCAGCAAAAACAACAATAACTTTCAGCAAAACAATCCTGATTTGTAGGCTGAATAACCTCCTGATTTTCTAAGATTTTATAATTGTTGTCACTTACATTTGAAATTTAAATATCAAATTTGAAATTTGAAAACCTAAACTTGAATTTGTCCAAATGATAAATAAGCTAAAAATTTGAAATACTCTCTAAAGAATCAGCCACAGTTCAAGAAATAGTTAAATAACTTGTTGACTTTGCATACTTGTTTCTTCACCAAAATCTCAAAATAATTATGCTTAAATCATCATATTTGCTGTTCAACAATAGCACTATAATGTAAAATTATCAAATTTAAAAATACTTAACCAATGATGAAAATATTAAAGGTCAAATACCACTTGAATCAATTTCAGAAAAATATTCCTACTATAAAATATGAGTGATCAGCCCATTTTACCTTAATTTTTCTTCAACATATTCAACAAATTTTTGGACTGTAAAAGCTTAAAATTGGAGTCCCTCACACTTTCTTTGAAATGCAATTTTTGGATTTAAAAATATTTCATCACACAAGTAGATATGGTTGTCCAAACATACCCAAATGATCATGTTTCAACACTTAGAAAAATTTCAAAGTGTTGGAATGTCAAATGTTCTCTTATTGTGAGATCTTATATATATATTTAGACTCAATTATAGGCTAAATGTAGTATCTAATCTACACTTACCTTGTTGGTTGAGTTTTCAAGAAATATTAAAAAATCAAGTTTCTATGACCCAAAAATGCCTTACTTCTATGACTGATTCTATGACAACATTTATGAATTTTTTTTTAATAAAAGCTATTTATTGAATATATTATATGTATACTAAATAAAATTGTTAAAATAATATAAGAGATTTTGTTATTATCAAAACTAAGGAAATAACAATTTTCTTAACATTCTCCTTTTTTTTATGATAACAAAAGTTTAAAAATAAATATCCAAAAATTATTCAATAGTGCACATTTTCAAATAACATGTAGAAATGCACAAATTCATATCACATTTGCACATTTTCAAATAACATATAGAAATGTATAAATTCAAATCACATATACACAATTTCAAATGACAGTATATATGTTTAAGCTCATCCGAAAAATTTTATATGTAAAACTCCCCCTTAACTTGTGCATATTGTTAAGTTTTCTATGTGTAAGTTTTTCCTTTTTAGTTCTAAAAATCATATGTCTCAAAAATATCATGAATTACATATTCAACAATTTACAAGCTCATATCATAAGTGAATAACTTCAAGGGAAGCTCCCCCTCAATTTATGAACATTTTTTAATTTTCTTCTCCTTAATGTATGCATTTATTTTTTTATTCTCCCCATTTTTGTTTCATCAAAAAGAAAATATAACAAATTATTATTAGTCATAAAATGTGAGCACAACAATTTTCTTTTGAGATATATTTCAACTCTATTATTGACAAATCAACTTAATTTTGCATTTTAGACATCTAATTCACAATTTTATTTTCTAAATGACTCTAATGCATCATTTTATTTTCTAAAAATAAAATCTAAAAAAATCACCTATTTTTAGCCACCCAGACAAGTTTTGGTTCTCTAGAGAATAATCTTATGTCACAACTAAATTTTTTTTTTGAAATGTACTAAGCCTATTTATGAAACAATTCCTACCAAAGTAACCACTTTTATGACATATATAGTATGAAATATTATTATTTTTATTTTTTTGAATAATTAGGTCTATATTCAAAGTTACTCTGCATATTTATAAATTTATTGTATCTAAATCCAGAATTAAAATTTTTGTAAAATTTCAATTTTTCACCGGAATCTCTATTGGTGCTTCTACAGGTACTTCTATGAGAATTTCTATGTGATATTATGTAATATTTTTCTGTTATCTATGGATAATTTCTGTGCATATATTTTGCAAACTGTGAAGTACTTTTGCAAGGTCTTGGTGCATTTTGTGAGTCAAAACTTTGTATTCTTTATGCAAGCATTTGAACACTTCTATGAGAACTTTCTACTTTTTACGGGCTGAAAAGAATATATTTTTTTGTTTCTATAGTTTTAACAAAACTATTATTGTTAGAGTTTGAAGCCATTTATAGTTATTAACATAACCAAAACCTTTTTTAGAAAAGTCTATTCTTTGTATTAAAAGTAATTTTGTCAATTTCTCTTTATTTTTATGAAATTTTTGGAATGTATTTTCTATTAACTTTGATAATTCATTTACTCTATTTTTCAGAATTATTTTTCAATCCATTATTTTCAGTTTTGAAACCTTCATTTTCTGGTCTAGTATTTTCTAACTCAGAATTCAATAACATATTTGTTTGTCTCCACACCTCTTTCTTATTTTCTAGTATATCATTCTTATTTTTCAGCTCTGAAATTATATTTAGCATGTTGTCATATTTAGCTACATTTTCTAAATGATAATCAAATGAGTTTTCATAGATTATCTCATTATTTGTCATGAGACAGAAGTTTGCTTCTTCTGCATTATATAAACTTTCTCACTCTGAATCAGACTCGTCTAAATCACTCCAAATTGTCATCTTAGCCTTTTCCTTCTTTTGAAATTTCTGTAATTTTTTTAGTAGAATAGGACACTTGTATTTTATATGACCCGACTTCTTGCACTCATAGCAAATTATTTCATCCTTCTACTTCTTTTTTTTGCTATATTTTCCTGCACTAAACTTAAACTTTCGTGAGTTTTTAAAATTTTTATATTTAAAAAATTTGTTATTCTTATTTTTAAGAACACAGTTGAGTCTTCTTGCTAGCATGTACAACTCTTGATCATTGTCTTCTTCATCTTTAGAACTTTCATCTTCATTTGCTGCGAAAACAATTGTTTTTCTCTTATTTTCAGTTTCAGCAATGTGAAAAATTTCGATTTCGTAGGATATCAATTTTCCTCTAAATTCATTTAGGGACAGATTGTTGAGATTTTGGGCTTCCTTGATTGTAGTCTTTTTAGCGTCCCAAATTCTTGGCAATACCCGAAGAACCTTCCTTACTTGATCTGTAGCTGAAATCTTTTTTCCAAAAGAATCAAGTGCATTAGTAATAATAGAAAATCTATTAAACATATCTTTAACATTCTCTCCTTGTTAAAATCGGAAAACTTCATATTGTTGCATCAACAAGTTAATTCGTGTTTCTTTCACGGCACTAGTTCTTTAACTGTACAACATGAAGAAAAGAAATTAAATTCGATGGGAGAAATAGTATAAAAAAGTAAGTGTTTGGTTCTAAAATTTATAGAAATCATTTTTTTATCATTTTCGCTTATTATTGGACCTTTTATGTCTAGATCTCCAAAGGCAATAATCTCCCAAGTCTCATAGTCTGTACCTTTAACAAATGTTTCCATCCTACATTTCTAATAGGAAAACTTTTCTCTATCAAAATATGGAATTCTATTTATATGTTGGCTAAATACTAAGTGTGAATCCGTTGGATCTCTCAAAAGTAGTCACTTTGTGAAGTAGAATACTTTACTCTGATACCACTTGTTCGTCCCGGTGACAACCAAGAAGGAGGGTTGAATTGGTTGTCTTGATTGGTTTTTAAAAAATTTAATCTAACTCCACTTAGATCAATATTAATCTTATGGTCAATCTATGCATGTGCAGCGAAAAATAAAATTAGGAATAAAGAGACAAATCTTTTTTATAGTAGTTCAGTTTTGTGCCTATGTCTACTCTTCCAGCCAATAAATCGGAATCTAACAACCTGCTATTTTTCACTATGATCTAAAATTACAGTGTATAATCACTTGTCGATTTCTGATCTTCACACCATGAAGATAGTTTCTTCTAACAATGGAAGACTAAACTCACACTCATAACCCAATACACAATCCAACACTCAACATAACTCAACACTTAGCAAAATACAAGTGTATAAGAATTTATTTTTCAACCCAAAAGACAACATACGTATGAAGACTTGAAATACAGAAATTTGCTCTTTCTTTGTTGTAATATTACTCTCAAAATGATGTTGAATATTCCTCTCAAAAGTGTGCTTTACGTTCCTTAATTTTCTACATTTTGAAGACTTAAAAAGTTATCGTAAATCATGAATTTACTGTGTCAAAAATGCTGCCGTAACTTCACAAAATTTCCAACAAAGGCAACAATAACATTCAACAAAACAGTCTTGATTTGTAAGCTGAACAACCTCCTGATTTTCTAAGATTTTATACCTATTGTTACTCACATTTGAAATTTGAAAATCAAACTTGAAATTTGAAAATCCAAATTTGAATTTACCCAAATGATAAGCAAGTTGAAAAATTGAAATGCTCTCCAAAGAATCAGCCATAATTCAAGAAATAGTTGAACAACTTGCTGACTTTGCACACTTGTTTCTTCACCAAAATTTCGAAATAATTGTATTGTAAATCATCATATTTGCTGTCCAACAATAGTATTATAACACTACAAAAAAACCTACTTTTAGCGACGAATTTTGTGACAAACGAATGTTTGTTGCCAATTAGCAATAAATTTTGTAATAAAAACAAGTTCGTCGCAAAATTTGCAACAAACATTTGAATTCATCGTAAAATTTGCAACGAACCATATGTTCGTCGCTAAATTTGCAACGAACATTTGAGTTCGTCGCAAAATTTACAACAAACCTAATGTTCGTCACTAAATTTGCAACGAACCTTTGAGTTCGTTGCAAAGTTTGTAACGAACATTTGTGTTTGTCGCAAAATTAAAACGAACTTTTTGTTCGTCGCAAAATTTGATGCAAACTTCCTATACTTAGAAAAATTTGCTTTGCTTCCTTCATATTTGTTTTGCTTCCTTTCTCTCTTCGAATGCTACACTCCATTGTTGAACCAAGTAAGCTCTCTCTCTCTTCTCTATCTCTCTTCTCTCCCTCTCTCTCTTTCTCTCTTCTCTCTCTCGTACAGATCCGGCGGCTGAGCCGTCGGATCTGGCTCGAAGGCCGAAGGATTGCAGTGGCGAAGGGAGCGGCCTTTGCGGCCGCGATTGTGATAGGCCTCTGCTGCCGCTGGCCGTGCAGCCGCGGCCGCCACAGGAGGGAGGGAGGGGGCTCCCTCCCTGGTTTTTTTATGTTTTTTTTAGCAAATTTCCCAATAATTGAACTAATTATTTTTTTATTTTTTTCTCAGATTTATTAACCATATGTTTTTGTGCATTTGCAGGTCTGATCTTCCTAACTTGCAAATTCATTGTTTGCAGCTAGTGGATCTTCCTAATTTTTGAATACACTTTACAGAAAATATAAACCTATAGTTCAGCAAAAACTTCTAGTTAAACTTCTGGGAGGTAAATAAAATTCTGCCTTTAACGCCAAGTTTCAATGTCCAAATTTGGGGATTGACTAAATTTTGTGAGTCTTGTTTGTTTTGGTTCCTCCAGGAAATCTCTGCAAATCTTGACTAAGCCATGTATTTCAAAAGAATCCATTTCCATCAGACAAAGAAGCATTTCATTTATACTTGGTGGTTGGGGACGAAACGCCATGGTCTGGACTGATCTTTATTTATTTGACTTGTGGCTAATATGAACATATGAATATGAAGATCATATAGGTGAGTTAATTGGAAACTGAAATCCTAATTAGAATTTCATTAATTTCGTTTTTCCATGAAATCTATACTTGGGCATGCCTTCTGTCTGAAGTTTTTAAGCAAAATTGATCTAATTATAAGGTCTTATTTTTATGCAATGATATTCTGGATAAAAAATGGTCGACATTGACCTATTTCCCCGTTTCTTATAGGTTGGCTACAGCACTACCCTATCCCTTGCCAGACATTCCATAAATTTGCAAAGTTTAGATTTATTCTGGTGTCATTATTCCACAGATGAGTTTCTGAGTTATATTGAGGATACTTTTTTATTATTAAGAGTCCTAAAGTTGTTTGGGTGCACTCAGGTTCATGATTTAAATCTATCTTTGCAAATGCTTTTCTTGATTATGCCTTATTTGATATGCATATTTTCCCTTTGTCATAAATTGCAATTTTTTGCATTGTGTGCTCATCTGTTAACTAATGTTTGGCTGGGTGTAATTATTTTGTTGTAAAGTATAGAATTTAATATAATGATTATTTCAAAAACCTCTTCACTCGGTTTTCATAGATTAACTTGATTTATTGCAAGTAATTTATACATTATTATGCGTTTTTTTTTTTAGTTTATAAATTTAGATTCAGAAAATAACAACTAAAATTTCATATTATTGTTTAAATACGTATATATACTAATCATATAACTATTTGTGGAAATAGATACACACCCAACTAATAGAAGTTCTTAGGTTGAGATATAGTTTTGCCACTGCTCCAAATTAATACCCTTCACCTTTGTATTGGATCTATCTCATGAGCTTGATAAACACACACGACCGTCTTTCCTAAACTCATTAAAGCACTGCCAAATAAATAATATAGGAGAATGTTTGAAAGAATAGAATTTAATTCAACTGTCAATTTAGTTTTACTTGTGATTGATTTCCCCTTCCAAATACGGCTTTTTTATGCATGCAGTCATTGTTTTGCATTCATTTTCAAATTTTATAGTGCATTTCATTGAATATTTTATAATTTTTGAAATTGTAAATAGAGAAAATGCAGAACGAAAGAAATTGGGTGTATAAAAAGAACTTACTGGAACGTCGAGGTTTAACTGATGAGTTCATTTTTGGGTTGAAACAATTTTTGGATTTTACTTGTAGTAAAGTTGAGTTTATGGATGGGAATAAGTTAAGGTGTACCTGTAGAAAGTGTAATAATGGTAAATTTTTTGAGTATGATAAAGTGAGGGAATATTTTTGTAGATTTGGTTTTACCCCGAATTATTATAATTGAACTTGTCATGTTGAACAGTTTGTATCTGATGAAAAATATCGACGAAACATGCAATTTTCAGTTAGAGAAGATCAGAGTTATAATGATCAATTCAATCCATATCAAAAAATGGTAATTGATGCAGTAGGTCCTAATTGTATTCCCGAATCGAGCCATGCAAGTACTAATTTTGCTCCAACATTTGAAGAAGTATATCCTACTTATGCATCACCATTAGAAGAGGCTGAAATTACAGGTGTTGATGACATTGTGAATGATGAAACTTACGGAAGTCATCAATTTCAGGAAGTGTTGAGCACTGCAGATTAACCTTTATGGGATGGTTGTGATAGCCACATGAAGTTATCTTTAACCGCAAGATTATTGAATGTTAAGGCGGAGCATAATGTGTCTGAGAATTGTTTCAATGATTTTGTTCAAGTTGTTGGAGAAGTATTGACTCGTGATCACATAATGCCCAATGATTTCTACAGTATGAAAAAGCTGGTGAAAGAGTTAGGTCTTCCGGTGGAAAGGATTAATGTATACAGAAATGGTTGTATGTTATATTAGGGGATGATTAAAATGCAGAATTTTGTAAATTTTGTAACCAATGTCGTTACAAGAATAGTAGAAGGTCAGTTCGTAATCAACGACGTAAACCATACAAGCAAATGTTTTATTTGCCTTTAACTTCTAGATTGCAAAGACTCTATGCATCTAAAACTACTGCTGAGTACATGACGTGGCACGCAAATCATAAAACAGAAGAGGGGTTAATGTGTCATTCTTCGGATGCAGAGGCATGACAACATTTTGATAAAACATATTCTCAGTTTGTAAAAGAGACTCAGAACATTAAGTTAGGTTTCTGTACTAATGGGTTTGCTTCATTTGGTAAATCAGGAAGAACTTATTCATGTGGCCAGTTATTTTAACTCCGTACATTCTTCCACCGGGTATATGCATAAAAATCCCTTATATGTTTTTAACATTGGTGGTGCCTGGTCTGCAAAATCCAAAAAAATTAATAGATATTTATATGCAACCACTGATTGTAGAGTTAAAACAATTATGAGAATAAGGTGTTTTTACATATGATGTTCATACTGATCAGATGTTTATAATGAAGGCTACTCTTTTTTTGGGCTATAAATGACTTTTCAGGTTATGGCATGTTATCAGGATGGAGTACTGCTGGGATTTTAGGATATCCGATATGTATGGAGAGATCAAAGTCATTTAGATTGAAATATGGCAAGAAGGCGAGTTATTTTGATTGTCATAGATAATTTTTATCGCTAGATCATAAATTCAGAAGGAATAAAAAAGAGTTCACAAGAATAGAGTTGAGAAAACACCTCATCCGTTGAGATTAACCGGTGAACAAATTTGGTATAGAGTGCTTTACTTTCCTTCTGTTATTGAAGATCCACATGGTACAACACATGGCAAAGGAAGTTCGCATAAATGGACTAAACAGAGCATATTTTGGGATCTACCATATTAGAAGACCCATCTGATTCATCATAATCTCGATGTGATGCATATTGAGAAAAATATTTTGATAATGTCATAAATACAGTGATGAATGTCACTAAAAAAACGAAAGACAACTTGAATGCAATGAAAGATATGCGCATTCTTTGTAAAAGACCCACACTTGATGTCGATGAAAGTAGTAGGGGACCAAAACCAAAGGTAGTTTATACGTTGAATAAGGATCAGAGACAGACTGTTTGTGAATGGTTGAAATCATTAAGATTTTCTGATGGTTATGCCGCAAATCTTGGGAGATGTGTCGATTTGAAGGAATGCAAATTGTTTGGTTTGAAGAGTCACGATTGTCACATATTTATAAAAAGACTAATTCCTATTGCATTTAAGGAACTCTTACCAAATTTTGTTTGGAGTGCCCTCAGGGAATTGATCAACTTTTTCCATGATATTTACTCAATAGTATTGAGACCATCACACATGGAGAAGCTAGAGACAGATATTCATATTATTTTGTGTAACTTAGAAAGGATCTTTCCTCCTTCATTTTTTTATTCTATGGAGCATCTCTTAGTTCACCTGCCTTATGAGGCCAAAGTTGTAGGTCCCGTCCAATTTAGATGGATGTATCCATTTGAAAGGTGAGCTTATTATCTTTTACACTTCATTTTCTATGCACTTAAAACTTCTAATTTTGCGGTTTTGACTTTACTAACACTTTGTTTCTTTACAATTAGATTCTTATACCATTTGAAGAAAAAAGTGAAAAATAAAGCATGGGTTGAAGCATCTATTGTTAATGTTTACATTGTTGAGTAAGTCACAACATTTGCCTCATTTTATTTCGAGCCTCACATACAGTGCAAGAGGCAGAGAGCGGGAAGAAATGATGAGGGTCCTGTTGATCCTAATTTGAATTCATTCTCCATTTTTAATTATCTTGGTTGACCAAGTGGAGCATATAAGCTTAGATATTTAACTGATAAAGAATGGCGGGTAGCTCACACATATATTTTACTGAACTGTCCAGAAGTGACGTCATATTTCGAGTTAGTATACTATTTGTCAATAGATGATTTTTTTTTTTTTTTTTTTGTGAATTGCAAATACCTTGTGACATAAATCGTCATATTTTATGATAGGATTTTTCAAAATTCATGGTTTGAACTATCGACGAATGAGTTCGATCATCTGTGTAATGAAAAATTTACACATGGTTCAAAACATATGTAAGTTGATCATAAAACAAATATACATAATTACTTAACAAATATTTTAACACATTTACTTAATTTCAGGTTCATAGTAATCAAGCTCAAATCGAGAAAGAATTCCTACTCCATTTGTCTTGGGATCCAAACTCAAGGGTATGAACTTGGTCTGCATATTTTATAAACGGATATAATTTTCATACTCAAGCATATGGAATGGGGAAGTCTACAATGAATAGTGGGGTTTGTGTTCGGTCATCCAACGATAGAGGTGCAAAAAATGATTTCTATGGTTTGTTGGATGAAATATTAGAGTTAGAGTACCCTGGAGCAGAATTACGAGTCGTTTTATTTATGTGCCAATGGTTTGATCCCATTAAAGGGATGAATGTGCATCCAACGTATAATTTGGTTGAAATAAATTATAAGAAATTGTATAGGAGATATGAGTCATTTGTGTTGGCACAACAAGCGATTCAAGTGTATTATGTATCATATCTTACTTTGAAACGTGATAAAATTGATTGGTGGGATGTTTATAAAACGAAAGCACGAAAAAAGATCGAGGAACGCTAGGAAGATATAGCATATCAGCAAGAGGAAGTTGCTAACACGTTTCAGACCGAGGAATATAACATTCAAACATTACGAGATCCACGTGGAATAGTGATAGATGTGGATCCAAGTAAAATTCATGAGGACGACGATGAAGATTCAAATTTTGAGATGGATGATGAGAATGAGGAAGATGATGATGAGGATGTTAAATCTAATTTTGAGACTGATGATGAGGATGGGATTGACAATAAGGATTTTGATTTTTAATAGTGGGCAAGTCTTCTTTTCTTAATATATTGAATTTTATCTTCATATGTGGTCATATAGTCTATATTATACAATATTTGATATCTTCATATCTATTTTTATTATAAAATATGCATTTTTTTTCTTAGTCGTTTGACATAAAAAATACATTAAATTCTAAATGATGTGATATGAAATTGTTTTTTTTTCCTTTTAAAAATCATGGTGGTAGATGGCAAACTGACAGATGTGGTTGTGCTCGTGCTTTTCGACTGCTTCCTGCCTCTCGTACGCCTTCTCCGACTTTTCTTGATAAATATCATAATATCCATTTGTTTAGAATTTTTCCGTTCATTTATTATTGACTTTGCTTATTTCAAATAAAACCCTAATATTATTTGATTTTTTTATTATTTAATTTTATTTGTCAATTTGTTTTATATTTACTGGTTTATATATCATTTTTTGAATTTTGTTCATTAATACACTGTTTTGTTTTTTATAGATAATTTGAAACGAATTTGCAAAGTTTTGGTGACTTGCGATAAGCTATTATTTTGTTAATTTAAATATGGTAAGTATTTTATGTATTCCATTATATTTTTTTTTTAAGTTGACAATTTTTATTTTGTTTATTATCTTAACATTTATAATTGACAGTATGACGTAAGGGGGCATAGACGAAGTTGTGATAGAAGACCGGACTCTTCAAGGTTACAGTTCGCTTCAGCTAGACCTTCCCATTCGCCTTGACGTATTAATGCTGCACTTTCATCGTCCCCTTCGGTTGCACCTTCGGTGCAACATTCTCATGTCGAGGGGGAAGACATGCGAGAGGTGATTGCCCATGTTGGAGATTCATAAGTATTAAATTTGGTTTTTTCATCAATATTGATTCTTATATTTACGTAACATATGAATTTTTTAACGATCTTATTTACTTACCATTTTTTGATCGTAATATTATAACAGATTCATAAATTTTGTACATGTTGTTCAAATGCTTAATCAAATTGTGAACAACCATTGGGGAGGACAATGGTTATCTTTCACAAGCACTCCAGATGAAACGAAAGAGTTATGGTGAAGAGAGTTCAAGTTAAATTATGTCTTTCAGTTCAAATTTAAAATTAGGTTTATATAATTTTTATATAACTAATTACTTTTTTATTTATTATAGTGACAGTTTACTTGGGACGAGGCGGAGGAGCTTGAAATAAGAAGAATTTTTAACAAGAAATGTGGTCATCACATTCAAGGCATATTAAGTCATGCAAAGACTAGTAAAAGGAAGCTAAACTATATAATCGATGAAAATTGGCGTAGGATTTTGAATTTCTGGGAATTTGATGAGAGTCGAAGGAGTGAGCAGAATAAGAAGAATTGCTCTTTTAATTCTGGAGAAATATGCTATTTATGTAGGAAGCTCAATTAATATTGATGAGTATAGAAATAGATTGATAATATTATCAAAACACTAATTTTTTAAATTTAATTTATTTATTTTATAACTATTTTATTATATTTAACAAAGTTTTTTTTAGGCCAAGGAAATGGGATCGCAGCTATCATTTATAAACACTTTCACGCAAACATTCCAAAAAAAAAGACAAAAGCTGGAGTGGGGAGAGAGCTAGAGCTATTGTGGTATTTAATTTGAAAACTTTCCTTTATTTTATAAATACTTTCAATATTGATTTGAATTTATTTTATTGAATCTACCATAATAACGTTGGATGATAAATTTATTAGGTTAATCTCTTTTAATTTTCTTTTCATGATTAATTTATGGGATGAATAGTGTTATTCTATTTTATTAATATTAATTAAATTTAGGGAGATTATTTTGTTACAATTCCCAAATCTTTATTCCTATTTCCTTTGCTTAGACTTATTTGATTGCCGCAAAGGGGGGGTGAATCTTGGGTTACCATTTTGTATTGCATTGCCTAGTCTAGACTTTGTTTTGATGGTTGTATTACAATCTATAATGTGCCCTTGTAGTTTCATTAAATTTCAAAACATGCATATTTTTACTTGTTTGTTGATTTTGTCACATATTTCCCTTTATGTGTAAGTTCCTTCCTGTGGATGTGTGGTGCAGTTTAATATTAATATTTTATTAATATTAACTATGCTATTTTTTTAGTCGTTTGAACTATCATAATTTCGAACTCGTAATAGTTGTTTAATTTTAATTCTAATGAGAGGATACCTCATTAAATTTGTAATTTGTGTTGCATATATTATTTTTTTCTCATATTGTTAACTGTCAATGGCTTAAACTATAAATGAACACTTTGCTTTTTTTTTTTTTTTTATATATATGATTACATTATTAAACTATAAATGAACACTTTGTTTTCTTTTTTTTTATATTATATATGTTGTTACTCTAATTTCATTTGAAATTATATAAAAACAATACAGGAGAGATATGATAAGTTACAGCGGAATTCGATCGGTAATGAAGATGCTTGCTCATTTGAGCCATCTGTTGATAGTATGGCTTTATAGGTCGAGGCAAGTGGTGGTGCAAAAAAGGGAGAAAGAATATTTGGGATGGGCTCTTTGAGCCGGACTTGTAGAATCAGCGGTCAATTTTCTTCTACTCCAGTAGTTGTAAGTGAAGAAATGAAGTAAATAAATAACCAGATGGGCCACTTGCAAGAGCTGCTAGTACAAAAAGATAATCAAATTGAAGAATTACACACACAACAAAGGCAAAATGAGGACACAATCAACGAGCTATGCGTTAACCAGAATTTCATAATGTGGCATCTTCCGTTAGGTTCCGGTTTAAGTCAGACGACTCCATTTCTATTTTCTTCTGATAATCCTCCTGATGGTGATAATGATGACGATGGTGACGATGGTGATGATTTATTTGATGATGATGATAGTGGTGGTGTTTCTTGACATTTCTATATGTTATTTAATTGTTGTATTTGAATGTAGCTTTTGCATACTATTATCTTTGAATATTGTGACTCTATATTGTGTTTGTTGTTGATATTATTTATTGTTATTTCATAGTTAGTAAATGATGATGTTGACAATGTTGATGATGATATTGTGGTTTATGTTTGTATCATATTGTGTTTGTGACTTTGTATTGTGGTTTGTTGATGATATTATTGTTGGATAGTTGGTTGATGGTGGTATTATTTGATGGTTGGTTGATGATATTAGATGGTTGATTGATTGAATGTTAATTAATTATGATATTGGATGAGAGACATGAACATGGTATACAAGAAAAATGATCAAATTATAGAATTTTATTTAAATTTTGTTACAAAATATATTTACAACAAAATTTGCGACCAAAATAAAACTGTAACAAACTTGGGTTTGTTGCAGATTAGTGACAAATTTCGTGACGAATCTCTGTTCATCACAGATTAGTGATGAACTGCGGTTTGTCACATAATTCGTATCTAATTTGTGACGAATTTTAATTTTTTGTTGCTAAAATTTGCGACGACCTGATAGTACAAAAAATTGTTTGTCGCTAAATTTGTCGTAAATAGTTTTTGCAATGAATTTTTCTTAAAAATCATCACAAAATTCGTTGCAAAAAAATAATTTTTTTGTAATGTAATATAGAATTATCAAATTCAAAAATGTTTAACCAATGATGAAGATATTGAAAGTCAAATACCCCTTGAGAATCAACTTCAAAAAAATATTCCTACTGTAAAATATGAGTAACCAGTCTATTTTATCTTATTTTTTTTAACATATCCAACAAATTTTTGGACTGTAAAAGCTTAAAATTAGAGTCCCTCACACCTTCTTTGAAATACAATTTTTGGATTTAAAACTACTTTATCACACAAGTAGATATGGTTGTCCAAATATACCCAAATGATTATGCTTCAACACTTAAAAAAATTTCAAAGTGTCAGAATGTCAAGTGTTATCTTATTGTTAGATCTCAAATGTATATCTAAATTCAATTATAGACTAAGTGTAGTCTCCAAATTACACTATCTTACTGATTGGGTTTTCAACAAATATTAAAAAATCCAGTTCTATGACCCAAAATACTTTGTTTTTATAACTGATTTTATGGTTACTTTTATGACTTTTCTTTAATAAAAACTATTTATTGAATATATCATCTGTACACTAAATAAAATTGTTAGAATAACATGAGAGATTTTGTTATCATCAAAACTAAAGAGACAACAATTTGCTTAACATAAACAAAAGGATGGAAATATTTATACGTATATATATATGTACATATGTACATATGTACATACTATTTCATGAACATAGTTTTTTTTTGTTTTTAATGTTGAAAAATTGTGGCGCACATGCGGAAGCATGGGTGGTTTTTCATATAACGTGAAAAATCTCTATTCTAAAAAATGAAAAAAAAATTAAACTATAAGATAATTTAGAAATACACTTCAAGATTATATATATATATATATAGTGGCGGAGCCACGTTAAAGGGAGTGGGGGCAATTGGCCCCACTAAAAACAAATTATTAAATTTTATATATTAAATTAAAAATTATCCCCACACAAAAAAGTGCCCTCACACTTAAAAAAATTGTCCTCACAAAAAAAAATCATGTTTTTGGCTTAAAAATATATGTTATTTTGTTTCATAAAAATATTTTACCCCATAAAAATATTTTACTCTCACTGGTCTTGAGTCTTAGATCCGTCACTATATATATATATATTATATGATTTAGGTAATACCATGTTCACATTGCTTCTTTATTAGCAAGACTTCTATTGTAAACTCTTTGATCTTATCTTGCAATCTTCGTTAGAAACTTAATTTACTGAGGACTATCTAGATTTTATAGGACCTTATCCTCATTTGTCTGAGGAAGCAAATCCTATCTTAAGAATGAACATCCTTTTACATGCAATTGACTTAGGTCATATGGCATCTGTTTGCTTAAGAATGGTTAGTAAAATCTTGATATTTACAATTTCCTAATAACTTAAATGTGAGATAATGTATAATATCATTTTTTTTTGGGTTACACGAGTTGAATTCTAGATCACAGGGTTAGGGGAAAGGTTGTGACCATTAAGCTACCTCCTTGGGGACAATGTGTAACCTCATATTAAAGAACTACATCCAATATCATTATTGGAACAACAACTTGGTGACATAGATAAGTTATCACGATACTATCATCCTAATGTCACATTTAGCATACTTATCACATAGCGTTCATGATGCTTGTAGGGGTCTCCAATGGGGTAGTCTGGTGGCTAAGGAAAGTATGAGCAATCAGTTGAAGGTTTGCCAAGGGTGGCAAGATGGCTAGCATACATGGCAATGCATGGGTGCATGAAGGGGCTTCAAGCAAACATGATAATTTTGGAAATGTGGCTTTATCAATCCACATGTATTCCAAAATGGTACATTGAAACCAAAAATGGCAGCAAAAGCACGTGGGGATCTTGAGATAGCCCACGGAGCATATGTGGGGGGCATGCCGAAGGCTGAGGTGCATGAAGAAGCTTCGGGCAGACGTGAGAATTTTGGAAATGTGCTTCAGGCAATCCACATGGATTTCAAAATGGCTCACTTCTGCCAAAAGCTTCTTCATGCACCTCAGCCTTCGGCATGCCCCCACATATGCTCCGTGGGCTATCTCAAGATCCCCACGTGCTTTTGCTGTCATTTTTGGTTTCAGTGTGCCATTTTGGAATACATGTGGATTGATAAAGCCATATTTCCAAAATTAGCACGTTTTCCTGAAGCCCCTTCGTGCACCCATGCATTGCCATGCATGCTAGCCATCTTGCCACCCTTGGAAAATCTTCAACTGATTGCTCATACTTTCCTTAGCTACCATAGGCTTCTGAATGCTCCAAGTAATTTTCCCCAATTACACCATGAGACCCAAGTTGCTCCTCACTTGGTACGGTGTGCGCCGGCCCCCGTGCGTCCAGCGCGTGCCATGGCCCATGCCAAGGCTTGGGGGTGTAACAATTATTCCTCGTAACTCCTAGTGATACCAAACAAGTTGGTATCAGAGCAAAACACCCAGTGATACCAAACAAGTTGGTATCAGAGCAAAACACCCAGTGATACCAAACAAGTTGGTATCAGAGCATCTTGATCCATGGTGGACAGGAGTAACACTTGTGAAAGATTGCATCGGATCGAAGAAGTATTAGGCATCTCGGAGCTGACTCATGATGTCCCCTTGTTCCAATGGGTGGAACGATTGGCGTTGGAAGTCGTGGATGTGCAAACTTCAATGGAGACCTTGGGAGGTAGGGTCGAAGCCGTGGAATCATCAACCACGAGCCCTATCGTCTCCGAGTATGAAGCCTTGCATGATGGGGTTAAAAGGTTGAAGGAGGAGATCTCCATCCTTAAGCAAGTTATTGCAGCCAAGGAGAAGGCCGAGCCCTCTTCAACTCGAATGAAGGTCCCGGAACCAAAGGCCTTTAATGGGGCAAGATCGGCTAAGGAGTTGGATAACTTCCTATGGGATATGGAGCTATACTTCAAAGCTGCGAAAATACCAGAGGACCGGCAAGTCATGGTGGCGACCATGTACTTAGGCGAGGACACCAAGTTTTGGTGGTGCACTCGAGCACAACGGGATGTGCACGAGGCCTGTCACGCCCCGACCCACACCCGAGCCGGGCACGTGACCAGCCCGCCGCGGCACCTCGATGCACGGGCACCACGTCCCGCACATCGAAGCACCGTAAGGCTATCGACATTCACAAAATCCAGGTTTCCAAATCATAGAGATCCCCAAGAAATAAAAATAATACATGTATGCCTCAATGCAAATTAAAACAAGTGAGAGTTAAACTTATACAGATAAGAAAAATTATAAATACAGTCATCCCAATTTAAACAAATACAATGGTCATCCTAACTTCCTCAAAATAATAAAATAACCTCAATACATAGCGGAATAGCGGGTAGTCATACCCCGGCCCAGTAGTCTCCAAAGAATGTCCAATACAATAATGCGAACAAATCTCTCGACCCCGAGTCTACACCTGTAGGAGGGGAATGTGAGGGGTGAGTACCGTAGAGAGGGGGGGTTGGTACTCAGCAAGTCGGGGGGATGACATGCTACAATTAATTTTTGGGTGAATTAGGAGTGTCAAAATTATGTCCCAATAAATCCATGGTATGCAAAAATATTATGACATCTCAATAAATCATTCACGGCATACGTATCAAATCAAATATGCATCCATTATGCATGTCCATCATATCATGTAGAGCCGGCCGAAAATATCCCGGCAAAGGCCAACCATGGCCAAGGACGGGCAACGTTGGGGGTTTTCACGGTGCAAGTAATAAAATAAGGTTCTCCACCCCAACGTTGGCCACAGACTACTCCAACTAGCCTGTATATATATATCGCACACGTATCAAGGATCAAGCGTGTATGGAAACCCGCCGGTGCTAGACCTACCAAGGTCCTCCCGAAGTGATTCAACCGACGACTGTCCGTACAATATGTATGACAATCTGGCGAATACCCCCTGCAGAGGCGTATCCGGGCACAACAGGTGCCTCTACCAAATGTCCTTCGTAGCTACGGAATGCCATAGGAAGCATATCATCATCATCACAGTATCCACAGGGGCATCCAGCCCAAATCACATATCTCAAGCCATAACATGTCAAAATCATGTGCCAATATGCAATGGAAGCATAAAATCATTTGGATATATCAAAGTGTGGCACAATTATCAAGTGTCAAAATAATGGATGCATATTTGATTTGATACGTATGCCGTGAATGATTTATTGAGATGTCATAGTATTTTTGCATACTATGGATTTATTGGGACATAATTTTGACACTCCTAATTCACCCAAAAAAATTAATTGTAGCATGTCATCCCCCCGACTTCTTGGTACCAACCCCCCTCTCTAGTACTCACCCCTCACATTCCCCTCCTACAGTGTAGACTCGGTAGAGATTTGTGCGCATTATTGTATTGGACATTCTTTGGAGACTACTGGGCCGGGGTATGACTACCCGCTATTCCGCTATGTATTGAGGTTATTGTATCATTTTGAGGAAGTTAGGATGACCATTGTATTTGTTTAAATTGGGATGACTGTATTTATAATTCTTCTTGTCTGTATAAGGTTAACTCTCACTTGTTTTAATTTGCATTGAGGCAAACATGTATTATTTTTATTTCTTGGGGATCTCTGTGATTTGGAAACCTAGATTTTGTGAATGTCGACAGCCTTACGGTGTTTCGATATGCGGGACGTGGTGCCCGTGCATCGAGGTGCCGCGGCAGGCTAGTTGCGTGCCCGGCTCGGGTGTGGGTCGGGGCGTGACAGGCCTCGGTGCGGCACCTCGATGCACGGGTACCACGTCCCGCACATCGAAGCACTGTAAGGCTATCGACATTCACAAAATCCAGGTTTCCATATCATAGAGATCCCCAAGAAATAAAAATAATACATGTATGCCTCAATGCAAATTAAAACAAGTGAGAGTTAAACTTATACGGATAAGAAAAATTATAAATACAGTCATCCCAATTTAAACAAATACAATGGTCATCCTAACTTCCTCAAAATAATAAAATAACCTCAATACATAGCGGAATAGCGGGTAGTCATACCCCGGCCCAGAAGTCTCCAAAGAATGTCCAATACAATAATGCGAACAAATCTCTCGGACACGAGTCTACACTGTAGGAGGGGAATGTGAAGGGGGTGAGTACCGTAGAGAGGGGGGGTTGGTACTCAGCAAGTCGGGGGATGACATGCTACAATTAATTTTTGGGTGAATTAGGAGTGTCAAAATTATGTCCCAATAAATCCATGGTATGCAAAAATATTATGACATCTCAATAAATCATTCACGGCATACGTATCAAATCAAATATGCATCCATTATGCATGTCCATCATATCATGTAGAGCCGGCCGAAAATATCCCGGCAAAGGCCAACCATGGCCAAGGACGGGCAACGTTGGGGGTTTTCACGGTGCAAGTAATAAAATAAGGCTCTCCACCCCAACGTTGGCCACAGACTACTCCAACTAGCCTGTATATATATATCGCACACGTATCAAGGATCAAGCGTGTATGGAAACCCGCCGGTGCTAGACCTACCAAGGTCCTCCCCGAAGTGGTTCAACCGACGACTGTCCGTACAATATGTATGACAATCTGGCGGATACCCCCCCTGCAGAGGCGTATCCGGGCACAACAGGTGCCTCTACCAAATGTCCTTCGTAGCTATGGAATGCCATAGGAAGCATATCATCATCATCACAGTATCCACAGGGCATCCAGCCCAAATCACATATCTCAAGCCATAACATGTCAAAATCATGTGCCAATATGCAATGGAAGCATAAAATCATTTGGATATATCAAAGTGTGGCACAATTATCAAGTGTCAAAATCATGGATGCATATCGATATAAACAAGTTGGGACACTCCATATATCACAAAACATTTTCATAAATCCAGGAAAATAGGTCAATCATACCATTTTAAATCATGCCTTTGAAAGCTTTTTAAAACACGGTATCAATTAAAAGTAGATGTCAAGTCCCACTCACAGTTAGGGGAGGATAATGCACTCCCTAATATCTCCACAAAGCGTAAATCAAGTGCTCCCTCCGTTCAACTCAAATAACTCTTAGGGAGACAGTCTGCAGATTTTTTTAACCTGCGCAGTCATGGAAAACAGACTATAACTTTGGCTATACTAGTCCAAATCAGATGATTCTTATCTCATTTTAAAGATAAGAGATAGCACTATAACTTTCATTTTGCACACTTCCTCAGATTCAAATCACAGAATTCCCGGTAAGCCTAATTTTGTTACTGTCATATTTAAGTTTTGGATTCTGTCCAGTTTTTGTGCAGAAGCCATAACTTTTGTTCTACTCACTAAAGTCTAATGAAAGTTTAACATGTTATAGCTAAGATGTAGATCTACAACTTTCGTGTTTTGAGTTTTATCCAAATATGCCTGGAAGGGGTTCAACAAAATTCATGAACAAGACTGATACGTTTTAGTGAAACATAAAGTTTCTGTCAACATAGTTTTAAGGAAAATTGTATAAATTTCAATTTCCTCGTGAGAAATGGCTGAAATTTTTATATGTTATAGGCAAGAAGTATATCTATAACTTTCATGTTTTGTGTTTCTTCAAACTAAGACTGAAGAGGGGTCGTTTTTACTCACTACTGTCAAGGTTCGAAACAGGACACTTCTATGTCGAGTTTCAGGAAAAGTGCCATAACTTTTAGCACAGGTATCGGATTTTGGTGATTCTTATCTCGTTGGAAAGATAAGACTTTTATCTACAATTCATATAACTAACACATTTTCAAATTATGGCTCTAAGATGTCTTAAAACAGAGATGAATTCACGGACAGAAATAAAATTTAAAGTGAGACAGGATAAAATTTCTTACCTCACTTTCTTGGTCTTCCTCTCTTGCTTCTCTCCTTGTTCTCACGAATTGGGAAGAATGAACAAGCATTCTAAGGCCTTCTTCTTTTATTATTGTGTTAATAACTCACCACCCTAGGATCAAATCTCCAATTAATCTAAACCATAGGATCATTTTGCTATTGCATGTGTTCTCATTGGTTTTCATGTGCATGTGTTCTCATTGGTCCACCTTGCCTTTCTCATCTCCATTTGGCCAACACTTGTCCTCCTCACTATAACACTTGTTCAATACAAGAATACACTTGTCACATTTCATTTAAGTTTTGTTAATTGCTAACAAGTCCTTTGACTTGTAAAAATTCTAATTTGACCCCTAAAATTTCAATAATTACACACTAGGCCCAAAATCTTATATTAGACCTAATTAAATTTATTTAATGTGAAATTAAGGTTTTGAATCTCTTTGAGTCAAAATTGATCCGATTTGTATTTTACCGTCAAATATCTAAGGTTGATTTACCAGGAAAATTTTCTTAGTGAAAATTCATTAACATAGTAGTTGAGACATTATATATATATACATATATATATGAAATGGAATTCACTATAGAATACACCGAGAGTCGGTGTTACACGAGGGGCGGCCACAAATCTCAACGTGGCAGGAGTTGCAACGGGAATTGCGGGGACAATTCCTTCCTCGTAACACCGGATGGGTTGCGAGAGAAAGCTTGAGGAAGCTAAAACAAAGTGGTGTTGTTCAGGAGTACGTGAGGGAGTTCACGTCGACTTTGTTGGAGGTACCCAATATGTCCAAAGAAGACAAGCTCTTCAACTTCGTGTCTGGCCTTCAACCATGAGCGCAGCAGAATTGAGGAGGCAAGGAGTCAAGGACTTGCCAACTGCCATAGCCGCAGTGGATGCGTTGGTGGACTTCAAAGTGGCGGCATCAACGACCAACCCCGACTCGAAGGCCAAGGGAAAGGGGAAGGCCCAAAACCGTAAGGAGTCCAAGTAGCACGGAGGGGCCAAAGGAGGCAAGCTGTGGACAGCAAGCGGATGTTTTATATGCAGCGGGCCACACCTCACGCGAGAGTGTCCAAAGCGTGAGAAAATTGCCGCATTGGTAGCGGATGAGAAGGAGTAGCAAGAGGGTAAGGAGGAGCCTGCACGGGTGAACCCTTTGCAACTCATTGGGGCCATGAGAGCCGAGAGTTATAGGCCTCTCATGTATGTGCCAACGAGGGTGAATGGGCAAGAGGTGCTTACCTTGGTCGACACCGGCGCAACCCACAACTTTGTGGCCAATCGCATGGCGACGCGATTGGGAATTTCAACCACGACGACTCATAGTAGGCTAAAGACAGTGAATTCAGATGCTAGGCCGGTACGGGGGCTTGCCAAAGGAGTCACAATGAGTATAGGAGGGTGGCATGGAAGGTGCAATTTCTTGGTAGTGCACCTTGATGATTTCGACATGGTGCTTGGCTTGGAGTTCCTTGAGAAGGCCAAGGCCATGCCCATACCACACCTACGGGGCATTTCAATCATGGTGGAAGATCAACCATGTTTTGTCCTAGCAACGAGTCCACCTAGGCAGGTGGAAGGAGGTGCTCAAACACAAATTTCAGCCATGTAATTGGAGCAAGGGCTGAATTGCAAGGAACGGGACAACGTTCTTGCGGGCATGACGCGGGTGGATTATGAACTCGCGCAACACCTTAGGGAAGAGGTGCAGAATGATGCTCAAGGAGAGAGCCTACGGAAGGGAGTGCAGTAGGGCACAATCCGTAGAAATTGGCTCGAGGAGGGGCCGTCGTATGTGAAGGAAGACAAGCATTATGTGTCGAACCAAGGAGGGTTGCAGCAAATGCGACTTCACAAGAGGCACAACAATAAATTTCAACCTCGGACGCCACAAGACATTGGTCGAGATAAGGGGAAATGCTCGACATTCCTTACCTATGCAGAGAATAGGCTGCTCATATGGGAGAAGACAAGGGAAAGTCTTGCTAAGGGAGTACGGCGCATGGAGAAGTATGCTAACCATAGGCGTTAGGCGAGGGAATTTTCGGTAGGGGATATGGTTCTCCTAAAGCAACCGGACTACCTATTGAGTAAGGCAAGGTCCAAGGCCACTCAAGAAGGATTGATCGCTTGGTATGATGGTCCTTTTGAGGTGGTAAGGAGGGTAGGCAAGGCAGCCTACAAGCTTAATCTCCCCGATTGACTCAAGCAACACGACACCTTTTATGGGAGTTGTTTTAAACCCTACTTCAAAAATGTCGAGAAAGGGGATAGGTCGAGTGAGCAGAAGGCTTCAGCGACCATGGAGGACTTCTTTGGAGAAGAAGTTGACACTATCTAGCAGCATAGGAGAGGGAACAGCAACAAAAGGTGCAAGTATGAGGTGGCTTGGCGAGGGCGATTGATGGAGGAAGCTACACGGGAGAGAAAACTAGCTCTACGGCAATTTGAGGAGCGGGTCCAAAACTACCGAAGGGCTGGTCCAATGAGGGCATTGGACGATTAGGTGGGAGAGAATTGTTACACCCCCAAGCCTTGGCATGGGCCATGGCACGCGTTGGACGCACGGGGGCCAGCGCACACCGTACCAAGTGAGGAGCAACTTGGGTCCCAAGGTGTAATTTGGGAAAACTACTTTGAGCATTCAGTAGCCTATGGTGGCTAAGGAAAGTACGAGCAATCAGTTGGTGGTTTTCCAAGGGTGGCAAGATGGCTAGCATGCATGGCAATGCATGGGTACATGAAGGAGCTACAGGCAGATGTGCTAATTTTGGAAATATAGCTTGAGCAATCCACATGAGTTCCAAAATGGAACACTGAAATAAAAAATGGAGGCAAAAGCACGTGGGGATCTTGAGATAGCCCACGGAGCATGTGTGGGGGCATGTCGAAGGCTGACGTGCATGAAGGAGCTTCGGTCAGATGTGAGAATTTTGGAAATGTGCTTTGGGAGATCCACATGGATTTAAAAATGGCTCACTGAAACCAAATTTGGAAGCTAATGCACGAGTAGATCTTGAGATGGCACATAGAGCACGTGTGCAGGGCACACGTCGACACGCACCAGCATCATTTCGGACAAACTTGGATTTGATTGAACTAATATCAAATTCTAAGTGAGAAAAGCCTGGAAGATTGATTGGTGGAGTTTTCTTGCAAGGCATAGTGGACTTAGCACTTTGGGGAAGTGGCTAAGCATTTCGGGAAGGGATCCTTGGTCCAAGCTTGGGTAAGGCAAGTTCAGAAATGGAAATTGCGGCTACAAGCAATGAAGGAAGGTTCTCCTTAACAGATCCTTGATTGAAGGAGATGCTTTACAAAGAAGGAAACCCTAGGTGCAAGGGAAGGAAACTCTAAGTGTATGAAAAAGGGAAGATCTCAAGTCTAAACTACAATTTGTGATGGTTTTTGAATTCAAATGTGTTTGAATTCAAATATGGAGGCTCCAAGTCTGAAGAAGGCAGGTTCTAACTTCATCCGACAAGGAAAGTTGCATCTTTCCAAGGGAAGGAAAGTCCAACATCCAAGGAATGAAGGATTGGGGTGATTTGCCATGATTCTTGCATGTGAACTTGGGGAAAGTCAAGCCATACTTCAACTATAAAAGGGAGCTCATGGGTATGCTCAACATGAGGTGAGGAATTCACTCATTTCTCCACCAAGCACAAAGGGGAGTGCTAGAGAGAGGAGAGGAAGTAGAGCGTTGTAGGGATTCTCTACAAGATAGCAATAGGGTTTGCTATCGTGTGCCGAGTGGGTGAGCTCTCAGGATTGAGAGTTGTTTCGGGGAAACTTGTATTACCCTTCGGGCTATTGTAAAATAGCAATAGGGTTTGCTATTGGGAGTGTGTAAACAACAAGGGGGTTGGGTTACACAAAGCTCTTGGGTGGGAGAGCTAGAGTAGGGAGTGCCGAGTGGGTAAGCTCTCGGGTGTGGGAGTTGTTTCGGGGGAAACTTGTAATACCCTTCGGATACTTGTCCTTGTACATTGAGTTTTGGATGTATAAAGGTTGGGAGTGAGTTATCCCGTAGTTTGCTTGTGTGTTTGTTGGCTTTCCATTATTGCCGAGGGAGTGCTTGGGAGAGTAAGCGAAGCAAGCTAGTCGCTGAGTTCATTGTGCGGGGCATTGGACTGCGATTACTCCGACAAAAATTTATAGAGGGTTTTCGACGGGTAACAGTCTCCTCCTCCGATCTCGTAATTCGGGATTCAATTTCTGTTGTAAAAAAAAAATGATGCTTGTAGGGATATCTGAGTGATAAAGAGCTCCTACTCTAGTGTTTCTCCCGAGATCTCGTGTTCCAATTGACTGCACCATTACAAGTAAATATATTGTTAGTCATGTGCTGTAAACTCATGTAAATTAGTATTCATTTAATTACTATAGCAATAATAAAATTATAGATTGATTAATGTATTTCTATTAGAATCTTAGTTTTTAAGTATTGTCGAAGATATTTCATTCTCAAAGAGTCAAGAATATGTGTAACAAATTTACCTCTTGTAGAGGGGTTTGTAAACCTTAAATATCCATTTTCCAGGCCTAAATTCCTTTTTTTCCTGAAATTTTCAAGAATTTTCATTGTTGTTTTGGATTTTTTTTTAAAATTTTTCGTTTTAGTCCAAATGGTTTTAAGTTAAAAATTAGTGTTGGTTAATCTTCAACGCCTATGAGTTTAAGGAAATTATATCATAATTTCTGAAATTTTATTATTTTATTTATATTTATATTTTTGAAATTTATTTTAAGTGGTTTTAAAATTATTTTGACTTAAAAGTTATTGTTTAACTTCAAAAAATTATTGAAATCAAGAATTTTTAGAAGTAAAACAATTTTTATATTTATTTTTGAAAACCTTAGACTCAGGTTGTCGTTGTCGTTGTTGTTGAACCTTAAAGAACAATAACAACAATAATAAGAACTATTAAAAATTTGTTATATATTTTATAAAACTAGTTAGAAAATTTTGCAATTGAATTAAAAATTTTAATTTAAAACTAGGGTTTTAAACCCTTAAATTTTAGAATAATCATGGGCTTTGTTTTTAGATAGACATGATATCTTTTAATCCTAATCTTTTTTCTTTTCTTTTTTTAAAGCCAAGTTAATATTAACCGCTTCTTGTTGATTGTGTTGAATTTCAACTTGATCTAATCTTTTTTTTTTCCAATTATATAGGAGAGTCTCGAACTCGAGATTTATGAGGAGGAAGTGGATGATATCAGTTGAATTATAATTTATTAACAATTTTAATCTAATCTATAAATATGAAATCATACCCAAATTCACTTTGAAATCATTTGTGAATGTTTAATTTTAACGAATGAAATTCAATTAATGATTAATGACAAATATCTAATAACTAATGGCTCACGGCTCGTGGCTCAGAGTCCATAGCCAATAATTGATAGTTGTTGTTAATTGATAGTATTATTTGTCAGTTACTCTTCGACCGTAAAATAACCCAAAAATAGAAATCTATATTAGTTAAATTTGTTTTATCTTTTAAAATATTTTCTTCTATATTATTATTATATATTGAATTATAAAATTCATAAATATAATATTCATATTTTTTTTATAAATAATTAACTTACATTCATATTATAAAAAGTTTGATAGAAATCATATGACATTCACGACTTTCTAAAAAATAGAGATATGGACATAGAAATTTCGGTATGTTGAAGAAGACAAAACCCTAAATTTACTTTTCTGCCATAGGAAACCGTCCACTTTGTCACAATTCGCCATAGCCACAGAGCTTTGTTGCGAGGAAAGAAGTATTCCCTTTACATTTTTCTTCAAGTATGATGTTTTAACTCTTCATGAACATGATTTCAACCTCAATTTTAACTTTCCAACACTTCCTGTTATTGCCCATGTAAACAATTAACGGAATCCTTGGACAGAATCCATTGGTTTTCTTGCCATGGTTACTTGCAAAATTGAACACTGTGATTGAAAGAGAGAGATATAATCAATGGAGAAAATGAGTAGCCAGTGGAGAAATTGATGCAATTGAATCAAAGATGGCGACGGGAAAGATTAAAGGTAGTGGGGAATTCAAAGTAGACGATGGAATCTGTTTGAGGCGAGTGAATGACAGCGAAGCGAATCGAAGATAGAATAGATGGAGAAGATGATTGGCTACCAAACTCGAAGACCGGAGATGCAATTGAAACAGAGATGAAGTGATAGAAAATGGAGTGAAACCAGAGTAGCGAAGGAACCGAAGGCTAAAAATAGACGGTGAATTGCGAATTGGAAGTGAAGAAGGCGAACTAGAATCGGCAAAGGTATAACTGGAAGATGTTGAATCTACAATTGATGGTTCGAGAAATCGAAAGCAATGGAAGGTTGAAGAACAACAAGCGAAGGCGATTGAAGACGAATGAATTGAAGTAATTGGCGAAGATGGTGATTCAAAGACGGAAGCTGAATTGAAATTGTGCAATGACCCCATGCCACAACCGCATGTGGTGGCTCTGGCTGTGATCTCCCAACACAAGCAAGATGCGTTAGCTTGGGCCGGCAATCTAGCGTTTTGAGCCGGACTTTTATTAAGCAAGGACTCGACCCTTCTAAAATTTTATGGAACTGAGTTCGAGTTCCACCCAAAAAACTAAAAAAATTGAGACTCTTGATTCCAAAAATTAAAAAGACCCTGAGCCTTTTCGGATTAGACTCGAATACGAATCATGAATTTTATTTTTTATACTTCTAATATATTTTATAATATAATAAATACAAAATAAAAATATGATAATATTCAAAATAAAAAATAAAATAAATACTATCATGTCAAATTAAGAATTATACATTATTATTAAGGTTAATAATAACTATATCCTGAAAGATTAAAAATTATATTAAAAATAATATATTAAACTCATTAAAATCATAATATTTTTAAAAACAAAAATATTTGAGTTTAAATGGGTCGAACCGATCCTTATTCAGACTCGATTCGTAATTAAAATGAGTCTAAATAATGGACTCGAACTTGACCAACCCTAAAATGATCCGAGTTCGGCCTTTCAAAACGGGTCAGCTTGGGCTGACCTCGCTCAATTGTCAATCCAAGCACTAGCCTATAGCCACCCCAACCAAGGGGTGGCTCTCTTGGAGAGAGAAAGAGACGGGCCAAGAGATTGAGAGAGGGAGAGTACAAGTTGAAGAGATATAGAGATTGCTTGCTTATAGTTCAACGGGTCTATTTACATTTTTCCCTAGTTCCTCACTCTCCCTTCCTTCTTCTCCTAGCTGCGGATCCATTGCCTTCTTTTTCTCCATTTTTGCCACCCACTGGCTTTTTCTCTCCACTTTCTCTCTCTACCAAAAATCCCTAAATATTCATCATTTTTTTTTTGGCAAATACTCTTAAAAATCATCTTTATAACCCCAAAAAAAAACCCTACAACTAATCAACTTTTAAGCTTTGTTGATGGAAAATTGAAATTCACTTTTAATGTCAGACGATTGCAGATTCAAATTATTTCGTTAAAAGCATGGATGAATCAAGGGATTAAGCAATATAAATTTGATTAAAACTGTAAGCTTTAATTATTTGTTATTTATTTCTTTGATATTCATTCCACGATCCCAAAAAATGTGTTGGCTAAAATCACCAAATTATCTATCGTTATTTGTATATGCTTATTGTCTAATTTTATTAACTATCTCCGCTCGGGGTATACTATACAACAAACATATTCTATACAATACAAACTCCTTTCGCTTGGGGTATGCATCATACAATTTATTTATTTTCGGTTATTGCATTACCGAGATAATTCGTGCCAGAAAGTTATCAATTACCTATCAATCTTTGCATTAGAGTGAGAGCTTGGGAGGTCTTGTCCAATAAGAAAGAAACCTTACACAGTCATTGTTTTCTTTTTGTTTTTGATTTTCACTGATTGGTATTCGGGTTTTGTTCGATTAATCCGGATCGAGTATTGTGAGCCCATTTTAATGAGTTGGTTCCCTCAAATCCTTTTTCTCCATTCTCCGAGCTTGAAGTTGAGATCTCTGATTAAGAGGATAGAATGTCGGACCACTTTATCCAAAAGAGTTTGGTACCTTACACAGTCATTGTGAAATTGAATGGTCTTTCTTTTTCAAAAGAGAAAATTACATGTCAAGTCCCTAAAATTTACTCTCGGTTCATAAATTAGTCGATAAACTCTAAAACGCAATGATTAAGAACCTAAATTTCAAAATTCATAATTTATTGGTCCGCCGGTTACCAACAGAGATAGGTTATTCGTTAAGTGCTAATGTGGAATGATGTGACGAACTAGTTAGACAGATGGATGATGATATATGTTAGTGCCATGTCATCATCTCAAAACATATCGCACTGCCACATCAGCACTGCCACGTAACCAATTAACTGATGTGGCAGTGCCACGTAAACCAATTTGCTAATGTGGTGGTGTCACGTCAGCAAAATTCTCAAATCGGTTAAAAAAAAGTCTATCCTCTCTCTCTCTCTCTCTCACCGAAAGAAATGAAAAAAAAATAAAGAAAAGAAAAACTCTTCTCTCTCTCTCTCTCTCTCTCTTTCTCTCTCTCTCTCTCTCTCTCTCTCTCTCTCTCTCTCTCTCTCTCTCTCTCTCTCTCTCTCTCGTCAAATGGGTTTAAATTCTCCCCTCCCCTTTTCTCTCTTTCCTCTCCTCTCTCGCTGAAACACAAAAAGCAATCCACTCTCTCTTGCAGTTGATTGAAGGGTTCATGTGCCTCATCTCATCTCCTTTGGTTCAACATGTGATGCCCTCAACCGAATTCACAAGCCGTGGAGAAAAATCATCTTGTTTAAGCCCCGCCCATTTCTTTGTTTTTAATGTAGGACAGATTTTAAATAATTATTAGACTACACGAGATCGGTTCAGGAAAAGGAGAATGAATCCTTCACAGGCAGTGGAGAAGAATCATCTCCTTTAAGCCTCGCCTATTTCTATGTTTTTAATGTGGGACAGATTTCAAATAATTATTAGGCTATGCAAAATCAGTTCAAGAAAAGAAGAATGAATCCGTTAACTTTTCGACCTTTTAAGTTTTTTTAGTTAGTTTCTAATTTCTATAATTTCCTAATTTTAATAGTTTCTTAATTTTCCTAATTTTATAATTTTTCTAATTCCTTAATTTTCCTAATTTCTCTAGTTTCCTAACTTTTGGGATTTGCATTCCCTATAAATAATTGTAGTGCTTCATTATTTTGGCATACATCATTAATAATATTTCTTTTAGAATATTAATTCTTTTTAAAAGTTTTAGAGTTTTGTCTCTTTGCAAACCATATTGTCTTCATTCTATCTCTCTCATGTTAAGTGATATCAAGACCAAAACTTTCTCTTGCGATGGCCATCCAGGACAGTGAAGGTAGTACTCTTTCTGATATGCTCTGAGAGTTGTGAGCTATGAAGATTGTAATTCAAACTTTATCTGTTCGAATGGAGTAAAGAGAAACAGAATTACAGACATTGCGAGCAAGTCAAGGCAATTTAGAAGGTGAAGATGGCGTTAGGAGAATCGCTCGAGGACCTTACTTCAATTCTATATTATCACAACATTCTCGAAGGATTCAGATCAATGACAATGATTCTTTAGACGAGGAGGTTGCTGAGTTTTTTTATCATAACCCTAATTCTGTGACAACTCGTCAATATCAATAAAAAGAGTTTCGATTGAAAAGTGGACATCCCTTTATTCAATGAGAATCTAAATATTGAAGATTTCTTAGATTGGATAGTAGAGGTTGAGAGGTTTTTTGTCACGCCCCGACCCACAGGTATGAGTACGTAACAACTGCCGAACTACCCTGAACACGTATGAATCTCACCTTGTACTCTAAGGTATCACAAGACATTCAAATACCAAATAATACCATAGGCTATCCCGGCCACCAAATACCATCTCCCAAACGAAACACAATTCCCTCTCTAGGGATAGAAAACAAAACCAATAATAATTCCTAAGTAAATTTTATAAAAAGGAAATTATGGGTCCTTAATAAAGGTTACACATAACCAACTCCAATTGGAATCAAAATATAGAGTTTCAAAAGTTTTCAAATAAATTCTTATATAAAATGCCCTCCTTAGATCAAACTATCGATACCGCAAAGATGATAGCAAGATCTATACTAAAAGTAGTCTCTGACAAAGGTCTTTCTAAAAAATCTGGCTCTGAGTGACTAAGAGTACTGACTAAACTCTCTCTAAAAAAAGGAGAGAGAGTTGTGAGTATAGAAATATCCAGTGGGTATATAACATGTTATGATAATAAATGAAAGATGATTGTGGACATGTCAAACCTTTAGCTCAAAATCATATCGTTCATGTCATAAGAAAATCAACATTCATTATAAACCATCAGATTTCAAATGAGATTCCACAAATCATAATAGACGGGTTATATGCATTTAATCATATCCATCTGTTTTCCAAAAATCAAGAGATTGTCAAAATCTTTCAATCAAAAACTTGACCCTAACCAATGGAGAAACCACCAAGGGATTTTCATCATCATCAATCATATACATTACCCCTACCTTGGCCTTGGCTCTAGCCTCCTCTGGAGTGTAATTAGGCTAGTCCGAAGGGAGGGATTCGGAGGTACCTCTCGAGCACAGCTGCCTCTTGAGGCAAAAAAAGGTCCAACCACGTCACCCTGTCAAGTCGTTCCGTGAAGAGAATGACTATAATTATTAACCATGCATATAGTACCATTTCACAATCATTATATCATATACCAAAATATGCAGATGGTTATTCAAACGAATTCTCAGTGCATGAGTTCAATTAGTCGCATTTCACACAAGTCGATAAGCATGACACATTATTTTCAAATAACACATGGATGCATTCGTTATTTTAAATTCCCTTTTGGGACACTCCACAATTATAAAACAATTTTTAAACAATTTTAGAAATATTTATAAAATTATAAAAAAATATTTATAAAATCAATACAAATCATTTTTTCACTTAAAACCATAAACATGTATCCACTCACTGTGTAAGGGAGGGTAGTCACTCCTAATTTTTCCCACAGTAAGAGTTTAGCCTTGATCAGGTTTTTCCAGCTCCTACGGAACATCATTAAGTAATCAAATTATTAATATTTATCACCCCATGACAACCCATAAGTCTAACATTTAAAATCTTAACTTTTCTCTCACTCTTGGTGACACAAATTTCCTCCAAATTAATTTATCTAATTTCAGCATAAGCTCTAAAGTCATGAAAGATTAAAGTAAACCCAAGTAAGAAAAAGAAGATTACATAAATTATCATCACCAACTTCACTTCAAGGCGAACCACCTTCAAACCTTAGGTTTTCTCTCACTAAAGATTTCAAATTTCTCACTAAAGTTAACCTTCTAAAGGTTGGGTTATGAGTTTTGAAATTTTTAGAGTATTGCTTTTGGTAGTATTTGATTGATCTTTGGAGGAAACAAGAAGAGATGGAGAGAATCTGTGAACCGAGAGGAAGAAGAGAGGAAAAAAAGAAATGGAGTTTTGACTTTCGTGAGTTCTAATATTCTACCACTACTCTTTATTTATAAATCCATTTTTCTAAATTTACTTAGTTGTTTTCTTTCACTTTTAACTTATACAAGTGCCCTGTCCTTTTTGGCAATTTGGAAGGGCCATTCCAATGAATCTTAATAGTTGATGTTTTGTTCGGTTGAGAAAAATGTTCTTGGTGACTGGCAAGTGAAGTTGGAATAAAGATGCCAATTTTTTTTTGGAAAATAAATTAGAAGTAATAAAATTGTATAATATTCAAAATATATATATAATTTAAATTGGGTACATTATAAATAAGATGCTTAGATGGCATAATGATGAAAAGTCTTTTTCGAAACTCAATACTCTTGAGTTAAATTCGCATCGGTCACCGAATAGAAAAAGGAAATTGTTCAGACGCAAAATAAAAGAAAGGGCCGTTCAAGAGTCACATTTGCTTCAGCACATTTAGAGCAAATATTTAGTATAGAATATAATATATATTGAATGCAATATAAATAAGGTGTTTGGGTGGCTTGATTGTAAATAATTTTTTGAGTGAATGGAAGGTTAAATGTTCAAATCTCAATGATAGCATCTACGTTGGAAAATTAGGTGTGAAATTCAACTTGAATTGAATTGCATTTATTCAAGTGCCGAAAGGGAAATACAATTGGTTGTTTGGTCAAATTGCATTCAAGTGTTGAAGGGAAGTGCCAAAGAGTGTCAAGAATAAATCTCATTGGCTTGGGTGCAAGCAAGGGTACTATTTGGTCAAATGGAAGGGACCGAAGGGCATATTGCATGACTGAACATCATATTGGAAGAAAATGTCCAGCAAGAATACCGACAGAAAAGGCAAGAACACCGATAGATAAGGTGAGCCGAATAAAAATTTCATCAATACAAAAATTTTATCAATACTGACTGGATTCTCAAATTCATGGATTAACACTATATATCGAAGAGGTATGTGAAAATATTAAGTTTCCGTTAGTATACGAGGAGAAAAAATATATATATATATGTGTGTGTGTGTGGTAAAAGTGTCGATAGGTTTATGGAAATAGTGGAGAATCGACAACTATATGAAAGTGAAAATATTGGAGAACCGACAGCTCTATGTAAACTAATGGAAGAGTCCTCACCACACCAACAGCTAAAATCAAGGAGCATACACTATCGATGGAATGGTAAAATGTACAATGTGCCGATGAGTTTCACAAGAATGCCGACAAGATAATGCACACTTAGTCTCCCAATTTAGAGATAATGCCCACTTAGAAATCACTGAGAAGTGGAAAGAATACCAAGTGTTCGGTCGGTGTACGATTCTCACAATTGTACTGAAGCATTTTACCGGCCGGAAGATATTTAACTATTTTACTGACAGGAAGGTAAGTAGAACATGATATACCGATAGACACATATCTCATACTATATTAAGGAGTATCACAAAAGATACTGATGGGTTTTCAAAATTTGACATCTATCGATAAGGAACAACCACTGACTGTAAATCTAAAATTTGAAAGAAATATAGAAGACAGTCCACCAATCATAAAGCTCTACCAGACAAACTCCATCTCTCACCAAAAAATCAAATCCTATAGAGGAGATCAATCCTAAAAAGAATTCTAGGTTTACGAATTACCGAATATAAATAAAACTCTATAGAATACTGACCAATTTAATAATCGATCACTAAATATTTAAAGGTCATCGACCAAGTGTCTAAGGAGTTCTTGAACAGCCAAAGGGGCAAAAATCCTTGCTTACCTTTTAAATTAACTATTCTCCCATAATTTACAAAAATATATAATTCTCAAATAGTCACTTTAGTGTCCATACTATGATCGGTCTTTTTGGTATTACCATTTCCTTGATAAGCCCAAAATCGATCAAATCCAATTTCTCCTGTAAATTATCAAGAATGATTTTATGAATTTTTTTTCTAAAATCGAATTTTTGGTGTTACATTTTTCAACTTCACATAGATTCTAGAGAAAAACAAATAAACCTAGTGGTATATCGATTAAAAGGTGGAGGTTCATCACGATGGGGATAGACTGAGGTCCAGTGAAGACATTTGGGAAAATTGCCAATAAGGTTTTGGCCGAAGATGAAGAAGATGTTGATGGCCGGATTTCTTCTTCCAGATTATGATCAGTTTTTGTTCCATCAATATCAGATGTTGGTGCAAGGGCAAAAATCTATGGCTGAATTTACTACAAATTTCTTTCGATTATCAACACGAAATAATTTGATGGAGACTGAAGGTCAATAGGTGGTGAGGTATGTTCATGGATTAAAACCTGTGATCCATAGTAAAATTAGCTGTCAGGTCATTTTAACACTCAGTGAAGCTCAAAATATAGCCCGAAGAGTAAAGTCAATGGGGTTTAGGAGATATCATGGGAATGATGGTACCTGTAAACCCATTGGTGAGGCATCTAGGGCATACCCGAGAGTCAGTACACGGTATAGTTCTGAACTTGTAAAGAAAGATGCAGTAGAGAAGGAGCATGCGAAAGAACCAGTCAACAACAACCTTTATTTGAAGCCGACAAGAGATAAGTGTTACAGGTACAAACAAGTTGGGCATAAATCTAACAATTGCCCTCAACACGATTAATTTCATCTGGTCGACTATGTAGGGATGATGATGAAAGGTCTACTGACAAGTAAGGAAGGATCTGTGAGCCAAATGGAGAAGATAAAGATGTGCAGATTTTAGTGGTTAGAAAGGTGCTACTGATCCCTAAACGAGATGATACACAACAAAATAGGCTTTTTCAAACTAGTAGGGGTGATCTTGTTGCATGTGTAGATTCAAATTCATTGCATTGCATGGAGGGTATTGGTTCATCAAAACCATCGCAGTCTGCAAATGCATTGCTTCATCAAAGGTTGAGACAAAGAAGAAAGTGGTGGTATTTGGAACATGTTGGGCAAGAACAAACTTTTTGAAAAATTTGAAAAATCTGTCATATGAAATTCTGATACTATCATCTCGTAACTACTTTGCATTCACCCTCTTGCTACCAAGTGTAACGTGTGGTACAGTGGAAGTTCGCATCATCGTAAAACCAATTCGCAACATAGTTAGAAAGATTGTGGATATTTTTTATTTGGAAGCTAAATGTTTCAAGATTGATCTAACAAATAAGAAAGTTTACTATCATTCTAATTCAGACAAGCACATGGGTGCGATAGAAGATTTGAGGTTGACAATAATTACCTGATTATAGTAGTTGTTTTGATATTTGCGATGCTTGGCATATATTTTTGGGTGAGAAAACCAAAGGAGAGAGTTGAGGATATGAATGCAAATATTTGACGTATCAATTGAGGGCGAGTTCTTTTAAGGATGGGAGACTGATGTAGGACAGATTTTAAATAATTATTGAACTACATAAGATCAGTTCAAGAAAAGTAGAAGGAGTCCGTTAACTTTTTGGCCTTTTAAGTTTTTTCAATATTTTTAGTTAGTTTCTAATTTTCATAATTTTCTAATTTTTATAATTTCTTAATTTTCCTAATTCCTAATTTTTCTAGTTTCTTAATTTCCTTAGTTTCCTAATTTTTATAATTTCTAGTTTCTTAATTTCTCTAGTTTCATAATTTTTAGGGTTTACATTCCCGATAAATATTTGTAGTGTTTCATTATTTTGGCATATATTATTAACAATATTTCTTTTAGAATATTAATTTTCTTTTGAAAGTTCTAGGATTTTGTCTCTTTGCAAACTCCATTGTCTTCTTTTAGCCCCTATTTCGTATAATAGTAGTGTTGAGGTTTCTTCAGGAAGTGAAAAAGATGGTTATTTGGGTGTTCAAAGTAAGTTGTTTATTGGGTTGTGTGTGGTGCTTTGGGTGGTTCTTGTTTTGATTATGATTCACCTAGCTTTGAATTGAGTTTGGATCATCATGGTGGTTCTAATGTGGGTGTTGATGTGCTCACTTTTAATATGGAGGAATGCTTTGGGGAGTTGAATTCGGAGCCTTATGCCAAAGATTTGCTTCTAGCTGCTCAAATGAGACATGGGATTTTCAAGGAAGACTTTGTTGTTAGGGCTTAAATGAGAAGGTTTTATCTGTTGTTTGTGCAACTTTCCCTATTTTCATTGCAGTTTCTATAGCTGAGGTGTGTTTCAAAACTCCCATAAGAGATAAATGTGGTTCTTAGTTTTAATTTGTTTCATGAATTTTAATGTGAATAGGACAAGCCCAACAAGCATGCACTTGTTTTTCCAGCAGCCCCATCTTCTTCCACTATGAACTCCTTTTTTCCCCTCCCCTGTATTTTTCTTACTCTGTTTTTTAATCCAATTTGAATTTAATGATCACAACCTACCTTATGACAAACTAGTGGGTCGGGTTGTTACAACTAGGTGCAAAAATGCATTTTCCCAAAATTTCTACTTCTCATTACCGTCTTGCATGATTCTGAACCATTTTTGCCAAACACATGGTACTCGGCACAAACTCACTAGTTCCGGTAGCGTCTTTGTTCTGATTTTGCTGCTCATAGAGAGGTCACATAGGGTTATAGAAAGGAAAGAGCTTATATTGTATTGTATATGATAATATGAAAAAATAGAAATAGGGGGAAAAAAGAAAGGGCCAAAGAAGAAAGAGAGAGAAAGAAACTAATGCTCTAGAAGTTTTGTTCTCAGTGTGTGTGTGTGTGCTTGCGAGCGCGCACGCGTGCTTTTAGGTGATGGTTGTGAAAATCAAAAACATCATAAGAGCAAAAGAGATGGTGGTATGTGAGCATTCATTCTTTAGTAGCTTCACCATTTCTAAATCTTGCCCCTTGTAGAACAATTGCCTCTTCTAGCTCTCCAAAATCAAAAGTAAATCCCACTCTTATGCTGGCAACAAAGAGGACTCGGTTGATTCTTATGCTGGTCCAACTGTGTTTAATAGTTATGCTCTATTTTGGTTACTAAATTATTTTTTTGCTTAAGGTATGCAAGGCAATAATATTTTGAAAGGATTGTTGACCAATTTTCTAGACATCAACAGGAAATCAAGAGAACTAAGGAAAAGTAAGAGAGAGAGTGGTGGTTGACTTGGAAGTATCCTTAACCTGAAAAAGAGAGAGAGGGGGGGATTTTTTTAGATGTTTACAGTAAAGATAAGTGAGAGAGAGAGAGAGAGAGAGAGAGCATTTTTGCCAGAAGTGCCCCTAACCTGACGTGACATGACACGTTAGCATTTTTGCTGATGTCACAACGTTGTGACTATCGAATCCTGACATATTTGCTGACACGTTAGCAATTAAGGCCATGCTAGAAGCCAAGCGAGAAAGTACCCCTCCATATCATCTATCACGTCGATCCAGGTAAACATTTAATGGTTAGGTTGGCATCGTTAGTAACGAAGGAACTAACAAGTTATGAATTTTGAAATTTAGGTCCTCAATCGTTGCGTTTTGAAATTCAGTGAGTAATTTGTGAATTAGGGGTAAAGTTCAAGAACTTGACAAGCAATTTTTTTTTTTTCAAAAGTTTGACCATGCAACCTTAAACCATGTTAAATAAATATTGACTTCTACAAAGTGAATAACAATGTATTCGTTATTGCCTATTTTGTGGACAGTGTACATAAAGTTTGACTATCCAATAAAAAAGTTTTCTTTATCCATCCATAGATTGACTCTATGTGGAATTGCTATGATAGCATATGCACAAGGTGGATCGTTAGGGTATGAGTGGTGAAGCAATTTTATTCAAATACTTAAAACCATTTTCAAGCGAATATGATTGTCAATCTTATGAAAATTAGTCAATTTTTCTCAGTTAGTTTCGATTTATTCTAATTATTCAAGGTGATGTGATCAATTTTTAATCTAAACCTAATAAAATAAATAATAAATAAATTGATTCTAATTAAGAATAAGCCCTAAAATTACTAATGAAACGTAAAATAATATTCATAAATTTTTATTTTATTTTTTAAAATTAGAATTTTAATAATGAAATTAATGTCTTAAGTATTAAATAAAAATAAAAATACGTCAAATAGATAAAGCTAGGTAAAATATACAAATAAAAAAAAAAAACAAATAGAGTCTTAAAATCCAAGTTCAATTGTAAAGTGAGAAAGCAAATACTCAAAGACTCTCGGTGACTCGATGATGGTGAATTTGAGGACAACAAGCTACAAACGGCGGTTGGTGATGGTGGAATTGAAAGCAATAGTGACTAGAGAACTCGAAGACAATGGAATTGAAGCAAACGAAGATGTAAGGCGATTGGTGACAACAAACTAAATAGTGAGATGAAATCGAAGGGTAAGGAAGATGATGAGGATTGTACGAATGAAGTGAAGATGGATGGCGTCATTATATGTTAACACACACTTAATATATATGTTATGAATACTTTTTGAGAATATATATGACGTCATTATATCAACCAATTATTACTAATACTAGTTTATCCCCACATATGTCAAGTTATATTATTCTAAATATCATAATATATCAATATTCTGTCATAATATATTAACATATCATATATTTGATAGGACTTCATATTTTTTTATTATATATACATACCTCAACTTATATAAATATCTTATTTGTTCAATATATTAAATACATAAGAAAATTCAGAGAATTTTATATCTCACAATTTCTATATGGTATCAGAGTTTTCTTTATAAAAGAATTACAAAAATATATCTAGGGTTTAATATAGATCCAAAAACCCTCATTTTTTCCCTACAATCTCAATATAACTCACTCAATATAATTATATTGAGTGAATTATATAGGGAAATAGGAAACCTACTTTATTTTCGCAACCCATCTCAACTTCCACTAAAATTGCCTCCACATGCGCTACCACGTGCCGACATGTTACCGGTCCAAAATCATCGGATCAATCATCTGAGCACACCATTGTGTTTTGTAACCTTCTGAATATTTAATACTACAAATTGAGGCCTCATCTAACACCACATGCACTCTCTGCACCGCCCAAAGTTCCTTGCAACAGCCATTAATGTCCTATTACAGCTAATGATCAGGGCCTCTTTTCTGGTCTTTTGACACTCATCCATTGATCTAGTAGTTAATTGGTGTATACCAAACTGATCTATGTCTCTTGATAATCACAAAGGTGGTAATCAGACCATCATACGATCAAGCACGTGCTTGCACGCACCACGAGAAGACCCTGATTTCATTTTAAAGAAGACTCAAGTGATGTCATTTTGGTCTGACGATAAAAGGACATCGTTTCAATCCATTAACATACGGTCTCAACCATTGCCACATGTCATAGCATGATTGGCCAATACTCGCCCTATCAGCAACCATGCCATTAGAAACATCAACAAACACGTCATTTGCCATGTCAAAATTCTGAGACCGCATCTGCCACGTCATCAGGCACATCAACTGACATATCATTTACCACGCCACATATGAGGGGGGCCACACCTATTACGTCATTAGCCATGTGTCCTTCATGTCAGCGTCTACCTGTCCCTTCATTTTGCCATCATGTGTTGAACATGTTAACCTCTGACTACCACTCAATCGACACGTCAGCACACGTGCCATGCCATCCTGGTCACACCTTAATCTAGTTCAAGTGGCCAAATTTGCACCCAAAAAAAAAAAATGATAAGGGCAAATGCATTTTTAAAGTATCTAATAAATTGGGATGACATGAATCATCAAATTCTAACATGATTTAGAATCACTTGTACCAAAGTTATCAAACTCAACTTTTGATGTTTTGATACTACAAAAGAGGTATGAGATTTCTTAAAAAATTGGTATTCTATCTCTAATGATATTAATCAATTTCAGCTCTATATACATCTTCATTGCATGTAATAACAACCTGACCAAACTATCTATAGTTATGTGTATGAACTACTAGAACCTTGGGATGAATTGGCACTTAGGGATCTTGCATGGCCCAATACTAATACAACCACTATATATGTTAATTTTCATGACTGCTGGTACATATAACATTTTTTGATAACTCTCAGAGATGAATTTGAATCCATCTACAGTTCCCTTCTTCATCATGGTTTTCTACACAATCTCAATAGTGTCATCAAGGAATTGATCATGGAAGAAAATCGTCTCAATGTTCTTTGTATTGAGAAATCTGTACCATCTCCTGATATTGTCTTTGCCACTTAAACCTCACCTCATCAATCTTCGTCTTTTAAGAAATCAGCTACAAAGCCTCGAAAAGGACGTTGTACTTATTGTCACAATAATGGTCATCACTTCTTTAAATGCAAAACAAGACTCAAACAGAATTCTGAATAATGGATTTTTGGACAGGGTAATTCTTTTAAATTTCTTTACACTTGGCCTACTATTGCTATTGTTACTACTACTGAGGGTCCACAAGAGAGCACTTCTCCTAAGTTTTCCTTAAAAGATCTTCAAATGATTCTTTAACAACTTCAACCAGATTCTAGTACTCCTTCTCTCACCCCATCTGTCCAACTAGGTATCCCTTTATGGTACTTTGATTTTGTATATTGTAATAACATGACCTCTGAGGTATCTATTTTTTACTCTTCCATTATTTCTCCTGCCTCTCATGTTGTTCATACTGCTAATAATTCCATTGATAATTCCATTATGCATGTTCCTTATCCTTATCAAATACTTTTTTTGTCCCCAAACCATCCTTAAATCTCATATTTGTTGGTTAACTACGTGACTTTAGTCTTGACTTACATTTTTCGAGTCATGGTTATATTGTCCAAGATATACAAACAGGTGATATCCTTGGGACAGGGTGTAAGTGTCACGCCCCGAACCGGGAATCGTGAACAGCCGCCCGTTGACCTGAATGCCGGCTGTATTTTTACAGAAAATCGGGCAGAACCTCCCCATAAATCGGAGGTCTCCCATGTACAATTAAACCTGTATACCTGTATAAATTAAAAACATCATATAAATTAAACACATGGCCATCCCGGCCTCAAAACAATCCACCAAATCTCCCAACCGACATCCAGACAACGCAAGGCTAACAAATCACCAACAGTCCTAGCCACAGACCTCTACTGTCATGCCCAACTAGAGCATGAGCAGCCGCTACACCGAGCGGGCCTAAGTTTATACAATTATATTACAATTTTCCCAAGTTAACATTTCAAATAGTTACAAATGCCTCAATGCAAGCGAAATGAGAGTTTCACATACAGAAGTCTAAAAATTATACAGTCATCCCAAAATATGTACACGGTCAACTATGGACCTCAATATCAAGACCACGCAGGGTATATAATAAAATACGAAATTCATAATTTCAATTTAAAACTTAATCTCACCGTCTCGAATCACCAAATCCGTCAACGAGCTATCAAGCCCTCGAGCCAAATACATCGCCCTAGCACCACAATCCTGTCTGGGGAGGGAAAAAGGAGGGGTGAGTATTCAGGGAAGAATACTCAGTGAGTGAGTGGGTCAATGTAATCGTGTAATATGGGGTGTGAAACTGGAGTGTCAAAGCATAATTATACAAATCACATTTCAAATCATCATGCTTTTCATTTCAATAATATATCATTTTGCACGCATTATCAAATCAAATATGCATCCAAAGCACTGTCATTAAAATCATAGAGTTGCCAGCCGAAAATGTCCCGGCAGAGGTCTACCACGACCTATGACAGGCGCACCGAGGGTGTTATATGCGATTTTATTTAAAGTGCTCTCTACCTCGGCGTTGGCGACGGACCTCGTCCAAGTGCTAGACTTGGCTAGCAGCCAAATCCTCCCCCTTTCGGGTTCAACCTGCTTAGTACCGTGTAGTAAATATAATCTCGACAACTCGTGGGATACCCCAGGCCTTAGGCATATCCGGACGCCACCAAAGCGCCTCTCACGGTGTCCTTCGTAGCTACGGAACAACACATATCACAGCCCTCAAGGCCAATATCAATATCAACAATACATATCATAGCCCTCAAGGCCAAAATCAATATCATATCAAATATGTGCCGTAAATCAGGTTCACAAACCAAATGCAACATATATCATAAAATGGCACATTTTTCATTTCAACCACATGGATGCATATTTCATAATTCAATCACATTTTTGGACACTCCATCGGTTCACAAAATCATTTCCAAAACCAGTCAAAACATTTTAAGCACACGATAAATCATGCTCATTTATCAAACTGTTGTAAATCAGAGTTTACATATTAAACGAAAACATTGTAATAAAACCCACTCACAGTATACGGGAGGGTCAATCACTCCCTAAAATACACAACAAGTGTCGAAACTGTGCTCCCCTCGATCAAGACATCCAACACTTACGCATGTATAAAATCAGCAAGTTTCAAACCTGCGCAGTTATAGAAAATAACTATAACTTCTGATACACCTTTACAAATCAAGGGATTTCTTATTTCATTTTTTTAAAGCTAAGGATGTCTAGTGTCTAAGGCAGACAACCTCACGTCATTCGGAGCTGTATAGAGAAAGTTATGCTTACAACATATCCACAAGACTCAAGTGATATTATTCAATCAATCCTACACAAAGCTCATACCAATCCAATCTCTCGTCGTACATAAGAGTCAGCATATACACCAACACACTTTTATTCAAAATTCTTTATCAACTTCTTCTCTTCAATACACCAATAGAATTCTATACATTTATCATATAAATACAAACACATGCTTTGGCTCATTCTTTACAATTGCACATTTTCATATCACTTAACACACCAATATCACTATATATATGCATACACTTTCTATACCTTATTACATACACATATAAACCTCCATCTTGCTTACTAGAGTCATTCCAAATCTCTCCAATGGATTCGATCAATACATTTTTACATCCACATACTCACTAACCTTTATCCAAAATTCAGCATACATAATTCCTCACACTCTTGGCCTCAATTTCACATATACATAGCCAATAACACACCACACTTCAATGCCAAAAACACAAGTACACCAAATCCACATTTTAACACTCAAAATCACATTGAAACCCATCAAATTTCATACTCAAAGTTCTAAATTTTTCGGTACATGTTTCCTTAGGGTTTCTCCCCTCAATATGTGCTCATTTAAAACTTAAATCAATCATTTACACAATCACCTTTCTAGATTCTCATTTCATCACTTTCATTCCATTTATAAACAATTAATCAAATCAAAATCAAGTCTGATTCAATCCTAAAACTAATCAAAATTGAAAATACGCTTAAAATAAATAAGTTTCCTACGAACTGAAAAATCTTTGAAAAATCATACACTTTTCAATTCTCATCCGATTTCTTCAACCCATATGTCATTTTAAAGGTATTGAAACCTATTTTCATAATATCGAGTGTGTATTTAACTTACCTATATGCAACATCAACAATAATGTAAAACAACGTATCCATCCTTAGACTAAAATCTCAAATTTTAACTGTTTTCATACATGTGTCAAATTAAACTCTAAAGGAAAGTATTCAAATCAATTCAACTCGATCTCATTATCCTTTAATATGCTTCTTCCATACTAAGCAATCTCATTTGTGTAAATTTTTAAACTTAACTCTCACATTCAGGCATATTCCAATCAATTTTCAACTAAAGCTATACAACCGAATCAAACAACCCTCTATCATTATCTAACACATTCTATTATGCAACGCAACCCTATTTATATCAAATTCTAAACTTAACATAAATAATTTCAGATGAAATTGCAGGAAAGTAAATTTCCTTTTACTCTAACTTATTTCAAAGCATACATAACATTTCCAATTCTAGTTTCACTCCTAAATTCGATAAAATAACTCAAATATCGCATTTCCCTCACCTAGGGTTCACTGCGGTCCAAAACCCTAACGTCCGTGCGACATTCAATTTAGTCCGAAACCTACAATGCTTCCAATTCGAAGCAAAAGTCAGCAAATTTAGTATAAATTTCCAAGAAATCGAAACCCTAGAATTTGGGTTAGGGTTTGATCTTACCTTTGCAGTGGACAAGACAGTCGACCTAGGGCTTTCGATTGGGGCTTCCGCAGGTGGCAGAAAGCGCGCGAGAGCGGTCGGCCGCACGAGCGAGGGGGAGGAGCTGTGCCGCGGCAGGGCAGTCACGCGCAGGGTCACGCGCGCTGGGCAATCTCGCGCTGGGAGCAGCGCAGTCGCACGCTGGCACGTGCGCAGGAGGGGCTGTCAGTTGCGCAAGGAACAACGCGCTGCCGCGCACAGTCGCGCGAGCAATCGTGGCAGCTGCGCTGGCGCACGCGCGAGCAGGAAAGAGGCAGGCGGCTGTGGGTGGTCGATGGTGGACAGCGAAAAGGGGCGGCGCGGTGGTTGCTCCGGTGGAGGATCGCGGTGGCGGCGGAGGAAGAGAAAACCGCGGGAGATCGGGAGAAGGAGAGGGAAAGACTCGCGGTGAGAGAGAAGGATAGAGAGAGTGAGACCGAGAGAGAGAAAGAGAGGGAGTGAGGCGGTGGGGTGGCTGCGGTTGGCAACGGCGACGACGGCCGCAGGACGGAGGCGCGACGGGTCGCGGCGGGGGAGAGGGAGCCGCGGGGATGGAGAGGCGGTGAGAGAGTGAGAGAGAGAGAGAAGAGGAAAAAGGGGGAAAAAGAAGAAATTAGGGCTTAGCCCTAATTTTGACCCCTTTTTCATTTTTTTTTTCTTTTTTTTTTATAATTATTATTATTATTATTATTATTATTATTATTATATTTCTTTTTGTAAATAAATAAAAAAAAATTAAATGAGTAATGTATAAATAAATAAATGAATAAATAAAAAAATCATCTATATATTTTTCATACTCACTTTATTTTACAAATCGGAAATACGAATATTTTAAATATCCCAAAAATTTCAAATTGCATACCTCAAAATCAAAAATCAATATAATTTAAAATTTTCTCTCTCTATATGTAAACGGAGAAATATTTTATTTAATTTCATGAACAGTATACTTGTACGGACACCGCAGTGTCGGTGTTACAGTAAGATTGGTCAAGTGTTCCAAATCACTTCTCTTTGTCTCCCATCCAAACTAGTTGCTACTGTTGTTTCATTAGTAATCTGGCATTCACATTTTGATCATTCATTTGATATTTTATTCGAATTCCTCATTTCTAGTGGTTCCTTAGGATAATTCAAGTTTAAAAGGTTTGATTATACCACATGTCAACTTTCAAAAGGTCAAGTTTTATCTTTTCTTGATAATGATTTTACCTCTTCAGCACCTTTTGACTTAGATTTATTCTAATATTTGGGAACTTGCTCCTCATGATACTATGGAGATTCATGTTATTATATTATCTTTATCGATAATTTTTCTTGTTATATGTGGATTTATTCAATACGTCATAAGTCATAATTATTTTCTATTTGCTCTTATTTTGCAGATATGATTTAAACACAATTCCCTCACAAAATCAAAATATTCTACACTGATAATACCATGGAATATAAAGAAAAATCACTTACTTACTTTCTTAACCAACAAGATACTATTATCCAAAGATCTTGTCCAAAAATATCTCAACAAAATGGTTGAGCAAAATAGAAGAATAGACATATTGTAAATATTGTTCAACCCCTCCTCATGTCCAGAATCATTTTGGAGAGAAGTAGATCTTACAACTGTCTATACTATCAACCATAATTCTACTCTAATCATTAATAATATCTCTTTATGAACAGTTATATAATTGTGATTCTAACTCCCACACTCTTAAAGATTTTGATAGCACATATTTTGTACTATTATAACCTTATGGGTACATTAAACTAAAATTACGAGCACGATTATGTTGCTTTCTAGGATACAGAACATAACATAAAAGATATAGAGGTTGGGATCCACTCTCCTAAAGATTTCATACAGCTAAAACAAGTAATCTTTACAGAAAACAAAATATTCTCAACTTGTTTGAAAAATTAGCAACCCTTCTCAGCTATTCTTTTCTAACCTAACCATACCTCTCTTTCTGGACATTTCTCATGCAAATTCTTTTAATAACTTATGCAACTCGACCTTGCCCCTACTTGCTCCTCTTGACTCTCTTAGGACTGTGGATCCCTCACATACTTCAACAGATTATCCTTCATTTCCTTCAAATGCTCCCTCAACTTTAACTAAACCTTCTGCTCTTTAACCACTTCTTTGTTGATTTGATCGTGTAAGTCACCCTTCTAGCCAACTTCATGACTTTCATATTTATTTTGCTATTGTCTCTCTACATGAATCTCGCACCTATCGTGAGGCTCGTACTGACTGTCTATGGTCGAAAGTGATGGTAAAAGAACTACAAACTCTCACCCACACAAATACGAGGGATATAGTTGGCTTACCTCTAAGAAAGTCTGTTGTTGGGAGCAAGTGAGTCTATAAAACCAAAACTTGAGCTGATGAGTCTGTTGACCCATACAAGACCCAACTTGTAGTGAAGGGCTTCACATAATATTATGACATTAATTATGAGGAGACACTTGCCCCTATAGCTCGCTTAACCTCAGTGTGTAGTCTCATTGTTGTTGTTACTAGTAAATTTTGGTTGTTATTTCATATGGATATAAAGAATGTCTTTCTCAATGGCGATCTCACTGAAGAAATATACATATAACCCCTTTTAGGTTTTGATCATCCACCTAATAAAGTTTATCATCTTCACAAACCTTTACATGCACTTAAATGGGCACCTCACCCATGGTTTGTCGAATTCAGCACCACAATTGGCTGTCTTGATTTTTATTTCAGTGCTTATAATTATGCTATGTTTATTCGAAAAACAAATCAGGGGACTACTCTTCTTCTTCTCTATGTTGATGACATGATCATCACCAACAATGACAATAATGGTATCTCTGCTTTCAAATCATTTCTCCACTAACAATTTGAGATAAAAGATTTAGGTACTCTCAGTTATTTCTTGAGCATTGAGGTTGCATCTAATCAGTCTTAATATTTTTTTATTAAAAGCCAAATATGTTATCAGAGAGTGAGTTTTGATACAACAGTGGAGTTACTCTTTTGGTGACCTCGAGATCACATGATTGAGATACGGAAACAGCCTCTTTTCAAAAATGTAAGGGAAAGACTGCGTATATATATGTTTACCCTCCCCCTATCTCCACACTAAGCCGGCGACTATTTTGTGCACCGAGTGAGCCTTTTTTTAAGCCAAATATGTTATCGACTTTATTTCACATGTCATCATCATAGATACTAAAATGGTTAACACTCCTCTCGAACCCAATGCTCATTTCTCAGCCATTGATGGGACTCTTACTAGTAATGGTACTCTATATCGCCAATTAGTTGGCAATTTCGTTTATCTCATTGTCTCATGCCTAGACATTGCTCATGTTGTTCATATTATCAGCGAGTTAATAATGCAACATGGACGACTCACTTTTCGGCTGTTCTTGTATATTTCACTATATTAGAGATGCTCTATTTCATAATCTTTATTTCTCTGGTTTGTCTCCACTAGAACTACAAACATATTCTAATTCTAATTAGACTAGAGACTTAACTGATCATCTCTCTACTATTGGATATTGTTTCTTTCTTGGTACATCCCTAATCTTTTAGCGTAACAAGGAACAAACAATTGTCTCTCACTTTAGTATATAAACTGAATACTGAGCCCTTATTGATATTATTTATGAACTCCTATGGTTATGATGGCTCCTCTAAAATATGGGTGTCACCTTCTCCTCAACGATTTTTCTTTATTGTAACAATCATAGTATCATGCAAATTGCACATAATGATATCTTCCATAGATGCACCAAACATAATAAAATTGACTGTCGTCTTATACGACATCACATCATTCATGGCACTATTTAACTTATTGCTATTTCTTCCCACTTTGAGATTGCCGATATCTTCATCAAGTCGTACTCAACTCAATGATTTTAAGATCTAATTTGTAAACCCAAGATTGTAGACTTCTCACCACTTTTTGTTTGGGAAGGGATGTTAACATATGTGTTACCCTATATCTGTTAACATATATGTTGTGAATATTCTCTAAGGACACACATGGTGCCGTTATGTCAACCATTTATTAATATTAATTGTATATCTCCATATATGTCAAATTATGTTATCCTAAATATCATAATATGTCAACATTTTATCATAATATGATGACATATCATATATCTGGGAGACTATTGATAAACTTGACTTTAGGATATTGCTTTATATATACATACCTCAACTTGTATAAATAGCTCTTTTGTTTAATGTATTAAATACATAAGAAAATACAGAGAAACTTCTCTCTTTCATTCTCTCTCTCTCTCAATTTCTACAAAATAGTGAGACGAGGAATTAAAAGTAATAGCGACTAGAGAACTCAAAGAGGTAGAATTGAAGCAAATGGAGATGAATGGTGATTGATGACAATGAACTGAACGGTGAGATGAAATCAAATGGTGAGGGAGATGATGGCGAATGAAGCAAAGTTAGACGGCTGAGTTGTTGATCACCGGTGATGATTGAAGTTCTGAATGTGATTGGCGCTCATGATAAATATGATAAAATTGAATGCTATAATCAAACGAAAAAAAAAAAAAAAAAAACTAAAGATAATGATGATCTCCAGCTGTCACCACCAAAGGCCTATTCTATTCTTGCATATGTGCTTCCATTTAAAAGAATTTTCTTCCTCCCAATTCAATTCCATTTAGGATTCTATCTTCTCCTTGTGTTCTTGTGCACATAAGACTGCTTCTTCTTCGTGTTCTATTCTTAGCATTTGAGAATTCCAATTGACTGAAGCATGTGTTTGGGCTTGAAATCGATTATGTACTTGTGAATGTAGTGGGCTAGGTTGAATTTGGGAATGGATTGGATGTAGTAGGCTTGAATCTAAAATGTGGTTGATCACAATTGTTAGTAACTATACTCAATTAACCTCTATGTTTATGAACTGAATTTCGCAAAGGATTTGTCCATCTTCTAATCAGAACTAGTTTTACCTCAAAACATAAAACTTGTAGAATTTGAAACCATCTTTCTAATGTCATTTGAATTAGGTCAATAAGGTTAATTGGAGTTCTTAAGATATGAATCAGGTCAATTGTTTGCAACTACTAAATCAGTGATGCCATGTTTTTTGCTACGCCTGACCACCTCATAGTTGGCGAGAAATTGCCTAGCGATGCCTTTTATAGGTGTTGCAAAGTCATTAGCATTGGAAAAAATCGCCTATTGGCTTCACAAATTGGCATCGCTGAAGTGTCATTTTTTTATAGTGTAATATTAGTACACATTATGTGCATGTTAACTCTTCTTATGATTTTAAATATACTATATTTTAACATCTTGAAAAATTACATATATTTTATCATATTTCTATCAATTTCCATAAATAAAATCAAAACTGTCTCAATTAGGGGTGTTATGACACTCGTAATGTCGATACCCGAGTTTAGGTTAGGTGTTGTTGAGGTGGGCTTGAGCTCGAAGTGTCTAGGGTAGTATCACACGGTAGTGTTGCCCGAGCTTGCATGTATCGAGCTCGAGTTCGAGCTTGAAGTATCGTTGAGTATTGCCGTCAAGTAGTGTGTATAATATATTTAAAAGAGCATACCTATAAACGTAATTTCACATATAAAAATTATTTTTAAAAAAATATAATTAATTGATTCGGGTAACCAGTTGAGCTTTCGAGTCCAACACAATTGGGCTCGAGCTCGAACTCGATACCCAACTACTCAAGCTTGAACTCAAGTTGAGATTTGATCGGGTAGTGTCACGAGTACTTGTGACATTTCCCAAGTGTCATAATTAGCATAGTCTCAATTATCATAAAAAAAAAAAATGAATATTATCTTTGAATAGTTGTCCTATTGGTTTTTTAATCCATAAATAGCATTTCAATTTTTATTGTCTACCAATTTTTATTGTCTACTTTTTTTAGTTGTTAATCGGGACAATTTAATATATTTGATTATAGTATCATTTTTTAGATATTTCTGAATAGATTTAAACTAGAGATAGTTTTTGTAAGGATATATGAGTGATAAAAAAAATTTGTTTAAATATTCTTTTTTTAAGATCTAGTGTTCAAACATTTGTGAACACATATATTTTCATAAATTTTATGATAAAAAAATAATAAAAAATAGAAATAATCACATAGGGAATCTTATAATGGAATTACAAATGAAACGTACACTCTTAAGTTAAATAGGCCACTAACATCATCTGTGGCATTCACGTAATTACTGCAGGAACTTTATGTGACCCAATTTTTTATACCTTCAAAAAAACACCATTCTTTTTTATCAACCAAATATTGTACAACCAATCAAATTCAATTCTCATTCTATAATTTAATTTAATTTATTATTTTATTTTTTATTTCTATTTATTTTATTTTTTTATATTTCTTACATCAATCTGTTAGTTCTTCTTATGAGACACAAATAATAGAGTTTATCTTGAAAGTAAAAAAAACTACTGAAATTACGCAAAACCATCTCAAAAATTTATATACAAAGAACAGACAAACTTTTATGGCTTGTATCAATCGAATCTATTCATTATAAAAATTGATTCAATCCATTGCTTATATACCCATAGCTATAGGTGCTATATTTGATTTGAATCAAATTTCAGATTAATCTATAAGAATTGACTGTCTTGCATAATATGGATTCAAATATTCATAATCTAGATGTTAATGAATTGAATTACTTACCCATCGGTTTATTGGTGAATTATCTTTTTAGGGATTGTGAAAAATGTTTCACCAGCACTAAAACGAAAAATAAGTAAAATATTTAGGACTTCGTATATAATTACTCATTTAAAGTAACAAAACTTAAAATTAAAATAAAAATCCTTGAAATTCATTTTTCTGAGCAACTTCAAACCGCCGGCACCGTTATGTTTTTTTTGTACAATTTAATGTTGTGATACTAAATTAATTGTACTTAATACCTTGGAAATGAAATATAAAATCTTTTATTTTGTATTTCCAAACACTGCCTTGCCTCCGCTCACTCAAGTCAGTGAGAGACAGAGAGAGAGTACGCACTGGAGCGCTTTGAAGAAAGCCAAGGCGCAGAGAAATTCAAGGACCTTTTTTGGGCCAAGAATTTGAGTACTCCCAGAAACAGCCATTGAAGAGAGAGAGAGAGAGAGTCATAAACTACTGAATTCTTCAATATCTAAAAGCCGGTGAAGAGCAAAGGAGAATGCACTTTCTAAATCCATGAAATGAAAGCATAGAAAAGCAAAAATGGCAACACCATTAACACAACCACACCAACAGCTTCTTTTCACTCAAAGCCCTCTAAGGAGCCCACTCTTCAAACTCCTCTTCACATTCATCCTCTGTTCAATCTTCTTCATCTTTGGCTCCTACAACTCTACTACTTCTTCCTTCACATCAACAAACTCGTCAGCTCAGCTCCATCTACCAAACTCATTTTGCTTACAGATCAACACAACCCACAGAAACCCAACAATCTCTCTTGACTTTGCATCTCACCATAGTCTATCTCTTCCACAAGAGTCCTCCAAATCCCTCAAACCCTTCTTCCTCTGCCCCAAAAACTTCACTAATTATACTCCCTGCCATGACCCATTTAGGGAAATGCAGTTCTCTACTCAACAAGTATTGCACAAAGAGAGGCATTGTCCTCAGGATCAAGAGTCCATCAGATGTTTGATTCCGAGTCCGGCCGGCTATCGGAAGCCAATTCCGTGGCCAAAGAGCAGAGACAGTATTTGGTTTAAGAACGTGCCTTATCCAAGACTGACTGAGTACAAGAAATCTCAGAATTGGGTTAAGTTAGAGGGAGACCGTCTTGTCTTTCCAGGTGGAGGCACTTCATTTCCTTCAGGAGTGAAGGGTTATGTGGATGAAATCAGGCGTGTGGTGCCTTTGAAATCTGGGAATATAAGGACAGTTCTTGATACTGGGTGTGGAGTGAGTAATTTGAACCATTTCCTTTTTTTTAATGCTTTTTTATTTTTCCGAGTTTTATATCATCTGGGTTTGTGTTTTTGTCTTGTCCTTTTTCATCTGGACTATTTTGTGCAATGGCTGGTCTCATTTTTCATCTGACAGAATAATGTGCCTTTGATGCATATATTAAGCAAATCACTATTATCTATTCTTTTATCATCTGGATTTGTATAAGACAATGCTTGATCTGATTTTTGGATTGTCAGAATAAATTAATATGAGATCTAATTAAGAACAAAGGTTGGCTAGCTATTTTACTGCTGGTTGTCAAACTTCTAATGTTATTTAGTTTGCTTTCTTTTTTGTCATAATGCGTATCTTGCTCAATTATTATAGTTGGTGGTAATATGAGTTCAATTGAAACAATGCAATGTATATATAACTCATAGTTCCATGATGGGGTATCCAATAACATTTCTTTGAGAATTGAATTAATCTGCTTATTAGAAAATGGAGAATTGAAATTCATCTTTGGCTTGGGAACTGAAAGCTGAAGGAGTCAAACTTTGTTACACAAAATTAGGAGAAATTTTACATTGGGACGACATGATAGGCCGTTCACCCCATTCCCTCCTTATGTTGGGAATAATGCGGCACATAATTATTATTGTTGAAGGTGAGAATGTTTCAGGGAGCACTGGAAAACACCCCCCACCCCGAGTTGCAGCTTGGACCTATAAAATGAAACATTATTTGATTAAGGACAATTGAGCCTTCACACCTCCTAGTGTCTTGGTGGTTAGATAGTTACTGTAGACTACTTGCTATTAATAGTCCTTGATAAATGGTTATGTCCAGTTCTTGCTCATGTGAGGGCATACTAATTCCCTCTAAGGATGATTGTTGAGTCATGCCTTCTTACTATTGCTTCCAGTTCTTGTCTCCCTTTTATCACTGGGCATATTCTTCGGCAGACAAACAGATATTTAAAGTGAAGAAGAGAGATTATGATCCCCCTTTTTGGGGTGCTAGAAACTGCTTTTTTGGCAGCTTTCGCTGGATTTCTTCATTTTGTTGTGTTTTTGCAATGCAAAATGAAGAGGATGAACTCATCTTTAAATTCATATGTCATTTCCCACTTTTTCTTGTTTTCTTGTGCAACTCCCTTATTGTTCTAACTTTCTTCCTCTCCTTGCTTTGTCTGCTTAGTATCTTTTATTTTATCATTTTTTTGGGGGGTGGGGGCAGGTATGATTATCATCTTGCATATTGTTTCTCATACCCTTTAAAAATATAGAAATCAGGAATCCTAACCATTGGGCATATGTGATGGTGTGTGTGCAGGCATGTAGGCGTATAATGATGAGCTAGAGATCAAACATTGAGAAACTTTGGTGATTCTTAATGTTTGTACTTGAAATAACTGTGGTCAAATAAGTAGAGTTTGTTTATGTATTATTCTACTCTCTGAGTCATAGTAGCACAATGGTTTACTTCATCTTTTTTCCACTTACAGGTCTTCTGCTCATACCTGGTCTTTAACTCTTGTGGTCCTAGTTTCTCATTTGATTTCAACCATTGATAGACAATTGAAGCCTCATTCTCTCATAGGATGTCATTATTTTACTTGTTTTTCTCTTTTCCTCAACTCTTTATTTTGCTGTGTTTCATTTTCTTTATTCTACTCTCAATTTCTTGGAAAAGATTTCTTGAACTTCCTTTATTACCAGCTGCATTGTGAGCAATAATTACCTGAGCCTTTCTGCATTGAGTGAATATGACAGTCATTCTTGGCGATCAATCTGACATGTAAATGCGCGTTTATATGAATAAAGCATGTACGACACTTAAAAGCTATGTACAAACACATTACAGTTCCCCTGTCCTTCATTGATTCATAAGTCTTAATTATCATTAGTTTGCCTTGGTGATCAGTTCTTTTTGTCAACCCTGCTATTATCTTCTTCTTTGGCCTGAACACCATGACTGACATGTAAAAACTTTTTAAGGTTGCGAGCTTTGGGGCTGCTTTGATGGACTATAACATCTTAACAATGTCACTGGCTCCAAGAGATAATCATGAATCTCAAGTTCAGTTTGCTTTGGAAAGAGGACTTCCAGCAATGCTTGGTGTTCTTGGTACCTACAGGTTACCGTTCCCATCAAGATCGTTTGATATGGCTCACTGTGCACGGTGCCTTGTGCAATGGACTGGTTATGGTATTCCTATAATTTTGTCTTTGGGAAGTGCTATTATGAGTGAAAATTTTCAAAGGTACTTGATATAACTGTCAAATTATGTTGTCAGATGGGCTATGTCTGCTGGAGATTGACCGGGTTTTGCGTCCAGGTGGCTACTGGGTTCTATCTGGGCCACCTATAAATTGGAAGATTTTTTACAAGGGTTGGGAGAGACAAGCTGTGGACTTACAAAAAGAACAAAATGACTTGGAAGATCTTGCAAGGCGATTGTGTTGGAAAAAGGTTTCTGAAAGCAACAGAATTGCAGTATGGAGGAAGCCAACTAATCATGTTCACTGCATAAAAAAGATAAAGACTTGGAAATCTCCTCGCTTTTGTGCTGATAATAATCCTGATGCTGGTTGGTAAGTTTCTCAAGTTAGTCCTGTCTTTCACTTACATTTAGTGATACATTCATTTATGTTCTCTCAGATTGAAAGAAACATGCTTGATCCTCTGCATTTATGCCAATGAGCATCCAAAACATCTTAAGAAGGATAGGGTGGGAGCATGAGAAGATAATTTTAACAACATTGTAATGATATATGGTCCAAAACTTCTTTTATTTTCTAAACACATAATTCTGCTACACTTTTTAGTTCATATAGGTTTTAGGAATCTTTATTGTCCAAGGTGCTAAGTGCCATCTTAGACACTTTCCTAACTCAAGCACGTATTTGAGAAATCTTTATTTTTGGGAAAAAAAGTAATTAAGTTTTAAATTAGTGATGAAACAAGATAATATTGATGTAGGGTGACTTTAGAGGAATTGGGGCAAAGGATTAGGGCCAAGTAATTTAGGGATTGATGCGAAATAACTGAGCAACTGAATTGTAAGAAAAGGAGCGATAAGAAAGATGATAGTTTTACTGGCATCACACTCATAGATTTTTATGTGTCATACCTACAGTAAAAAAGCAACTGCAAATCATAAATTGAAAGCCTTATTTTGACTTCTCATAATAAGTTACAAGCCTTCTAAATAGACAATTAACCTTTAAAAAATAAATACTAATAAAAAAAAGACTAAAATTTAGAAACTCATAAATAATTCTAACAATGACTCTTCTAAGAATGATTAAAATAGAAGTAACTTTCTAAATAACTAGACACCCAGATAAAATAAACTAAAACAATTGTTAAACTTCCAAAAAAGAAAATGACAGATTGTGAACCTTACTCATGAACAGTATTGCACAATACCATGAATCAGTGCTTTTCTCAATCTCCCCAAAAAAGGATGATCAACCATTGGATTTTTTATCCCTATCATGTCTCCTTGACTTGGTCGAAGTCGATCCCAAGTTAAATAAATGGTAGTTCTCATGCAAACACAATTAACTCATTGGCATTCATTACCCCTGATTGAAACATAATCAAACCAGGTTTTCATCTTCGACTTCACCAAATGCTTTTGATAGTTTCCATCATGTATCAAAATGATATTGTTGTCCACCATATCTTCAACTTGCTTGCCAACTTGGAACTTAACATATGCATTGTTGTCCAACTTGTAGACAACTAGCTGTGTAATCCATTCCTTGAAACTGAACTGATATAAAATGACTTTAAAGGAATTAGGACAAAGGTTTAGAGCCAACGAATTTAGGGTTTAGTGCAGAAAATTCAGCGATTAACTTCAAGAAAATAGAAACTATTAGTAAGATTGAAATTTAAAAACCCCTTTTATAAGCACTGACTCTTTTAACAATAATTAAAATGGAAATAACTTTCTAAATATTTACAGACCAAAATATAATAAAATATAACACTTAGGGAACTTCTAAAAAAGACAAAGACAAATTCTGAATAGTACTGCATAATACTGTACATTGTACTTCTACTCAATCTCCCAAAAAATGGATGATCATCCATTGGAATATTGATCCCTACAACTATTAGAGAAAACATTTTATAATGCGTATCTCTATTTCCCTTTAAGTATTGTTATTAACATAAATTAATTTATCTTTCACACAGTAACACAAAGCCAACAGAAAAGAGCTAAACATTATATACATCACAGTCTCCTGAATCTCATGTATGCAAAAAATAAATAAATAATAAAAGGAGAGAGGAAATGTAAGAAACATGAGATGGGGGGGAGCAAGAGAGAGAGAGAGAGAGAGAGAGAGATCAAAACGAGAAAACGGAAAGAAGCAAAAAGAAATTAAAAAAAAAATGACATACTTGGACATAAAGCAGGAAAAGAATAAGGTTAACAAACAAAGGAAGAGAAATTAGAAGAGAAAAGCCTAAGAATGATACTCAACAAGCTTAAATTTCATGAAGGTGCTAAACCTAGCTCCTTATTGCCTTGGTGCCTTGGTGTGAAGGCGAACGCCTCTTTGAAGGCGCCTTGCCTGGGGCAGTCTGAGGCCCTGGGGTCACTGCCTTGCGTGCTTGGAGCACCTAGACTAGTGCCTGGAGTTCCTTTTTTAGTGCCAATTTACATTGGAGAAACTTTATCTTATGCTGTCATTGCAGTTATATTCATTTTCTGCAATTTCATTTTTCATGATTCAAGCTGAGTATGCTTCCTTTTTCCAATATTTGATTTGACTTCTTGGTTGATCCTACAATAGGTATGAGAAAATGAACGCATGCATTACTCCTCTGCCAAAGGTGAGTGATGTCCATGATGTAGCTGGAGGTGCCCTTGAGAAATGGCCTAAACGGCTGAATGCTGTACCACCAAGGATTAAGAGTGGTAAAACTGAGGGAACTAGCATCAAGGCCTTTAAGGAAGATTATCAGTTATGGGAGAAGAGATTGTCACATTATAAACTTATTCTCAAGTCCCTTTTTACAAGTAAATATAGAAACATCATGGATATGAATGCCGGTTTTGGGGGATTTGCTGCAGCATTATCAAAGTCTCCAGTATGGGTCATGAATGTGGTACCTAGTGATACAAAAAACAATACCCTTGGAATTATCTATGAGCGTGGGCTAATAGGAACATACATGAACTGGTAAGTCCGAAGAATTTATATCTATCATTATGTAAAAGTTCACTTGCCTCTAAAATCAATAATTTAGAACTTGCTGTTAATTCTGTTTATAAATATAGACATGGTATGTTTTTCAATTGATTGGATAGTAAAACATGAATTTCATTACTTTCTTATTGTTGTGTAAAATACGTGTGTTGGATATTTCACCTCTAATCAGAGATAGTGTAATGAGACAATGGATTCCAATTTTGTGAATTTCCATAAACTTTAAAATGACTGCAAAGAGAAAGGAGTTCAACTTTTCACCATTCAGACTTTTGTATGACCACTCTTGTTGCATATGCTACCAATAAAACTTAAATGCATATTGATTGTGTTATGTGTGAATGATTAATTGTTACACATTTGGCCTTACACAATTTCAAACTTTCTCTGTTTTTTACATTCTTATTTTGGGTTAAGCACACATTTACTTCATTAACTTTACCCAAAATATGCAATTTGCTCAAGCCAATGTGTGCCTTCCACTACCTAGTCTGATAAATGAGGATGCCATGGCTGTTAATTGCATATGAGGTGCGCTACACGTGTTTCCTGTGCTTGAGTTGAAGATGATGTGGGACAGGAAGCAGATTGATTGCATAAAAAGATAGAGAGTGAAAATTGTATTTTGAGCTAAGTTCAAGGAGAAACTATGGACAAATCCCTTTAATTTATTTGTGAATTCTTTTTTCTGGGATGGGGTTGTGGTGGGGTTGTTGGCACATTCAGCGCGAATGCTAAGGAGTTGTTTTCAAGGGTTCAATGATCATTTTGTATGGGAAAATATAAACATTTTATTCACAGTTTGCAGAAGTTTGAATTTTCATTTTGATCAATGTAGAACAACTTTAGTCAAACTTGTTATCCTTTCTAAATATTTTTGATTGCAGGTGTGAGGCCTTCTCAACATACCCTCGTACATATGATTTGCTGCATGCTTCTGGTGTGTTCAGTATGTACATGGACAAGTAAGCATAAGTCTTCTAAAGCTATTGTGGCCTTATTTCGATTTGCTACGATATTAGGCCACAGGTTTGTGGTCTATTGTTCTGCCCAAGGCTTGGAAGGCACTTTATTAATTCTTTTAAGCACTATTCTACATTGTCCGGGAGTAATATTTGCTAAGTGCTCAGACAATGCAAAGGAATTTATTCCTTCTTTGGCTCCACTTTTAGGACCCACATGAATTTGCTCTCTCGACTGTCCTCTCTATCTTTATTTTCCTTTGGTTAAAACTTGTATTCAAGTTCATTTTCCATCTCAAACTCAATACTTTTAGAGTATGATTGGGCTCAGATGTCCAAGCAGCAAACTCTATTTCTTGGCCGTATTCTATAGTTTCTATTTTTCTGAATAATAGGTATATACTTTTCGAGAAAAATCAGACCAGGAATTTCTATTATAATGATATGATAAATAGCTGAATTGCATGAGGAAATGTTCATGAACTTATTCATTGTTAAGGATAGTCTTCACATTAGGTTTCTCCTGCAGTTACTAAAAGTTCCTTTGAAGATAATGGCCAAACAAAGTGGAACTCACAATCATTTTGCATACTTAACAAGGATTTTGATCCTGTTCCTGATGCAGGTGTGACATACAAGACATTCTTTTGGAGATGTATAGAATTCTTCGCCCTGGAGGGGCTGTCATCATCCGGGATCACATTGATGTCATTGTGAAAGTAATAGATATTATGGAACGAATGCGGTGGAAAGGGAAAATTTCGCATAGTGAACGTGGGCCTTTCCATCCTGAGAAGGTTCTTGTGGTTGATAACTCTGAATAGGCAAATTCAAAAAATCTAGTGAACAATTGTCTGCTGTATGCATTATGTAAGAGCATACTAAATGTAACGGTGATCATGGTTTAGCAACGATATATTAATAGCTGTTTCTCATCGCAGGCGTAATTCTTCAATGTTAATTGACTGTCAATGCCCTGATGTAGCTTAAACTACTTCAGCGAGGATTTAATTACCTTCTGCTTCTCTTTTTCTTTTTTTTTTCCCCCCCGGGTTTTGTTCAAAGAGGGGGCATACAGCCTTATTACATTGGAGGGGAGAAGTCTCAAGTCGTGACTAGATAGTTGTAGGACCTATCTGAATAGGTTTATGGTGGTCTTAAAAATGGTGATAGGAAGACCCTTCAGGAGTCTTGAGGTGAAATATTTAGATTATTTCATCTTTACTCAAATGTGATCTTTGATGTATCCATGGTGGTGCCCCTGGTTTTCCTTTTTTGCTATTTTTCTGTTGTTTCGCTTGCAGGGCTTGATTGAAAATGCGGACAGTGCTGTTATGTCCTCAGCAGGACCAAACATGAGTCTGGAAGAGGTTAGTCTCTTTTTCCTGGGCTCTGATGTATAGATGATCCTGTTATTGCTCCACAAGCCCCAAATGATCAAATAGGACCACAAGGGCATCTATTCAGGGGATTTCATGTAATCTTCTTGTAGTTCTTGTTTTGAGGCCTTGTTTTGGCAAAGAGCTTGTATCTGTGCATGTAAGAGAGAGAGAGAGAGATAGGTCATGTCAAAATTGAGGGTGGTTTTGACTTGAATGCATATCTTTAGGTTCCAATCTACAACTTGCATTAGAAACTTAACCATGTCTAGGGTAAAAATTCATTCGAAATTAACTCAATTATGATTTAGATTTACAAATAAAATTAAAAATAAAATATGAAATTCAGTTGAATTTCTTTTTTAAAAATATTAAAAAATAAATTGATTCTTGTGGAGTTGATTTACAAAGTAAAGGGTTCTCTTTTTTCAAGAATAATAGAGTCACTAAAAAGTAATTTTAAGTAGATCTACAAATTTTTGCGGGATTCGTTTGCAAATTTTATCTTTTTTTTATTGATTTAGATTTTCATACATTTTGTGAAGTTATAAATGAATTTTATGATTTATAACCAAAGACAACATTTATTTTGAGATCAGGTTATTTAGACTCAATAAACCTAATGTTATTATTGTGGCATAGGCCGGCCAAATTTATATTTCTCGTGTTGGTAAAAATATGCCCATGAAGGGCTTTCTACCATGAGTTCAAATTTATTCAAATTATTTTGAATCATGAGATAATTGATAGTTACCTATTATCCCCGTCTTCCCATAGATCTATCTCTACACTTCTGACATGGGTTAACATAATTCAATTTTGAGTTTTGATTCAATTTTGAGTTTTGAATTAACATATTACTATGTACATTGTAGAGAGAATAATCAAGGGCAATTGAGAATTGTTTAGAGAGATATAGACACATACTCTCTAGAGGGATAATTGCGGCGTACCAACGATTCGTTGGTCTAGTGAAAAAGGTATCAGAATCCCACATCAAATGCTCAGGTTTGAGTCTTGGGAGTGGTAAAAATGACTTTGAAAGCTCCCTCTGAATAAGAATCCGACCACGACTCGGTTTAGATTAGTTAGAGTAAAATTCCGGATACCAAGCGGTAGATCAAATCTAGGACACCAAAAAAAATTGAGGCATTAAGAAAATTCTGAATAGAAAATTTTCTCCTATCTTCTGCGAATCATCGGATTAGGGTTGTGGTGCTTGAAATTGTGATGGTGATTCAATCTCATGATCACCATCCCGATTGAGAGTTTTAATCAAGGGATTTCGCAGTTTATAAATTTTTGTGACCTACACATCGAGATATTTATCTCAAAATTCTGATTCATTTAATTTTATCATTTTTCACGCTTCAAAATCAATGAAATAAATCTAACATTTTGAAGGGACAATAGCTATGCTCAAAGTTATGAGCTAATGGTGCCTTAATTTGCCCCAAGAGGAAGCCTTGAGCTTATGCTTATGCTTATGTGCAAACTGAAAGTTTATAAATATAAGTTAGTAAAGTGTTTCTATTTCTTGTATTTGAAACTTATTTATATTAGAGCATAATCCAAAGAAACGTATTTATTAATAATCATCCAATTAAAGACTAATGGTTCATCTAATTAAAGTGTAAAAATTGAAGAGAAATTAAAGACCAAAAACAAATAATGTAAGAATACATGATTCATGATCAAAGCGTTGTAGCAGCTGAGATTCAAAAAGTTGATGAAAAACCATTATGTAGCCCCGTAGAAGCCAACCCATTAGTGAAAAAATTCTATACAAGTTGAGCTAAGAAGAACAGAAATAATGTTCAACTTGACTGATAAGACATGGAATTGAAAAACACTTTTACAATTCCATTATAAGTTTACTTTGTTAAAAACTTCTCTTGCCAAAAATATTGTCATCCATTATCCTAACTTGTAAGTTTAGTGGATCATGTTATTATTGTGTCATGTTCTTTTATTAGATACTACTTGGGTCTTCTTATTTTTCTATTTTTGTAATTATGTACCTTAATTCTTTTCGTATTGATGTCTGTTTTTCTTTTGGGTGGATAAATAGGTAGCAATGGCAATCACATTCTATGATCTTAAGTTAGAGGCTGGCCTTAAGAAGCTTGATGGCTACTTGCTCACCAAAAGTTACATCTCTAGGTATGTCTCTCTCTCTGATTTTCATAAAATATTATTAGGAATATTGATGTGTTTGTAAAAAAGTTTAAATTTTGTCGACCATGTTCATGCATTTTATTTATTACAAGTTGAGTGGGTTTGTACGGAAATCTCCATAAAATTATGAGGGAAAAATCATACACATAAAAATAAATTTATTATATTTGTAGAATTGCAACTTATGCTTTAATGCTTCTTAAATCACTCAACAAAGCATATAAATGTAAAATGATTTCTGAAAATTATGGTGAAAGCCAAAATTTAATATCGAGAAATTTATATTTTGGGCATGAATTACAACCTGCGGTTGGAGATATAATTTTGGCCTGGGCTGTGGTGATGGTTATTAATTTTTAGGGGGGTTGAATGACATTTGAGTTAGAATTTCAAAATTTTATATATAATGTTTTTTGAGGAGTGGGCACAGTCTTCTATTCCAGATTTAGGAGGTTCAGTCTGAAATTTGATTTGGGCATACACCTGTTTTTTTGGAGCTATCAAGCTTCAATGCATGACATCATTGTTGTGCAGCACTTGATAAATTTCCATCTGCTGAATTTGTGAATGTGTTTATGTGGTACAACCACATGCACTTTTGAGGATGTTAACACTGAAGATGATAACCTAGAGAGGGTGAATAGGTTATCATATAATTTTGACTAATTATGGATATTTAAAACTAGACTTATTTGTAAACATACAATGAAACTTAAAAATAGGATTGAGATAACACAATTTATAATCGTTCTATTTTCTTGGTGTACATCTATTCCCAGGTTTCAGTTGGATTTTCAAATCTACTATTCTAGATAACAAATTACAAACTAACTTTTACAGGCGCTAGTGAACCTTACACTTGTTTTTCAAAACACATACACTTGTTTTTCATAGGTATAAGTAAAACCTAATTCTGAAATCTCTCTTGTTCTTTGTCAAACCCAAGATCAAGAATAAAAAGATTTTGATTTTTTACAGAAAATAAAGAGTAGAAAATGAAGAGCAAAGGAAGCTTTCAATCTTCAGATATGTTTGCAATTGTATAGACAATGTTTCAAATCAGAAATTAAAAACAGAGCATGTCAATGATGTATACAGTGATTGTTTGAGTGTCCAAGCTTGGGTTCCTTCATTCTTGACTTAAATTTATAGGTTGAGAAGATGATTTGGCTGTTGAGAATCATTGAATACCTTTCATAGGTTGGTGAGGTTGGTGAATAGTACATTTAATTCGAGACAACTTTTCAAAGTAAATAGACGTTAGACACATTGAATTGAGTTCATAAGACTTCAAGTGGACTTGCCTTTGTATTTTTGAGTTCATAAGTCGATTTGACAAATGTGTAAATCGATTTGATGAAATTTGTATGTGAGTGGGAAGTCAATTTGCATTGGTCACAAGTGGACTTACGAGTTAGTAAATCGATTTACAAATTAACCAAGTCGATTTGATTGTGTTGCAGATATAGTTTCTGAGTTGTGTTCTGCAAGTCAACTTGTAATATTTATCAAATAGACTTGATTGTTTGCAGGATCAAGGTTCTGTGTGTGTCTGAGATAAAATCGACTTGACTGTTGTGAATTGTGTTTCTCAAGTTGATTTATGGTAGATCTCAAATCGACTTTCTTGTGTGCAGAGATAAGGTTTTGTGTTGTGTGCTTCTCAAGTCGATCTGTGGCCAAGTTCAAGTCGATTTTGTTGATGTGTAGAAATTCTTTTTGAGACTTTTGCCCTTCAAGTCGATTTGAGGTCATGCTCAAATCTATTTGGTTGATGTGCAGAAGTAAGTTCTGAGACTTGAGAACATCAAGTCGATTTGTTGTCATGTTTAAATCGGTTTGGTTGATGTGCAGAGGTAAGTTTAGTGAGCAAAGTTTAATTTTTGATTCTGGGTCGATTCCAAATGTAAGGACAAGTCGATTTTCCTACATTAAGTATAATTTTAACCATTTTTCATATTTACACCTTGATTTTTGAAAATGGAATCTTAAATTAATTTTATTATTCCTAATCATCATCAAAACTTCTCTTTGTTCAACAGAGTATCTTGTGAGTTTTGTTGGACTTGATACCTTAATCTCGTGTTTAATTGATTGCGTATTACGTTGGTTCTTATACTGTTATTTGTTGTTTTGGTTGTTTTACTGGGGTTTCTGGTGAGGGTTTTGGTATGGCCATGGAGGGAGTTGCTCCCATCATTGAGGAGGCAATTGCAACTCCTCCCATTGTAGATAAGAAGGTGGTATTTTTTGCTCGGTGAATTTTGATTAGTTCAGTTAGTAAAAAATCTTGAAACACTATCAAGAGGTCCTCGTAGTCATACCATAGTTGAGGGGTTTATTCTTAGGGAGAGAGGCTCCCATGTTGTTCCTAATTTTCTAAAATTAATAATTTGTTTATTTTTCATGTGACATGGTATATTTTTCACCCCCAAATGTTTGAGCTGGTTTTCTCCTTGTACAGTTTCTTTATTGGAAATTAAAATGTTGTTTTTTAGGCCTTTTGTGGGTGAGGATGATAACGATGATGATGTTGATGTTGATTTCTTTGGTGAGGAAACCGAAGAGGAAAAGAAGTCTATAGAGGAGCATGCCATTGTTGTCAATACAATTGCAAAGAAGAAAGAGTATAAGTCTATTCTCCTTCTTAATTTCAATTTTTCTAAGAAAAAATTAAGCCTCTTCTTCAGTTCTGAGTAAGAGCTTTTGATGGGCATGTCATCAAGATGCGAGTGTGAGTATTTTCAACAAAAGAATTGTGTTTGTGGGTAGTGTTTTTTCTCATTGTGTTAGCGTAGTAACATGAGAGTAAAGTAAACTTGTTTTTATATAAAGGTAGACAAGAACTCTTTTGTTTACGTGAAGAGTTTGAGAAAAAACATTTTTTATAATTGTTATTGTTTGTTATATTGGACATGAATTATAAATGTTATTTAATTAATGTCCTATATAAAATTAGTTACAATCAATAATATATTATATAAATTGTAAACTAATTATTCATTGGATCCAAAATAAAATAATAAAAAATTATACACCTTGTGCGGCCAAAGCCCACTTAGTAATAAATAATGAATAAGGGTTATTTCCCAAAATATTGTTAAAATGACACAAAATCCCATAAACGGAGTTTTATTTTTTTTTTCCAAACTAGAGATTTAACATCCATGATGTCAACTTCAACTTCAAATCTGTCCAATCCCAGGAAGCCTAAATTAGAAAAAAAAATGAAGTTGACATTTGTAAAGTCAACTTTAAAGTTGATATCTTCAATATCAATTTTAGAATTTGATTTTTCAACCTAAAGTTGATATTATGAAAATCAAATTTGAAGTTGACATTCAAAAGATTAATTTCATTCCCTTCAAAAAAAAAAAAATTAAAGTTGATATCACTAAAATCAATTTCAAAGTTGACTTTTACGATATCAATTTCAGGTAGTGATAATTTTTTTAATTATTATTTTATCACTAAAATTTTATATAATTTTAGTAAAATAAATTCAATATTATAATTTTAGTAAAATATAATTTAATAATAATTAATATTTCTTTTGTTTACCCCTCCTTCGTTTTCTTCTCTCTCTTAAAATTTCTTATTAATTGAATTAATTAATATTAACTAATATTGTTTGTGATTAATTTTAATTTTTTGAAATCATTTAAATTTAAAAAATAAAATAATTTTAATTAATTGATTTTTTTAAAATTAACATATATTAAAGGATTTATATCAATTTAATTAAATGTTTTAGATCATTCAAATTAAATGAGTTTTATAAATTTAAATGATTTTATAAAATGATTTTGATAAAATTTACATGAAGTTATTAATTAAAGAATTTTATAAGATTAACATAAATTAAATGATTTTATAAAATTAATATAAATTATAATTAATTTATAAATTATTTATTTAAATGATTTCAAATTACCTTATTTTTATAAATTAAATGATTTGATAATTTTATCATAAATTAAATATAAATATAATTTTTGAGATGATTTAGAAGTTGGCATCGGGGTTGTTAACTTTAAAATAGTTTAGGAGACAAAAAAAAAAAAAAAATCATTTTTAACATTTTGTGTCATTTTAATAATATTTTGAGAAATAACCTAATAAATAATAATGAAAATCTTTGTGTGAGGCGCCACGACACCAGGTTCTATGCATCACTCACAAGGCAGCAAGGCGCAGTGGCGTGAATCGTGGTGCGCCACGTTTCAAAATTGCATCATACCCGTTTCTAGTTTCTTTGATTTTCGTTTTCTCACTTTGACCTCCTTGAGAGAGAGAGAGAGAGAGAAGCGGTCGGAGAAGGAAGCCACAAGAAAAGCACAAGTGAAGGAAGAAAGGGAAGAAGTCTCGCACTTTGCTTTTCGTAAGTTTCTGTTTCGATTTTGTCAATTTTTGAGTTATGGACGTTTGATTCTTTAGAATCGGTTAGATGGATAATCTCTCTCACTTTGTGTTTTGTTTTGAATTTCATCTAGGGTTTTGTATGTGAAAGATTATAACTTTCCAAAACCATGAATTTTGACAGTTTTTTGGGGGGTATTTATTCGAAATCAGAAATCTGAAATCAACTTTGGATTTTTACCCTTTTCTAGACTTGATTGGTTGCGTGATTATTACTCCAGCTTGAATTTAGGAATAAGAATGTAGCCTATGGTCTGGATGAATGAATTTGGAGCTTCAACTGGCTGAATGGATTATCCGTTTGTTGTGTCATTAGGGTTCCCATTGAAAATGAGCTAGCTCAGCCGAGCTTTGAAGTGCTCAGTCTTGAAAAATGAAGACAAGGAGAGGGGCCTGTAAGTGAAGTGATGCTATGCCGTTCAAAATCATACAAAATATACTCTTTTTATGGACCTTTTCAAAGCTTTAGAACAAACAAAGACTGACCCTTAGACTTTCTATTGATGCTTTCACTCTCGGAAACAGCACAAGTTCTTTCACCATCTTTGGTTGATTTATTAATGTCTAATGAACCTACTCTATCGCTGACCTTTGACAATTGTGCTTGGTACAAATTGCTAGGCTGCAAATTGGAAGAAGTAACAACTGTTTCTATTTAGTTGCCTTTTGGGGTTAGTTCCTTGTGCATGTATTCTATCATACTGCCCTATTCTTTGCTTTGGAATGATCACAATCATGAGAATGCTAAATCATTTTAAGCAAATTTGAGATTTTGTCCTTCCTTTTATCCTGAGAAGCAACATTAATTAGTGTAAGTTTATAGAGACTCTGCCTTCGAATAATAATGTCTTCAGCAAGCTGTTGCTGGTAAAAGTTCTGAGATATTTTGTTTTCTGTTTTTGGATAGATAAGAAATTTATTGAGGAGAGGAATGGTGGTGATAAAAGGCTGAAATACAAAGGAAAACAAAATCAAGCTGAGGGAGGATCTGCTTCGAGTCCCTCTTCAAATTCTCTAGGTTATATTCTTGAGACCCCTCATGCATGAGCCGAGAAGCACAGAAAGGGGGGGGGGGGAAGAAAGGCCCATAAGTGAGAAAGACCAATACTCTAAATTTTTAAGTTCCTAGCATTTTGCTCCACCCAAATGCACCAATAAAGTCATAAGCGCACATTTCTAAAGTAACTATACATATTTCCATTCTCTAAAATCTATTAGAAACAAATCAGCTAGATTTCTAGGATAAACCCTATGGTTATCACAAATTGCAAAGAGCTAAGTTAATATCTCCTTTGCTACAAGGCAATGGGAGAACAAGTGATTCCTAAACTATGAGTCCTTTCAATAAGTAACACAAATATCTTGAAAAATAGCTTTGAAAGCTCCCTTTTTTGCAATAAATGATTTATATTTATCTTGTTAAGCACACAAACTAAGTAAAAAGAACTTTGGCAAAAACCTTCTTAATTTTATAAAACAACTAACCACTCCAAAAGTTAAAAGCTGTAGAGGAAAATGTTTTTATTGTTTTATAACTCAAAAGTTAAAAGAGATCCTAACACATGAAATATCTAATAAGGGATAAGTAAGTCCAATAGAATTTGAACTCATGCCCTCCATTTTTCGTACTATCTTAAATTTTATAGGACAAACCTTTGGCTTTTAAATAAATTTGGATAATGGAAAAGGGAGATAATGTAACAGGAAATTAAGGTGATAAAAAATAATTTGCAAAATAAAAACTTCAGTCGTCAATCTTTCAAACTCTAGTATCCAATAGCAAAAGTACTAAGAGAATGGTTTTTTCATTGTGGAATTGAGGAGGAAGACTCTATAACCTCTCTTTTTTCTATATCTTAAAATCTTAAAGTTACAATAGAGGATTGGCCTTGCAAACCCTTGTAGGGGCACAATCGTGATAGAGTTGGGGAAAAGTAATGGGGGGATTTCCAACAGAGATATCTTCCAAAGTTGAGTAGAATAATCATCATGTGCCTTGACATATACTAGAGGAAAAGGATATGATAGAACTAAGGGATGAATTGTCAAGGACTAGATTGAGAAGCTAGTACTCTAGTCTCGGCATCCCCTCATTGGGACAAAGACCACTCTTGCTTCAAATGACCTTATGCTATAAAGATTTGTGTTCTAAGTAAAATTTCCAAAAACACTTTTCGACTAGTGAATTCACTAGTTTAAGAAATTAGCCTCGACAAGAGGTCATCAAACAAATGACCTGGAGCATGATACAGTTTGCTTTCTCAAGTTATCTTTCAATAATTCTCAACTCTACAAGAAGTTTGTTTTGGAGGACCCTTGGAATCCATATTTCTGGTGCAATCAATGATTTATTTAATATTGATGATACTTTAGCAAAATTAGTTACTTCTTGTTATTTAGATAGCATTTTTTCCTCTAATCCACAAAGAAGATTATTTATGGCGAAGAATTTACAAAAGCTAAGAAAGGAGATATATCCTTCTAGCCTTAATCTTCATCCTTGACATGGTCAATGTACAGAGCTTGTGAGGCAAGCTAATGATTGGGATCATAGACCTTCTTCAAAGGGCGCCTTTATCTAAAGGAGGTGAAGATATGGTAGTTTGGACAGGTACCTAGTCTGGCCTTTATTAGGTCAAGGATGCCTAGAGATTGTAGCATCCAGTAGGAGGAATTCCGTGGAACAAATTCTGGAAAATGTTGGATCTTTCAAATGTAGCTAGTTCCCTTTGTGTAGGAAACAATGTGCAATATTTTTTGACTCTGGATAATCATCGAATAAGGAGGATTAGAATTTTTTTTAGGGATCTACCGTGCAAAACAGACTTGGGAGTTGGTGGATAGTCTTTTGCTTCATTGTTAATGGATTAGATAATTGTGAGATTTGGCTTTTCCAACACTTCATACCTGATGGGTGCTTGCAAAAGGTGTATATACTTAGTTGAGGGCATGAAGTGTTGAATAGAGTAGCAGAAAATTTCTTGTTTAATCTCTTTAGCCATTTGTTGGTTGGTGTGAAGGGGGACAAAACTTGAAGACTTTCTATTTTGTTGATTTGCGGTTGAAGATTTTATTTCTGGTTTTCCTATGATTTTTGTTCTTTTCTTTTTGTGTCAGTAGTGGATTTAACTAATTTTGTTGGCTCTCCTAGTCAAACTTTCTTTTTTCTTTTTTATACATAATATATATAAATATACATATATATTTTTTTTGTGAGAATAAATATATACATAATATATTAAAATATATATATAAATATACTTAAATAATATATATATTTGTACACATATAGATTTATAGCCTTGACTTCCTAATTATTTGCCTTCTTTCTTATGAAAAAATATGATATCCTTCAAAAGAGAGAAGAACATTTTGAAAGAATCTTTGCTTTTCTCTGCTTTTGTGAATGTAATACAGGGATTTATTTATACACTTTTATATGTAGAAATGTGGGTAGTTTGTGTAAATTTCTCCCCACTTTGGCTCTCGTGTTGATGTTCATGACATTGTCTGGAGAGGCTTTAGTTTTTTTCTGTTGGTGATGTTTTCTTACCCTTTTTTGGGGCCTTTATTTAATTTTCACTTCCCTGTAGTAGAAAAGTGCATAAGAACAAGATTCATGTTTTCACCAAATTCATGATGGAATTCTGTGTATTTTCATCTCTCACTTAAAATGCTTTGTATTTGTTTATACACGAACTTAAGAATCATAGAATTATATCTGTTTATGTACAAACTTAAGAATTATAGAGGATAGGATCTAGAAGTTTCTAATAACAGCCTAATTGATTTAGATCTAGATTTGTAACTAACTCTTTTAACAGATATTTTAACAAACTACTAACAGAATAACATATTATTCTGTTGTAATGCAAACTAATTCACCTGACACTTACCCTCAAACTAGTGAATAAATATCTTTCATTCCCACCTTGTGTATGAGATTTTTGAACTTTTTGTTGTTTAAATCTTTAATGTCCACATCTGAATTTGTTCTTCAGAAGGAACGAACAATATTTCAATCTGTTCTGCTTCAAGTTTCTCCTTTATGAAATGTTTGTCCACTTCTATATGCTTGGTTCTGTCATGCTGGACAGGATTATGTGCCTTACTAAGAGCAGACTTATTATCACACATTATCTTCATGCTTTGATCTATATTCATCCCAAGATCCTCCATAATAATTTTCAGCCATAAGAGCTCACAAATACCAAGAGCTAAGGCTTTAAATTCTGTTTCTGCACTTGATCGAGCCATCACATTATGCTTCTTTCTCCTCTAGATTATTAAACTGTCTCAAAGAAACATACCATATCCTGTCATTGATCTCCTATCTACTTGAGAGCCTGCATAGTCAGCGTCAGTATATATTTATCAACTTTGGCTTTGAACAAAATGCCTTTTCATGGTGTTTCTTTTAGATAACGCAAAATTCTTTCCACAACAACTATATAACTAATTGCAGGATCATGCATAAATTGACTTACAATGCTCACTGCATACTTTATATTTGGTCTGGTGTGAGATATATTAATCTTCCAACCACTCTGATACCTTCCTTTGTCTACCTTTCTTTCTCTGTTGAATCTTTTCTTCAATTTGTGATTCTGTTCATTGGATTGTTTGCTACTTTTTCTCCTAACAGTCCTGCTTCTTTTAGTAAATTTAGGATATATTTCCTTTGAGATAGAAAAATTCTTTCTTTCGAATAGGCTACTTCTATCCCAAGAAAATATTTAAGTTTTTCTAGATTTTTCATCTTAAATTCCTTAGCCAATCTATTCTTTAAATGCTCCTGCTCTCTAGAATCATTTCCTATCAAAATGATATCAACATACACAAGGAGAATTGTAACGTTACTGTCATAGGTCTGTTTAATAAACAAAGTGCGATCTACTCTACTCTGTTGTATCCATTCTTTTTCACTACAGCTGCAAACCTCTTGAACCAAACCCTGGGAGATTGTTTTAGACCATATAAGGCCTTTTTCAGCCTGCATATCTTTCCATGATTTTTATAAAAATCAGGTGGCAACTCCATGTATACTTAATTTTTAAGATTTCCATGAAAAAAACATTTTTCATATCAAGCTGTTGCAAGTTCCAGCCATAATGAGTTGCTAAAGCTAATAAAATCCGAACTGTATTCATCTTTGCCACAGGCACAAAGGTCTCCAAGTAGTCAATTCCATAGGTTTGTAATATACTTTTGCTGCCAATCTGGCTTTATATCTTTCAAGAGATCCATAACCTTATATTTAAGCGTAAAAATCCATTTGTAGCCTACTGGATTCATACCTTGTGGTCTGGACAAAATCTCTGATGCCTGATTTTTGTCCGAGCTTTCATCTCTTTCTTCATAGCAAGCATCCAGTTCCTATCCTTCATAGCTATTTCAATAGTTCAAGAAATCTCATTGGAATTAAGGGAAGATACGAAGGTTTTATGATTAGTGTATAATTGGTCATAAGAGATAAAATGTGCTCCTTTCCTCAGTGCTATAGGAAGACTAATGCCATTTGGTTGAGAACATACCTGGTCCTTATTCAGATTAAGATTCAGGATTTTTGACCGAACTTGCTTATCGGAACGATTGACTTTATTTCTTCTTTGATAAAATTGAGTAGGTGAGCCCGCTTTTGGTGGTAATGATGAACTTTTGGCTAATGTATCTGTTTTTGACAGTGAAATATCCATACTATGATCAACAACATCATCACTTGGTTTCTTGCCTGGTGAAGAATCTGGACAGAGGAAAAATAGGATTCTATTTCATGAAAAATGACATCCATTATAACATAAAACTTCCTAGTTGTGGAATCAAAATATTTGTAACCCTTTTGTGTGCTTGAATAGCCCACGAAAACACTCTTAGAGATTTAAGATCAAGTTTTCTGCTGGTTTTTTTTTTTTTTTTTGAATTAAATGAAGATAAACAAAGGCAGTACATCCAAAGACATGACACTCAAGGGTAGCTCGAAGATGAAAGCTAGGAAATTAGATTTGAAGTGTTTGTAAGGGTATTTTCCCACCAAGAATAGAAGAAAGAAGTCTGTTTATTAAATAGGCATAATTTAAAGTGCAACCATTGATTTGTCTCTCAAAATGAACATCAATTGATGTTTGGAGTTTGAGAAGGACATAAACATTGGGATGAACTTAAGAAAAATGAGTGGAATTGAACTGATCTTTCATTGGATAAAGTGTTCTACAATGTTTAGCAAGTTCATGAGTTTTAGGATCACATGTTTGAACAAATGAGGAAATACAGTTTTCAAATAGGGAAAAGGTGGATGCCGAAATCTGTAGTGATGGAGTTTTATTTGTGTATAGTTGTTTGCAATTAAAGTATTTACTGAACATGTAAGATAATTTGGGATTAGAGTTCACATCCTCAATTTTAACCAAGAAATAAAGCTCGTCCTTCTCTTCAACATATCCATTCATCCTCTTTGAATCCTTACTCTGAAAAATATGATAAGAATAAACAACAGCAGCAATCAGAGCTTTAATCCCAACAACTGGGGTCGGCCTTGGAGTGGGTGTATATGTACGCAGCCTTTCTCTTGCATTTTTGCAAAGAAACTGTTTCCACGCCTCGAACTCTTGACTTCAAGATTACCAAAGGAGCAACTAACTGTTGCGTCAAGGTACATCCAGATTATGTATGGAGACCAGATAAGAATCATCGAAAATAATAAAACTGTTAATGATTTGGTTAGTTTATGTATGGAGACCAGATTAGTAGACAACTGAGATGCATGTAGAACATTTTTAAGATAGAAAGATGATGTGATGAGTACATCACCTTGACCTACAACTTTTATTGAGTTTCCATTAGCCACAAAAATATTTTTGATTTTAGAAGGTGGCTGGTATGCGGTAAAGGTTTCACTTTCTTTGGCCATATGGTCTGAAGCACCAGATCAATCATTCAAGGTTCCTCTAAAACTATTTAAGTATTTTTAGAAGTTCTAGAAACTAAATACTTACCTGTGTGAGCAACAGAATATGTGCCGGATACATTTGTTGATAAAGTCTCCATAAATGCCTTAAGCTTAGCAATTTCTTCCTTAATGAATACCAGAACACCCGTTTTAGTAGTTTTTCCTCCAACCAATTATTTGTTATCTTCTTTAGTAACTGAATTATCTGCTTGAGTAGCTTGATTGTGCTAGTTTCTGATCTTGCTCAACACTTGCTCTTTTCCATGTAATTTGAAGTAGTTTTCTCTAGTATGCCTTGGTTTCTTGCAGTATATGCACCACATGGAATGTGTGTCTGGTGTCCCCCTCTCATTTTGTTGTACACTCTTTCTATTAGAGATCAATGCCAATGCCAATTGTTGATCTGAAGATTGTTGTTCTATCATGACACCTCTTCTATTTTCCTTATCTTTCAAGATTGAATGTATTTCTTCTAGACTCAATGAGTTATCTCTTCCAAGAATCTGACCTCTCTTCTGTTCATATTTTGCATTTAAATTAGCCAAGAGCTGAAATACTTTCTCTATCTCTATGAACGCATGAAGCTTAAGAGTGTCCTTGACACAGTCCATATGTAATTCCTGACAGTGATCCCATAGCTTATACAAGGCATTGTAATAATCTGAAACAGAAAGATCATCTTGTTTCAAATTCTGCACTTTTGTTTTGAGCTCATAGATTATCGAAGCATCTCTAATCTCGGAATAAGTCTTGCATGTAGCCTTCCATGCTCCTTTGGTAATTTTGAGCCACATGAAGTTCTTGCTCACCTCTGGTTGCATTGAATGTCACAGCCATGACATAATGACTGTATCTTCTATATCCCATTCTTGGAAGTTTGGATCATCTAAATCACGAGAAAATCCTTCTATATGATCCAACTTTGCCTTGCCTTTCAGCAATGTGTAAATCAGTTGAGCCCATTGGAAATAATTTCTACCATCTAGTCTATAGGCTACTGCTACATTTGGAAGATCATTGCTATTGCTATTGCTATTTTGTTTGCTTGGACATTGATCCATAGTTAAAGATTTGTTTGAAAGATGAAACAAAGAAGAGTCTGATTGTAAAATCCTGGGCGATCAATTCCCAGTGATTGATTCAAGAAAAAAAACAGAGAATTTAGGCTATGAATGCCTAGAGAATTTTAGAGAATTTCTATGCTCTGATACCATGATGGGATTCTGTGTATTTTCATAGCTCACAAAATATTTTACATTTGTTTATATAGAAGTTTAAGAATCATAGAAGATACAATCTAGAATCTTCTAATAACCACCTAACAGATTTACATTTAGATTTGTAACTAACTCTTCTAATAAACTTCTTAACAAACCACTAATAGAATAATTAATACATACTATTTTGTTGTAACAAAAACTAATTCATCTAACAATGTATGAATTTTGTTAGATCACCTTGTTGTTCAACTAATTTAGGATTGGGAGGTCTTTAGGTTTGTCAACCTTGAGCATACTGTATTTCAAACCTTGCATGATAAAATATGTTTCTTATGACAAAGCTTGGGAATTTATCAGTTAATTGGGCATTTTAATCAGAATTTAGTCCTTAGGCTTGCATATTGAAACTGAAACTCTATAATCAAAGATGGGCTTGCAGATTGAAACTTCGGTTGAGATCTTGACCCATTATCTCATGGGCTATCTTAAGTAGTGGCTGGCTATCAAGGGGCTTATGCTCTTTCTGGGATTTCTGTGGCTTGGAGGCTATCCCTATGTTATGGAAATTGTATCTAGTGTTGACCCTCTTTTGGTCTCTAGTATACTTAGCCATGTAGCACAAATATGAATACCAGAGCAAGATACAGACACAGCAACACGATAAAGATGTCCCAAATTTTACACTCTTTTTTAAGTAAAGGCTATCGTATTGTGTCAGTGTCTAAACGGTGAGTCTGACACAACATGCAGAGGCCCGTGCTACATAGATAGCTATCTTGGCTTCCATGTGGGCCCCTACCAAGAAAAAAAGGTCTATAAACCACAGAACTAGGGACACAGCATAAAGAAGAGGTAAGGAATCTAGTGCCACAAAATTATGTTACAAATTACTACAAGATTCCTTTGTCTGGACAGATTGATATCTTCATTTTAATTTTCTTGAGGACTATATCCAAGTCTTACGCACTGAAACTTGCTGGGAGTAGCAATATTAAGTCACTATTTCATCTTTAAAAAATTCTGTCATATGATGTCTTCTCTTCTCCTATGACATTTTTATTGAATTGCTAGGACAGCTTGTGGAGTTCTGATTCATGATGCTTTCTGTTTGTGACCAGATGGAACGGTCAATTGCTTCCCTTACATTTATTGGTTCTATATCTGAAGCAATAGTTGAGGCCAAAAGGCAAAAGAAACTGTTTGTGGTATACATTTCAGGTAAATGCTTCACTGATAAAATCAGCAGCTCTAACAGCAGCAATAGTGAAATTCTTTTTTCCCCCCAATCAAGTTTGACATCAATATTATTGTTTGAGTATTTTATTTATGAGGTGAGGATGTTTCCTATAATGACACAGATAACTCGACTTGCAGGATAGGATAATATCTAACATTATGCTTTTATCAGAAAAACGTATAACCACAAATTGGAAAGTAAAAGGACTTAAAGCTTGGCAACTTGAATGGAATGTATGACGTGAAGAGGATTCCTTTGCTAATTGTTGCATCCAGCAATAAGGCTGGAATTGAATCGATTTCAGTTGCAGCCAGACTTAGCAAAATGCCTATATCTTATATTCTCAGCCGATCTCTTCTTTTGGTTGCATATTTGGAAGTATGCTTGAATAGTTTAATAACAACAACAACCATCTGGATCTTAATCCTAAATTTTGAGGTCAGTCATGAGAGACAAATATTGAAAAGTTAAAAAATAAATACAATAAATAAATAAATAAATAAAATGCAATAAAATAAAATATTGATTTAATTGATGCGAATTTTTCTATACCACTCATTCCTATCAAAAACCATCTCTTCAACTAAATCCTTAACTATCATGTCTTTGCGGATAATTTGCATTCAATTTTTCAATGGTCTACTTTTACGTTTTAGTAAATCTTTTATATTTAAGTTCTCAGTCCTTATTGATGTGTCTTCGGATTTTCGTTGCACATGTTCAAACCATCTCACACGCTATTCTCACATTTTATCCACAATTGACCTAACTCCCTACTTATTAAGTATCTTTTTATTTTTAAACTTATCATTTCTAGTTTTGTCACACATCCACCTAAATATCCTCATTTCAATTACAGTTATTTTATACTCTTGTTATTGTTTAATGGTTCAACACTCAATGCCATATAATCGTACAGTTCTTACTGCAATTCTATAGAACTTTCCCTTCAAATGCAATGGCATCGTGCGATCGTAGAGAATTTCAGATGCTTTTCTCCATTTCATCTAACCCGCTTGAATCCTATGATTTATATTCCCATCTATATTGTCATCGTTTTAAATGATGGAACCAAAATATTTAAAGTTTTTACATTTTAGTATCTTTTTTTCTTCTAACTTAATCGTTTCTTCACTGTTTTGATGATTTTCACTAAATCCACATCTCATATATTCAATTTTTGATTTACTCAATTTAAATCCTCTGGATTCCAATGTACCTTTCCATAACTTTAATTTAGCGTTGATACTCTCTTTAGTTTTATCTTCCAATATTATAATGTCTGCAAATAACATACACAATGGTATTTCATCTTGAATGGTTTTTGTGATTTCATCTATCACTATTCCAAAGAGGATGAGATTTAATGTTGAACCCTGATGAAATCTAATGTTAATAGGAAAGCTATTAGTTAGACCCCCATAAGTTCTTACATTGGTTATAACTTTCATACATGTCTTTAATAAGATTAATGTATTTCAAGGAGATTTCTTTTTTCGACAATATCCACCACACTACATTTCTAGGAATACTATCATATTCTTTTTCTAGGTTAATGAATACCATATGCAAGTCTCTCTTTTGTGTTTTAAATGTCTCCATCAAACTTTTTAACAAATGAATTGTTTTCATAGTGGATCGTCCTGACATAAATCCAAATTGATTTTGAGATATTTTTATTTCTAATCTCAATCTATGTTCAATCACTCTCCCATAACTTCATCGTGTGGTTCATAATTTTAATTCCTCTATAATTGAAGCAATCTTGTATGTCTCCTTTATTTTTATATAGTGTTATAAGTATGCTCTCTCACCATATTTGGGGCATTTTATTGGTTTGCCAAATTTTGTTAAAATGCTCTCTTAATATTACTATACCAAATTCACTCAAATATCTCCACACCTCGATAAGAATGCCATCTAGTCCTATAACTTTATTATTTTTCATTCTTTTTAAGGCTTCCTTTATTTCATGAGGATGAATCTTACGTTTAAAATATCTATTAATCTCTTCGACATATATCGCGATATTTTCTATCTCTTGTACTCTCAATGTTATACAAATTATTAAAATAATCTTTCAAACGTTTTCTTATATTCTCATTCCTTACAAATATACTATCGGTTGCACTCTTAATACATCTGACACTATTTAGATCTTTTCTCTTTCTCTCCCTTTGTTTGGTAATTCTGTAAATCTCTGTTTCTCCCTCTTTAGTTTCCAGTCTCTTATAAAATTCGTCATACACTTTACTTTTTGATTCGTGAATAATCATTTTCACCTCTTTTCTTACACTTTTGTATTTTTCATAGGCATTGCTGCTTCTATTACTTTTAGGATCCCCATAAAACTCTCGTTTGGTGCGAATAGCAGTTTTAACTTTCTTGTTCCACTATCATGATTTCTTGTCCATTGGGGTCCAACCTTTAGATACACATATAACCTCTTTATCTATACTATTAACATAATTAGACATCTCCTTCCACATTGTTTCTGAATTATCATTTGCAAACCAACTTGCTATTTGAATTAATTTGTTTCTAAAAGTTTTCTCCTTTTCTTCTTTCAAATTGAACCATTTAATTCTTGTCCCCACAAATGGACGACAATTCTATTGTCTTTTATGCACACATACATCTAAAACTAGAAGTCTATGCTGAATCACCTTGAATAGTTCAATCCTTGGGGAAAAAATTGGATTTCTTTTGATATTCAGCTATTATGGGTTAACAAGTTGATTAAATGTCCTTTACTTCAATTTTGTCTTTCCTTCTCAAACTGGGTTAATTGTCTCACATTGCTATGTTTCAGATCTCGTAGCAAAAGCATGATGAATCAATCTATATGAGAAACACATTTAAAAAAGTTAAAAACAGTTACTTTTTCATAGAGGTTACACTTATGACAAGGCTAAAAGCAAGTCTTGATAAGAATACATAGTGCTTAGTATATCATGCATGTTTCTTTCATCTTCACTCTCGTGTGTGTGTGTGTGTGTGTGTGCAGTCTCACTTCTTGTAGTCAAAACACCTTTGAATTATGATGTCATTGTTGACCTTATTTATAGTTATCTCCAAATTGCAATATGCAACTCATAAACATATTTTCTCTATAGTTTTTGTAGATTAGAATATTACCTTCTTTTATTGATTAGGATATTGAATGTTTTTCATTTGCATATCAAGTGTCCTTTTAGCTATCCTATTTACAGTGCCAGGTAGTCTAAATGCATCTGTCCCATATTTTACTTCAAAGTTGTTGCAACATAAGACAAGGATATGTTTTTATCTTTCTTAGTTTGCTTGATTCTCTTTGTTTCCAATTATGATCTCTCAGGTGAAGATCCACAGACTCGTCTGGATGAATCCACTTGGGCGGATCAAAAAGTTGGTAGTTCAACAGAGTGTAGCTCTTGCATCACCTACCAGGCCATTAAATCTCTTCTTGGTTCTTTTGGTCACTGTTTTTACATGATTTTTTCAGGTGGCAGAATCACTATTAAAGTACTGCATTTTTCTGCACCTTCCAGAGAGGAGTACTGATGCGGTCCAGTTTTCTGCCATATGTATCCTGCACTTGAATAACAAAGACCTGTGTAATAAGACCTTTTGGTTGCTACCTTACATCAGTTTCTATCCCTAGACTATTGAGTTAGGACTTGATTTTGCAGGCTTTGTACTTGCTGATACTAAAGTTCCTTAAGACTTTACTTTTCTTTTGCATTTCATTGATTTCTAATGGATTTTTGTCTCTCATGGGTTAGCCTTTTCTCTGTGTTTTAAAATAATTTCGGTGCTATCATAGCATTTTTAAAATAATCATTACTTGGCTGTGATGTTGTACGCCAATTGCACTGAAGATCAGTAGATCAAGATTAAAGGCTTTGAAGAACCTTTTTTCCCCTCCAAATGATTAAATTTACATCTTCCATATCTATTATTGGCATTTCTGTTGAGATTTTCTGTTGAGATTTTCTGATTATATGTGTTAAATATGAATGTGAGACTAGTTTCATCTCAAACAAATTTGTACTTTTCAGTCTTTACCTGTTTTACCAAAAATGATTTTAAAATTTTCATTTTTCAGAGAATTAAGTTGCTTCTGCTGTAAGCTTTTTGCAGCAGAAATGTAATTCCAACCATGTTGTTTAACTTACTCATGCTGCATTGCTGCTTTTACCTCCCCTCCCAGAAAAATAGAGGTGGGGAAGAAATTGCTCATTCTGTCCTATTATTTATGCAAGGATTTTGCAACATCTACCCCTGGACATTATATTACACATTTTTTTTTGGGGCACATGATCACGATTGTTAATGTGGCATATAAATCATAGTTCTGCATTTTTCATTCCCTTATTTTTTTTTTCCTTTGTTGTTTCCTGAAATGCTCATATAATTCAATACTTGGTTGCAGTGGTAACCAGTTTGCTGTGAGATTTCCCTGTTAGCTTGCTCTCTGTAATTTATTTTAGTTTATACATGTCATGGATCTAGTGTCTACCCTTACATCAACATGTACAGATCCACAGAAATCGGCTCCGTGTATAACTGCTATTGGATACAATGGCATACAAGTTTGGCAAAGTGGTAAAGATTTTATATTTACATGTCCATTCTTTGACTAGACACTAGAAATAGCATTAGAGCATCTAATTGTCTTGCATTAAATTGAATTTCCAGAAGGCTTTGTCAGTACTGAAAATCTGGCTTCCAGTCTTGAGAAAGCTTGGTTGGGTCTTCACATCCAGGTATGCTCGTTCCAGCATTGCTCAACAAGTATTGCTGTATGCCCTTTATGCGATAATATTGTTGAGGAGAATATTCTCAGGTTTTCTTTATTAAATCTTTCATGATCTGGCAGTTTGACCTTGCTGCTTTGTTAAATATATAAGATAGTGTACAGCCAATCCCTATTTCTTCATGAGAAATGTGCTTAATTGAGGTAGATAATCTCATGCTTTTATCTGATGATTTATTAACCTGACTCGTGGAAGAAGCAATGCAGGAGTTAATGTTCATTTGCCTTCATTTTCTAAAAGTGATAATCAATGACTTCAATAATTGTTTATCACCTTTCTCTCTTAGATGAGGTAGATATTGTGTTAGCCCAAATGACTATGATGAGTAATTATCACCCTTAGTGTCTCTTTTGTTTCCTGTATTAACTAAAACATTGTGTGAGATTGTTTCACAATAATTCGTGATAAAGGCCAGATCCCCCAGAAAGGAGCCCTATTAACAGTAAAAGGTACTTTGGTGTCTTGTCTATTCATGAAAATATTATCTATTTTTAGTGACTAGCAGAATGTGAAATTACAGGAAAGTACTGCAGCATTCCTTGTTGCTGCGCTTGCTGCAAAAGATTCTGATTCATCCACTTCTAGAGCTTCTACTGCTGTGGCCTTTGAGCCAGGAAGTTCTTCAGCGTCCGACACAGCATCACCTTCAGTGGATAAACATGTCCAATCTGCAGAAGCTAGAACATCTGTAACAGCTAAAACAGATTTTAAGCATGATGTTGAGGTAGGCCTGGACTGCAGTTGTTGGATCTAGGAAGTCTCTGTTTTCAAATGAAATTGATTTTTCCTCACTTTGGCCTCACTATCAGGGGATAAACAAAATGGGTTATGAGCCATCTTCGAACGTCACTGCCTCCGAGAGAAAAATTGGTGATGGTGGATTTTCTGCTTCTTCAAGTGAAGCAATGGATCAAGAGCATACACGAGTCAAGGGAGAGCAAGATTACGGTGTGACTGTTACTAGCTCCTGCAGTGCTGATATTAAGTCCTCTGCAATGGAAGAGGATGTTAGTACAGATCTTTGTTGTGAAGATCTTAGAGTCTCTGAATCTGAATCTACATCCAGAGGAGGAAAGAAAGATGTGCTGGATAAGTCCATTCCTGTCGAAGACATGAAGGCAGATGTTTTGGATCCATGTCTAACAGTTAATAGATCACATGATGTTCATTTAAACATCCGATTGCCTCATGGCGCTAGCTTACAAGAGAAGTTTGAATTAACAAGCACCTTGAGGCTGGTCAAGGACCATGTAGATCGAAAACTGGAAACGCCCATTGGCTCTTTCGACTTAGCAATTCCTTATCCTCGGAAGGTATTTACTGAGCAAGGTAATATGTTGAGTTTTATCTTCCTTGCTTGCTTACTCGGTTATTTCGGTCATGTTTCATTGTTCCCTTGGATCGCCAGTCAGTTTGAAATCTTCTACTGATAATGCTATTTTAGTGGTTAAATTAGTTTTGAGTTTTCTGTCTTCTTTTATCAGATAATTAAACATCTCCTGAATGTTATACTGGTAAATACTTGGACTAGTTTTGAGCATTAAGCTCCAAGTGGCATAGATTGTGTTCTCATTTATTTCTCACGTTCCATATTTATTTTTATCTATTTGAAGGGGGAGGGGGGGACACCATGTGCTGCATGCCACTAAGCATATGCAGTCGAGGTTGAGATGCTTGTGGATGGTATTACCTCCTTTTATTAAGAAGAGGCTACTAAAAGAATAACAAATGCCAACCCCCTCCCCCCCCCCCCCAAAAAAAAAAATCCCGTGTCCCCAAATTTTTTCTGTAAGTTCTGTTCAAACCCCATGGAAACTTACCAAACTTAAAAATGTTTTTTCATTTAAAAATATTGGATGCTTTTATGGCTAATCATTTTGAAACATTAAACCATGATATTATTAAGATAAAAAAGATTAGTAATTGATATGACAAAATCCTAGTTACTGTGGTTTCATCAATCATGTAAAAAAAAGATTCCTTATCTTTTGGCCTCAAGGTGATTGAGCCAACAGGCCCCAACTGTAACACCCCCCCCCCCAAAAGAAAAACACTGTAGTGTAGGCAGGATTTGGATCCAATCTCTTGTTAGTCAATACCAGCTCGTAGCTCATAGCCCTTCATAAGAAGGATTCCACTATGTTCCTTTAAATAACAAACAAGTGATCATGCCACTTTGAATTTTGTCATTTTGGTTATAAACTTTTTTTGGTTCAAATAGCATTACTGAAAATAAAATTTGCAAACTTAATTTGCTAATTTTTCTTTGCAATATGAGTATTAGTATTTTCAAAGAGAGACAAATTTGTCCATTGGAAAGGGCAAAACGAAAAGAAAATACTTTTGATGCATTCATGGTCCACTTAATTTAGGGTTAGAAGCCATCCTCCCCCTACCCGCCCAAAAAAGGGGGGGATCTACCTCCACTGTTCCCTGTGTCTCTAATCTATGTCTGGAATTATATTCGGAAGGCCAAGGGTCTCTTGGAAGTCAAGGATTTAGTTTGGATTCAGTCAATGAGATTAATACCCTTGACTGTCCTAAGAAAGCATTAAGCTTCGATGTTTGTGTTACGTAGTTGTAGTGATGCATTTTAGCTTGTTGTAAACATTTTTTTTTTCATTGGCATTCAATGCATTTGAATGCTAAAAACTTGATCCTTGTTTACCAACCACATATTCTTTGACCAAATCAAATAGTTCTGGTTTCCCATTCTCTCTGTTTACTTATTTGTCTTTTGTTTTCATTTGTGTTGTGGGGAATGATTTGTATCACAGTGAAGCCATGGATGCCCTTATACCAGTTCTAATTGTGTTATGTGACATATAACCGCTCACTGTGTGCAAATGTTGTTTTGGAGATTGGCATTGTCAAGGTGCTGTTATGGCCTTATAGCTCCGGCCATGGTTCTGTTGTGGCTGCAGCTGTTGCAGTCATGACAGTGATGGCTCTGAAGACCAATTTTTTCCAATATCCTTGCTTTAATGATAGGAGCGTGAGCTTTATGATTGCCCATTGTTATTGCTATTAATAGGAAAACAACGATTCCCAGGAAAACATTTTTTTTGAATGGTGACTTGCAACACGGACGGGAGATATGGGAGCGAGTGAGTTATACGATGAAGTTATGGGGACATTCAAGATTGCTCCAATTATAGAGAAATTAAACTCATGAGTCATACGATGAAGTTTTGGGAGCGAGTGATAGAGCATAGATTAAGACAGGAGTAAGTGTGTCTCAGAATCAATTCGAATTTATGCCCGGACGATCCACCATTGAAGCGATTCACTTGCTAAGACAGTTGATGGAGACATTTAGAGCACAAAAAAGAGATCTGCATATGGTATTCATTGATCTTGAGAAAGCATATGATAGAGTTCCCAGAGACGTGTTGTGGTGGGTGCTCATGAGGAAAGGGATCTCTTTGAAATATATTAATGTTATTAGGGATATGTATGAAGGAGTTGTGACCAATGTAAGGACTTGCGGGGGGTTGAGTGATAGCTTTCTTATTAACATTGGGTTACATCAAGGTTCGGCATTGAGTCCCTTACTATTTGCAATAGTGATAGATGAAATAACAAAAAATATTCAAGATGACTTACCATGGTGTATGTTATTCGCAGATATAATTTTGATTGATGAAACTAGAGAATGTATCAGTATTAAATTAGAGTTATGGAGGGATACGTTAGAATCTAAAGGATTTAGATTGAGTAGATCTAAAACTGAGTATATGAGGTATAAGTTTAGTGACAACTATTAGGATAATGAAGAAACGATTAGTTTGGAAGGAAGAGAAGTCTCAAAGAGTGAAAGGCTTAGATATCTTGGTTCCATCATCCAAAATGATGGCAATATAGATGGAGATGTCAATAATAGAATTCAAGCGGGTTGGATGAAATGGAGAAAGGCATCCGGAGTGTTTTGTGATCGCACGATGTCATTACAGTTAAAGGGAAAATTCTATAGGATCGCAGTAAGACCTGCTTTTTTATATGGCATTGAATGCTGGGTCATTAAACAGCAACAAGAGCAAAAAATAGCTGTAGCTGAAATGAGAATGTTTAGGTGGATGTGTGACAAAATTAGAAATGATAGAATTAGAAACGATGAGATACGTAATAACCTAGGAGTCAGTCCAATTGTAGACAAGATGCGAGAATATCGTCTGAGATGGTTAGGTCATGTGTAGCGAAGGCCTATGACACACCTGTTAGGAAAGTAGAGAACTTAAATATAAGAGAATTAATAAAACGTAGAGGTAGGCCATTGAAAACGTGGATGCAATGCATTCGTAATGATATGATAGCGATAGATTTAGTTGAAGAGATGGTTTTAGATAGGAATGAGTGGTGTAGGAGAATCCACACAACCTAAATCTTCTTCTTCTTCTTCTTCTTTTTTATTATTACGATTTCATTATTTGTTTCTCATATGGTCGACCCCAAATCTTGGGACAAAAGGTTTAAGTTGTTGTTGGTGACTTGTAAACCGGGAAAACTTTTTTTTTTTGAATGGTGACTTGCAAAAATTTATTAATACTCCTTTCCAAATTAAAATAAATTGTGTTCTGTGTGGCTTATATTGTGCATCTTGCATAACATTCATGTTGTTGAAGAAGTTTCACTATATCTGGAGTGAAGCTTGGTGACAACTTCTAATCGTACAAACTTGTGATGGGAATGGGACATGGGGGTTGGGGCTAGCGAGACTGCCCAAGGGGGTTAGGGAGTGGTGGATATGCCCTCTGCTGTCCCAACCCCCAAACTGAAGGATCAAACCCTTCATCCACACCATTCCTCACCGGGGCACAGAAGGGCTATCCATTTGCTAGTCCCCATTAAATGGGGATTCCCAGTTGCTATCTCCTCCCCAGCTAATTATTTATTGTATTTTATGTTATTTTGTTTTATTTTATTTTATTTTTCCTTTTCTCTTCTGTTATATTGAATGAGATAAAACTTCTTTACCCTCCAAAATATTGCAGATCTGAAGGAGTTGATGCAACAATAAGATAGAGAATTTAGATACAACAATAAGAAAGAGAATTTAGATAATCCAAAATTTAATGAAAAGAAGAAATGATTATGAATGAATATCAAAAGTTGAACTGATAACAGAAGAAAAATTATAATATATAATATTTAGATTTTATAGTGAAAATGCATGGCCCCTTCCAGTTTTCCCCTAATACCTGGCCCTAAACCATTTGTGTAAGGATACTAACCCAATATGCGTGGTATCCGATGGAATCTACAAGCATGAGTATAGTACAGTTTTCCCCTAATACCTGGCCCTAAACCATTTGTGTAAGGATACTAACCCAATATGCGTGGTATCTGATGGAATCTACAAGCATGAGTATAGTTATTATTACTAACTTGCAAATTTCCTTTTATGTATAATTTTGACTTTAATCCTCGTGATTTGAGTTCTAGTACAAACTATGCTTATAAATATATTTCGTGGACTTATCCCTCAATAGTGCTTTCTACTTTCACATTCATGTAGATCTGAGCAAATCTCTGTCAGAACTAGAATTGTTTGACAGACAAGCATTGATCGTGGTTCCACATCAACGAGCTATGGATCAACCCAGAGGTGGTTCATCAACCCGCAATACGTCAAATGTGTCAACAGATGTTGATCCTTCAAATCAGAGTGGAGGTTATTTCTCATTTGTAAAGAGGATCCTAGGTTATATTAATCCTTTCTCCTTTCTGGGTGGAGGTACCAGCTCATCAAATTCTGGAGATGAATCTAGGAATAGTGTTTGGCAATATAGTGAGTTTCTACCCTTCTTTAACATATACTTTCAATTGGCGCAACATTTAAGGTATCTTGGTTTTTGTAAGTAACTCTTATATCGCTTCCCATGTATATTTTGATCGAAGAAAAATTTTAAAAATAAAAGAAAAATCATTAGGTAGAGAGAGAAAAGTTGCAAGAGAAGGATGAGGAATCCTCAAAAGAACGATGCCAGATGAAAAAAAAAAAAAAAAGATTCCAAACTGGTGCATTAATTACCTCTAGGTTTTATCTTCAGTAATTTTGCTTGTAACATGGTATGGTGGTTTGGTGTCTTGAAATTGGAGCGATGGTTTGCAATCATTTAATCTCCAAAAATCTTGCTGATTACCGACCGTGAAGGGTTATGTGGAGCCACATCAAACAACAGGAATCTTGAATATTGTAGTTCTATTTTTTTTTTTTTTTTTTGGGTGGAGTGGGGTGGGGGCGGGGGTACAAAAAAAAGTAATTAGAGTAGAATAAAATCATGAAAAGGAATGAACAACCATAGAATGTTTTGGTCCCCCGAATCTTCAAGTATCTCATAGTTTTGAGTTACTCATATCTTTGAATTTGATGTTCCAGGTCCAAATGCTACAATTCAAAATAATATCGTTGGGAGCCAGAGTACTGATGCAACGAGTGGAAATAACAGTAGGACCAGGCTAGCCACAACGTCACGTTTTGGAAGCAATATCCACACGCTGAAACATGATGAAGATGATGACCGGTTTGGGGATAGAAATGCCTTTTGGAATGGAAACTCTACGCAGTACGGTGGGGATAATGATGGAAGATGATATCCACAGCATCCACCACTTCAAAGATTGGGATATTGTTGGTAGGTGCTAGTGGCTTGAGGATGTCCATTTCTGCTGGGCAGGGGATATCATAAAACTTGGGGTTTCATGAGAAATCAAAGAGGTCTTTTCATATGAGTTGCAAAAAGTTAATGAACAAAGTCAGCTGGTACAAATCTTTTGTGACTGTTTTATTTAGGGTTCGTTTTTACATGCCTATACTGTAAATATTTTCAAATTATTCTGAAATAAGTTTGATCAGAAGGTAAGATCTTAGTACTTTTTACCTCTTATGATCTAGCTTTCCTGGGAATGAATCCAAGGAACGATAATTTTCACTTATCCATGGTCAACTTTCGGTCCTTATTTGGCATCCTTTCATTTACTATAGGAGAGGAGAGAGAGCTACTATGCTGCATTCTTTAAGGAGCTAACCTTTATTAATTTGAACTCTACAGGTGCTTATTACTCCAATTTTATAATTGAATGTGTGAATTATACTAGGTTTTGAGATTGTGTTTACACAAAAGAAGGATGTGCTCCTTTTCCAGTTTCAAGGAGTTTCATCGTTAAAGAATGTAGCCTGAAGAAATTGCATTTTCCAGGTAAGGAGTTCTGAATTCAAGGTCTCAAGAAAAATGCACCACCAAGCCTTGCTGGTAAATCTTTGATGTCAAAATTTTCTTCAACTTGGAATTTGAGTCTAGGTTTGATGTATGATGTTACAAGGGGATGGAGTGAAGCTCATTTCTTGCCAAAACCTCTGCACTGAAATGTTGCAGGATCACCAGAAAGCTTTGTTATCGATGGAACTATCAAATCCTCAACCTCTGCAGTTCTTAAACACAGTTGAGCTATTCATGAATTCGAACTTAATTGATAAACAAGATATACCCTAGGTTGTAATAATTTTTCAGTTTTATCACCAAAAAAAATAAAGAACTCTTGTTGAAAGTGCACGGTTTCTTCGTTCTTTCAAAACTGTTAAGGGTCAAAATAATAGAATCCCATCAAATGGCATGAGAAATTTATTTATTTATTTATTTAATTGATTTCCATTAATCCTCAACGATGTCCCACTGGATTATTAGGCATATCAGCTGCAAAGAAGTGAATTAAGGCAATGGGCTGGATTGCCGGCGGGAGCGAAAACACATTAACCTGAGTCAAGTACTATGTTGCTCAAACATGGCTTATTGGTGTAAGACTATCGTCGAGCTCGGCTGAAAGCAGTTAGACCAAGCTAGTTCATCACAAGACTATTGTCTCGGTAAAAATCAGAGAACAATCAAAATCTGTGTCTAAAAATTTTAACATAAATTGCACAAGCCACTTGGAAGATCAAAGCAAGAATCTGAATCCAGGAAAACTTGAACCATAAAATCAGGTAGTGCCAATTGAACAAGTCACCAGTACTGTTCTTCATTCAGTATTGCCGTCTAACATGGGAAAGAAAATTGGAAACCTGTGCCCTACAAAATATAAGGGCTTGATACATATGATAAGAAACACGATTAAAGGTAACCAGATATTTTGCTCAAGTAGAATTAACGCGCAAATCATTTTCCCCTCTTTTTCTTTGGTTAAAAAATCATATCCTTATAGATATTATAGTGATTTATTTTCAAAATTGTCACAAAATTACAAAATGTGGAAGAAAGAGGACCAACCTCATCAGTCTACAATGCCTAGATATGGCTGCAATTATGAATTTTGCACAAGTATCAATTGTTTCAGTCGGTGTAGTCTGTACCGTCATCATCAAACTCCACTTCGGTATCATCAGATCTGCCCAGAAGAGACAGGAAAACTAAAACAGCTACCAGTTGTGTTACCAGAAAATATTTGGCCCTTTTTCTGAAGGTCTTCTCTCCCTGTGTCTTCTCCCTTTTAGGTTTATTCTGGGACTTTGAACCTAAAAACACAAAAGATCAAAATTAGGACATCAAATGGCCACATCATTAATTAAGACATAAATTAAAATCCAGTCGAGTCCAAAATGGTACTTCATCCACAACCAAATGCAAACTCCCGAATTCAGAAGTAAATATGTGAAGCATCACCCATTCAGCATGCACAAAATGGATACTTTTTAATATAGGCTACAAATCTGTAGTAGCTAGCTACCTGAGCTGATTAAGTTTTTACACTTATCATGCTAGAGACCTGGGCCAGTTTTTGCCTTAAAGAAGGGACGAGGGACTTACATCTAGCACCACCACAATAAGGCTATGGAGATGGTCCGAGCTGCCAAGTAGGGACTCCTATGGTCATGTCTGGGTGGGTTGCTACACTATGCTGTCCAATATCTGCTGAAGACTTTAACAAGATTCCTAAAAGATGGCCAACTGCATCCATTGTTTTCCACACAATAGGAGGAACAACTTAAGCTCAAGGCCCAAATGACAAGATATACATACCAGGACCCATGAGATATCCAAACGCAGGGAACTAGCTCATAGAAAGAAGAAAGTTTCATCCCCAACACATCCAACAAATACGTTTGAATCAGATAACCACAAAGATCCAATAACTTACAAATCATCAGACTTAAAAAACATTATTTAGTAACAATGCATCATACAATTATTTCCTGTTTTCTATAAAGTGCTTCGTTGAAGAGAAGAGATCTAAGTGAAGTTCAGACGCATGTACTGATTTGCTAAAGAAGCGGCAGTCAAGAAATCAATCAATTCAGATATACACTTCTGAATAGAAGAGGCCCATTGATGGGTAATAGTAATGTACAAAAGAGAATTTTCAATCAGTAGAATATCAAACTTACTCCAACTTGAAGGACCTTTTTTTGGAGTTGATGATGAAGCATCTGAATGTAATTGTGGTCCAGATGAAGACGAGGAGCTAGCTTCTATGAACTCTGTCTTAAGCCTTTCAGCAAATCGAACAAGATTTAATGTGCTCTAAAAGTTTGCCACGCGGTATAGATGAATCCTATAGATGAAACAGAAGAGCCAAAGCTTCATTTCTTATTCCAAAAAAAAAACCTAAAGTGCAGTTGAAACGCTTAAATCAGGAATTTGTAATAGTACTAATGTGGTGAAAGAACAAATATATCACATCCACATCAAAGCCCTCGCACACAATAACAACAGTATTTTCACCAGACAAAAAATAATACTATTCAAACTTTAAACTTTAGGAGCCCTTAAATTTCCACTTTGTCACATGGAAATGAAAAAACATAAATCTAAGATGTGGCACGGCGATATAGCAGATTTTCTTAGAATAAGGCCACAACACAGCAAGAGCATGGCATTCCAATTATAATGATTTTCACATTTAGCTAAGACTTTTGCATTACAAGAGTTTCAAATGTGAAAATCCTAAATTGTTTTGGCTTGTTTGACGAGTTCTACATCCCACCTGCCAAAATAGTGTGACTTCCTCTACAGAATAAATAAACTAAATTTATAGGCCGAAATCACAAATAACCCCCTAAACATTAGGCCTACTTTTAAATGGCCTCTCGACTTTTATTGCAGTCAATTCCCCCCTCCCCCCCCAAAAAAAAGAACTTTTAAAGTAAAAGTCAATCAGCCCCCATGAGTCGAAGGAATAACTCCATTCACTCTTGCACATGACCTTGTATCTTTCTCTGCTCACTCTCTGGTTAAAACAGAGAGAGAGAGAGAGAGAGAGAGAGAGAGAGAGAGAATGGAAAATAAGAGACCAAAGATCAAAATTTCAGTTAGTAGAATCAAAATTGTCTAAAAAATTATTATTAGAAGTCAAAGAAGTTGAAATGGTTAACTAGAAAATATTAGTTATTTATAGAAATTTCAATTGCCGAGAGAGAAGTAAGAGGAAAAAAGTGAGATACACACAATTTGGAGATTACTGTAAGATTCCTCATAAAAGATTTTTTTTTTTTTTTCTGGGGGAGGGAGGGATGCAAAACCTTCATGTTATCCACTTAGAAGGCACATTGAAACCTATTTCAAAAGTTTTGAAAGATAATTGACCAGAATAAAAGTTTAGCTATTTATTTAAAAGCAGGTCTAAAATTCAGGGAGTAATTTATAATTTTGGCCAAAATTCAATCAAATATTCCAGTGAATAATCCGTGTGACTTCATTTAAGGAGTATTTTCCTTATAGCCTATGATGGGAATAAGAATGGTAACATTCTTTAGAATGTGTAATTACAGGGATGGTGCTTATTGTTAGAAAGGAAAACTTTAAGTCTTCAAAAATTAGGGTCTTCCTAGTTTATTGTGGACTAAGATTTTTTTTTTTTTTTCCTTTTTCTAACTTCTCTTTGAGTCTCAACTGTGGGGGCCTCTTGGGCTACTCATCTACGGATATCCATAGGAATTGGAATGCTCTTTCATTTTAATTATTCTCTACTTTTGATTATGTAGATTATAGAGGCTGTATCATCTTCTATTGTATTAATGTTGATTCCTCTAATTCTATAGTATTCTTCTTCTGCATAAGAGAACAACAAAATAACCAACAAAATAACCTGTATAATTTTATACAAAACTTTCTCCATACTTTAGCTTTATTTATAGATTCCCACATATTTGACCCATTTCACTTCTTGCAGAATGCAAAATAGAAATACACATCATGTAACAATGACCTGCCTAAGAGTGCTAAAAGGCTTCCACTGAGCTATCAACTAATATATTTGTCACAAAACACTCACTGGTAAAGCTTGAAGCACGAAAAGGGCGTGACTGAGAAAAACTGCATCCAAGCTTGTTGGCCTGAAAAAAAACAAAAAAAAATCCATCAAAGTAGTTTAAATTAATAGTACCACAATAATAAGCATATCATAAACTGATGAAATCAAGATGACTACTTTTTAAGTGTTCAGCTTCAAGGGGAGAGACATAAAAACTAAATAAACAGTACAATTCACCTGTTCTCAAAGAAAAATGCCTGTTTCCCTAACCTAGCAGATAAAGCGCCATAGGCCATGGTTGCTTTCCCATATATCTGATGATTAAAATACAAGGGGAGGGGGGGAACCTGTAAGTTTTAAAGAGAAAGATAAAGAGTTTGTTGTTTGTCTCTACGAGTGTGTGTGTCTGTGTGTCATGGATCAATAATTTTTTAACTTTGAGACCTCTGTTTCCCTCCGCGCAGCATTATCCTTTGTTATTCCAAGTAGCTGCTTCACTACAAGAAATTGCTTAAGAAATAAAACCTTTCCTATCGGCCACGGGAGATCAGAATAATATATCTTCTGAGCTAAGCTTCCATCAGAACCCACCCAAAGTTCATACATGAGAGCATCCATGAGCCAAGAGCTGATCATTGCTTTAGTGGATAACCACTCAGCGACAGCAAGTAGTTCATAGTCCAGATCAGCAAGACCATCTTCAATTAAACTTTCAATGACCCCACCCTTCTCATTGTTATATGCCACATAAGCACCAGATTCAACATAGGGAATTAGATCTGACAACTGAAAGTCACGGAGTATCATGATGATGCAACTCATAAACATGTAAATTATCATTCTTAAATCTTTGGTGCACGTCAAATTTTAATCTTACAATAAACATAAAATTCATGCCACAACAAAGACCCAAACGAATTGGGAACCAAGGAGATGCTATGTAACAGTACAGTGGAAAAATACAACAACAGCCTAGACCTTCTGTCCCAAGATTTGGGTTCGGCCATATGAAAGACAAATAATGAAATCGTTAAAAAAAAAAAGAAAAAGAAAAAAAGATTTAGTTTGTGCGGATTCTCCTACGCCACTCATTTCTATCTAAAACTATCTCCTCAACTAAATCCATCACTATCATATCCTTACGAATGCATTGCATCCACGTTTTCAATGGTCTATCTCTACGTTTTATTAATTCTCCTATATTTAAGTTCTCTACCTTCCTAACAGGTGCGTCCATAGGCCTTCGCTGCACATGACCAAACCATCTCAAACGGTATTCTCGCATCTTGTCTACAATTGGACTGACTCCCAGGTTATTACGTATCTCGTCGTTTCTAATTCTATCATTTCTAGTTTTGCCACACATCCACCTAAGTATTCTCATTTCAATTACAGTCATTTTTTGTTCTTATTGTTGTTTAATGGCCCAACATTCAGTGTCATATAATAGAGCAGCTCTTACTGCGGTCCTATAGAATTGTAATAGCATCGTGCAGTCACAGAGCACTCCGGGTGTCTTTCTCCATTTTATCCAACCCGTTTGAATTCTATTATTGACATCTCCATCTATATTGCCATCATTTTGGATGATGGAACCAAGATATCTAAACCTTTCACTCTTTGGGACTTCTCTTCCTTCCAAACTAATCGTTTCTTCATTATCCTGATGGTTGTCACTAAACTTATACCTCATATACTCAATTTTAGTTCTACTCAATCTAAATCATTTAGATTCTAGCGTATCCCTCATAACTCTAATTTAGTACTGATACTTTCTCTAATTTCATCAACCAAAATTATATCATCTGCGAATAGCATACACCATGGTATTTCATCTTGAATATTTTTTGTTATTTCATCTATTACTATTGCAAACAGTAAGGGACTCAATGCCGAACCTTGATGTAAACCAATGTTAATAGGAAAGCTATCACTCAGCCCCCCGCAAGTCCTTACATTGGTCACAACTCCTTCATACATATCCCTGATAAGATTAATATATTTCAAAGAGATCTTTTTTCTCATAAACGCCCACCACAATACGTCTCTAGGAACTCTATCATATACTTCTCAAGGTCAATAAATACCATATGTAGATCTCTTTTTTGCGCTCTAAATGTCTCCATCAATTGTCTTAGCAAGTGAATCGCTTCAGTGATGGATCGCTCGGGCATAAATCCGAATTGATTCTGAGACACACTTATCTCCCGTCTCAATCTATGCTCTACCACTCTCTCCCATAATTTCATCGTATGACTCATGAGTTTAATTCCTCTATAATTGGAACAATCTTGAATGTCTCCTTTATTCTTATAAAGCGGGACAATTGTACTCTCTCTCCATAGGTGGGGCATTTTCTTTGTTTGCCAAATTTTGTTAAAAAGAGCCGTTAACATTGTTATTCCAAATTCTCCCAAACATTTTCACACCTCGATAGGAATGTCATCAGGTCCTATGACTTTGTAATTTCCCAATCTCTTTATAGCCTCCTTTACTTCATGGGAGCGGATCTTACGTTTAAAATCTCTATTAATCTCTTCTATAGATATCTCTAAATTTTCTTTATTTGTTGTACTCTCAACATTAAATAAATTATTAAAATATTTCATCCACCTCTTTTTTATATCCTCATTTCTTACAAGTGTACTATTTGTTGCACTCTTAATACATCTAATCTCATTTAGATCTTGTCCCTTCCTCTCCCTTAGTTTGACAATTCTATAAATCTCTCTCCCCGTCTCAAGTCTCTAGTTTCTAGTTTCTTGTAGAATTTGTTATACACTTTACTCTTTGATTCATGTATAATCTTTTTTACGTCTTTTTTGGCCTTTTTATATTTTTCATAAGTCTCGCTACTATTATCATTTTTAAGATTCCTATAGCACTCTCTTTTGATTCGGATCGCAGTTTCTATTTCTTTGTTCCACCACCATGACTCTTTACCTCTTGGAGTCCCGCCCTTGAATACTCCAAGAACCTTTCTACCTATACTTTTAATATTATTAGAGATATCATTCCCCATTGTTTCTGCGTTATTATTAACAAACCAATTTGTTACTCCAATTACTTTATCCTTAAAACTCGTCACATTTTCCGCTTTCAGTTTCCACCACTTAATTCTTGGCTCTATAGATGATTGACATTGTTTTTGTCGTTTCGGTACTCGTACGTCTAAAACTAGGAGTCTGTATTGAGTCGTTACACTCCCCCGGTATGACATTACAGTCCTTACAAATCGTTTTATCACCTCTTCTAGTGAGAAAGAAATTTATTTGACTAACACTTGACCCACTTCTATAAGTAACTATGTGTGATTCTTTTTCCTTAAAGAACGTATTTATTAGTGCCAAATCAAATGTTATTGCAAACTCTAGAATTGTACTTTCCGCCTCATTCCTACACCGAATCCAAAGTTTCCGTGTACGGTTTCGAATCCCTCGTTTTTCTCTCCTACATGTCCATTTAGATCTCCTCCAATAAATAACTCCTCATTACTTGGTATGGTTTGTATAAATTCCTCTAGATCATCCCAAAATTGCTTTTTACTAATTGCATCTACACCTATTTGGGGTGCATACACACTAGCTATATTAATTACGTTTCCTCCATTTACTAACTTGACAAGTATCATTCTATCTCCTTTTCTTCTTTATCTCTACTACCTTTCCTAATAGATCTCTATGTACAATTATTCCTACCCCATTTTTAGTCCTATCTCTACCTGTATACCAAAACTTATGACCATAAGACTCTATTACTCTAGCCTTCTCTCTCACCCATTTGGTTTCTTGAAGACAATACAGTGGAAAAATAAATAAATAATAAAAACACCATTGTAAAATGGCCTTAACAACCATAATCACTTGAGGAAACCCAATTACAATCTTTGTGACACTTTAACAGGCGTAAAGGCATCTACTGTGTTTAGGCTCACTTCAGCCTTAAGGTTATACTAACAACCTAAGCTCTTGTCATCCTGGAAAACGAGGATATCACCAATATAGTCCAGCTTTACAACTTCTCACCACTAGAACTAATGAAACTAATGAAGGGAATCACTAAACCTCATAATTCTTTAAAATTGGAAAACGTTTCCTATTCTTTAAAATTCATCAAACTCATTGCATCAAAATATGCTGTTGTAAAGGTTTATCCCTCACAAACAACAAAGAAAGTGTATGGACTTAATTACAAATGCTTTGGAAAACCTCAAACCATGTCAACCTTTTTTAAAAACCATTAGCAAAAGAAATAGTGAAGACATCAAAGGCTCTCCATAAGTCTCCAAGAAAGGAAAGGATGTTGAATCGATAGAAATAATAACCTAATTTTGATTGCTAGTGCTAGTAATCGCAACAATGAAGCATGAAAAATCCCAAATTAGAGCTCTTATTTAGCAGACACATGACATGCATAAAAAGAATCATGCCTTCTGTCTAATCAATGAAACCTATCCATAAGGGGAAAAAAATGAAAGGGAAATGAAGCCCTGTCCAAGACATAAGCCCCTTTTCTAAATAAGAAAGAGAGAAAAAAAAGAAAAATCTAACAAGGAGCAATAATTGATGTATGTCAAATCAAAAGTTAGATTTGGGTTGATGATTACTATTGCATCGAATAGTTGAAACACAAAATCATAAGTCACTTCGTTTCAATATCAAATGCACATAAAAGAACATATTTAATTCCATACCCAAATTTCATAACATTGAAAGGAATAAATGAAATTTCTAGCCGATTTATATGGAATAATAATGTTTAATGAGGTCTAGACAATGCAACTCAAAAACCAGCAAACACAAAACAACACATTCAATCTCAACACACTTGCAGCCAAAGAATCTAAAAAGGAAGGGGGGGGGAGAGAGAGAGAGAGAGAGGACCTGAATCGGGAAAATTGGACTTGATGCTGAGAGAAAAGGGAAGATTGGCAAATCTGAGGTAGATGTAAACAGGTAAACAAACGGGACAACCAGTCGGGAGACCAAAACATGGCTTTCTGGCAACAAGGGTCAGTTGTTCTTCTACTCTGTCACTACCATCCTCCATTTTTTACTCTGAGAGACATACAGAAGCACATTTTCCATTGAAATATATGTATAAGCACAAATACGACATTAAATCTGAGATTGAGCTATGAACCGAGAGCAGAAAGGGCTAACTAACAGGTTGTTTCTTCAAATAACCAACAAAAATTCAACTCCCCAGCGACCTAGAAAGAGAAAATGCATGCAAAGGTAGGAGCGAGAGCGAGAGAGAGAGAAGAAGAAGAAGAAGAAGAAGAAGGAACTTACTCGGAATTAAGTCTCGTGGAGGATGATTGTCAAACATGAAAGAGAGGGCCCGAGGGGGCTCAGGGTCTTTTGTCTGATGGTAAGGCATTCATGGCGCACGAGTCCCCATTTTCATTTTTTTTTTTTTTTACACATAGACCGTACATTCAATTTCCCTTATTTCACAATACAATCGATTATAATTATTTGTGATTTTGAATTTAAAATTTAAAATAAAAATAATATATATATTAAAATATTTAAATAAAAATAATTAAAATATAACTCTAAATACCTATTAATTTATTTAAAAAAAATTCTCAAATATTATGATATAATCACTTGCGATTGTTCATATCTTAACTCCATTTTCCAATTTCTTCATTGTACATTTTCTCAATTTTCTTTCTTTCTGTACTTTCCTCTTTAATCCCCGCCTCCATCCCTTCTATCGCATGTTCATTCTCCTTTAATTTAGATTCAACATTTCGTTCTTCTGTTTGGTTATTTCAAACATATTATACATTTGAGAGCATAAAATGAAGATAATCCTAATACACTACACGGCGTAATGTCTGAGTCGTATCCACGTATATGATCATGTCTATCTAATCCTATAATATATTAGAGGCTAAAGTACCAACGTGGGTTTGATGCAGTGAGAAGGGTTCTGCACTCTTTTCCATGGATTCAAGTTCGAGTTCGCGTGACGACATAAAATAATCACGTTAGGAGACTTCCTCCAGTCATGGATCCGACTCTGTATTAATCTGAACGAAACTCTAAATATCGGGTGGTGATCAAATTTAGAGACCAAAATATATATATATATATATTAGAGGCGAAAGTGTCGCTATGATACATATGACCAAATCTTGATTGATTGCATCAAATTTGTCACAATTCCCACCGTTGTTGAAACACTTGACTAACACATTGTTCAATGGCTTGACATGGTACTCCACACATATCTTGGAACCTGAGAATGAAGAATGTCAAATGGTGCCAAAGCTCTGAACAAGACAACATGCAAAGAAACCAAAAGGAGCTGCATGATGTGATCTAAAATTTCAATGAACTTGTGCTCTTTTGATCCTCCATCATATCCCTTACCTAAAATTCTCTCGACCATCCAAATTCTGAACTCATAATTCCTTCACCATTTTTGCGGCATGTATTAAGCACTTTGGGTTCAACCACTTCACATTACTTCCAAACTTCACAACTTGTAGGAAAAAATAAAAAATCACAAGTTTAAAAGGAGTCATGATCCTAATGCACAAATTCTATTTTCATACCACCTATCGACAATGTCGCATCCTTTCTTTTCTTATGTACCCTCTTTGTTTATTAACATATATAAGCCTGATCCACTCCTTCCCACTTTAGATTTTTATCGTCCTCCACATCGGCTTCCAACTTAGCAATGTGGAACCCACTTGTTAACATCTCCTCATTATATATATATATAAAAGCGAAGTGTGGGGACCGATTGCCCATACTCCACACCATGCCTTTCACTGTTCATCTCCCCTCTCTGTAGACTCAAATCCCCGTCCCATACATTTTCCCTCCCTCTCTCTCTCCTCATTAAAAAATAAAAACAAAAAGAAAAAAAAAAACAGATGCCTTAGTCGACTAAGACATTTTTTTCTTTTTTTTATATTTTTTTTTCCATTTTTCCTCTCTCTCCCCGCCTCTCTCTCCTCTCCTGGAGGAAAAAAAAAACCTTAGTCGACTAAGACATGCCTTGACTAAGCCTTTTTTTTTAAAAATTAAATGTATAGCATTATAAAATGATAAATTATTATAAAATTTTTCAATTATACAAAAGATATTAAAAATATTTGAAATATATAATATTAAAAATACTATAATTTTATTATATGTATAATATTTGTGCAAATATAAAAATATTTTAATATAATAATACAAGAAAAATTATAGAAAAATTATAGTAATATTTTTTAAAAAATAACAAAAAATATAAATAAAATTGTTTTTAAATGTTTTCAAAATTTTTTAAAAATATTTTCTTAAAAAATATCTATAATATTTTTTAAAAAGGCATTTTTCTATATTTTAATTAAGTGCATCCTTCGTCAATTGAGGCTTTTTTCTTTCTTTTTTTAATTATTTTTTATTTTTCTCTACTTTTTTAAATTAAATAACTAAAGAAGACATGCCCTTTTTTTTCCTTTTGTATTTTTTTTTTCTACTTTTTTTGGGATTAAATGCATGCCTTAGTTGATTAAGGCTTTTTTTTTCTTTTTTTAAATTTTTTTTTCTGTTTTTTTAAATTAAATATAGTATTATAAAATGATAATTTTATTATAAAATTTTGCAATTATACTAAAAATAATAAAAATATACAAAATATTTGTGCATATATAAATATACTTTAATATTATAATGTTAGGAAAATTATAATTATAAAAATAATAAGTGAAAAAAATTTAAAAATATTTTTATCAATGATTATGCTAAAATAAATGATGATTTTAGTAAAAAAAAAAAATTATGATTGTACTTAATATTCTTTATAATTAAAAAATATCTATAATATCAAAATATCAAAAAATATAATTAAAAATGTTCTTCTAAAATGTTTTTTTGAAAATATTAAATTTTTCAAAAACTAATTTTAAAAATACTTTAATATTATTATACCATAAAAATTATAATTATATTTTTTAAAAAATAACAAAAAATATAAATAAAAATGTTCTTTAAATGTTTTTTAATTTTTTAAAAATATTTTTTCTATAATATTTTTTTGAAAAAAGACAGTTTTTTCTATGTTTTTAATTAAATGTGTCCTTAGTCGAGGCTTTTTTCTTTCCTTTTTTAATTATTTTTTTTATTTTTTTCTGTACTTTTTTTTTAATTATATGACTAAAGAAGGTATGCCCTTAGTTGATTAAGGCATTTTTTTCTTTTTTTTAATTATTTTTTCTATTTTTTTTAATTATATGTATGCCTTAGTCGACTAAGTCTTTTTTTTGTTTTTTAATTATTTTTTTGTTTTTTTAAATTAATTATGGTATTATAAAATAATAATTTTATTATAAAATTTTGTAATTATATTAAAAATATAAAAAAATATACAAATTACTTGTGCATATATAAAAATACTTTAATATTATAATACCAAGAAAATTATAATTATAAAAATAATAAGTGAAAAAAATTTAAAAATATTTTGAGATTAAAAAAATATTTTTATCAATGATTATACTAAAATAAATGATAATAACAATAACAATAACAATGAGATTTTTAATCTTAACAATTGAGGTCGGTTTTAGAGTGGACGTTTATGTACACAGTGTTCTCATTATATTTTTGCAAAGAGACTGTTTCCACACCTCGAATGCGTGATCTCGAGATCACCAAAGAAGCAATGTGCCAAGGTTCGCCCAAAAAAAGGATTTCTTATTGAAATAATGAATATTGTAACCCATAGACACCAATTTTATGACATAATATTTCAGAAAATTCCACAACTCTTGAATCCACTTTCTTGGAGTGGGAGATGCAGAAGAGGCCTGAGTGCAGCTGGGGAATTCCAGCTCCATGAAGTGCTATATATTGAACATTTCTTCAAGGTTTGATAATGGTGAAGAGTGATTAATTTTTCTGATTTTGTGATGGTGGTGGGAGAGGGGTTATCAGTGTAGGACTCTTCAAGTTTGTAGCCGAAGTAAGAAGAGAGAAGTTGTTTGTGGTAATGTTGGAAGGATGAAAAGATGTTTTTTTACTGTGTCATTGGTTTTAATCTTCTTTGTCCTTTGATCATCCATGATTATATTAAAAAAATTTATGATTATACTAAAATAAATGATGATTTTATAAAAAAATCTATGATTATACTTAATATTCTTTATAATTAAAAAATATATGTAATACAAAAATATCAAAAAATATAATTAAAAATGTTTTTTTAAAATGTTTTTTAAAAATATTAAAAAATTTTAAAAATATAAAAAAATTTTAAAATTATTTTTTAAAAACATATATGATATTTTTTAAAAATATAAAAAAATATAAATAAAAATGTTTTTTTTTATTATTTTTTTAAAAAAACATCTATAGTATTTTTAAAAAAAGATATTTTTTATTTTTTAATTAAATGCCTTCTTAGTCGAATAATACATGCCCTTAGTCAACTAATGCTTTTTCATTTCTTTTTTTTTTTTAATTTTTTTTCTCCACTTATTTTTTAATTAAATACAACTAAAGAAGGCATGTCTTTGGTCAACTAAGGCTTTTTTTTCCTCTTTTAAATTATTTTTCTTCTTTTTTATGCCTTAGTCGAAGGCACGCCCTAAGTCGACTAAGGTTTTTTTTTTAAACTATTTTTCTGTTTTTTTAAATTAAATATGCTATTAGAAAATGATAATTTTATATAAAATTTTACAATTATACTAAAAATATAAAAATATGCAAAATATTTGTGCATATATAAAAATATTTTAATATTATAATACTAGAAAAATTATAATTATAAAAATAATAAGTAAAAAATTCAAAATATTTTGGGATCAAAAAAATGTTAAAAAATATTTTTATCAATGATTATACTAATATAAATGATAATTTTATTAAAAAAATTTATGATTATGCTTAAAATATTAAAAATATTTGAAATAAATGATGTATAGTAAAAATACTATAATGTTATAATACTGTAAAAATTGTAACAATTATAATTATAAAAATATTAAGTAAAAAAACATTTGACAATATTTTTATGTTCAAAAAAATAAATGATCATTTTATTAAAAAATTTTATGATAATACTAAAAATACTAAAAATATTTGAAATAAATGATGTTTATGATTATATTTAATATATTAAAAATATTTGAAATAAATGGGTATGCCCTTAGTCGATGAAGGCATGCTTTTTTTTATTTTTTTAATTAAATGTAAAATTAGTCGACTAAGGCATGCCCTTAGTTGACTAAATATTTTTTTTCCTTTTTTATTTTTTTGTTTTTTCTCTACTTTTTTATTATTTTTTTAATTAAAGATTTTCCTTGTGAGATTTGAGGGATCCATTGGAGGGTTCAGTTTATTAGATCAGGGGTTTGTTTTGGTGTTATTGTTATATATAAGTCTGACCTGGCAGGCGAACTTTGGTTGTTGTGGGACTTCTTGAGATCTCAGGGCAGGAGTATGGTCATCCTGTGGTGTGTCCTTGGGGATTTTAATGTTATTAGGCTGTCTTCTGAGAAGAAAGGAGATAATCTATCGATAACTGATTTCGTTCTGGATGATTGTCTGAGGGATTCAGAGTTTAAGGACCTACGACATTCGGGGGCCTATTTCACCTGGTGGAATATATAGGTAACAGATTCTATTCTGAGGAAATTGGATAGGGAGTTGGTTAACACTTCGTGATTGGCCACTTATTCTTTTTTAGAGGTAGTTTTTCTTTCTCCCAGTGTCTCAGACCATTCCCCGTTAATGATACAGATTCAACAAGGAGATTATTATATGAGAGTTTCGTTTAAGTTCTGGATGAACCGCCCTTGGTATCATGACATTATATCGAGGAGGCTTATCATGGTAGACCAATGTATCATTTATATAGGAGGCTTAAGGGTTTGATTATAGTGATTTATCTTTACGAGTTTAGGAGACCCGAGAGAGATTGGTTCAGATTCAACAAGAGATGATGTCTGGTAGAGATGGGTGTGACTTGGGGGAGGTAAAAAGGGTAGCCACCTCTCGGTATTACATGCTATCAGGTATGTAGGAGAGTAAGCTGTAACAAAAAAGCAAGGGTTCGATGGCTTCAGTTGGATGATTGAAATACTGCTTTCTTTTTAGTGGTCTAATAGAGGCACAAGTGGAATTTTATTTGTTTTTTAGTCAGTCAAGATAACACAAAGATTTTTGATCTAAGTAATATCAGATGGGAGGCGGTTAGTTATTTCATGGGTTATTCTCGAGCAAGCCTAGGCAGGTTAGTTAGATCCTAGATTTGTCACTTTTTTGCATCAAGATTCATTATCTAAGTCTCAAATTCATACTTTAGAGAATCTGCTGAGAGAAACAAAGGTGAGGGAGGTTTTATTCTCTTTGGGCAAACATAAAGCTCCAGGTCCAGATGGGTGCAATGTTAAGATCTTCAAGTCTAGCTAGGATACTATGGGATATGATGTTACCAATGATGTATTGGATTTCTTTGCTCATAAGGTGTCTTCTTTGGGAAGTGAATGGCAACATCGTTTTTCTCATTCCAAATAAGGATAACCCAATGTTACTATCGGATATTCGGCCCATCTCCCATTGCAATACGAAATACAGTCTACAAATGCATTTCTAGAATTATTGCAGATAGGGTGAGTAGGGTGCTCTCGAGTATCATTAATAGTGATGAGTCTAGTTTTGTGAAGGGGAGGAGTATTGGGGATAACATTATGTTTGTCCATGAACTCCTTCATGGATATGATCTGAATCATGGTTCGTCTAGATGTATAATAAAAGTGGATATCATAAAAGCATGTGATTCGGTGAAGTGGGATTTTCTTAGAATGGTTATGGAGTATGTTGGCTTTCCTACCTAGCTGGTTAAGGGGATCATGGAGTGTGTCTTGATAGCGACATTTACGGTCTCGATTAACAGAAAGTTGACAGATTTCTTTCAAAGCTCTAAAGGACTTCGACTGGGAGTTTCATTATTTCCTATGCTCTTCGTGATAGTCATGGAGGTCTTTTCAAGTTTGATGTGTAGGATCACCGAGAGACCATGCTTTGAGCATCATTGGAGATATCAAGTTGTTATACTATGTCACCTCTATTTTACGGGTGATCTAATGTTTTTCTCTGAGGGTACCTTATCTTCGGTTCAGTGTGTCTTAGATGGCTAGAGTCGGATGGGATGTTATCTAGTCTAAGGATGAACCTGCAGAAGAGCAAGATCTTTTTTGGATTAGTGGATGAGGGGGTTAGGGAGGAGATTTTGAGGAATTTAGGATTTTGTTAGGGCCTCCTCCTAGTCGAGTATCCAAGAGTCCCTTTATTGTCTGCACGTCTCTTGACCATGAACTATTTGTAGTTGGTTCAATGAATAATAGATATGGTCCAGTACTGGACAAGCAGACACTTATCTTATGCAAATTGGTTACAGCTGGTTAGTTTAATTCTTTTTTCAATTTAGACGTGTTGGTCTTTTATTTTCCTCCTTTTAAAGGAGGTATGCAATGAGATTGAACAGTTTATGTTTAGGTTTTTTTGGTTTGGTCTTTCTCTTGACCACTATAAGGCCAAGTTTGCTTGGTCTCTTATGTGTCGAATAAGGGAGGAGGCAGTTCATGCTGAAATGATCGATAGATTGGAACAGAACAGCTTGACTTAAGCATATATGACACATTATTACCCTGAGGATAATGTTTGGATCTGTTGGGTGAGGATTTATCTAGTAAGGTGTCACAGCTAGGGTTGGCAATCATGCTTTATAAGTCGGGCTTAGCAAAGCTCAGACTCAGTCTAATTAACATTTTATGGGCTCGAGTCTGAGCCTGACTCAAGAAAACTTGGAAAATTGAGACTCAATCTCTGCCCAAAAAATTAAAAGGCCTCGGACCCATTTCGAGTCAGGCTCGAACCCGAATTAACCCCAAAAAACCTTGAGAGAGAGAGAGAGAGAGGCGAACTTCACAAATCCGATTAGCCAAAAAAAAAAGAGCTAGAATCATTTCGATCAGCCAGTAGACCCGACATCTTCATCGTTGGATTGATCTTCATCGATAAAAAAAAACCATAAACATTGTGAACATTCGATTTCGAGCCTTTTCGATGCCCTCACTTCATAATCTTGCTAAACATTTTCTCTCTTATCAAAAACCCTAATTGTTGATTTGGGGAATTTCGTTATTGATGAGAGAGAACGAAAAATGAAGTCAACAAACCCTAAATTCGGTCTCGAATGTTTGGATCTAGGAGACGAAAGAAGGAGGGAGCAAAAATGGCATCGTTAGGGGGATCAGATTGTTGAGTATTTTGGTGAGGAGTGGATAAGAGACGTGAATCATAGGAGTGCATGTTCTTGCTCTCATCCAGTGATTAATTCAAAGAATTGCAGAGGAAGTTAGAGAGATAAGCCATGCGAGTGCTTTTTAAAGAGAGAGGGAGAAGAGACAGAGACAGAGAGAGATTTTGATGAGAGAGAAGATTGAGGAATGCGAAGAGAGGGAGCAGAGAATTAAGAAGAAATACCAGTAATTGGCCTAGTACGGGGGTCGTGAGAGACCTACGAAGAAGATTTGCAGTTGGAATTGAGAGAGTGAATCGATTTGAAAAAGAGAAGGAAATGAGGAGAAGAGAATAAAGAAGATAAGACCCAAGAGGAAGCTTAGGGCTTAGGACATGAGGGACGAGAGAGAGAGGAGAGAGAGTGTGAGAGATGGAAAAAAAAAAAGTAATGTTGTGACATGATTGCAAAAGAGAGGACATGAGACGTCACTTCTATCATCTTTTTTTTAGGTGGATTTTGTATACTTCTCTCCTCTTGGTAAACAAAAAAAAAAGGTTAAATATTTAATTTCAACTGAGTTGAGCCTATAATGGGCCAAGCTCACTGATGTCCAAATTTGGCTCGTAATTAAAATGAGCCTAAATAATAAGTCTGAGCGTGGCCTGACCCCTCTAGCCCAATTACCAGTCCTAGTCACAGCTTTTGGTATGTCCAAGTTCCAGATAGATGTTTATGGATTTGGAGGAAAATATTATCCTTATGGCACCTTGTTTGAGATTTAGTGGGTGGAGGATAGGAGAAGGTAGTTGTATATCATTTTGATATGGTGATTGGTCTCCTGCTGGCCCCTCGATGGAGGTCTTTGGGAGACAAACCATGGAGAGGTCATGTTTCACTACTGGGTGTTGTATTTAGGATGTATTTTCTAACCCCTTATAGAGAGAGTATATTTAGGGTACTCAGCAATGAACCTCAAAATTGTTGCGAGCTTTCTTTGATCGTATGCAGGTGGTTATCCCATAATCTCATTACTTGACTACTATGATTGTGATAGGCTTGCGTGGACGATCAATAGTAGTAGGGAGTTTTCAATCACGTCAACTTGGAGGCACCTTAGATGTTCTCATCAACAGATTCCATGGGTGGATCTAGTATGGTTTTTGGGATCATTTTCTTGATTTGCTTTCATTATGTGGATAGTGTTCATAGAGCAGCTTCAGATGAGTGATTTTTTATTTAAATTTGAGCTTCCAACCTCATCGACTTGCCATCTCTGTACTAGTGGGAGAGAGACCTTTGATCACCTTTTCTTCCAATGCTGCTTCTTGAGGGAGGTTTAGAGATTGATCAAGGAAAACTATGTTTTTGCGATCTTTCCTATCTCTCGGTCAGACATTGGAGAGACCCTTATGGCTAGACATCCACTTTGCTAGAATAAGATCTTTAAATACCTCCTCAATATTTGTATTTATTATATATGTATAGAGAGGAATAAGAGAAGAATTGACGAGCAACGGTTATCATCACAAGTCATTGTGCCATTTATTAGTGTAGTTTTGCTATCAGTTGAGAATAGGACTTGATCATTTTGTATAGGTATTTCATAATGATCTGTTGATTTTTTGGGCATCTTAGGGTATATCCCGGTAACTTTGTATTCATATTCTTTTTGATATATATACATTCTTTTATATCAAAAAAAAAAAAAAGAATTGTATGTCTACAGACCTTGTTATCATGCGTCCAAAACTCCATTTGTTTTGCATCGGCATACAAGTCCAATTTTGGATCAGTTAATGTCACAGCAACGTCATGCATGTCCAATGCCATCTTTTGTGGTTTTGACCTCCAAAGATCTCAACCTTAGAGATGACTTGGAAAAGGCTTGGCATACATAAGAGGAACAATAGTAAGAAGCTTGGAGATGGAAGAAAGTTCAGAGTGGGCACCAAAATGGACTCAATCACAGATGCAACATAAACAGTAAGCACACCAGCAGATTCCATAGGTATGAATTTTAAAAATAATATAAGATATAAATTCGAAAATAGCAATAAATCAAAACATGAGGCGTACAAGTATTCCACTGTCCTTAAAAATTATTTCACCGTGTAAGTATGATTCCCAGATTTAACAAGGTGTGTATATTATGTATATAACAGGAGCAGTGAAAAGAAGTATATAAGATATATATTGAATGTAAAATCCAACATTTATTTGTAGAAAAAAAATAATAATATTAACATATTCTGAAAAGGGTTTGACAGTTAATAATATGCAAAATAGTAGGAAACAGTAACGTATGGTGGACAAATATTTTTGGAGAATATTTTGGAATAGTAATAAAAAATAGGGCAAAAATAGGATGAAATGGAACTAGTATTCCTCGGTAAATCTGATTGAATTTGAGTAAAACACCATATATTATATAAACCATTATTATTTACAAAAGTAAAAATAATATATAAAAGAACGTAAAACACTCGCATGCTCCTTAACATCTTTTACAATCCTATTAATGAAAAAAATATTTTTAACAGGCAATGTAGGACAAACTTTCTTTAGAAGTACTACTATTACCCTAGCACCACATGCATAAAACTTTCGGTTTGTATAAAATTTCAATTATAGTATATCAAAGTACACAACCCCGGTTACAAAAAATTCATCCTTGTGCTTAGTACTTGATCAGACATGATCCTAAATCCAATTTGAAGGGGGTAATACTTAAAAGGCCCACACGGGAAGTCTATGAAAGACAGTTATTGTCTGATTTTTAATGTTTTCTATGATAATTTACCGAAAGGTCTTAATTGTCCAGATCTCCCAAACGATAGAGTTTCAGTCACCCCGCTTACCGAACGAGAGTAACTTTCCTGATCGGGTATACAATCACTGGTCCATCGAACGAACGAATCTCGAAAACCCTTTATCGGTCAAACAACCGATCGATAGCCAACGGCTCTAATAATTCTAAAGGAAGATCAAAACACTCTACGATTTTGATTTCTTGCCTAAGAACGGTATCTTTAAGATCTTTCAGTTAAGAAAATGATCTCCTTAGAAATTGAAAGTTCCCATACGATGAAGATCACGATTAATTCGGAATATTGGACTCCCGAGATTTCCGAATCGGTCCGATAAGGAAAGTAGGGTTGAAACACCCCAACGATGTATGACTCTCACAGGTATAAGATATCCTAAAACCCTCCAAATCATGTACGCTTTATTGACTTTACATATTGGGCACTCCAATTACAGGGAATCTCTCTCTCTTTGAGCTCTCAATCTGTTTCTTTATATTCAAAAACTACTCTTTCTAATTTGAACGTCGGAATCTCCTCCGCCGGAGCACCCTCCGACGGTTTTTACAGATTTCACTTCTCGTCGACGGCAATCGTTCGAGTCAACAAGGAGCCGGTATCTGTGGAGTCGTAACCCATCTCCAACAAATTGACACCATCTGTTAGAACAGACTAGAGCAACTGCCTTTGTAAGAACCAACAAAACACTTACGCTATCATGCCCCTAAAGAAAAGAACCAGGACAACTTCGAAAGCCACCCCCACTGTAGAAGGGCGCACCGTAACACCTTCTAAGGCCGCCCTTCCTGCGGCACTCGATCACTCTGTTCGTGATCGTGTGGTCTCTTCTCACCCAACTCATTCGGAGCAAGCTCTACAGCTTGCAACTCAAGGACAGCCGATCGTGACCCCTGCACCAGACGCCCCTAGATGAAAAGACTGGAATAAAAAATCCAGAATATGAGCAAATAATTGGAGGGCCTTAGTCGCGCCCTTAGACCTGAGGGTCAGTCTTCTGTTGGGGGTTTAGATGTCCACGACGATGACCGTCACCCCCGCACCACGAATTATTTGAAAATTCCCGACTAGACCCCTGCAATTTTCGAAAGCAAATCGAGTAGCTCGTTACCGACGAACTCAAGTGGGTCAATGGCCAGATAAGCCAAACTTCCCCCTATTTTCATGCTTTACCTCTCGATCCGAAGGTCTCTTCGGAGCCTATATCTCGCAACGTACTCCTACCTCCCATGGAAAGATATGATGGGACAACGGATTCTCGGGATCATGTGGTCCATTTTGTGAAGGTGATAATATCAAGAGACAACATTTTCCTACTACACTTGTGAGAAACACGCTAACTTGGTTAAATTCTCTCTCGCCGCTGGGTATAAAAACTTTCTCCCAACTGCGAGAGCAATTTGAGTCATATTTCATGATAGGCAGAGAGGTTAAGAGAAAGTCCACTTCTCTGTTGTCATTACATCAAAAGGAAAACAAGTCCTTGAAGAACTTCTTGGAAAGATTCAAAGCAAAAATGATGAGAATTCCATCTTTGAATCATTTCATTGCACTGGCTGCACTACTAACAAGACTATGGCCTTCCGGCATAAAAGTATCAATCACAAAGAACCCTCCTACTACCATCCAGGAATTTCACACCCAAGTCGAGAAATATATCGCCGTTGAGGATGCTAAGGCGTTTGATCAAAGAAAAGATCGGTCCGTTCGAAAGAAACGTAATCTATCACCCGGAAGGTCCCCACCAAAGAAAAGCCAAGTGAATCTCCCTCCTTCACGGAGGTATAACAACTACACCCCTCTGAATGAGACCCCTAGCCGGGTCTTATCCTTAATCAGGGACAAGTCATACATCTGATGAGCCCCACAGTCGATCGAGAATGACCCCAACAAGGACAAAACCAAATACTGCCACTTTCACTGAGATTACGGTCACACAACAGATGATTGCAAGAAGTTAAAAGATAAACTAGAGTTCCTGGTGCGCAACGGGAGACTGCAAGAGTTCATCGACAGGAGGGAAGGAGATGTCCCTATCGGTCATCGGCATGAACCGCCGTGACATGACTGGTCGGAGGACCGACAAGCTGCTCAGCCCCCGACTGACATAAGAGATGGAATAATACTCCAAATCCAGGACGGGCAAGTCTTTCAGAAGCTTTCCCATTCCTCTAACGATTCGTCAGAAAATGAAACAGGAAGCCTAGTCACGTTGATCTTCTATTTCCCGAAGGCAATTCTTTCTGCACTACAAGAAATTCTAGCGACAGACGTCAATAAATGGCAAGTGGGAAGAGGCCCGTTATTGGTTTTATAGATGAAGATCCAGTCAAAGTAGACCCAAGTCGACACGACCCCCTCATGATAACCGCCAGGATTAGGCAACCTGAGGTCAGAAGAATCTTTATCGATCAGGAGGCAGGTTGTAATCTTCTATACTGGGATACTTTTAGATGAATGAGGTTTACTTCTACTCATCTCCAACCCCATGCAGGCCTGGTCAAAAGGCTTTCAGGCGAATGAATATACCCTGAAGGTATTATCTCACTTCCGGTTACCCTCAAAACGCCTCCTAATCATGCGACAGCCCCTGTCATGTTCAACGTGGTGGATCTTCCTTTCACTCTACAATGTCATCTTGGGCAGACTGGGCCTGAACGCCTTGGAAGTTTTGCTTAATACTAAGCACATGAAGATCAAGTTTAGAACATCGCTAGGGATTGGGACATTGTCATGCGATCCAGAGCCTTCGACTTTTGCTTATAAGTGATCACCAGGGTCTACTACTAATAGTTCTCTCTCCGAAATGCGGGGGTATTTTTCAAAATAGTAAGGCATTGGCTTAACGGATTTCTTACAAGTATATTCTCTGATCCTATCGTACGGCGAGACTAAATCGTCAAGATCCTATTGTTCGAACGTGTCGTCAATAAGGGATGGAACTCCCCGAATGGGTGGACATTATCCCTTTATTTAAAAGTTTTCTATCATACGGAAGGTCTAAATCGACCAGATCCAATCATTCGAACATGATCAATAAGGGATAGAACTCCCCCAACGAGTGAACACGATCATTCTATCTAAAAGTTTCTTATCGTACGAAGGGTTTAGGTCGCTCAGATCTTATCGTTCGAATGTGTCGTCAATAAGGAATGGAACTCCCGAATGGGTGGACACGGTCTCTTTATCTAAAAGTTTTCTAATGTACGGAGGGTGTAGGTCGCCCAGATCCTATCGTTCGAACGAGTCATCAATAAGAGATGGTACTCCCAAAACGGGTGGACACGGCCTCTCTATCTAAAAGTTTCCTATCGTGCGGAGGGCCTAGGTCACCCATCATTTGAACGTGTCGTCAATAAGGGATAGAACTCGCCGAACAGGTGGACACGACCCATCTATTTAAAACTTTTCTATCGTTCGGAGGGTTTAGGTCGTCCAGATCCTATTGTTCGAACGTGTCATCAATAATGGATAGAACTCCTTAAATGGATGGACACGACCCCTTTATCTAAAAGTTTCCTATCGTACGAAAGATCTAGATCGCCCAGATTCTATCATTCGAAGGTGTCGTTAATAAGGGATAGAACTCGTCGAACGGGTGGACAAGGCCCCTTTATCTAAAAGTTTCCTACCGTATGGAGGGTTTAGGTCGCCCATATTCCATCGTTCGAACGTATCATCAATAAGGGATAGAATTCCCCAAACGGGTGGATACAACCCCTCTATCTAAAAGTTTCTTATCGTACGGAGAGTCTAAATCGTCCAGATCCTATCGATCGAATGTATCGTTAATAAGGGATGAAACTCTCAGAATGGGTGGACACGACCCCTCTATCTAAAAGTTTCCTATCGTATAAAGAGTCTAGATTGCCTAGATCTTATCGATCGAACGTTTATCAGTCAGGGATGAAACCCCCCAACGGGAGGACATGGTTCGATCTATCTAACATTTTTACCGATCAGATGGAACTTCCCCTCTATCTAAAGTTTCTAATAGCTACGTGAACTAAAACGTCAGGCCTAACATGATAAGGTTACAACACGAGACAGTCTCAATGGAGAACAAAAAACAAGGATTGTTCAAAATAAAAGTATCAGGGTACAAGGTTTTTAAGGAAGGCTATAAAGAATCAGATGGAAATAATGGAACTCATCGAGAAGCAGATCCCCTGACAGTTGGAACTGTAGTAGGGGTCTCAAGAACGATCGTCGAGTCCCGAATGGCTGTAACCTCCTCAATTGGGTGCAAAGCATCGCCCAGACCCATTCAGTGAATTATTTCTTCAGCATACCTCAATCTCTCGACCAATTTATGGTGAGAATCTTTGAAGACAACAGTATCCCTTGCGTGAGACTCCTCGAGGCCAGCAATTTTATGCTCTGTTGTCAGAAGAGACTCTTCCCAAAACTGAGCCAACCTCTCGACCGATTGAAGAGGTGCATCACGCACCGTGGCCTCTGATTCTAGCTTCTCGCATTGCATGCTTAATTCAGCAAATACGTCTCTCCAAATGATCTCCCACCTGCTTTTTTTGTTGCTCTTGGAACTCTACAAGAGCCATGGTCTAAAAAGAAAGATGGATTGAGAAAGGAACAAGAAGGAAAAGGAGTTGAATAAACATAAAAAAGATGATACCATCAATCCAAGAGACTTAAGGGCCTCGCCAACTTGTTTCTGGGACATCTTGTGTAGATTCAGCTCATACCGATGAAAGTCTAACCGATCCACGACTCTGTCTGTCTCGACCAAATCTATATAGCTGAATTGCCTATCCCCGGCACAAACCGCAACAGTCCCTCGCTCTTTTGTGCTCTGCCATCCGTTAAAGGATCAAACGGGAATAGTCGGCAATAAAGCAGTCCCATCAAGAATCTTACGTTTTCTTTTGCGCAAAAGTCAAACCGAAACGACGGACGAAGGCCCTGCCATCTTCTCCATCACAGTTGTGGAAATAGCAACCTTGTCCTAATGCCAGGTGAGGAAACATCTTCCAATTTTCTTGATTCACCTTCACTGATATTCCTATTCCCCGTTGACTCCCTTCTTTTCAAGACACGGGTCTCCATCATAGTGGTTCCCGTTGGATCTGAATGCTCCGACAAAACAATCGGCCCGCGCCTTGACAAAGGCAAGGGCGACGAAATCTTTCTTCTCTTCGGCAAAGGAGAAGAAGACTCTTAGAGGGCCGTAGATGCCTTGATCGGCTGCTGAGGAGACCCCCTTGCACTTAACCGAACCTGCTAATCAATGGTGATTTTCTCCAGTATGGCGTCATCAAAGGAATTCACGGAATCAACTAACTCTTCATCTTTCCAGTAAGAGGGGCCTATCGACTTTCCCCTTCTCCCCAATCAGTAAGCCAGCTAAAGACAACATTTGATCATCTAGCAGGGACTAGCCCGATATACTTCAACTGGTGAACTTACAATAACCACCGATTGACCAAATGAAACGACCGTACTTAGATGTGGCTAGGGGCTTCAGCACTAAAAAAGGCACCTCACTGGCGTTGGGCAACATGGGGACGTGACTCTTATCTGAGAACTCTACATAGGAAAACTTATGCATCTAGTTCTTGTCAATGGACTCCTTGTAGCAGAACCTCCAATGGGACTTGGGCCGAGTCTATAACTTGTATCATCCTTTGGTCGAGCTGTCACGCCCCGAGCCGGGAATCGTGAACAGCCGCCCGTTGACCTGGATACCGATTGTATTTCTACAGAAAATCGGACAGAACCTCCCCATAAATCGGAGGTCTCCCATGTACAATCAAACCTGTATACCTGTATACATTCAAAAACAATCCTGCAAATAAAACAAATGGCCATCCCGGCCTCAAAACCATCCACCAATCTCACAACCGGCATCCAGACAACGCAAGGCTAACAAACCACCAACAGTCCTAACCACAGACCTCTACTGTCATGCCCAACTAGAGCATGAACAGCCGCCACACCGAGCGGGCCTAAATTTATACAGTTATATTACAAATTCCCAAGTTAACGCTTTCAATATTTACAAATGCCTCAATGCAAGTGAAATGAGAGTTTCGCAAACAGAAGTCCAAAAATTATACAATCATCCCAAAATATGTACACGGTCAACTATGGACCTCAGCAAGACCACGCAGGGTCGACAATAAAATACGAAATTCGTAATTTCAATTTAAAACTTAATCTCACCGTCTCGAATCACCAAATCCGTCAACGAGCTATCAAGCCCTCGAGCCAAATACATCGCCCTAGCACCACAATCCTGTCTGGGGAGGGAAAAAGGAGGGGTGAGTATTCAGGGAAGAATACTCAGTGAGTGAGTGGGTCAATGTAATCGTGTAATATGGGGTGTGAAACAAGAGTGTCAAAACATAAGTATATAAATCATAATTCAAATCATCATGCTTTTCATTTCAACAATATATCATTTACACGCATCAGCAAATCAAATATGCATCCAAAATACTTTCATCAAAATCATAGAGCTGCCAACCGTAAAACTCCCGACAGAGGTCTACCACGACCTATGACAGGCGCACCGGGGGTGTTATATGCGATTTTATTTAAAGTGCTCTCTACCCCGGCGTTGGCGACGGACCTCGTCCAGGTGCTAGATTTGAAGAGTGTCCAAATCCTCCCCCTTTCGGGTTCAACCTGCCTAGTACCGTGTCGTAAATATAATCCCGACAACTCGTGGGATACCCCAGGCCTTAGGCATATCCGGACGCCACCAAAGCGCCTCTCACGGTGTCCTTCGTAGCTACGGAACAATACATATCCAAGCCCTCAAGGCCAATATCAATATCATATCAAACATGTGCCGTAAATCAGGTTCGCAAACCAAATGCAACATATATCATAAAATGACACATTTTACATTTCAACCACATGGATGCATATTTCATAATTCAATCACATTTTTGGACACTCCATCGATTCACAAAAATCATTTCCAAAACCAGTCAAAACATTTTAAGCACACGATAAATCATGCTCATTTATCAAACGGTTATAAAGCAAAGTTTACATATTAAACGAAAACATTGAATAAAGCCCACTCACAGTATACGGGAGGGTCAATCACTCCCTATAATGCACAACAAGTGCCGAAACTGTACTCCCCTCGATCAAGACATCCAACACGTACGCATGTATAAAATCAGCAAGTTTCAAACCTGCGCAGTTATAGAAAATAGGCTATAACTTCTGATACACCTTTACAAATCAAAGGGTTTCTTATTTCATTTTTAAAGCTAAGGATGTCTAGTGTCTAAGGCAGACAACCTCACGTCATTCGGAGCTGTGTAGAGAAAGTTATGCTTATAACATATCCACAAGACTCAAGTGATATTACTCAACCAATCCTACACAATGCTCACACCAATCAAATCTCTCACCGTACATAAGAGTCAGCATATACACCAACACACTTTTATTCAAAATTCTTTATCAACTTCTTCTCTTCAATACACCAATACAATTCTATACATTTATTATATAATTACAAACACATGCTTTTGCTCATTCTTTACACTTGCACATTTTCATATCACTTTAACACACCAATATCACTATATATATGCATACACTTTCAATACCTTATTACGTACACATATAAACCTCCATCTTGCTTACTAGAGTCATTCCCAATCTCTCCAATGGATTCGATCAATACAATTTTACATCCACATACTCACTAATCTCTATTCAAAATTCAGCGTACATAATTTCTCACACTCTTGGCCTCAATTTCACATATACATAGCCAATAACACAAGTACAACAAATCCACATTTTAACACTCCAAAAATACACTCAAATCATCCCAAATTCTAGCCACACAATCTTGTCATCAATGGTATTTCATTTATAAATAATTAACAAAATCAAATTTGAGTCAACTTCAATCCTACAATCTCTCAAAGTCGGAAGCAAGTCTAAAATAATTAAATTTCCTTCAAGATTTAAAAATCTTTGAAAAATCATACACTTTTCGATTCTCATCCGATTTCTTCAACCCATATGTCATTTCAAAGGTATTGAAACCTATTTTCATCATATGGAAATAGTATTTGATTGCCTATATGCAAGATAACTTAAAATGAGAAAGACCGCATCAATCCTTAAATGCAGATCCCAATTTCCAACTGTTTGCATGCATACGTCAATTTAAACTCTAAGTGAAATCATTTCAAATCACCAACGACTTTAAATTTACTATATTCCTCAATTGTACCAATTTCTCCCGAATTTACATAACCCTAATTAAATTCATGCCAATTTCAATTCAAATCTCAAGAAAAACTACACAGACCAATCAAACAAAACTCTAATGCCCTCTAAGACATTCAATCATGCTTTGCAGCCCAATTTATATCAATTTCTAGACCTAACCTCAATAATTTCATACAAACTCTCAAGAATAAAGCATTTCTTACGGATCTAACATATTTTCAGAATATATCTACATTTATTCTCAAACTAATTTCAACAGAATAGTCTGAACATTGAAGGGATTGAAAATCCCTCACCTAGGGTGTTTTGGGGTTCGCAACCTTCGTCCAACTGTCTTCTCATTCCATTCCGAAACCTGCAAAGCTCCCAATTTAAAGTCAATTTCAGAAATCTAAAGCTGAAACCCTAAAATTAGGGTTAGGGACTGAACCTCACCTATGCAGACCGGATCTCACAACCGCAGCTAGGGTTTCTGAAAGTCACCAACTACGCTGCAGCAGAGGTTGCAGCAAGTCCGCGCGCAGAAAGAAGCTATCGCGGAGGGCAGTGTCAAGGAGCGGTGTGGCCGCCGGCACGCGGGCAGCAAGCGATCGGCCAGGAGGCAGCTGCCGAGATCGCCAGAGCGCAGGAAAGAGGCAGGCGGTGACCCCTGGTGGTCGCGATGGCTGCGGGTGGTCGCGGGTCGGCGGTGGAGAACCGCGGTGGCTCGCGATGGCCGCGGTGGTGGAGCATCCGCGAGAGGGAGAGAGAGGCTCGCGGGAGATAGAGAGAGAGAAACCGAGAGAGAAAGAGAGAGATAGATAGAGAAGGAGAGAGAGAGGCCGATGGTTGGGTGGTGGCCGAGCGTCTACGGCGGCCGCGATCAGCGGCGGCAGCTGAAGAAGGCAGGGGGAGAGGAGAGGCGGCGAGGGAGAGAAAGAGGGGAAGAGAGAGAGAAAGGGAAAGAAAAAGTGAAATTAGGGTTTAGCCCTAATTTCAACTTTTTTATTTTTATTTATTTTTATTTTTATTTTTAATATTATTATTATTATTATATTTCTTTTTTTTTTGTAAATAAATTTATAATTAATTAAATGAGTAATGTGTAACTAAATAATTGAATAAATAATAATAATAAAAAAATCATCTATATATTTTTATACCCACTTTACTTTATAAATCGGAATTACGGATATTTTAAATATCCCAAAAATTTCAAATTACATACCTCAAAATCGAAAATCAATATAATTTACAATTTTCTCTCTCTATATGTAAACGGAAAAATATTTTATTTAATTTCATGAACAGTATACTTGTACGGACACCGCAGTGTCGGTGTTACATTTTCTAACCCCCTAAAAATAAGTTTCGTCCTCGAAACTGAAAGAAGGCTAGGTACTTCCTTAGTTCTGAGACATGAAAGACATCATGAATACGAGATAGTTCATTTGGCAACTCCAATCTGTATGCCACACTTCTGACCCTCTCAAGGACACGGAAGGGTACAGATATATCTGGGGCTCAGATTGTCCCGCTGCCTGAATCGTATAACTCATTTTAATTGAAATACCCTCAAGAAAATCATCTCGTGGCAACTCAAGGTGTCGCCGTCTACGATCGGCATATACCTTCTGCCTGTCCTGGGCGACTCACATCCGCCCACAGATGACCCTAACTTTATCTTTCATTTCCAAATCAACTCAACATTGTTGAGATGTCGTTCTACGACCTCACCCTAGCATATCGGAGTGCGGCACCCCCTGTCACACAGTGCCTCATATGGGGCATCCTGATACTGGTTAGGCCAGTATAAAGACGTTCCAATACCTCTAAAGAAAATAACCACGAATCAGAATGAAATGTGCAGACTTGGTGAGTCTATCAACGATCACCCAATTTTAGCATCGTGTCGTGCTAAAGTCCGCGGAAATCCTTGTCACAAAATCCATTGTGACGTGTTTCTACTTCCACTCGGGAATGGAAAAAGGCTACAAAGCGCCTGTGGGTCACTGATGCTTGGCCATCATCTACTGACAAACCAGGCATCAAACAACGAACTCTATCTTTATACCAGACTACTAATAACTATATCGGATAGTTAGGTACATTTTTGTACCTCAAACGCATAACGCAAATGGAGGAATGAACTTCCTCTAGAATATGTCTACGAAGATTCACTGTCGACGGGAATGCAAACCCGCTATCGACATACTACTAGTCCGTTATTACGGACTCGGAACTCTCTGTCATCATCTCTACAGATCTATCAAGAACAACTTGGAGCTCCTCATTTGCTCCCTAAATCTCTCTAATGCGGTCGAGCAAAGTCGACCTCATTTCAAATCAAACTAGTACTACTGCTTGATTATCACTAGTCAAACTGACTCCTAATACGCGGAGTTCCATCAATAAGAGAGATAAGCACTCTCTAGATACTGAATTTCAAATCAACTGCTCACTAAAAGGAGTGAAAATCAATACCTCCTCATCTAGCGACGATAACAGTCTACCCAACTGTCGAGCGAAATAATACTCTCACGTAAGAAAAACCTGAACCAGTGTCAATAAGAACACGGGCGTCGACTCTGAGTATTTTCATGGTACTCATGATGCGAGAAATTGAAAGAGATTCGATTTAGGATGCGCAAAAGGTATACGTATATATATATCAAGTAGTCAAGCCTCTAAGGCTTTAACCAGTCATAACCATACATATCATCATGAGATGCATGATTTCAAAAGAGGATCACAATAGTTAAGCTTCTAGAGCTTTAACTAGTCAAAACGGTACATAGGTATCATGATATACATGATTTCAAAAAAGAGAGTATCTATAAACTCCTAAACAAAAGAATCTACTGGAGGATTACCCATGGTCGTATCTGGGTTCGCCTAAGTGTCCTCCTGTGTCATACCATATACGTGGGCCTATGCCCTCTGCTACTATCGTGAAGGGTCTAATGCAGTGTTGCTCCCGGCTACAGTCCATGGAGCGGTGTGTACTGAGCGTGCAGGTACTCCCTGCTGACCTGTCCATGGTCCACCCATGTGTGTCTGACACCTGACCTCTAAAACCTAGGTCAGGACAAGAGCTACAAATATGTCCTTGCTTCCTATATTAGAAGCATCTAAAGGGAGCTCCGCAAGCTCCAAAATGATATCAGCCGCAGTCACGACAAATAGAATGGTGTTGTGCTATGGACTAGCTAGAGGCACTAGGGGCCTATACTCTAAAACTCCAGGGACATGGTCCCTGTCCAAACTGTGCTGATGTAAAGTGAGAGGGACTTCTCTAAAAGTTAGAAGTCCTACCCCACTTCGAGCTCTGGCTCGTCGGGTCTCAACCCTATATGTCCTACTAGGACTCCGTAAAATATCTGCGGTCGAACTCCCTCAAGAAGTCCTCCTACCGCAGTGAGTCAATAGTCTCGTTACAAATAGCCTCCCACCAAGTGAGGGCATCACCGTTGAGGAGTCTCTCAACAACTCTCAATCTGAGCTCCTCTGACAATCCCACATCAGTAAGGATCCTGCGAATCCTATAGATCCAGTGCTTCGCCACTATGGCATCACTAGATCCTGAAAAGTCTGTGTAACTGAGCTATCATAACTCTGTCACCAACTGAGTTAGCTCATGAATGCGCCTCAAAGTAACCGATGTCTCATCGGTCGAAGCAAAAACATAAGGACCGGCCACCGGAGGAGTAACCGGTGCCGTAAGAGCAGGTACGGCCGCAGGTGCGGTCGCTGAAGTCTGTAGTGGAGGTGGGGGCATCTGCACCCCATATCTACTAAGCCACTCCTGCCACTACCTCAAGGCGTCGAGTGGTGGCGGAGAAATCTCAGCTATAACAGCCAATGTAGGTGCTGAGGGTGGCACTAGTGAAGGTGCGTAAGTAGAGGAAACATCCTCTGGTACTCGTGAAGTCTCGAGTGCCACAAGTGCATCAAGCACTAAGAGACTCTAGTGGTGCACCACGCCTACTACATCTAGGCGGCATAGTTCTGCAAACAGAGCACTCTTTCATGAAATGGAAATCAAGGATTAGGGTTAGTTACGGAGTAACTAACCTCCTAAAAAGAATTTGAGTTATGAATCAAAGCATTCGAATCCAATAGGAGGTGTATCACTCATACACCTGCATAAATGCCTCAAATGATGGTAATGGAATCGTTGCTATAATAGCCGGCTGAGATCATGCCAGAAGGATACACATGATGAGGAAACATCCTCGAATATTCCAGGTATCTCAGGTACAAATCTAGTACCTCGTCTAGTAATCATAATCTTTCAAACGAAGAACTCAAATCAGATATGATTCAAAGATTAGGGTTAGTTGCGAAATAACTAACCCCCCTAAAAATGAATAAAGTTACCGGTTTAAAAACCGATAAAAATGATATGCTAGGTTAGATACACACCGTATCTAACCCCCTAAAAAGAATAACTCATATGCCTATGACCATGTACTGGGACTTTCATGACTGTATGAAACTCTCATATGCATTGAGGACTTTATATCATACCTGGGAATGTTTTCAAGACTCTCTTCCTACATAGCTCTCACCCTAGAGCTCTGATACCACCCGAACTGTCACGCCCCGAGCCGGGAATCGTGAACAGCCGCCCGTTGACCTGGATACCGATTGTATTTCTACAGAAAATCGGACAGAACCTCCCCATAAATCGGAGGTCTCCCATGTACAATCAAACCTGTATACCTGTATACATTCAAAAACAATCCTGCAAATAAAACAAATGGCCATCCCGGCCTCAAAACCATCCACCAATCTCACAACCGGCATCCAGACAACGCAAGGCTAACAAACCACCAACAGTCCTAACCACAGACCTCTACTGTCATGCCCAACTAGAGCATGAACAGCCGCCACACCGAGCGGGCCTAAATTTATACAGTTATATTACAAATTCCCAAGTTAACGCTTTCAATATTTACAAATGCCTCAATGCAAGTGAAATGAGAGTTTCGCAAACAGAAGTCCAAAAATTATACAATCATCCCAAAATATGTACACGGTCAACTATGGACCTCAGCAAGACCACGCAGGGTCGACAATAAAATACGAAATTCGTAATTTCAATTTAAAACTTAATCTCACCGTCTCGAATCACCAAATCCGTCAACGAGCTATCAAGCCCTCGAGCCAAATACATCGCCCTAGCACCACAATCCTGTCTGGGGAGGGAAAAAGGAGGGGTGAGTATTCAGGGAAGAATACTCAGTGAGTGAGTGGGTCAATGTAATCGTGTAATATGGGGTGTGAAACTGGAGTGTCAAAACATAAGTATATAAATCATAATTCAAATCATCATGCTTTTCATTTCAACAATATATCATTTGCACGCATCAGCAAATCAAATATGCATCCAAAATACTTTCATCAAAATCATAGAGCTGCCAGCCGTAAAACTCCCGGCAGAGGTCTACCACGACCTATGACAGGCGCACCGGGGGTGTTATATGCGATTTTATTTAAAGTGCTCTCTACCCCGGCGTTGGCGACGGACCTCGTCCAGGTGCTAGATTTGAAGAGTGTCCAAATCCTCCCCCTTTCGGGTTCAACCTGCCTAGTACCGTGTCGTAAATATAATCCCGACAACTCGTGGGATACCCCAGGCCTTAGGCATATCCGGACGCCACCAAAGCGCCTCTCACGGTGTCCTTCGTAGCTACGGAACAATACATATCCAAGCCCTCAAGGCCAATATCAATATCATATCAAACATGTGCCGTAAATCAGGTTCGCAAACCAAATGCAACATATATCATAAAATGACACATTTTACATTTCAACCACATGGATGCATATTTCATAATTCAATCACATTTTTGGACACTCCATCGATTCACAAAAATCATTTCCAAAACCAGTCAAAATATTTTAAGCACACGATAAATCATGCTCATTTATCAAACGGTTATAAAGCAAAGTTTACATATTAAACGAAAACATTGAATAAAGCCCACTCACAGTATACGGGAGGGTCAATCACTCCCTATAATGCACAACAAGTGCCGAAACTGTACTCCCCTCGATCAAGACATCCAACACGTACGCATGTATAAAATCAGCAAGTTTCAAACTCGCGATTATAGAAAATAGGCTATAACTTCTGATACACCTTTACAAATCAAAGGGTTTCTTATTTCATTTTTAAAGCTAAGGATGTCTAGTGTCTAAGGCAGATAACCTCACGTCATTCGGAGTCGTAGAGAAAGTTATGCTTATAACATATCCACAAGACTCAAGTGATATTACTCAACCAATCCTACACAATGCTCACACCAATCAAATCTCTCGCCGTACATAAGAGTCAGCATATACACCAACACACTTTTATTCAAAATTCTTTATCAACTTCTTCTCTTCAATACACCAATACAATTCTATACATTTATTATATAATTACAAACACATGCTTTTGCTCATTCTTTACACTTGCACATTTTCATATCACTTTAACACACCAATATCACTATATATATGCATACACTTTCAATACCTTATTACGTACACATATAAACCTCCATCTTGCTTACTAGAGTCATTCCCAATCTCTCCAATGGATTCGATCAATACAATTTTACATCCACATACTCACTAATCTCTATTCAAAATTCAGCGTACATAATTTCTCACACTCTTGGCCTCAATTTCACATATACATAGCCAATAACACAAGTACAACAAATCCACATTTTAACACTCCAAAAATACACTCAAATCATCCCAAATTCTAGCCACACAATCTTGTCATCAATGGTATTTCATTTATAAATAATTAACAAAATCAAATTTGAGTCAACTTCAATCCTACAATCTCTCAAAGTCGGAAGCAAGTCTAAAATAATTAAATTTCCTTCAAGATTAAAAATCTTTGAAAAATCATACACTTTTCGATTCTCATCCGATTTCTTCAACCCATATGTCATTTCAAAGGTATTGAAACCTATTTTCATCATATGGAAATAGTATTTGATTGCCTATATGCAAGATAACTTAAAATGAGAAAGACCGCATCAATCCTTAAATGCAGATCCCAATTTCCAACTGTTTGCATGCATACGTCAATTTAAACTCTAAGTGAAATCATTTCAAATCACCAACGACTTTAAATTTACTATATTCCTCAATTGTACCAATTTCTCCCGAATTTACATAACCCTAATTAAATTCATGCCAATTTCAATTCAAATCTCAAGAAAAACTACACAGACCAATCAAACAAAACTCTAATGCCCTCTAAGACATTCAATCATGCTTTGTATGCCCAATTTATATCAATTTCTAGACCTAACCTCAATAATTTCATACAAACTCTCAAGAATAAAGCATTTCTTACGGATCTAATATATTTTCAGAATATATCTACATTTATTCTCAAACTAATTTCAACAGAATAGTCTGAACATTGAAGGGATTGAAAATCCCTCACCTAGGGTGTTTTGCAGTTCGCAACCTTCGTCCAACTGTCTTCTCATTCCATTCGAAACCGCAAAGCTCCCAATTTAAAGTCAATTTCAGAAATCTAAAGCCGAAACCCTAAAATTAGGGTTAGGGACCGAACCTCACCTATGCGACCGGATCTCACAACCGCAGCCTAGGGTTTCCGAAAGTCACCAACTACGCTGCAGCAGAGGTTGCAGCAAGTCCGCGAGAAAGAAGCTATCGCGCAGGCGGCAGCGAGGCGGGCGTCGCACGGCACGCGCCCGGAGGCGATCGGCCCGGGGCAGCGCGCAGATCGCAGCGAAAGGAAAGAGGCAGGCGGTGACCCCTGGTGGTCGCGATGGCTGCGGGTGGTCGCGGGTCGGCGGTGGAGAACCGCGGTGGCTCGCGATGGCCGCGGTGGTGGAGCATCCGCGAGAGGGAGAGAGAGGCTCGCGGGAGATAGAGAGAGAGAAACCGAGAGAGAAAGAGAGAGATAGATAGAGAAGGAGAGAGAGAGGCCGATGGTTGGGTGGTGGCCGAGCGTCTACGGCGGCCGCGATCAGCGGCGGCAGCTGAAGAAGGCAGCCGCGGGAGAGAGGAGAGGCGGCGAGGGAGAGAAAGAGGGGAAGAGAGAGAGAAAGGGAAAGAAAAAGTGAAATTAGGGTTTAGCCCTAATTTCAACTTTTTTATTTTTATTTATTTTTATTTTTATTTTTAATATTATTATTATTATTATATTTCTTTTTTTTTTTTGTAAATAAATTTATAATTAATTAAATGAGTAATGTGTAACTAAATAATTGAATAAATAATAATAATAAAAAAATCATCTATATATTTTTATACCCACTTTACTTTATAAATCGGAATTACGGATATTTTAAATATCCCAAAAATTTCAAATTACATACCTCAAAATCGAAAATCAATATAATTTACAATTTTCTCTCTCTATATGTAAACGGAAAAATATTTTATTTAATTTCATGAACAGTATACTTGTACGGACACCGCAGTGTCGGTGTTACACGAGCCACTTTTCTCACATCTATTAAGATGAAGACAGATGACAAGATGTCGAAATCAAAGCGAAGACGAAAAAACCTTAACAGAGAAGCCACGACAACCATCAGACGCCAAGCACTTGAAATTAGGAGAATTGGGAATATATTCCAACGGCATAGTACCTCCGCAAAAGGACCTTTATAAGGAACTTTTAATTCGTACTTAACCGATTGGTGGTATATCGGTACGCACCCCTCCGGTATCATGTTAGCCCTATTGGCATTCGTGATAGATACCAAAGTGTAATCATCTCTCATCAGCATATCAGTCTAGACTTCTTGAAACTCCTTCATGGATATAGTGCACATGATATCGCCAATGCCCGGATAAGATTGAGTAACGGACATTTTTGCCATTGCTTTCAGAAATGACTTCTCTGATGGTTCTCGAAGGAGAAAAAGAAATAAAGGTACCAAGTACGCACGAACAAATGCCCTTATAAAAACGCCAAGAGACGATCTGTAAACCTAGACGGCAACATGCGGTGTCAATGCGTAAACGAAAGATGGGTACTCATGGTACACTTCTCACGAAGCAACACCCTGAGTAGGGGACAAATGATGGGACATGATTCTAGATCCATTTCGAAGGGGTAACACTTAAAAAGGCCCACACACGAGGCCCACGAAGGACAACTATCGTCCGATTTCTAATGTTCTCTATGACAATCTACCGAAAGATCTTCGTCGTCAAGATCTCCCGAACGATAGAGTTTTAGTCGCTCCGCTTATCGAACAAGAATAACCTCCCCAATCGAGTATACAATCACTAGTCTATTGAATGAACGAATCTTAAAAACCCTTCATCGGCCAAACGACCGATCGATAGCCAGCGGCTCTAATAATTCTAAAGGAAGGTCGAAACACCCTACAGTTTTGGTTTTTTACCTAAGAACGGCAGCTTTATAATTTTTTAGTTAAGGAAATGATCTCCCCAGAAATCGAAAGTTCTCATACGATGAAGATCACGATCAATTCGAAATATTAGACTCCCGAGATTTCTGGATCGGTCCAATAAGAAAAGTAGGGTTGAAGCACTCTAACGACGTACGACTCTCATAGGTATAAGATATCATAAAATTCTTTAAGCCAGATATGCTTTCTTGACTTTACACATTGGGCACTCCAATCGTAGGGAACCTCTCCCTTTTTGAACTCTCAATCTGTTTCTTTACATTCGAAAAACGCACTTTCTGATTTGAGCGTCAGAGTCTCCTTCGTTAAAACACTCTCCTACGATTTTTGCAGGTTTCACTTCCCGTTGATGACAATCGTTCGAGTCAATAAAGAGTCGACATCTGTGGAGTCGTAATCCACCTCCAATAATACTTGTCATCTACACTACCTGATATTAAATTGAGATTACGTCTGACTATCGAGACAAACCATCTTGATTAACAAGTGGCTCTTAAGCTATAATTTATATGTTATGAAATCCAACCATAATTTATCAATTAACTATTAATTTTACTTTCTATCAAGTTATTCATGACATACACCTAATGTATGTACCGTTAACCCGATCAAATATTTGAGTTGTTTATGCTAAATTAAAATATCTTTTTTTTGGTATCTTGGATTTGGTCCATAGCTTAATAATCAGAACTTCGTACCAACTAATTTGTATCAAACCGCTATCGGGTCCAATCAAGAAGGGGCTTTCCCAATATGGTTTTTTTCATTCCCAAGAAGGTTCGAACTCGAGCCTTTGATTAAGAGGTCATAGCATTCTTCCCGATATGCCAACCAAATATTGGTAACTAAAATATCTTATAAATGCATAGAAAATATGAATTTAATTTATTTACTTGAATATTTAAAATACACACATGATTCAAATCGGGAGAAATCGATATTTAATATTTTGAGTATACAAAATTATAAAACAAGTGAAAGGTTAAGAGATAATCCTAATAGAGGAGAACCAAACGACAACCAAGTCCCTGAGACAATGCTAAATAACACTGATTTAGTTAATTTTTAATCAAGTAAATTGTGATGACATTACTTTTAATACCACCCCAGCTACATCAATATTCTCTCAATTACAAATTGTCCATTTTTGTTTATAAAAGATTGGGATTGTTGGAGAGAGTTGCAATTATGTTCAACAAGATCAAATAAGATTTTCAATACAAAAAACTATTGGCAATGTAATAATTTGTTTCTTTTTTTTCTTCCCCTAAAAAATTAATATATATATATTTTTTATAAAACTCTATACATTCTAATAAGAATTTCAATTAGGTTAGAGTAAAACAACAATAAATAGAATTTTAAGATTAAACTGAATTAAGATACGATAAGATTTTCAAACAAAATATTTAGTGCATGCGATTATTTTTTTAATAAACTATCGATATCTGATAATTATTTTGATTCTAATTAAATTCGATTCGAATCGAACTAAATTTTTAAAGAACAAATCACTCCATAAGTTATTTTTTTATACATAAATTCAAATCTAAAAATTTATTTAAAAAAAATTAATATTTAATCATTAAATCAATTATATATTGATATAATAATTACAGTTATGGGAATGAAAATCTTTGTATCTGCCTTGAATGTAATAAGACGTGTAAACCTTGAAGGGAAGCATAATAGATGTGTCTCCTTTGTCCCATGAACTTTATTTTTTTAAAGAGTGGCTTCAAATGTATATGCTCTTATGCATCGTGTGGATCAGCACTTCCTATTATCTGTGAGAAAATGACATAAGACTTTGACCATATCTCCTATTCATTTGTTGCCTACTCATGTTTTCTAATTTTAAATATTTTCTATTTTTAGGAAACATTTATCTTTGAGTTGTCATTTAGCAATTTAGCTTTGTTAATCTCCAATTTTTTATTTTTTCTTTTAAATAATAAAATTTATAACGAAGGCCATTATATCTGCCTTATATTAGTTTAATAATTTTTACAATAATAACAACCTAAATTTTAATCTTAAATTTAATATCGACAATCTGAAAGACAGATATAAGATTAAAAAAAAAACACAGATACTATCCAAATAAGTTTATAATATGAAAAATGATGATTTAATTTGTTTTAATTCTCCTGCATCACTCGTTTTTGTCTGAAATTATTTTTTCAGTTAATTCTTTAACTATCATATATTTACGAATATATTACATTTAGATTTTTAGAGGTCTATCTCATCATTTTACTAAATCTCCTATATTTAAACTCTCGATTTTCCTAATCGATACACTTTTAGATTTTTATTGTGCATATTCAAACCACGTTAAGAGATATAAAATTAATTTACAATTTTAAAAGATATTTATTTTCCAAAAAACAGAGTTTAATTATATTAATTAGTTAAGAGATATATATATATATATATTCTTAGATTGGAATTATAAAAAAAGAAAAAAATAAAGATATTTTTTAAATGTGGAAGTTTATTATTTAGTTAATAATTTTATTCAGCATTTCAAAAATGAGGGTGGGGAGCATCATGTAAAGTGCAAAAGACCGCGTTGTAGAGAGAGAAAGAGACAGCGTTGTAGAGAGAGAGAGAGAGATTGGTTTTTGAGGGAAATTTCCTTAGAAATTACTTTTGCCAACTCTCCACTTCATTCCTCCGTCCTTTTAGATAACCAAAATCCCAAAGGGAGAGATCAAACTGAAAAAGAGAGGAGAGAGAGAGAGAGAGAGAGAGGAGAAAATTGTTTGGGTGTTGGCTGTCTTTTCTCCCCAAAAAATAACAAAACGTCTTCCCTCGACACCAAACCCTAACAATAACCAGCAATCATCGTCGATAACTACAACACTTTCTGGATAATCAGGTACTCTTTCTCCTCTTAATTTAGTTCTTTGATTCATTTTTCTCGTTTTGACCTTCCCTTTCCTCTCATATCTCTCCACTCCTTCTCCGATCCCTTCCTCTCTCCGATCTGTTTCTCTCTCTGTGATTGCTTTTTTATTTTTTTTTGGAAAATTTGGGACCTTTTTATTTCTTTTTCTTTTTTCTTTTTATTTTAATCTGAAAATCCATTGATTATTTTTATCCTTTCGTTCTGAATTCGTGTGTTGGTGATCGCTTTTCGCATCATGGCTAATTACAATCGTCGATATGATTTAGCGGTTAGATCTCTCTCTCTCCTAATTTTCCAGTCTTTAGTTATCGGTTTTTTCCCCCCTAATGATGTCGAATTTTGGTCATCATGAAACCTTGAATCATTAAAAAAAACATGGGATTTGTCTTATGTATGAATTAATCGGAGTATCAATGCTTTTCTTTGGCTGTCTGTGGATTTGAGTTAATGAAATTTAAAGGTTAAATTCGATTACTAGGCCCCTTTACAAATCCAATTACATAAAATAGGATATGGGTTTGAGATAATATGGCGCCCATTTCGTACTTTTGCTTGTTTCAAGATTTCTGTTGCACTTTTTCCAGAATTTAAATATTTGATTTTTACTAGATTATTGCCTTGGGGACATCTTCTATTGTACATGTTGAAGAAGTGGCATATATAGATTCTTTTTTCCACATTTTTTCTTTTTGGTGGCCTGCCGACATTTTTGATGCTGTTTGGTTGAGTTGTGGACATTTCATTTCCCAAAAATTTGGACATAATGTTGGTGTATCTACTTATACATTTGCAATAGATATTATTATTTAGGGGCTTGATGCATATAGCTTAAGCATGCTCGCGTGGACGATTTGAACTTGAAATATTATTAGGGGTTGGTGTAAGTTCATTATTTGGAGGTAGACTTGGTGCAATTATCCGTGAAATCAAAGTTGATCTAATTCTGTATGAGAGGCTCAGAAACTTAGGTGAATCGGTGCAGTATGTAGGTTTTATGAAGAGATTTATATCGAGCAATTAAATTGGACGGCCAAGGTGGATGCAGTGGAGTTTGATAGTATAAGGGGAAAGATTTCCTTATTTGTTTGAAAGGCAGTTCATTAGGAAGTGTTTAATGTTTTGAATTGTAATATGGGGGAAGCACTTTCGTAAACTGGGATGTGGTTATGGAGGACATATTGCTTTTCTTAATTCTTTTTCCTACATAATAAAATTGTAGTAATATCATTATCTTAAATTTGTGTTCTACTTATATTTTATCTTCAAAATCATCATATTATATATCTGTATTATGTCATACTTAGGGAGTCGCATCCATGCTTCTTAAAGGGAAGATGGTTGGTGAATTGTGACATGCTTTTGGGGATGGGAGCTAGATTCTTCATGTTGGTTTAAATGCTAATGAAGTTGTTCATTTGAGTTAACCGGAAGGTGGTGTAGAGGGTTGATTTTTTTTACTAGATGTGGGGAAGCCTATGATCAAGGGTACAATGTCCAAGATATTCATATAATGGGCAGTTGGGTAGAAAGAAGCACCAGAATCTTTAAAATCCAATTCATCCCTATCCTTAATATGGGATAAGGTTTTCTTTCCTTCTTCCTTGCTTTCTTTCTTTCTTTCTTTCTTTCTTTTGGTTGTTCTCTCTTTTAATGGTTTAATGCTCCCTTATGATTTTCTATGGTTTGATCTTTTAAGAGAGAGATTAGAGGATATGAAAAGTGATTAGAGAGACTGTTTTTAGAGTTTGCATTTTTTTCCCTAGTGAGGATATACCAGAAAAGGCATATGATCACCTGCAACTGCAAGTTTTGGAGAGGATGAACCTTGGTGAGAGATGGAGAGATTGGTTTCCGGTGTCATCTTGGTAAACTGGGGTGTAGTGAGGAGAAAAATTTTATCTTTTCAGTGCCTTAGACAAGGCCTTTTCTTTTTATGCTGATGAATGAGGTGTCGAGGAAGATGATTTTTATGGCTTTGGAGTTACCTTGCTTATGGTGTGGTCCGAATCTAGGTAAGCAAACAGTTCAGGTTTCCCATTTTCTATTTGCTGATGGTATTATCGACTTTCATGATGCTGATCTAAAGAAAGTCCTGTATGTTCCTTCAAGTTTCTTAATGGTTTCAGGTTTGAATGTGAGTTTGCCAAAATTGAGCTTATTTTGGTGGATGGCGGATGCACATGCAGTTTTAGGTAATTGGCATGAATCCCTGAGGGTGGGAAGGTTTTATTTAGGACTGCGATTTAGAGCTCTGCAAAAACATGTGCAGTCAAGGTTCCTGTTTTAAAATTTGGATTTCAATCATGGTCATGGATGTAACTGTGGTTGTGATTTCATTGATCAATTCTATTGACAGTTTTTTGAAAAGCCTCTACGTTTGGTTTTTATCTGTTTTTTGTCTTCCTCTTTGGGTGTTATTGATTTTGTAAATTTTTTTTCCTATTTTATGTTTAGTACATGTGCACCCCTTGGGTGCTTTTTGTTCTTTAATGATATCTTTTCCATTCAGAAAAAGAAAATGGTAGGTGGAAGTATATCCTCATCCTCCTTGGTTGCCATATTAAACCCTGGGAGAAGGTAGGATCTGCATTATTTGAGTCTGAATGACTGATTATTATAATCTGCTAAGGTATTATAATGTTACAACAACAACAACCTGACCTTAATCCCAAAATTTGGAGTCGGCCGTTTGAGAGAAACAAAAGATGATTGAAAAAAAAAAAAATGCACACACACTATCCAAATACATTTATAATACGAAAAGTAATGATTTAATTTGTTCTAATTCTCCTACGCCACTCGTTCTTATCCAAAATCATCTCTTCAGTTAATCCCTTAATTGTCAAACCTTTGCGAATACATTGCATCCAAGTTTTTAATGATCTACCTCGTTGGTTCACTAAGTCTCCTATATTTAAGCTCTTGATTTTCCTAAATGTGCATCTTTGGGTTTTCGTTGCACATGCCCAAACCACCTCAAGCGATATTATAATGTATTATAATACTCTCACGAAGAATCGATCACTATGCGGAAGGTTGGAAGCCATCAAAAAGAACACGTGTATTAATTTGTACAAGCCAAAGTGTTGTGATGGGGTTATAAAATTTGGTCATCAAGGAAAAAGGCTTCTTAGCATGTCTCCTTAGATTGGAACAAATTTTGATTTTTGTTTGGCTGGTGGTTTTTAATGTCCTCTACCATTGGTTTACATATTTGACCTTATCTAAGCAGGTACATGCACCTTCTCCTGGTGCCTTTGTACAGCTGGACAATACAGCTATCAGGCGGGATAATAATTTGAGAAAGAACGGCAGTATGCGCAGGTGGTTCTGTTGTACGTGTCAAGTAGAGGAGTCTTATCCACCCCATGATGAGCTCCTGAAAAGCCCTAGAAATTATGCTGATGGTAAGATTTGAATTTCTGGTTCAGGTTTAATCTCATAGTCCACAAAATAGTGTTCATGATTTATGTTAGTTTGCTTTACTATGTCTATTTCTTTCTTTTGTTTTTTGTTTTGTTTTGTTTCATCTTTTGCTTTTTTCTTTTTGTTATTATTGTTATTAGTATTTATTGTTGCCTTATGAATATGGTGAAATTCGCAGCTTTTGGGAGCAATATTTCAAGAATCCATGATTCCATCATATTCTCATGAGTTGAGAACTATTTCTAGCATTGAAAACTATTGTGGGGAAATAGAACTTGAAGTTTTACAGGTGGCATCTATATATATATCAATTATATTTTACTTATACGACATCCACACACACACACACACACACTCTTACTCTTTGCTGATGGCATCATTTGTGAAATAAAGGATGCAACCTAGCCACAAAATAACAAGGAAGAAAATTAAATACAAAGGGGAGTCCAAAAACCACCATATCAACATCAAATTACAAAGTTGTTAGGATTATGATAAAGTGTAGGAAATGTAGTTGTCATTGAAATTTGCATTCTTTAGGTGTCTTGTTTTGAACTCAAAAGATGCCTTTTGTTTACAAGTGTTTGAATGATTTGTCTCACTAATCTCTACTGATCACATACCATATTAGATGCAAATTTCTTCATGATAAAGATTTATTTGCAGTTGGAGTACACTTGAATTATAAAGTCTGCTCCTTCGGAAGTTGTGTGGTGTTGTGGTGTGGTCCTGCTTACATTCTACTATACAACTATTCTTATCATTTTACTTCTAATGTCGAAGTTATCAATTTAAAATTTCATGATTTTTTTTTTATTGGGTAGCATTTTAGGGAGAATTATTATAAGAGATCTCGGAGTAGCATTGTTGTATCTGCATGTTATGCATATTTTTTTATGAGACTTCTTTGATCAGCTTGAATGTATTTGCTCTGAATGAATTATGCACCATGATCATTAGTAAATAAATTGTACCCTTTGATTGTTTGGGTGGGCCTTGTAAAGAGTTAAGTCTAGACAGCTGAGCAACACTAACTTTTATCTGATTCTAGTCCTATGATGTTTGGATGTGTTTTGCATTATGAACAACCAGTATATGGTGAAACTAAGGGAGTTTTAGTCTCTCCAGATTAGACAAATTGAAGTATCTTTCTTCTGGGAAGTCCCATTTCTGTAATGAAAAAGCATAAAAGATGGACTTTATGCACAAAATTATACAGCAAGTTTATTTATTAGTTTTGCCAGTTTGCTATTCCACAGAGAAGGAAAAAAAAATTAATTCTGCTGGAATTGTTAGAATGGTGGAGGGTTTGCTTAGAGTACTCGGTGAATCACGGAAATGAGTTGATAAGCAGTCGAATTTGGCGGAAAGGGTTGAGTGATACCCTCTGAATAGTCGGCAGTTTAATCAAAAAATGTGTTGTTAGGTCCAAATGCTGGGTCTGACTATGAGTTTGAGAGGGGTTCAAGTGTTGGTCTGGATAAGTGATTGACAGGATGATTACAGAGTTTTATGGGGTCTGAGGATGAAATGTTACTTGAGGAAAGTAGGGATCTTGGGGACACTATTCTAAGTGACTCAAATGGCGAGGATTTGATTGTGAAGGTTGAGTTGCCTGAATCTTTTTTGGGACAAGAGTTTTGGAATGTTGCCCACACTCATTCAATTCTAGGAAAACCACCATAATTGTTGCCCCAGAGGATAAAAGGGGAAGCTGGTATCAAACTCCTTTTAATAAATTAGACTTGAGGTTGTGTGAACCTAGTATTGCCCCAATAGAGGCCAAGTCCTATCTTTTGATCTATGTGATGGGAAGAAAAAAGAACAAACAAAGGGAGGGAAAGTGAGGATTTTTAGATACCCTTAATGGGAAAGCTATGGCAGGTTTTTAACCAGAGTCGAGCAGCCTTGGGCATTGGAAGAAAGCAGGTTGCCATTTTCTTGTGTTTAGATTGTGCTCCTTTTCCCTTTGTCGCCTGTAGTTGAGAGATCTTTCGTGGCTTAAGCTTAGAAGTGTCGTAATGGGTTTGTGGAATAGTTCTCCCTTTGTTCTTATTTTGTTTTGCGCCTTTTTCTTTTTGAGGATTTAATATCATTAGTATCTCTGTACATCCTCCTTTCTACTAATGTAATTTCTTTTTCTATCCAAAAATATTTTGCTGGTTTGCCAATGCTTGCAAAATTTATTAGATGGTTGAATTTCGCTGGTGAAGATGTTTTCCGGCATGTGTACCATTCATTCTTGAAATTACAAGGAAAATGATTTGATGTCTTCATGTAACTGGGAAGAGTTGAATCCGGTTATGACCCCCTAGGTCATCAAAAAATAACTTTTCATTATGGGCATTGCTAGGATCAAACACATAGGCAGTGATTAGCTGCTTTCTTTTTCTTCCTTACTAATTTTTGACAGAATGGTCTCTTCCATGTCAATATTTTTTTGTGTTGCGTTCAGAGTGTATCTCGATGCTGTTTATCAAATTGGGTGTAGATATATTAATCTAGTGATTGATCTGAATGAGTGGTCGAGATAGTTTTTTGAACGGAAGAGTAATTTGTGGATATCTTTTGCAAATTCTAAGTGGATTTGAAATTTTACTGTTTCTGAATTTCATAGGATGCAGGTTGGTCTGAGAGTAGGGCTTCTTGTGCATGTGCTGCCGTGGGGGCAGAAATTTTTTTTTCATTTTTTCCACTGGGGGGTGGGGGAGTGGGGATGGTAGGATTTGTTGTTGAGGGTCTTTTTTGGGTTGGGGGGGGGAGTTTGGTTTTGTTCGTATGGAAGTTAGACCCAGGATATGTGCCTTCATATTTTGAATGAGATAGCAGGTGCTGACATCTTGTTTTATTTCTCGTTGCTTACTCTTGTGGCATTTGTTCATTTGCTTCTCTATTTTACTTGGCATTTTATCCCTCCTTTGCATTTTCTACTGGTATCAAGTTTTTTGTCGCATATATTAATGTTTAGAGCCTTTTTATGCATTTCCTGCTGGATTCCTCAAGGAGCTATCTGGTGGAAACTGTATCCTTTGGTATATGCATATTGACCCATATTGACCCAGGTTGAATTTGTTTTTATATTTTTCTCACATGGAAATATTCCTAGTAAGACCACTTTATTCTTTGATTATGCGTCTGCTTTTCTGGACGATTTTTTTGAAATCTTCAAGCATTTAAGGATCTTATATTGTTGACAGATGCTGATTTATTTATTGTTTTCTATTTAGGTAATCAAAAAGGATCAAAGGTATCTGCTCCTGTTAAAGCTGAAGTGCAGAAAGCAGCACCTCCTATTGAAGTGCCTGCACTGTCCTTGGATGAACTAAAGGAGAAGACGGACAATTTTGGAGCAAAGGCATTAATTGGTGAAGGATCTTATGGTAGGGTTTACTATGCCAATTTGGATAGTGGAAAAGCTGTGGCTGTAAAAAAGCTCGATGTTTCATCTGAACCAGAATCCAATGTTGAGTTTTTGACTCAGGTGTGTCTCTTAGTAGTATTGATTGAATATAGTGTGCTTGTTTTTGTTTTTTGTTTTGTTTTGTTTTTTCAGTTAAGACGCAGTTATAGTTACAGGGTTTGTTTCTGTTTACTCCTTTGTTCTGAGATTTGAATTTCTTTATTCAGGTTTCCATGGTTTCACGATTGAGGCATGAAAATCTAGTTGAGTTGCTTGGCTACTGTGTTGAGGGAAATCTACGTGTTTTAGCATATGAGTTTGCGACAATGGGATCCCTGCATGACATCTTGCACGGTATGTATTACAAATTACAATTAGATTCCCACTTCCAGTTTTAGTTCTAGTTTAACACACTCCCGACACAAGATTTACTTGTTTGGTACCTTTAAGCTGTGTTCATTATTGTACAATAAAGCTTTTGCACAAATTGTTCGTATTTTCAGGTAGAAAAGGAGTCCAAGGTGCACAGCCAGGTCCTGTGCTTGACTGGATGCAGCGTGTGAGAATCGCTGTTGATGCAGCCAGAGGCTTGGAGTATTTGCATGAGAAGGTTCAACCTTCCATAATACACAGAGATATCAGATCCAGCAATGTGCTGCTTTTTGAAGACTTCAAAGCAAAGATTGCTGATTTCAACCTTTCAAATCAAGCTCCAGACATGGCTGCTCGTCTCCATTCTACTCGAGTCTTGGGAACTTTTGGCTATCATGCACCAGAGTAAGCCTGTGACATAAATATATTTTTTGAATATTTTGGTTGTATTTGAGCTCTGTATTACTGCATCTTAACATTGTCTGGTGTTGGTATGTGATAAATTATAGAGCATTGGCTGACTACCAGCAACTTTTATGCTATAAGCTTACATTGATATATTGCGAGGGTGATATGGCATCTTGACACCAGAATATGATCAGGACATGTTTTTATTTTGGTTAATTGCTGGTAGAAACTTTAACTGAAAACTGGGCATGGTTTTGGATGTTCTGCTCTTGCATTGATTTACTGTATAAGAGTTACACTCACTGGCATCTTACCAATGGGCTGGGTCAACAAACCTTTGATAGTTTTCTGGCACTGGGATCTATTAAGGCCTCTTTTTTTATTATTATTTAAAAAATAAGTTTTAGGGGCTTTTTTTGTTGGGGGGGTGCATGGCCCTGAAAAGTTTCAATTGTTGCATTGACAACCCCATATTGTCATAATCTTCAAAGTACGCTTATGAAAATACATTATGGTCCCTTCTAATTTTTGGTATTCTTTAAGACATCCCTACTAAGTCCAACGAACCCCCAAGGTGTCTTGGTCTGCTGTTGGCTGTCCTTGTCTTTCTCATGGCAAAGTCTGTTCCTTTGTTGTCTTTGTGAAACTGGTTTAAGTAATCCATTATGTGCTTCACATTGTCATGACTCTCCATTGCTTATAGGCCTTTAGGAAACCATGAAGCTTTGGGTGATCCACTATCACAAGAGTGTAGATGGCTTATTTCACGTTGCAAGAATTCACTTAAATTGCAAGCATTATCAGTACCGCCAATTCCTTCATGTTCTGTTATCATCACTAGACTTCACTGCTATAACTTTTTTAAGTATCTATTTTCATTTTAAAATATCTATCTGTGGCAAATTACGCAACTGTTCTGTAAAATTCTTTTTTTTTTCCAGGTATGCTATGACTGGCCAGTTAACACAAAAGAGCGATGTTTATAGTTTTGGTGTTGTTCTTCTGGAGCTTTTGACTGGAAGGAAACCTGTTGATCATACAATGCCCCGTGGACAGCAGAGTCTTGTTACATGGGTGAGTTTTACCACACTTCAAAACTTCCGTGGATTCTGAGACTTAAAACCATAGACCCCATCCCCGTTCTCCAAACAGGTCACGAAAAGTGAAAAGGAGAAAATGTGTGGATCAGGCTAAATGTGCACTATTTTTATTTGTAGGCAACTCCAAGACTAAGTGAGGACAAAGTTAAACAATGTGTGGATCCAAAGCTAAAGGGAGAGTACCCACCAAAAGGAGTTGCTAAGGTCTCTCTCTCTCTCTCTCTCTCTCTCTCTCTCTCTCTCTGTCGGAAAAAAGAAATCTTTTCTAATTGGATTTGTTTGTTGGTGTAGTTAGCTGCAGTGGCAGCACTTTGTGTGCAATATGAAGCGGAGTTCCGGCCAAATATGAGCATTGTTGTGAAGGCTCTCCAACCACTTCTGAAAGCTCCAGCTCCTGCTCCAGCTGCTGATATTTAAAGGAGCGGCAGAATCTCTATTCTTCGGATTCAAATATCTAATTGCATGGTTCTCTAGTTGGCAATTTGAGGGATCTTATTCCATTTCTTTTTTGTTTTTCGGTTCCGACAACTTGTCACATCTGAGACTGGGATTGTGTAGAATTGGATTTCTCCAGTATATTCTTTGTGTTGCTCTTTATGACAAACCCTGTCACCTGAAATCCCGAATGTCAGAAATTGCTAACAGGGTTTGGGTTGGTTAAGTGTGATGGATATGTTATTTTTCTCTAAGTAATTTGCTGCTGCTTGTATGTATTGATTTCTTGGGCCCTGTGCAATTCATTAACTTGAGCTTTGGTTTGTGCTGGTTTTGTAACTATACCCATAATCTTCTTCTTTGGATATGGCTACTTGTTTTGTTTGAGTTAGTGTGCAATTTCTTCTAGTATTGTGCTAACATTGACCAGGGGACGATTGGCTCGGTCTTATTATAGTTGATAATGAGATTTAATCTTATGCTTGTTTTTGGTGTAATTGAAATCTAGATAAATAGTTATAGTTGACTTGTTGGGTTGAGTTAGGTCAAGATCTTAACATATAAGCTTATTGTATGCCACAATTTTAGTATGCAAGGGTCTTATTAAGGGTTGGTTCTTTTAACATAATTATTTTTATTTGTAAGTTTCAAATTCTAGATTTGGTTAAGAAACTTAACATTTCATCTTATTAAACTGATTATTTGTGTCAATGTTTAGTTAGTTTAGCATATTGGTATCTTTTAAGTAAAATTTTAATTTTGTACATGATAAAAATAGATATTAGAAAAATTGTCATTTAAATATTTAATTTGACTCGAATCGAATTTAATCAAATTCAATATATTTATCGAATATCGATGATTTATATATATATAAAAAAATGAACTTATTATATCAATTAGTGTCCTAAAAATTGGTTTAGTGCATACGATAAGTCAATTAAGAGTTGGTTTGTGAAGATTGTAATATTTCAATTTAAATTATAGAGCTTTCACCCCAAAAGTAATGAACACAATCAAGTTGTATCTATTGAGATGAGAGTATAGTTATTAAATCCGGATCGATCCGTCGGTTAGACTAGGTCAATTCTCAACCTGCACACTGTATGAGTTGATTCGTTAGATGGACCATATATGTATCTTGTCATGCCCCAAATCCACCCCCTCACCGGGGCTTCATCGACGACGGACTGTTTGGCTCTCGCTAGGGCTCAGTAACTTACATGAGTTGCAATAGTTATGTTAAAATAATAGATTTTCTTTATTCAATCACTATAAATATTACAAACATCTTTTATACATGATAAAATAGTAGAATTTCTATACTGGAAAGGTAATCCACAACAAGACTATCTCTATCCGCCCATCTAATTCTTCTCGACTTCTGTTCTTGCAGGATCTAAAATAATTTTTTGTATGAGTTTGACAGCCCAATGAGGTCCGTGTGTACATGGGTGAAAATCATTTCATTGTAAAATTATATAATAACGACTTTATTATAAAATCTTTTAAAAAACTCTCAATACAATAGTAACATGTACAAATAATAATAATAACAGTAATACTTAACAGTACAGTACAGATAACAGTTCACTGGCGTTTTATCTCTTCATTATAAAAACAGTTTACTTATTTCTCCGAAAAGGCCTATCAGTCTCCCTCGCATTAAATGGACAAATCTTCTGTCCACAATAATAGGGTGCTAGCAATATGTATTTTGATACTCGATAGAACTCTTGCTTGCTCGAACAATCTCCACACATATCAATTATATAGAAATCACAAACTCAAACATTGATGAAATAGGAGTAAATTATGGTAACAATAGTAAAACAAGATAACAATAGAAAATTATGGAAACAGTACTAAATCATGATAGTCATAAAAATCATGGTAATAGTAGTAAATTATGGAAATAACAGGAATTCATAATATGGTATTTATGCATAAAATATATGAATATAAAGAACACTCACCTCAAAGTGTTAATTAAGACTAGTCTTGCCTTTTTCCTACTCTTCCTTTCTCTTTCCTTTTGCTTTGTGTCTTTTCCTTTCTTTCTTTCTTTCTTTCTTTCTTTCTTTCTTTCCTTAGTTGAATTTGATTTGGAGCAGAAGGGGATGGGGGTATTTATAGGTGTTGGAGGGAAATGGATTGTTGACATGTGTTAGGACACTTATTCCTTATCTAGGTTGTTTGTTTTTTATACAAGACATGTGTAATGACACTTGTTAATTATGGAGGTCATTTATCCTTGATACTAGACATGTGTCTTAATTTGTGAAGAATAAGTGTTTTAGACGGTGTTGTCCTATGTGGATGGACAATGGTGTCTCTTTGGTGCAATTCATATGTTTATAGTTTCCTTATTTTGGTTCATTTACTTAAGAATTACATGTAAATAAAGAAATACCTCCATTTGAATTCAATAAAAATAGTTTCAGAATATAATTTTTTAAAGATAAAAAGTCAACTCTTCCTTTCAAGAACAAAATTCAGAATCGCTAATTTTGTCGAATATTATTTAGAGAGCTAATGACTTAGAAAAATTCTAAAAAAAATAGATTTTCACCTAATTTAATCATAAGGAACAATTATCGAGACTTTTCATTCTTATTTTTTAGATATTTCAGATATCTCATTTTTGGGGTACTTAGTTTCCAGTGAGCTGATCAAACTTGTGTTTTTAACATCCCAAGTCTTTGATCTCATACTCATTTCATTTATTTGAGTATTCTCACTAATCCACAATTAATAATAAGTCATTTTTTTTAATTAGATTGGGGTATGTGACATTCCTTTCTCTTTAAAAAAATTTTATCCTCGAAATTCGTACCTGATTGTTAGAACAGTGCATGATACTTTTGTTGGATCTCATCTTCAAGTTCCCATGTAACATTTTCTATTCCGTGATTATTCTATAGTACTTTGACCAGATCTATTTCCTTTGTTCTTAGTTTTTTTATGTCAAATCCTAAGGTATTGACTAGTTTTTCTTCATAAGTTAGATTTTGACGAAATTGAAGTGGTTGGTAGTCTAGTATATGATCTAGATCGAGTTGATACTTTCGAAATAATGATACATGGAATACATCATAGATTCTAGATAAAGTTGGTGGTAGGACTAACTAATATGCTACTTTGCCAATTCATTCCAGTATCTCAAATGGTCAAATATATCTTGAACTCAATTTTCTCCTTTTTCCATGTTCAATAATTCCTTTATGAGGGGACACTTTAAGGAAAACTTGATCTCCCACTTGGAATTCCAAATCTTTTTTATAATGGTTAGCATAACTTTTTTATCTGTTTTGAGCGGTCATCATTCTTTGTCTTATTATCTTGATTTTGTCAAGAATTTTTTCTATCCATGGTATAGTATTTGGTGCATTCATATTTCTTTCCCCAATTCTATCCCAATAAATTGGTGGTCTACATTTCCTTCCATATAATGCTTTGTAAGGAGCCATACCAATTATCGAATGAAAACTGTTATTGTATGCGAATTCTACAAGTGGTAGATGCTTATCCCAACTTCCCTTGAAATTTAAAACGCATGCTCGAAGCATATCTTCTAATACTTGAATTGTGCGTTCAGATTGTCCATCAGTTTGAGGATGAGAACTTATACTAAATTTCAATTTGGTACCTAAAAGTTGCTGTAATTGTTTCCAAAGTCGAGAAGTAAATCTTGGATTTCTATCAGAAACAATACTAAGAGGTATTTCATGTAATTTAACTATCTCATCCACATATACCTTACCCAATTTTTCAATGGGATAAGTCATTTTGAATGGCAAGAAGTGAGAGAATTTGGTGAACCTATTCACAATTACTCATATTGCATCATGCCCATTTTTACTTTTTGGTAATCCACAAACAAAATCCATAGTTATTTCATCCCACTTCCATTCTGAAACTGGTAAGGGTTGCAGCAATCCAAATGGTTTTTGATATTCTATTTTAACTTGTTGACATGTTAAACATGTAGAAACATATTCTGCAATATCCCTCTTCATGTTATTCCACCAATAATGTTTCTTCAGATCTTTATACATCTTAGTTCCTCAAGGGTGGATGATATATTTTGAGCAATGTGCCTCCTTAAGGATTTCTTTTCATAAGACTTCATTTTAAGGTACACAAATTCTTTCTCGGAACTTTAACATTCTATTCTTAATCTCTTGATAATCTGACGATTCATTTCTTCTAACTTTTTCCCTGATCTTTTTCAGTTCTTAATCCTGTTCTTAAGCATTCTTGATCCTTGAGTATAAATCAATTCGTGATTTTATATTGGCACATCTAATTCATTGGTGAATCTTGATATGCGTCCAACAGATCAACTATTCTATCATCTCCCATTCTTTTACCCTTACTTTTGCTATCTTCACTTTTCTACTAAGCGTATCTGCGACTACATTTGCTTTCCTTGGTTGGTAGTTGATGGTACAATCATAATTCTCAAGGTATTCTATCCATCTTCTTTATCTCATATTGAGTTCTTTTCGAGAAAATAAGTACTTCAAGTTCTTGTGATCTGTAAATATCTCGAAAGCAACTCCATACAGATAGTGTCTCCACTTCTTAAGGACAAATATTATAGTAGTTAACTCTAAATCATGTGTGAGATAGTTTTGCTATAGGGTTTCAATTGTCATGATGCATAACCTATAACCTTTTCTTTTTGCATTATCACACCCCCTAATCCTTCTTTTGATGTATCGATATATACTACAAAACCATATTTTCCTTCGGGCAAAGCAAGTATTGGAGCTGTAGTTAATCTCTTTTTTAATTCAAGAAAACTTTGCTCACACTTGTTATCCCAATCAAACTTAGTATTTTTTTGAGTTAGCTTTGTCAATGGTCCGGTCAACCTTGAAAAATCTTGCACAAATCTCCGATAATAACCTACTAATCCTAAGAAGCTTTGTACTTCAGTTATCGTCTTTGGTGTTTTTCATGATAAAATGGATTCTACCTTAATGGGATCAACAGAAATTCCATCCACAAATATTTTGTGACCCAGAAAAATAACTTTTTCTAACCAAAATTCATATTTGCTAAACTTGGTATACAATTTATTTCCCCTAAGTTTTTACAACACACAATGCTCTTCTTTTGATTTTGAGTACACCAGTATATCATCTATGAAAATCATCACGAAACAATCAATATATTGATGGAATACCCTGTGCATTAAATTCATGAACGTAGCTGGTGCATTAGTTAATCCAAAAGACATGACCACAAACTCGAAATGACCATATCGAGTTCTGAAAACAATCTTAGGAATATCCTCTTTTTTAATTCTCAATTGATAATACCCTTGTCTGAGATCAAACTTGGTGAAAACTTTAGTACCTTGTACCTGATCAAACAAATCACCTATCAAAGGCAAAAGGTATTTGTTTTTTATTATAACATTGTTTAATTCTCGATAATCGATACACAATCGTAATGTACTATCTTTTTTTCTTGACAAATAACGCAGGAACTCCCCATGGTAATACACTTGGTCGTCTGAACCCTCTTTCAAACAAATCTTGCACCTGTACCTTAAGTTCTTTTAATTCTAGAGGAGTAATTCTATATGGAGCATTTGATATCGGTTCTACTCCTCGAACAAGATCAATACTGAATTCTATTTCCTTTTCTGGAGGTAATGTTGTTAATTCTTCAAGAAACGCATCTGAGTATTCTCTCACTATAGGGATATTCTCAATTTTCTTCTTTTCAATGGGCTGATTTATAAGATAAGCAAGATATACAGTACATCTCTTATAAAGGAGTTTTCTAGAGTGTGCCCCAGATATAATAAGATTAGAAAAGAGTTTACTATCTCCTATCAATTTAACCTCAACTTGTCCTGGAATACAAAGTTTTACTTCATTTGTTCTGCAATCTATTTTTGCATGATGCTGAAATAACCAATCCATTCCTAGTATCACATCATATTTTTGAATGGGTAGAATTATCAAATCTGCCAGAAATTCTTTTTCCGTAATCTTGATTTTATATGACTTTACTACAATTTCAGTAGCCATATTACTTCCCATTGGAGTACTTATCTCTAATATGTATAGTAACTTTTTAACCTCAACATCTAAGATTTTTATTCAACTAGGAGTAATAAATGAATGTGTGGAACCAGAATCAAATAATATCTTAACCTTATGGTTATTGAACAGTAATGTACCTTCCACGACATTAGATGCTTCAGGGATTTTTTATCCTTCTATAGCAAAAACTCTTCCTTGCATCCTGGTTTTATTATTTTGATTGCCTTGTCTTTGACCTTGAGGTAGACTTCTCTTCCCTACTGTCTTGGGACAATCTTTAATATAGTGTTTATTATTTCCATATCTCACACATTTCTCAACCTTTAGCCAACAACTAACTTCATCATGTCCTAACTTTTGACAATAATTACAAGTCTCTCTGCTTTTCTTGCTTACTAGAACTTCCCATACCTTTTTCTTGGTTTTGGGATGCTAAGCCATTAGAGCTCCTCTTTATCATCTTTGTAATTCCTTGAAACCTTCCCTAATGCCAATTTGCTGAAGTTGTTCTCTGACTAAGTCCTACTTGTCGTTTATTTTTGCTATCTTCTGCTTGGCATGCAAACTCTATAGCCTTAGAATAATAATAGGGGCTAAAACATCTTGAATTTCCCAACGTAAGCCCCTAATGAAGCGTTTAATTCTATCATCTTCAGTTGATATTAATGAAGGAGCGAACTTTGAAAATTTTGTAAATTTGGTCTCATATTGAGCCACTGTCAAATGATTTTGTTTAAGAACAAGAAATTATTTTTCTCGTTTCTCTCGAATGTGGCGTGGGTAATACTTTTCATTGAATTCTTTCAAGAAATTTTCCCACGTACGTGGTGTATTGTTTTGTTCCCACTTATATGAGATGGTTCACCACCATTCTCTAGCTATCCCGAAAAGTTGATATACGACTAACCTAACTTTTCATTCATCTGTATAGTTTAATACTCAAAAATTCCTTCTATCTTTTCTAACCACAATTCAGCTTTCTCATCATATATATATCTTCCATCAAACCTTGGAGGATGGAACTTCAGAAATCGTTCCAAGACGATATCGTCAGGTTGTTCAATGTTTGGTGACAAGTCATGATGAGACTGGTGGTTGGCTATGTTGTTCTATTATTTGGAATACTTTATCTAGTGAGCAATCACTTGATCCAAAGAGTTTGAGACTTGATTAATTGAATTGTCTTGTTGTCACCTTGCTCTAACCATCTTAATACCAATACTCCAAGAAAAGACCTTCAAAATAATGAGAATAGTTAATATGTCAAAAAGATACAAAAGATCTCAAGTATTAATACAACTCATTAATGTACAACTATAAAACATATTTCTAAGTACTTTTGGCAACACTCATGATTTGATCCTCAGAAGTTTAGTTAGCTATGCTACAAATTTCAACTAATTTTCTAAGTGTTGGTTATGTTCCTGGCTATCCCTTTTTGCCACATCACATAAGTCATATAGACCCATTTGTAAAGCTTGGATCTTGTCCTCATAATTTTGGATAATTTTCACAAATCCTAACCTTTCCCTTTCCAGTAACCTATTTCTCTTGGTCAGTTGATCAATTTCTTCATCTGCCTTAGTACAATATTCGGCCAGGAATTAATCCCACTTCTTCTGGTAATCAAGTTTTTCTTTTAGCACTAGATTTTCGTGTTTCACTGTAATCAATTCTTCTCTTCTCCTATTGCTGTCGTAACAGGTCTCATATGCTAATTTCTGTTCCACCTCTATTTCCTTCTTAGCCTCTTCTAGTTATTGATGAAGCAAGCTATAAGCTTGGTAATTACGAATCAATTCTTGTTGTAACTCATTGATTTCTTTTACTTGGGCATCCATTACCAAATATTTCCTTGATGGCTTAGTAGACTCTACCTTTTCTTCACTATCTTCTATTAAAATGTAATGACCCTCATTATTTGGCTCATCAACTTTTTCTCTTATTTCCTCAGAGGGATCTTCCTCCATCGATAACTGATCTTTATCTGGCTCCATGGCTACAAAATTTCTGACAATCTTAGAAAAATTCTCATGAGATATAATAATTATTTCTAATTATGATGAATGCTTAAATGTAAAGGTTTTTACTTAATATCATCATTTTCTAAACTTGGACCCTGATACCACTCAATTGTTACACCTCAAATCCACCCCCTCACCTGGGTTTTATCGGCGATGGACTGTTTGGCTCTCGTTAGGGCTCGATAACTTACATGAGTAGCAATAGTTATGCTAAAATAATAGATTTTCTTTATTCAATCATTATAAATATTACAAACATCTTTTATACATGATAAAGCAGTGAAACTTATATACTAGAAAGGTAATCCACAACAAGACTATCTCTATCTACCCATTTAATTCTCTTCGACTTCCATTCCTGCAGGATCTAAAATAATTTATGGTATGAGCTTGATAGCTCAGTGAGGTCAGTGTGTGCATGTGTGAAAATCATTTCATTGTAAAATTGTATGATAACGACTTCATTATAAAATCTTTTGAAAAGTTCTCAATACAGTAGTAACATGCACAAATAATAATAATAAAAGTAACACGTAACAGTATAGTACAGATAACAATTCACTAGCATCTTATCTCTTCATTATAAGAATAGTCTACTTATCCCTCCTAGGAGGTCCATTTCTAAAAAGGCATATCAGTCTCGCCCGCATTAAGTGGATAAATCTTCTGTCCAAAATAATGAGGTGCTACCAATATGTATTTTGATGCTCGACAAAGCCCTTACTTGCTCGAACAATCTCCACACATATCAGTTATATAGCAATCACAAACACATACATTAATGGAGTTAGAGTAAATCATGGTAACAGTAATAAAATATGGTAGCAATGAAAAAATATGGAAACAGTACTAAAAAAGGATAGTCATAAAAATCATGGTAATAGTAGTAAATTATGGAAATAACAGGAATTCATGATATGGTATTTATGCATAAAACATATGAATACAAAGAATACTCACCTCAAAGTGTTAATTAAGACTGGTCTTGCCTTTTTCCTACTCTTCCTTTCTCTTTCCCTTTCCTTTCTCTCTTTTCCTTTCTCTCTTTCTTTCTTTCTTTCTCTTTTTCTCTCCTTAGCTGAATTTGATTTGGAATGGAAGGGGATGAGGGTATTTATAGGTATTGGAGGGTAATGGATTGTTGACATGTGTTAGGACAATTGTTCATTATCTAGATTGCTTGTTCTTGATACAAGACATGTGTAAGGACACTTGTTAATTATGGAGGTCACTTATCCTTTATGCTAGACATGTGTCCTTCCATGTGTCTTAATTTCTGAAGAACAAGTGTTTTGGACGGTGTTGTCCTATGTGGACGAATGGTGGTGTCTCTTTGGTGCAATTCATATGTTTATAGTTTCCTTATTTTAGTTTATTTACTTAAGAATTACACGTAAATAAGAAAATACCCCCTATTTAGATTCAATACAAATAGTTTCAGAATCGAATTTTTTATAGATAAAAAGTCAACTCTCCTTTCTAAGAATAAAATTCGGAATGACTAATTTTGTCGAATGTTATTTGGAGAGCTAATAACTTAGAAAAATTCTAGAAAAATAGGTTTTCATCTAATTTAATCATAAGGAACAATTACCGGAACTTTTTATTCTTATTTCTAGATATTTCAGATACCTCATTTTTGGGGTACATAGTTTCTAGCGAGCTGGTCAAATCTGTGTTCTTAACACCCCAAGTCTTTGATTTCATACTCATTTCATTTATTTGAGTATTCTCACTAATCCACAATTAATAATAAGTCATTTCTTGTAATTAGATTAGGGTATGCGACATAACCAACCCGGATAATCCCACAGGTGAATGCGGATCAATCCATAACCTGTGTGACCCATAGGTTTTGTTTTTAATGTCTGTCTCCTCCAATCTAGTGAATCATCCAATAATTCCTTGCACTTCTACCCCATCCCCAGCTCCTGCATTGACTCTGGAGAGCTCGGTGATGGTGACTCAAAGGGAGAGCTTGAAGATGAGTTGCGGAATCGAGTTGCAGAGGGATTTGATTGAGTTTGATATGGAGGTACAGAGTGATGAGGAGTAATAGGAGGATTTGGATTCTTCGTTGGATTCATGAAATAGTGTTCTGATGAGGTGGATGAGAAGGAGCATGGTGGAGATTACAACTCAAATCGAGAGACTGAGAAAGTGAGACAACAGGCTTTTGATAAGGATAAGAGATAAGAACCACGCACCTTTCCTTCTCTCTCTAAACTTCATCTGAAAACTCTTTTATTTTCATTTTCTGATTACTATGATGGCACCACAAGATAACAGATAAGGGAGACGAGACCAAAAAGATAAGAGTTGAGGAAAAATGACTAAACTACCCCTAATACAGGAGTTTGGGATTTTAGAAATCTTTCGAACAGTTGTTCATCGTTAGGTATTTTAGTTATGATAAAATTCTTCTTATATTTTTATGATATTATGTGTTGGTAACATAGGAGAGATAGAAGGAAGACAATATGGTTTGTAAAGAGGCAAAACTCTAGAACTTTCAAAAGAGAATTAATACTTTAAAAAGAAATATTATTAATGATGAATGCCAAAATGATGATACACTATAAGTATTTATAGGGAATACAAATTTCAAACATTTAAAAACTATAAAAACTAGAAAACTAGAAAAATATGGAAACCATAAAAATTAGAAAACTAAAAACTAGAAAAAATATGAAATTAGAGAAATTAAGAAATTAGAAAAAGTAAGAAATTATGAAAATTAGAAACTAACTAAAAAAATATTAAAAAACTTAAAAAGGCCAAAAAATTAACGGACTCCTTTTCATGAGCTGATCTCGTGTAGCCCAATAATTATTTGAAATTTGTCCCACATCAGTCTCCATACCTGAAAAAAAGCTCGCCCTCGAGTGATGCCTCAAATGTCTATATCCATATCCTCAACCCTCTCCATTGATTTTCTTACATAAAAACATATGTTGAGTATGACAAATATCAAAACAACTCCAATAACCAAGTAATCATAGTCAACCATAAATTTTTCTACCCCACCCACGTGCTTGTCTGAATTAAAATGATAATAAACTTTCCTATTTGTTGGATCAATCTTGAAACATTCAGCTCCTGAATAAAAAATATCCATCTTCTTTCTAACTATGTTGTGAATTAGTTTTATGATACTGTGGACTTCCACTGTTCCATATGTAACACTTGGTAGCAAGAGGGTGAATGCAAAGTAGTTATGAGTTGATGACACCATAACTTCATATGATAGATTTTTCAGATTTTTCAAAGAGCTTGTTCCTATCTAACCTGTTCTAAGCACTATCACTTTCTTCTTTGTTTCAACCTCTAATGAAGCAATGACATTTGTAGACTTCAATGGTTTTGGTCAGCCAATACTCTCCATACCACGCAATGAGTTTGAATCTGTATATGCAACAAGACCACCCCTACTGGTTTGAAAGAGTTCATTCCTTTGTCTATCATATTGCTTAGGGATCAGCAGCACCTTTTTGACCACCATAGTTTACACATTTTCATCTTTCTTCATCTGGCTTACAAAGTCATTCCTCATCAGCAGACCTTTCATCATCCTCTCTACCATAGTCGACCAGATGAATTTGATAGCATTGAGGGCAATTGTTAGACTTATGTCCAACTTGCCTGCACCTGTAACACTTATCTCCTGTCGGTTTTGAGTAAGGGTTGTTGTTGGCTGGTTCCTTCGCATGCTCCTTCTCTATCATATTTTTCTTTACAGGTTTAGAATTTGACCATGTAATGACTCTTGGACTTGCCCTAGATGACTCACCAAAGAGTTTATGGGTGCCATCATTCCCATAATATTCCCTAAACCCCATTAAGTTTACTCTTTAGGCCATATTCTGGGTTTTGCTGAGAGTTAAAATGATTTGACAACCAATTCTATTACGAATCGCAGGTATCAATCCATGAATATACCTCACCATTTGTTGACTTTCAGTCTCCATCAAATTATTTTGTGCCAACATAGACAAAAATCTATGGCTGAATATATTGCATTGCAGTATATTTAGCTACAGATTTTTGCCTCTGCATTAATGTTTGGTATTGATGGAACAAAAATTATCATAATCTGGAGGAAGAAATCTGGTCAAAACCTTATTGGTTGCTTTCCCAAACGCCTTCGTTGGATCTAAGTCTATTCCCACCACAAAAAAGCTCATTCATTTAATCGATATGCCACCAGTTTTACTTGCATATTCTTTGGAATCTCTGTGAAGTCAAAAAATCTCTCAACCTCTGTTACCAAATCTAGAAAATCTTTAATATTTAAATTTCCATTGAATGAAGAGATATCTACTTTCAATCGAAACTCTTCATATCGATATTGACGAGTTGCCTTAGAATTAGGATTATGACCAAAAAACTCAGCAACCTCCTCGTCTAAAGAATCATCCTCGTTGGTTTAAACCCCACGAGGTTGTTGTGGTAATATAGGACTGGAGTAAGGTCTCAAAGCGATTCTCCTAGTGCCACCATCAGCTCCTAGATTGCCTTGATTTGCTCGCAACGTCTGTAATTCAGTTTCTTTTTGTTCTATTCCGACAGATAGACTTTGAATTGCAGTCGTCACAGCTCACAACTCTCTGAGCACGTCAGAAAGAATACCACATTCACCGTCCTAGTTGGCCATCGCAAGGAAAAACTTTGGCTCTGATATCACCTAACACGAGAGAGATAGATTTAAGACAATAGGATTTGCAAAGAGATAAAACTTTAAAACTTTTAAAAGAGAATTAATACTCTAAAAAAGAAATATTATTAATGATGAATGCCAAAATAATGAAACATTATAAGTATTTATAGGTAATATAAACCCTAAAAATTAGGAAATTATAAAAACTAGGAAACTAGAGAAATATAAAAATAAAAAAAAATTATGAAACTAAAAATGAGAAAAATTAGGAAACTAGCAAAATTAAGAAATTATAAAAATTAGAAACTAATTAAAAAAATACTAAAAAACTTAAATGGCAAAAAAACCAATGAACTCCTCATTTTCTTGAACTGATCTCGCGTTTAAAATCTGTCCAACATCAATTGGAGGTATTAAGACAAAGTAACATATCATGAAAGTTGGGCCGAAAAAATTTATCAAACATTGTTTGAGAATTATTGATTGATAATTGTGTTTTATATCTATTATTTATATTTTATTTTTTTCTTATTTGCTATTTTGAAAGAATAAAAATATAAATTTATGAATTTTTAAGTTTTAATTTTTATTATATGATTATATTATATTTTATAAATATTGTGATTGATATTTTATATTTTAAAAAGTATAATTATATATACTTTTATATTTTAAAATAATAAAAAACGATTGAATCAATAATCCAACAGTTTAATCGATTGAACCATAAATTTTAAAATAAACGAGTTAATATACAGGTTGGGTTTTATAGATGAGAGTGATGTCTTTCTAAGTGCTTGAACAAAATTCAAAATAAATAATATGAATTTTCAATTAATTCTGTTGTGCTACATCCACAATTTGGCATGGCTTGGTGCCGATAATTGTGTTGTGGACACAATACATATACGGATATAATTTCTTTTTTAAAAAATTTTCAAATAATAGAAGAAAAAAATTTTAAAATTAATATATATATATATATATATATATATATATAATTTTGAAAACTCGATATAATATATCAAGTTTTAAAATCTTGATATATTTTAAAAAATGTGTAAATAGTATATATTAAATTTTGAATATTCAACGTATTTAAAAAGATATGTGAACAATACATAAATTGTTCAATTTTTAAAAAATTATATTTGAGAGTAATATTATAAATTTTAAAAATAAAATAAAAATGTTTTATTTGTATTGTTTTATTTTTTTATTATTATTTTTTTAAAAATAAAACGTTACATCCGTACAGCTCTCTTGTGGGCACATCAGCATGAATTGATTTTTCATCTAAAATAAATTTCATCTCTCTCTCTCTCTATCTGTCTCTCTCTCAACGCTCTTCTGAATTTGAAATCTTGGTTTCGACTTCTCCTGTTCAGCCACAGCAAGTACCAGAAACTATGAATCGTGAGTTGGACTTTGATGCAAAAGTTTCCGATGTCTATCAATGTATGGCTTGAAGCTTGTGCGTAAAGATGGGATTCTTCGGAGTTTCAATTTGATAAAAGAATGCAAGAATTGTAGAAAATATGAAGTTGGGTTGACTCTAATTGTAGAAACCAAAGAAGAGTTTGTTAAATATAGTTTGCAATATACATTGTGGGTATTTGTCCCACATTGAAAAGTTGAAAAGAAGTTGATGGGTTTATAACCCATCAAATTTGAAACCATTTAAATTTAGTTGAAATGGTGTATTGGAGGGAAAATGAAATTTTCTTCAAATAACCCTAAAAATAATTAATAAAAAAATAAATAATTATTTAAGGGTCAAAGATAGGGCACTTGGGGCAATGAGATGAAGTGATTTGGACACTTCGGCTATTTATTTTTATTCAAAAGACACATTTTTGAAAATTAAATAAATAAGTGTCTTTTGATTAAAATGTAACTTCCCTACAATGAAGTGATGCCTTTTAAGTAAATTAATGATTTTTAAATCAAAAGGACATATTCGTTGTGCCCTTTAAGTGAAGAGATATACATCCTTCATTCTCTATAAATAATTCCTACCACCGTTGAGAAAACAGACTTAGAATTTTCTCTCATTGGCAATACAATAAGACTTCGTCCTCTTGAAATTCTCTATTTCGTTCTTGGGAGAAATTTGAGATTTTGCTGTCTTAAATTTCTATTTCGACTTGCATATCCTGAAGGAATCTGCCATCAACCCAGACAGCAATATAGTCGGGGCATAATTTCCTTAAGGACAGTGATCATCTCACGTGCAAGCCCTTTAAAAATTTCATTTCGAAGATCCTCCAATTCTAACAATCTTAAGAAAATTATTCTGCAATGGAGGTTACTGTTCCCGAAACTACTTTTAACAAAATACCAAATGGTGGTTCCGACTCTATCTTCAACAAGATGTTCAACCCGGAAATGTTCAAACTCGATCGCTTTGATGGAACAAATTTCACTCGTTGGAAGGATAAAATAATCTTCATTCTTACCGAGTTGAATGTTGTTTATCTCTTGTTTCCCAACTTATCGAATGTTCTAGAACCAAATGATAATGACACTGATGAAGTCAAAACCCTTCGTCGAAAACGCCAGGATGATGAAGTTCGTTGCAGAGGATTCATTCAGAACTCTCTCTCTGATCGACTGTATGATCTGTTTCGACCACTCAAGACTCCGCAAGAAATCTCGAAAGCATTGGAAAACAAATACACATCTATGAAGCAAGGTACGGATAGATTTCTCAGCATGAAATTTTTTGAGTTTCAAATGGTTGATAATAAATCTGTCATGGAACAAGTGGATGAATTGCTTGTCCTAGTATCTAGACTCAAGGATTTAAAGGTTGAAGTGTCTGATCAACTTCAAGTGGCTGCAGTGATTGTAAAATTACCAACCACTTGGAATGACTATCGAAAGAAACTATTGCACACTTCTGAGGATTTTACTATAGACCAACTTCTAAAGCATATTCGAATTGAAGAGGAAACTCGTAAACGTGAAAACAAGTATGCTTTAGAGTCGGAAAATAAGATAAATCAAGTTGAGTCTAGTACTAAGAAAGGAGGAAACACAGGAAAGAAGAGAAAACATGAAAACATCTCCAAAGATGGTTCTGATAATAATAAGAAAAACAAGACATGTTTTTTCTGTGGAAAGAAAGGTCATTTTAAGAAAGAGTGCAGATTTTATAAGAAGTTAAAGATGGAGGAAAATGCTGGGAAAAACAAGGCAAATGTTGTTGAAACTCAGTCCAATCCTACAAATGTGTCAGAAATTATTGCCATGATTGCAAGGCTTAATATCAGCATGGTTACAGAATGTAATATGGCAACAACAGGAAAATCTTCTGATTGGTGGTATGACTCCGGTGCTACTGTACATGTTTGTAATAACAAAGAACTTTTCAAGGATTATACAATAGCAACCAAAGATGAAAAGGTTCTTATGGGCAATCATGACACGACCAAAGTTCTTGGAAAAGGAACCGTCGAACTGCAATTTACATTTCGAAAGAAGTTGATTTTGACAAATGTTTTCCATGTTCCGGATGTGAGGAAAAATCTGATCTCTGCAAGTCTGTTGTGCAAGAAGGGCCTAAAGGCTGTCCTAGAGACAGAAAAACTTATTGTATCTAAGAATGATGTATTTATTGGACAAGGATATTCATGTGATGGCATATTCAAATTAAGTATTAATAAAGTTAAAGTTTCTGTTTATATTGTTGATTCTTCTTTTAATTTATGGCATGAACGTTTATCACATGTTAATTACAATACAATTAAATTCATGTCTAAATATGGTTTGATTTCTTGTGCAAATAAAGAATCTGGAAAATGTGAAGTATGCATACAAGCCAAAATGACTAAGAAGTCATTCCCCAAAAATGAAAGGACTTCAGAGTTACTTGAACTTGTGCATTCTGATATATGTGAATTAAATGGTCATTTAACTAGAGGTGGGAATAGATATTTTATAACTTTCATAGATAACTATTCCAAATTCACTCATGTTTACCTGATGAAAACAAAGGATCAAGCATTTGAAATATTTAAATGTTATAAAGCATTGGTGGAAAATCAATTGGAAAAGAAAATTAAAATACTACGAAGTGATCGTGGTGGGGAATATTTTCCAACTGAATTTTTTAATTTTTGTGAAGAAAATGGTTTGATTCATCAAACAAGTGCACCCTACACCCCACAACAAAATGGTTTGGCAGAAAGAAAAAATAGAACATTGGTTGATATGGTTAATTCCATGTTAATGCATGCAAAACTACCAACAAATTTATGGGGAGAAGCTTTATTAACGGCTTGTCATGTACACAACCGAATACCTTCAAAGAAAACGAAAAGTTCTCCATATGAGACTTTGAAAAGAAAGAAACCAAACTTGGGTTATTTGAGGGTATGGGGCTGCATTGCCTATTATAGGGTTCCAGATCCAAAAAGAACAAAACTGGGTCCTAGAGCTCTTAAAAGTGTCTTTGTGGGATATGCTGAAAACTCAAAAGTATATAGATTATTGGATTTGAACTCAAATGTAATTATAGAGTCGAGAGACGTTGAGTTTTTAGAAACTACGTTTCTTGATGACCGAACTGTGAATCCACAATTAAATGAAGGAATTCCTTCTCCCACTTTGGCACAGGATACTGTTGTACACCCTAATTCTTCCTATAAACGAAAGTTAATTGATTTGTCTGCTGATCCTAAAAGAAGTAAAAGGGTGCGAAAAGAAAAGAACTTTGGTTCTGACTTTATTTCTTCACAATCATTAACATTCTTGGTTGAAGGAAATAGAACTGAGATAATAAATAAAATACCCATCGTATTGTATTTAGAGAATGATCCCAAAACATATAATGAAGCATTAGCTTCAAGAGATTCTGCTTTCTGGAAAGAAGCAATAAATGATGAGATGGATTCTCTTTTAGCAAATGGTACATGGGTGTTAGTAGATCTACCTCAAGGTTCAAAACCAATTGGATATAAGTGGATATTTAGAAAGAACTATAATACTGATAATACTATGCAAACCTTTAAGGCAAGACTAGTTGCTAAAGGTTTCAGACAAAAGGAAGGAATAGATTATTTTGATACATATGCTCCTGTTGCTAGGATTACTTCTATAAGAGTGTTGTTTGCTTTAGCTTCAATCTATGATTCACATGTCCATCAAATGGATGTTAAAACAACATTTTTGAATGGTGATCTTGATGAAGAGGTATATATGGAGCAACCAGAAGGATTTGTCCTTACTGGTAATGAAAAGAAAGTTTATAAATTAGTAAAATCCTTGTATGGCTTAAAGCAGGCTCCGAAACAATGGCATGAAAAATTTGATAATGTGATATTATCAAATGGATTTAAACATAATGGAGCAGATAAGTGCATTTATTCCAAATTCACTAAAGACTTTGGAGTAATCATATGTCTTTACGTAGATAACTTGTTAATCATTGGAACTAACATGAAAGGTATAAATGATACTAAAAAGTATCTGACTCATCAATTCAAAATGAAAGATTTGGGAGAAGTCGATACGATTTTAGGAATCAAAATTAAGAAACATAGTGGGGGTTATGCTTTGTGTCAAGCATAATATGTGGATAAAATACTTCCAAAATTTAACTACTTAGGAATTAAAGAAGTTAATACCCCATTTGATGTTTCTAACAAACTGATGGAAAATTCAGGAAGGTCTGTTAGTCAATTAGACTATGCTAGTGCAATTGATAGTTTGATGTATGCCACGCATTGCACTAGACCTGACATTGCTTTTGTAGTATGTAAACTTTCAAGGTTTACACATAATCCCAATACAGATCACTGAAGAGCTATTGGAAGGGTTCTTAGCTATCTTAAAAGAACCAAATCTTTGGGATTATTTTATAACAAATTTCCTTCGGTATTAGAAGGTTACACTGATGCTAGTTGGATAACTAGTGTTAATGACAACAAATCAACATCTGGTGGGATATTTAAACTAGGTGGAGGAGCAATTTCTTGGGCCTCCAAGAAATAAACATGTATTACTCATTCGACCATAGAGTCAGAATTTGTTGCATTAGCAGCAGCAGGTAAAGAGGCGGAATGACTAAGGAACTTGTTGTTAGACATAGAGTTGTGGCCATAACCGATGCCAGCAGTCTCGTTACATTGTGACAGCGAAGCAACTATGTCTACAGCATTCAACAAAATTTATAACGGTAAATCTAGACATATTGCTTTAAGACATGAATATGTTAGACAATTGATTTCTGAAGGTATAATCACAGTTGTCTATGTAAGATCTAGTAGCAATCTTACCGACCCATTAACCAAAGGACTATCGAGAGATAGAATTAAAAGTACTACAAATGAAATGGGTCTAAGACAATTTTAATTTATCACTGGTAACAGGAACCTTACCTTTCTTATTGCTTAGCAATTTTAAAGGTTTAAAAGGTAACAACAAGTTACGTCAGTGATAGGTCGCAAGCATTAGAATTTTAATGCTTAAGAAAAGGAGGGTGAATAATAATTATTCTTAATAAAGTTTGTTCGGTTCAAGAACAAGGAAAATCTAAATATGAGATTTTCAAACTTCACCGATATAAACACAAGAAGTGGTGCCGTTTCTAATAAAGTTGGGTATAAACTTTATAAGTGTTTAAGAATTCAGGAGATAGCACACGGCCATATTATGGTGCTAAAGCTCACGGTGAACGTGTTAGAGATTTGTAAAGAATTATATGTATTATCTTTTCCGATCTTGTCATGAGAAATTAAGATTTAATAATTACTCACCATAAATTTCGACAAGATTTTGAAAAGATTAGTACTACCTTTAAGTTTAAGTCAAGAGACATCTATTGCGGAAATAATTCTAATAAAAGTTGTACTGCTAATGGATATTACAAACTAAGTGGGGGATTGTTAAATATAGTTTGTAATATACATTGTGGGTATTTGTCCCACATTGAAAAGTTGAAAAGAAGTTGATGGGTTTATAACCCATCAAATTTGAAACCATTTAAATTTGGTTGAAATTGTGTATTGGAGGGAAAATGAGATTTTCTTCAAATGACCCTAAAAATAATTAATAAAAAAATAAATAATTATTTAAGGGTCAAAGATAGCGCACTTGGGCACTTGGGGCATTGAGATGAAGTGATTTGGACACTTCGACTATTTATTTTTATTCAAAAGACACATTTTTGAAAATTAAATAAATAAGTGTCTTTTGATTAAAATGTAACTTCCCTACAATGAAGTGATGCCTTTTAAGTAAATTAATGATTTTTCAATCAAAAGAACATATTCGTTGTGCCCTTTAAGTGAAGAGATATACATCTTTCATTCTCTATAAATAATTCCTCCCACCGTTGAGAGAACAGACTTAGAATTTTCTCTCATTGGCAATACAATAAGATTTCGTCCTCTTGAAATTCTCTATTTCGTTCTTGGGAGAAATTTGAGATTTTGCTGTCTCAAATTTCTATTTAGACTTGCATATCCTGAAGAAATCTGCCATCAACTCAGACAGCAACATAGTAGGGGCATAATTTCCTTAAGGATTGTGATCATCTCACGTGCAAGCCCTTTCAAAATTTCATTTTGAAGATCCTCCATTCCTAACAGAGTTCAACTCAAATTCCAAGTTTGAGTGAATTGGGTCAACACGAAAACGACGAAGGAACTGAAAACAAGGGTCATAGGATTCAAGGAGTATAGAAGAAACTGCTGTAGTGCTGTCACCCACTGTCAAGGACTGGTAATGGGTATGGAGAAGCTGCTTCTCATAAGAATGTGGAAAGAAAGAGGAAGAGCAGAACACATAAAGGTGTTAAAAGAGTACTTGGAGACTAATGGGACCAGGCCATTCTGGCAAGACTCCTCGGTTTCTTGGTATGCTTCCTTTCTCATGTTCATTTGTATCTTGCTTGAAATGGGTGATCTCACCTTTGCTTGAATATTTCAAATCAGATGCCTTCTTTGCCATGCGCATGAATTGCTGTACTAGGGAAAATTTCTTGCTATTTTGGTAGAGGGGCCGTTGGTCCAATAACATATGCAGGAAAATTTATTCAACTCTACCAAATTGCTTTTCAGTATTTTACTATTATTTATTTTTTCAGTTGAAAGGAAAGAACCTGTGCTTTCAGGTTCTAATAAGAAATTGTAAGGTTTAGGGTATTGAGGCCTTTTATTGTCTTTAGTCAGAAAAGTTAGCTGTTGAATTACTTGGAAATATCTTTCTGTACATTAAGTAGGAGTAGAAATTGTCAGCCCTATTTTGCATCAGGGTTGACAACACAAGTAAACAGGGGCTTAGTTTATGGTTCACATATCCATTTATCATCCTTCTGCATTTCAGAAAACTTATTCTCTTTAATGAGAATCTGCAGTACAAAAAGGTATTGACATATTGATATCAATGTTTGATGCATCGTTTGATGCCTGCCCAGTTCTTATTGTTCAATGTGATAAGGAAATTTCTTGCAAATTTTGTAGAGAGGCTGCTGCTTCCATAAAATATGCAGGGAAAATTAGATTTATTTTATTTTATTTTTTGTGTTTTCTTTTCTTTTTTCACAAGTACTATTTTGGTAATACCTTTCCGTTCTTTTGCTAACCTCATTTTCTTGTTCTGCTTGTTATTCTTCCATCCACCTTTTATGTGACAATTTGATGGTTAAATTTTATTCTGAACAGATGGGCTGGCAGCAAAAGGATGTGGAGACCATCAGAGAATCTATGTACATTCAAGGATTGGTGAACACTATTCTTTTGCCTAGCTTGTTGCATCTGAGTTGCCTCATAATTTATTTATGATTTATTTACTTACTTATTTATTTATTTTGCATCTATGCACATGATAGTCTGAATTGTTCATTATTGGTGAAATTTGAGGACACAGTCAGGTTATGCAAATGGTGGTACAAATTGATACTGTCCATGAGTTATAAAATGACAATATATCTCAATAAAAAAAAAGATCCTTTTTCTTCCCAACTATTTTCATCTTTAATGATAAATCATGCTTTACCTCTTCATTACAACTAATTTCATGGTAACCTATGGTTGAAATAAACTACTTTGCGTGGGGCTGAAAATTTGTATCCATTTATGATACCTTTCATGAGAAGTCAGTTTTCCGCTATTGGATGATGAGAAATATAATGCGAATCCATTAGATCCTGCCAATAATCACAATATATGTAGTGAAGGTAACCATATCATAGAAGGAGAGGGCTGTGAGAATGATGCCTCGAATGAACATTGCAGTGGCATACAGAAACCTGCCTTTTTGGTTAGGAGTGAACCCATTTATGATTGTAGACCTCCCGAAGATGGATTTGACTACTTTAGGGGTCTCAGGTACTCCTTTTTTCTCAACTATTTATATTTCTCCTTATCATGGTCAATTTATGATTTCAAAACTAGTAGGGTTGAGATGGTATAATATCTTTTCACGTATTAACTAGTAGTGCAATAATCTCCCACATTCTGAATTTCAGAACCAGGATCTTGAAAAATTCAAGACTTGAAAGTGATGGTACCTAGAGAACCAGCTTTACGTAATGGTATGGATGCAGGAATGCTTTAAGTAGAGAATTGACTATTTACAAAATTCTTAGACCTAGAACTCTATGTTTACCTTTTCCAAAAATATTGATGTTGGAAAGATGTTGTAACGTGAGATAATTTTAGCTTGGAGCTTGAAACAAATTTGATATAGGTGTAATATAGATATGAGTTGAGAATGGAAGAATGTTTATGGTTGTTGAACAGTTTTGCAGCCTGAGGTTGCACGATTTGTAGTTGTTTCTCTTTAGTGAACTGGTCATCAGCTTTAAGACTACTTCACTGGTCATAGCATTATCAAGTGCTGGAAACATGATTGGTGTGCTTTTCTTATCTACAACTACTTACTTTTGTTTATCTTATTCCATTTATTAGCCAATCGACCTCTTTCATCCATATTTTGGCCTCGTGTGTCTGTACAATTCAACCAAAAGCTGCCTTGGTTCTTTCTATCTTTTCTTTTCTGAATGATATTTCTTTTTCTATCCAAAAAGTTTAAAAGAGGAAAAATGGTCTGGATTGGTATGTAACCATCTATGTTTAAATTTTCTTAACTTAAAAGGCAGACCATCCATGTTTAAATTTCTTAAAGATAGTGTCAAGATACTGAACATATACCTTAAGGCACATCTAGCCAGGTTTTAGTTGCCTTAATTACAAGAGTACATAGAAGAGAACAACAGTAGTGTAGAAACAGAAGAGGATGAGGGGGAGTGTGTGCAAACCTTTAAGAGGAAGGTCAGGGTGGGTAAGATTGCAGAATGTGTGCAAACCATTGAGAGAATGGTAGAGAGCAGTGAAGTTGCAGAATGTGTGCAGGGGAAGAATTGTAACCAAGACAACCTATAAAAAAGAAGGTTTCTCTTGTGAATAGGCTTGCACTTTGTAAAAAGTGGGATTAGAAACAGTGGATCCCTTATTAGTTCATTGTGCATAGTTGAGAGGTTTTCTATACTTCACCTTGCCTGGATTTCTTCAAAGAATGTTTGTTCCAAATTATAGGCTTCAAGTGGGTTCAGTAGTTTACGGCTAAGAGGAAGATTATTTATTTGATCTCTTGAGCTAGTTTTTGGTTAGTCGAGGGAGAGAAATTCAAGAGTTTTTTGAGGGTCCCTTGTCAATTTAGTAGATTTCTGACTTAAATCCCTTCAGTTTTGGTGGTCTTCTCAGTTTTTTACAAGTGGATATTACGTCTCTTGATTATTTGCTCCTCTTTTAGGTTGTATATGTTCCCCGATTTGGCGTGTTTTATGATATCTACTTTTGAGACAGGAATTATTATTATTAATTATAAGTTTAAAATTCTTTTGAAAGTTCATAGGGTGAGCTAAAAATAGGAATTAGAACCACTAACCCTAAATTCATAAAAGAAACGGGAATTTAATTTTTGGGTGAAGACTAAATTCCCCACCAAATAGTCAAATAACTACTAAGGGTCATTTTAATTAACAATGGTTACAAAATTATATATATTAAAAAAAATATCAAATGGGATTGAGAACCGTAATCAAACTGGGGGCAGCATGGCTACATGAAATTACTCCCCACTGTTAAGAAAACTGAGATTTTTTCAAATATTTTCTAGAAGTTAAAGTTGGTTTTTGGTATGTGTGATTCATGAATAACTCAAACTCCTAGAATTCTTAAAATGTCTCTTTGAATATTGTGAACCTATTAAATGTAAAGTGTCTCTTGATGAGTAGGGACATCTTATAAGTATTCTTGTACTCAAGCATTTTGTATATATGCAATGTACGCAATGCTGCAAGTAAGGAAATAAAAGAAGAACAATTTCAGCTTCACAATAGGCTTATTTCTATTGCCTCTATATCTGGAAAAACATTGCTGTCAAATGGTATTAGAGCTATTTTCTTAAGGGAGCTGTGCACAAAGACTACCTCAAAAGGTGAAACCAGTAAAAATGTCCTCAAATAATTTTCTCGAAGCAGGTCCTCCCTAGTTTTCTGGAGAAAATTATCACATTGGGCCATTAAATGAAAGCTTATTTGATGGCTCTAAATCTATGGGAAGCTATAGAAGATGAAGGAGAACCAGAACCTCTAGGAGCTGATCCAACTCTGTCATAGATAATGACTTATGAAGAAAAAAAGGCAAGAAGACCAAGGGCTTTAACTTGCCTTCATTCAGCATTATCTGATGCTATCTTCACCAGAATCATGGCATGCCAGACACCAAAGGAAGTGTGGGACACATTAAAGGAAGAATGTGATGGAAATGAAAGGGTGAAGGCTGTCAAACTTCTTACTCTTAAAAGGGAGTTTGAAATGTTAAAAATGAAAGAATGGGAGCTGATGGGAGAAAATTTTCCAGATACAAAGGTAGTGGAGAAAGCCCTTGTAAGCCTACCTGCAAAGTTTGAATCAAAAGTGTCAGTTGAAGAATCATGTGATCTTAAAGCCTTGAAAATTGCAGAACTCATTAGCAAACTTCAAGCTTATGAACAAAGGATACTAACTCGTGAGGATGAAGTTCTTGAAGGAGCATTTCAAGCAAAGAAAACAGGAAGGCCAGGCAAAAAGGAAGCCAAGAAACCTACAAAGGAAAATTTTGGTAAAAGCAAATATGGTCAGAATTCACAAGAACAGGGGAGAAAGGGAAAATTTCTCAGTTGTAGTCATTGTCACCGAACAAATCACAGGGAAGAGGATTGTTGGTTCAAAGGCAAGCCACCTATTCAGTGCAGGTTTTGCAAAAAAATGGGCCATATTGAGAAGAATTGCAGATAGAAGCAAAAGCAAGACCAAGAAAAGCCATTAAAAAAGGCTAACTTCACTGAAGAAGAGGAGGAGCCAAAAGCAAGTCTGTTTATGGTTGTGCAAGAGACACATGAAGTTGCTAGTTGTACTTGGTTTATTGACAGTGACTACACAAATCATATGGCTAAAGATGAAGCATTGTTCACAAATCTGGACAAAACCAACAAGATAAAAGTCAAGCTTGGGAATGGACAGGTTGTGGAGTCTCATGGAAAAGGATCTATCATGGCTCAAACTAAATAAGGTACTAGATTTATCCATGATGTTTTATTTGTGCCTTCTCTTGCTCAAAATTTATTGAGTGTGGCTCAAATGGTGAAAAATGGTTATTCATTATTTTTTAAAAGAATAGCATGCTTTATTTCTGATGATGCAAATGTGCTGGTTACAAAATTGCCAATGGTGGACAAATGCTTTCCTTTAAATTGGGCTTGTGTTGGTGAAGGAGTTAATTTTGTTAAAGAAGATGAATCAAGGTTGTGGCATTATAGATATGGTCATTACAATTATAATGCTTTGATTCAACTATGGAGGCAAAACTTGATGAGATTTATGCCTGAAGTAATAAGACATGATGGTGTTTGTAGCTCATGTCAAATGGGGAAGCAACACAGGGAACCTTTTCCGGCAAATTCCAAATGTCAAGCTAGTGAAAGGCTTCAACTAGTTCATAGTGATGTTTGTGGACCTATGCAAACAGAGTCCATGAACAAAATCAAGTATTTTGTGCTCATTGTTGATGATATGACACGAATGACTTGGATTTATTTCATAAGAAATAAATCACAGGTTTTTTAAGTATTCAAGAAGTTCAAAATGCTAGTTGAGACTCAAAGTGGGTGCAAACTCAAGGCTTTAAGAACTGATAATGGAATGGAGTATAATTCAAAAGATTTTAAAAAATTTTGTAAAAATGCTGGTATTCATCATCAACTAACGAATACATACACTTCTGAGCAAAATAGAGTGGTGGAGAGAAATAACAGAGTCGTAGTGGAAATAGTTAGAGCAATGTTGGATGAAAAAATATGCCAAATTAGTTCTGGGCTGAGGCGGCACACACTACAGTTTATCTATTGAATAGGTTGCCAACAATTGCAGTAGAGGGAAAGACACTAATAAAAGCTTGGAGTCAAGTCAAGCCATCTGTGAAGCACATGAGAGTATTTGGCTCATGCTGCTATGTGCATGTTCCTGCTTCTAGAAGAACAAAATTAGACAAAAAAGCAGAAGTGGGGATTTTCTTAGGATATGCTTCAATGACAAAAGGCTATAGAATTTATAATTTGAAGGAGAAGAGAGTGATGATTAGCAGGGATGTTGTAGTAGATGAAAATTCTTTTTAGAATTGAGACTCTAATAAGGTTGAGCAGCAAAATAATGAAATTCCAATTGATAATTCGGTTTCAAGTTCAAAAGGCCATTTTTCAGCTTCTTTAAACAACCGCAAGCAGGAATTGGATAATGATGATGATGATGATGATTTGGAGAAAATAAAAACAAGGAGTCTTGCTGATATTTATGAAAGATGCATTTTGATGGTAGAAGAGCTTACAAGAATGTTGGATGGGTTAATGCAATACATGAGGAGATGAAAATGATACAGAAAAATAGAACTTGGGAATTAGTTCCCAGACCCAAAAATAAAAATGTATTGGGGTTGAAATGGGTTTATAGAGTTAAACTAAATCTAGATGGTTCTCTCAATAAATTGAAAGCAAGATTGGTGGTCAAAGGATATGCTCAACAGCAAGGGATAGATTACAGTGAAGTTTTTGCACCAAAGGATTTATTAGCATGACACCATTAAATTTTTATTAGCTCTTGCTGCTCAATACAGGTGGAAGGTCTATCATCTAGATGTAAAATCAGAATTTCTAAATGGTAAGCTAAAGGAGGAGATTTTTGTTGAACAGCCCCAAGGTTATGAAGTTTCAAATGGAGATGACATGGTGTATAAGCTAAATATGGCTTTGTATGGCCTTAAACAGGCTCTAAGAGCATTGTATAGTAAGATTGATGCTTATTTTACTAAATGGGGTTTCAGAAAGAGCATGATAGAAGCTACATTGTATACAAAGAAGGAGAAGAGTGGGAAAATGGTGATTGTTTCATTATATGTTAATGATCTCTTGATAATAGGAAATGATGAAAGTATGATTATGGAATTCAAAAGCAAAATACAAGATGTGTTTGAGATGTCCGACTTGGGAGAAATGAATTATTTTCTAGGAATGGAGATTTCACAATCACAAGAAGGCATTTTTGTATCTCAGCATAAATATGCCTTGAATGTGCTTAAAAGATTCAAAATGGATAAATGCAAATCAGTAGCCACTCCTCTTGTATATAATGAAAAAAATTTCTGAAGATGATGCTGGTGAGAAGATAGATCTCTCGTTATATAGAAGCTTGATTGGGAACCTTTTGTATCCCACAAATACTAGGCCAGATTTGATGTATGCAGTAAGTGTGCTGTCCAGGTATATGCATTCTCCAAAACAATCTCATTTTGGTATTGCTAAAAGGGTTTTGCGATATGTTAGAGGTACAATAGATTATGGGTTATGGTCTAAGTCAGCTCAAAATGGATGTTTACTGAGATATTTTGACAGTGATTGGGCAGGAAGTGTTGATCTGTAAAAGTACTTCTGGTTACATTTTTACATTTGGAAATGGAGCTTTCTCTTGGAGTTCTAAAAAGCAAGAAGTTGTTGCTCAATCTTCTGCTGAGACAGAGTATATTGTAGCAGCAGGTGCTGCTAATCATGTTGTATGACTAAGAAAATTGCTTATTGATTTAGAAATGGCTCTTATCAGTGTTACTGTCATCAAAGTGGACAATAAATCAGCTATTCATATGGCTCAAGATCCAGTGCTTCATGGTAAGTCTAAGCATATAAAGGTTGAATTTCATGTTTTAAGGCAGTTGGAAGCAGATCAGGAAATTCAAATGGATCACTGCAAATCTAGAGATCAAATTGCAGACATTATGACAAAGGCTCTTCAGAAATCCAAGTTTGAGAAGCTAAGGGCATTGTTGGGAGTGTTTGGAAAAAATCCAAAGGAGGAGTAATGTTAAGAAAACTGAGAGTTTTTCAAATATTTTCTTGAAGTCAAAGTTTTGATGGTTTTTGGTATGTGTGATTCATGAATAACTCAAACTCCTAGAATTCTTAAAATGTCTCTTTGAATCTTGTGAACCTATTAAATGTTAAGTGTCTCTTGATGAGTAGGGACCTCTTATAAGTATTCTTGTACTCAAGCATTTTGTATGTATGCAATGTATGCAATGATGCAAGTAAGGAAATAAAAGAAGAACAATTTCAGCTTCACAATAGGCTTATTTCTATTGCCTCTATATCTGGAAAAGCATTGCTGTCACCCACTCATGAGAAACAATTGGTTAGCATAAATTGTTAGGTTGCCATTCTCATCCTTCTTTTTCTCCTTTCGGGGATGGGGGGTTGGGGGAATGAGGCTACCATAGAAATAGTTTAATACAAGCATGAATATTTGCTAATTATAGGAGATAAGTTAATAATTTACTATGTTTAACACTATCATTAGATGTTCTATAAAAATACTTACTTGCAGGGAGAATCCATAACTCGAGAACTATTCTTAAAATTTTTGGTAAAATGGTTAATCTATTAAAATGGTACATTTATAGTCTCAATAAGTTGGTCAGACTTTAATTGAGCTATTGATTTAGCTGTTGTTTGATTGGTAGGTGCAATTGGAAATGTAGGTATTTGCAAGTTTGTATTATGTGTGAAAGCAATGCTTAAGTTCTATAATTGTCTATATACAAGAATTTATGTAGAGATCACCAACATTAGAATCTGCATGTTCAATCCATAGACGATATGAAACAGGGGATTGATGAAACATAGAAGTAGAAGTTGAAGAATAGACATGGTAAATGCCTAAGGGCCCGCTTGTTACAACATCATAGTACCCATGTGATCTGTATATTGTCCCTTCCAATTACTATGTGAAACATAAAGTCTACTGAAAGTAATCTATAAAAGGTTAAAATGGAAGATGATTTTTGCAAGTTTTTACGGATCTCAACCTAGATTTTTGAAGAATATGTGCCAAAAGGCATTTTGGACAAAAGCTAATGATAATGAGAATTTAATCATGTTTGAAGTGGGAACGTTCATTTGAACATACAACAACAACAACGAACTAAGCCATCGACTCTACTGGGGATCGAGCCCAGAATCTTTGGTTTTGTAGACCAGAGCCCTATGCATTGGGCCACGAGTCCTTTGAACATGTGTGAATAGGAATTTGCAAGTTCACAATATGTGTGAAAGCAATGTTTAAGTTTCACTATTGTTTACGTATCTGAATTTCTGTGGTTTTATTCTCACAGAGATCACCAACATTGGAAATTTGCACGTTCAATCCTTAGACGATATGAAACAGGGGATTGATGAAACATAGAAGTAGAAGTTGAAGAATATATATGGTAAATGCCTAAAGGCCTGCTTGTTATAGCATTATACTGTCCATGTGATTTTTTATTGTCTCAGATTACTTCAAATGTAAAATGTAAGGTCAATTGAAAGAGATATATAAAAGGATAAAATAGAGGATGATTTTTGTAAGTTTTTACGGACTAAAGCTAGATTTTCGAAGGCTAATATGCCGAAGTTAAAGAATAGATATGGTAAATGCCTAAGGGCTTGCTTGTTATAGCATTATACTGTCCATGTGATTTTTTATTGTCCCTTCAGATTACTTCAAATGTAAAATGTAAGGTCAATTGAAAGAGATCTATAAAAGGATAAAATAGATGATGATTTTTGCAAGTTTTTACGGACTAAAGCTAGATTTTTGAAGGTTAATATGCCAAAATGTTTCTTGGAAAAAAGATAATGATAATAAGGATTTGATCATGTTTGAAGTGGGAAGGTTCATTTGAACATACAACAATAACAAATTGAGCCATCGACTTTACTGGGGATTGAACCCAGAATCTTTGATTCCGTAGACTAGCGCCTTATCCATTGGGCCATGGACTCCTTTGAACATGTGTGGATTGGTATTTGCATGTTTGCATTATGTGTGAAAGCAATATTTAAGTTCCACCACTGTTTACTTATTAGAATTTATGTTGATTTATTCTCACAGATATCACCAACATTAGAAATTTGCATGCTCAATCTATAGATGGTATGAAACAGGGGATTGATGAAACATAGAAGTAGAAGTTGAAGAATAGATATGGTAAATGCCTAAGGGCCTGCTTGTTATAGCATCATACTGTCCAGTTGATCTTTTTATTGTCCCTTCAGATTACTCCAAATGTGAAACGTAAGGTCGACTGAAAGAGATCTATAAAAGGATAAAATAAAGGATGATTTTTGCAAGTCTTTACGGACTCAAGCTAGATTTTTGAAGACTAATATGCCAAAATGTTTCTTGGACAAAAGCTAATTATAATGAGGATTTAATTATGTTTGAAGTGGGAAGGTTCATTTGAACATACAACAATAACAAATTGAGCCATCGACTCCGTTGGGGCTCGAACCCATAATCTCTGGTTCTGTAGACTAGCGCCTTATCCATTGGGCCATAGAATCATTTGAACATGTGTGGATGGGTATTTGCAAGTTTGCATTATGTGCAAAAGCAATGTTTAAGTTCTACCATTGTTTACATATAAGAATTTATGCAAATTTATTCTTACAGATATCACCAACATTAGAAATTTGCATGCTCAATCCATAAACGATATGAAACAGGAGATTGATGAAACATAGAAGTAGAAGTTGAAGAATAGATATGGTAAATGCCCAAGGGTCTTCTTGTTACACAATCATAGTGTCCATGTGATCTCTATATACTCCCTTCAGATGACTCTAAATGTGAGACTAAATTTGACCGAAAGTGATCTATATACGGTTAAAATGGAGGATGATTTTTGTAAGCTTTTACGTATCTCAAGCTTGATTTTTGAAGACTAATATGCCAAAATGTTTTTTGTACGAAAGGTAATGATAATAAGGATTTAATCTTATTTGAAGTGGGAAGGTTCATTTGAACATATAACAATAACAATAGCTATCGACTCCGCTGAGGAGCGAACCCAGAATCTCTAGTTTCGTAGACTAACGCCTTATCCATTGGGCCACGGAGTCATTTGAACATGTGTGGATGGGTATTTGCAAGTTTGCATTATGTGCAAAAGCAATGTTTAAGTTCTACCATTGTTTACATATAAGAATTTATAGAAATTTATTCTTACAGATATCACCAACATTAGAAATTTGCATGCTCAATCCATAAACGATATGAAACAGGAGATTGATGAAAAATAGAAGTAGAAGTTGAAGAATAGATATGGTGAATGCCTAAGGGCTTGCTTGTTATAGCTTCATACTATCTATGTGATCTTTTTATTGTCTCTTCAGATTACTTCCAAAATGAAACGTAACGTCGACGGAAAGAGATCTATAAAGGGATAAAATAGAGAATGATTTTTGCAAGTTTTTACAGACTCAAGCTAGATTTTTGAAGACTAATATGCCAAAATGTTTCTCGGATAAAAGCTAATTATAATGAGGATTTAATCATGTTTGGAGCGGGAAGGTTCAGTTGAACATACAACAATAACAAACTGGGCCATCGACTCTGCTGGGAATCGAACCCAAAATCTCTGGTTCCGTAGACCATGCCTTATCCATTGGGCTACGGAGTCATTTGAAAGTGTGTGGATTGGTATTTGCATGTTTGCATTATGTGTGAAAGCAATATTTAAGTTCCATCATTGTTTACGTATTAGAATTTATGTTGATTTATTTTCACAGAGATCACCCACACTAGAAATTTGCATGTTCAATCCATAGACGATATGAAACAGAGAATTGATGAAACATAGAAGTAGAAGTTGAAGAGTGGATATGGTAAATGCCTAAGGGCTTGCTTGTTATAGCATCATAGTGTCTATGTGATCTCTATATTGTCTCTTCAAATTACTCTACATGTGGAACGTAAAGTCTATTGAAAGTGATCTATAGACGGTTAAAGTCCACTGAAAGTGATTTATAGACGGTTAAAATGGAGGATGATTTTTGCAAGTTTTTATGGATCTCAAGCTTAATTTTTGAAGACTAATATGTAAAAATGTTTTTTTGTACAGGAGGTAATGATAATAATAATAAGAACTTAATCTTGTTTGAAGTGGGAAGGTTCATTTCAACATACAACAACAACAAACTGAGCCATCAACTCTGTTGGAGATCGAACCCAGAATCTCTGGTCCCGTAGACCAGTGCCTTATCCATTGGGCCACGGATTCATTTGAACATGTGGATAGGTATTTGCAAGTTTGCATTATGTGCAAAAGCAATGTTTAAGTTCCACCATTATTTACATATTAAAATTTATGGAAATTTATTCTCACATATATCACCAACATTAGAAATTTGCATGCTCAATCCATAGATGATATGAAACAAGGGATTGATGAAACATAGAAGTAGAAGTTGAAGAATAGATATGGTAAATGCCTAAGGGCCTGCTTGTTATAACATCATACTTTCCATGTGATCTTTTTATTGTCCCTTCAGATTACTCCAAATGTGAAATGTGAGGTCGACTGAAAGAGGGATAAAATAGAGGATGATTTTTGCAAGATTTTACGATCTCAAGCTAGATTTTGGAAGACTAATATGCCAAAATGTTTCTTGGACAAAAGCCAATGATAATGAGGATTTAATCATGTTTGAAGGGGGAAGGTTCATTTGAACATACAACAATAACAAACTGAGCCATCGACTCCGCTGGGGATCGAACCCAGAATCTCTGGTTCCGTAGACCAGCGCCTTATCCATTGGGCCACGGAGTCATTTGAACATGTGTGGATTGGTATTTGTATGTTTGTATTATGTGTAAAAGCAATGTTTAAGTTTCACCTCTATTTACAAATTAGAATTTATGTTGATTTATGTTCATAGAGATCACCAACATTAGAAATTTGCACGTTCAATCCATAGACGATATGAAACAGGTGATTGATGAAACATAGAAGTAGATGTTGAAGAATAGCTATGGTAAATGCCTAAGGGCCTGCTTGTTACAACATCATGGTGTCTATGTGATCTCTATATTGTCCCTTCAGATTACTCTAAATGTGAAATGTAAAGTCGGTTGAAAGTGATCTTTAGACGGTTAAAATGGAGGATGATTGTTGTAAGCTTTTACAGATCTCAAGCTTGATTTTTGAAGTCTAATATGCAAAAATGTTTTTTGTACAAAAGGTAATGATAATAGGATTTAATCTTGTTTGAAGTGGGAAGGTTCATTTGAACATACAACAACAACAATAAACTGAGTCATCGACTATGTTGGGGATCGAACCCAGAATCTCTGGTTCCGAAGACTTATCCATTGGGCCACGGAGTCATTTGAACATGTGTGGATAGGTATTTACAAGTTTGCATTATGTGCAAAAGCAATGTTTAAGTTCCACCATTGTTTACATATAAGAATTTATGAAAATTTATTCTCACATATATCACCAACATTAGAAATTTGCATGCTTAATCCATAGACAATATGAAACAGGGGATTGACGAAACACAGAAGTAGAAGTTGAAGAATAGATATGGTAAATACCTAAGGGCCTACTTGTTATAGCATCATATTGTCCATGTGATCTTTTTATTGTCCCTTCAGATTACTCCAAATGTGAAACGTAAGGTCGATGGAAAGAGATCTATAAAATGACAAAATAGAGGATGATTTTTGCAAGTTTTTACGATCTCAAGCTAGATTTTGGAAGACTAATATGCCAAAATGTTTATTGGACAAAAAGCTAATGATAATGAGGATTTAATCATGTTTGAAGTGGGAAGGTTCATTTGAACATACAACAATAACAAACTGAGCCATCGACTCCGTTGGTATCGAATCCAAAATCTCTAGTTTCGTAGACTAGCGCCTTATCCATTGGGCCACGAAGTCATTTAAACATGTCTGGATTGGTATTTGCATGTTTGCATTATATGTGTGTACGCAATGTTTAAGTTTCACCATTATTTATGTATTAGAATTTATGTTGATTTATTTTCACAGAGATCACCAACATTAGAAATTTGCATGTTCATTCCATAGAGGATATGAAATAGGGGATTGATGAAACATAGAAGTAGAAGCTAAGAATAGCTATGGTAAATGCCTAAGGGCCTGCTTGTTATAGCATCATAGTGTCCATGTGATCTCTATATTTTCCCTTCAGATTACTCTAAATGTGAAACGTAAAGTCGACTGAAAGTGATCTATGGATGGTTAAAATAAAGGATGATTTTTGCAAGCTTTTTATGCCGAAAAGTTTTTTGTACAAAAGGTAATGATAATAAGGATTTAATCTTGTTTGAAGTGGGAAGGTTCATTTGAACATACAACAACAACAACAAATTGAGCCATCGACTATGCTAGGGATCAAACCCAAAATCTCTAGTTCCGAAGACCAGCGCCTTATCCATTGGGCCACAGAGTCATTTAAACATGTGTGGATAGGTATTTACAAGTTTGCATTATGTGCAAAAGCAATGTTTAAGTTCCCCCATTGTTTACGTTTCAGAATTTATGAAAATTTATTCTCACATATATCACCAACATTAGAAATTTGCATGCTCAATCCATAGACCATATGAAACAGGGGACTGATGAAACACAGAAGTAGAAGTTGAAGAATAGATATGGTAAATACCTAAGGGCCTACTTGTTATAGCATCATACTGTCCATGTGATCTTTTTATTGTCCCTTCGGCTTACTCCAAATGTGAAACGTAAGGTCTACTGAAAGAAATCTATAAAAGGACAAAATAGAGGATGATTTTTGTAAGTTTTTATGGTCTCAAGCTAGATTTTGGAAGACTAATATGCCAAAATGTTTCTTGGACAAAAGCTAATGATAATGAGGATTCAATCATGGTTGAATTGGGAAGGTTCATTTGAACATACAACAATAACAAATTGAGCCATCGACTCTGCTGGGGGTCGAACCTAGAATTTGTGGTTCTATAGACCAGCGCCTTATCCATTGGGCCACGAAGTCATTTGAACATGTGTAGATTGGTATTTGCATGTTTGCATTATGTGTGAAAGCAATGTTTAAATTCTGCCATTGTTTATATTCAGTAGGACCCTTAGATTTTATAATAGTTTTTTCAGTTAAAACACATGAACAAATAATATCAATCTATAAAGAATATCATTCTTTAAGGTTATTATCTCCAACCACTATACAAAAATATTTACAAAAGAAATATAGATATATACATTATGGATTAGTACATGTGGTAGTATAACCATTAGTAAGACTAGGAATAAATGCACCTATTTTTATGGTTTTAAGAGACAAAATATTAATAAGTTATCAAGATTCAATACAAGCAATGATACAAACCAACATATGTAATGGACCAATTTATTTCAATTGCTGTCTAAATTTCTTTGTTGAATTAACAGACCCACATATATTGGATACATTAACATCAGATATACATTTACAAAGAAACAAATTTAAGGAATTTAGCAAAAATATTCTAGTTATTTATATAATGTATTATAGAGTTATGTCATCATAAGTAAATCCAAAGTTTAATAGACAACTTGCAACAAATAAAAAAAAAAAATTTTTAAAAAATAAAAATAAAAAATCAAATGTATTTACACCAAGATTATTAAAATGGAATGAAATAGATATACCAGAACATTTTCAAATACAAAATAATGAACCTGCATAAATTGAAAGATATGATATTTTTGAATTTATAGAAGAAACACCAGGAAACATTATACTTAGATTTCCTAGTATCAAAAGATTTAGACAATTTATAGAATTACCAGAATTCTCTAGACGATCTATAGAAAGAATAATAAATCTAGAATTTGGTAGACACTCAACCTCTTCAATACCAACAACACCTTCAGTACCTATAGAAGAAGAAAATTTAATAAGATATAGAAATCCAGTACCTAAGCCAATAAACAATAAATCACCTCCACAATCACCTACTCCATCACATGTACAAAGTCATTTTATAAACACAATTACAAAAGGATGGAAACCTAATTATGAATATTTAGAAGAAATACATAATACATAATGTTTTTATCAAGAAAAACAATGGTATGAAAACATAGATTTAGAAATACAAAAACAATTAAAAGAAGAATGGGATAAAGATATAAATAATAGACAAATAAATCAAGCATTTTTTAGCTAGATAAAAGGATATTTTTAAAAAAACAAAATGATTTCAACATATAATGCTCCATTAATACAAGCTAACACTAGTTGATATAAAAAATGGAAGACATAGAAAATAGAACAATTACAGCAATAAACACATCATTAGAAACAATATTAATATCAACACCAGCAGGAGAAATACAAGCTTCTCCATTTAAGACGGGAATAGAACAAAACACAGATAGAGCTATAGTTGAAGATATAAAAAAGATTTATGAACAAAACAATTACACTAATATTAGTATAAACAATATTGGTACTCAATTAGAATAAATAATAACAAAAATAGATAATTTAAAAAAGGATAATTTAAGATTTCTTGAAACAATATCACAACTTATTTCAAGATAAAAACCGATGAACAACCAAAAATAAATCAAGAAGTACAAATATTAGAATAAATTAATCAAGCTTTAGAAAGACCTTTATTAACTCAAGGACCTTTAACTAGTAGTATTACAATTATAGATCAAGGAGAAATAAATGAACTAGATGAGCAAACCTATACTTTTAATTTGTAAAAATTTCTACTTCTTCTTGTAGTTGAATTACTTGAATTTTTAATAAATTTATTTCTTTTTGCAAGTCTTTAGTAGCCATTTGATATATTATATTTTTTATTGGTCTTTATTCTAATATTTTTGTTAAACTTAAAAATTCTTGTTGTTGTCTTAATTGTTTATTTTCATCTATAATAATATCCCTTAAATATCTAAGTAATTTATTCCTAGTTTCTGAATCTTCTATTTGTTTCTTAAAACATTTTTTTAATAGTAAGAGATATAACCAATGAAATAATATTAGGAATACCTTTTATTACACAATTATATCATTTTACAATAACTGAACTAGGAATAAAAATCAATATTTTAGGAGATGAAGTAATATTTAAATTTTTAACACCAATTAAACAAAAAGAAATATAAATGATTCAAGAGAATGCAATCTATAAAAAGATTAACAATATAACACATACAAAAACATATATAAATCAGTTAAAAGATGAAATAAAATACACAAGAATAGAAGAACAATTAAATTCAGAAAAAATAAAATTACAAATAAAAAACATCAAAGAAAAATTTAAACTAGAAGTTTGTTTAGACATTCCTAATGCTTTTTGGAATAGGAAAAAATATATCATAGACTTACCATATGAAAAAGAATTTAATGAGCAAAATATTTTATCCGGTAAAACCTATTCAAATGAACAATGAATATTTAGAAATATATAAAAAGAGATACAATCTTTATTTGACAAAAAATTAATAAGACCTTCAAAATCACCATTGGGCTATGCAGCATTTTATGTAATGAATGCCGCAAAAAAAGAAAGAGGTATACCAAGACTTGGAATTGGACAATACCACATGAAAAAATACTTAGGAAATTTGTAAAATTTGTATTACCAATTTATTCAATTTATTTAATACTTAGGAAATTTAAAGGTTTAGTATTTATTATGGCATCTTCCTTGATTAGTATGTTAACTAAAAAAGACTCTAGTACACAAGAAGAAGGATCTAGTAATAAAATTAGTACAAACCCTTTGACAAACTTAGACAATGTTACACAAAGTTATGAGGAACATTACCCAATTGACTATGGGAATTAGACAATACCATATGAAAAAATAGAAACCATATATTTAATAGGACCCTTAGATTTTGCAACAGTCTTTTCAGTTAAAACACATGAACAAACAATATCAATCTATAAAGAATATCAAAGTATACTAATAATATTATAGAAAACATTTGTTTATCAAAATAATAAATAAGCAAATAAATTGAAGGAACTAAAAACCAACAAAATAATCTGATTTCAATTTTAAAAGATCTATGGTGAAATACTTACAAAGATTGTTCTGAAAATTCTTCAAACTTTATTAGCACTCTGAAGATTTATAGAGTTTTACAAGGAAGGCTTACTAGAGCACTTGATGCCTTCAAACTAAGGGTTTAGAAGCTTATATAGACTATTTTACAAACTATATTACATATCATTTTAAAATCCATAATTGTTTTTGATAATGGTTGAAGTCCGTAGCGGAGTGGTTGAAATAATTGTTCTTTTGTCAAAAGTAGATACTCCTTGTCTGCCATTGCTTTTTGTAAAGTAGATGCCCATTGTTTGCCAATGTCTTGATGCTTGCTTTGTAGATGCTTGTTGTCTGCCACGTTTTATCTTTTACCATCTTGTATATAAAGGTGCATAGATTTTTTTATTTTCAATATTCTTTGCTTTCCAATATTCCTTTCTATAATAGTATTAAATACTAAACCCATTAAATTTCCTGAGTATTAAATATATTGGTCGATTGTGGAATTTTGTAATACAAATGTTTTCAATAAATGGTTTAGCAATATCATCACAAGTTTTGTTTTGTGAAGATGATGGTTCGGCTGTGGCTGTTTGTTGATCTATTTGTGCATCGGTCAAAGGTGGAAAATGTTGTAGGGCTTCATATGAATTGTAATTGGGGACATTAAAAGTCTTAAATCATAGATCTTTGAAAGTATTTCAGAACAATCTTTGTAAGTATTTCACCATAGATCTTTTTACAATTGAAATCATATTATTCTGTGTTGGCTTTTAGTTTCTTCAATTTATTTGCTTAGTTATTATTTTGATAAACAAAAATTTTCTATAATATTATTTTAATTGCTGCTCGATCCTTTCTGTTTTATTGTTTCAGGAAATCTTAGATTATCTTTTTTTAAATTATTTATTTTTGTTATTATATTTTCTAATTGAGTACTAATATTATTTATACTAATATTAGTATAACTGTTTTGTTCATAAACTTTTTTATATCTTCAACTATAGCTTTATCTGTGTTTTGTTCTCTTCCAGTTTTGAATGGAGAAGCATGTATTTCTCCTACTGATACTAGGACATCGGGTTCATATTTTTACTCCAAATGTAAAACATAAGGTCGACTGAAAGATAACTGTGGAAGGATAAAATAGAGGATGATTTTTGCAAGTTTTTATGGTCTCAAGCTAGATTTTCGAAGACTAATATGCCAAAATGTTTCTTGGACAAAAGTTAATGATAATGAGGATTTAATCATGTTTGAAGTGAGAAGGTTCATTTAAACATACAACAATAACAAACTCAGACATCGACTCCGCTGGGGATCGAACCCAGAAACTTTCTGGATCCGTAGACTAGCTCCTTATCCATTGGGCCACGGAGTCATTTGAACTTGTGTGGATTGGTATTCGCATGTTTGCATTATGTGTGAAAGCAATGTTTAAGTTCCACCATTGTTTTCGTATTAGAATTTATGTTGATTTATTTTCACAGAGATCACCAACATTTGAAATTTGCATGTTCAATTCATAGATGATATGAAACAGGGGATTGATGAAACATAGAAGTTGAAGAATAGATATGGTAAATGCCTAAGGGCCTGCTTGTTACAGCATCATAGTGTCCATGTGATCTCTATATTGTCCATTCAGATTACTCTAAATGTGAAACGTAAAGTCAATTGAAAGTGATCTATTGATGGTTAAAATGGATGATGATTTTTGCAAGCTTTTATGGATCTCAAGCTTGATTTTTTAATACTAATATGTCAAAAAGTTTTTTATACAAAAGGTAATGATAATAAAGATTTAATCTTATTTGAAGTGAGAATGTTCATTTGAACATACAACAACAACAAACTGAGCCATAAACTCCGCTGAGGATCGAACCCAGAATCTCTGGTTTTGTAGACCAATGCCTTATCCATTGGGCCAAGGAGTCATTTGAACATGTGTGTATTGGTCTTTGCAAATTTGCATTATGTGCAAAGGCAATGTTTAAGTTCTACCATTGTTTATATATAAGAATTTATGAAAATTTATTCTCTCACATATCTCCAACATTAGATGTAACACCAAAAATTCGGTGTTAGAGAGATTTTGTAAATGTTTAGATAATTATAAAAAGAAAATTTTAAATTTTATTGATTTTCGATTTCGGGGTATTAAATTGAAATTTTTGGTATATTTAAAATGTCGTGTTCGTGATTCGCAGTGAATCCCATTTTTATAAAATTTAAAATTTAGTGAAAAGTGGGTATAAATATATATATGAATATTTATTTATTTATTTATTTATTTACATATATTACAAAAAAAAAAAGTTAAAAGAAAAGAAAAGAGGAGACAATGCGTTTTGGCCAAAACACAGCATCTCCCCCCTCCCCCAATTCAATTAGGGTTTGAAACCCTAAATGTCTCTCTCTTCCTCCCGTCTCTCTCTCTTTCTTTCTCTCTCGATCGAATCCCTCCGCCTCTCTCCGCCACACTCTTTCTCTCTCTTCCGCCTCTCTCTACTCTCATCAGCGACGCACTCTGTCTTCCCCGACCATCGTGGCAGTCAACGCACGGAGGTTGCTCGTTTCTCTTTCTCCCGATTCTCACACTCTGTCTCTCCCTCGCTCGAGTCTTTATCTTTCGCCTCTCTCTACCCCTCATCGACGATCTCATTCGGCTTCTCCGACCGCCTGTCGACAACCCTAGCTAGCGGAGTTACTCATTTCTCTCTCCCTGTTTCTCTCCTTTCCCGCTCGCATGCGATAACTTTTTTCTCTTTCCCTTGCTTGCTCGCGCGCGCTGCTCTCTGCGAGCACCACCCTTCTGCAACCTTTGCGGAGGCCCCAAGCCGGCAGTAGCAGCAGACCTTCGAAAACCCTAGGTCGCGATTCCTCATCTGTGCAGGTAAGGACTGACTTCAGATCTTAATTCTAGGGTTTGATTTCCACAGTGAATAAGCTTAAATACTGAACTTTGCTTCGAATTGGAAGCATTGCATGTTCCGAAAATGAATGGTGCACGGACGCTAAAGCTGCAAATTGTGAAACCCTAGGTGAGAGAAATTCTAGTTCATTTGATAATTGAATGAGTTTAGTCTGAATTTAGAATGAGAGCTTTGTATATGCTCTGGTAATGTGTGGAATTTGAAGAAAATGCATTTTCCTGAAATTTGATATGTGATTTCTAAGGTTATGTCTAAATTCTACATGAATTTAGACTGATTAATACGAAAGAAACATGTTAGATGAAATTAGAAACTTGTTGGGTTGATTCGAATAGTTTTCCTTGGTATTTGAATTGAAATTGTGAATTATTGGTCTAGGTTGACCTTTTGGAGACTTGAAAGGAGTCATTTTGGAAAACTTGTGGAAATAGGGAGTGAATACCCTCCCTAGAGGTGAGTGGATGGTCCATTGTGTAGTAAATGAGCAAAATTGTTTTGAAATTCTTTTGTAAAATGATTTTGAATGATTTGTACATGTTTTATATGAAATTATTTGTGATTGTGGGATGTCTGAAATTAAAATTTGAATTACGAATGCATCCTATGTAATTATAAATGAATCTGTGCCATTTGCATTCGATACTTGATTTGTAATGCTTGTAGCATGAATTTGGAATTTGTTTGATGAAACATGACACATTGATTGTAATTTGAATGATTGTGAAATGATGGTGCACGAGTGTAATGGCTATAGTCATTCCCTCCACGGAGCGACCCGACGGGGTGACGTGGTTGGGGTTTTATTGCGAGAGAGGTAGACGCGGTCTCTTCTCTGTCACGTCGGACTAGGTGAGGTACGAGCCAACGCCAAGGAAAGGGTAGTGTTTGAAATACTGAAATGGAAAACCCCTTGGCGGGCTTCTGTCTTGGTTCGGCCAAACTCAGGACATAAGTGATTTCGATGGGACCCTTGTGATTTTCTGAAAGAATGTTTAATATGGATGTATAATGGATGCATATTTTGTAAATTATCTTGATTTACTGAAAATGGTTTGATATATATAAAGTGTTGTTTGAGATATATTTTGACTCTCCCACATTCACCCCTCATTTATCACACAATTATACCATTGCACTCCACTCACTGAGTATTTCCCAATACTCACCCATCTCTTTAACATTTTTTAAAGGAAGTTTAGTCCTGTGACAGAAATTGGAGCTTGAGAAGGTTTATCCGCCGACTTGTGTTAGGTATTATAGCGACGTAAGGTTATTTTGGTTTGATTCGAAATCTATGGAAGGGAAGACTTGTATAATTCTTTTGGTATGGATTAAATCGATACTTATTTCATATATAGAAGCAAGTATTGATGGAATCCTTATATAGTTTATGTTAGAATTTGTTTGGAATTTGTTCATTTTCTTTTAAATTCTATTTTTTTGTAAAACTTATTGTTTGAATGGGACATTTGGTTTGAAATGTTGAATTTCGATATTTTCTTTCAATTTTACAAAGTTCTGTACATCTCATACCGTTTGGACCTTACTGATGCTGACTTGTTTTCATCAGACAAGTATTAGTAAAATCCTACGACTATGATTTGAGACTTCTTGTATTTTAAATGCTTTATTTATATTGAGAATTTTGAAATGGCTAGGATGGCTATATTGTATGCTTGCATGTACAGGTACCCTCTCCCCAATTGTGTGCTAATGTGTACCTGTGTGTACAATGATGGACCAGATGGGTTATTTGCATGTGTATGGTTATATGATTTTTCCTATTTTGATAGATTGTGTATTGCAAGAATTGTTGTGCTGGTTTGTAGTCTTGCGGAGTCCCGTTATATGGGAAGGTTTTGCCCATGTACCGAGACAACGCGGCAGCTGTTGCATGGTCGATCCGAGAATCGGGGCGTGACATTAGAAATTTGCATACTCAATCCATAGACAATATGAAACAGGGGATTGAGGAAACATAGAACTAGAAGTTGAAGAATAGATATGGTAAATGCCCAAGGGCCTGCTTGTTATAGTATCATACTATCCAGTTGATCCTTTTATTGCCCCTTTAGATTACTCCAAATGTGAAACGTAAGGTCGATTGAAAGAGATCTATAAAAGGATAAAATAGAGGATGATTTTTGCAAGTCTTTATGGACTCAAGCTAGATTTTTGAAGACTAATATGCCAAAATGTTTCTTAGACAAAAGTTAATGATAATGAGGATTGAATTATGTTTGAAGTGGGAAGGTTCATTTGAACATACAACAATAACAGACTGAGTCATCGACTCTGCTAGGGATCGAACCCAGAATCTCTGGTTCCGTAGACCAGCGCCTTATCCATTAGGCCATAGAGTCATTTGAATGTGTGTGGATTGGTATTTGCATGTTTGCATTATGTGTGAAAGCAATATTTAAGTTCCACCATTGTTTATGTATTAGAATTTATGTTGATTTATTTTCACAAAGATCACCAATATTAGAAATTTGCATGTTCAAGCCATAGATGATATGAAACAGGGGATTGATGAAACATAGAAGTTGAAGTTGAAGAATAGATATGGTAAATGCCTAAGGGCCTGCTTGTTCCAGCATCATAGTGTCCATGTGATCTCTATATTGTCCCTTCAGATTACTCTAAATGTGAAACGTAAAATCGTCTAAAAGTGATCTATAAACGGTTAAATAGGAGGATGATTTTTGCAAGCTTTTACGGATCTCAAGCTTAATTTTTTAGGACTAATATGCCAAAAAGTTTTTTGTATTACAGGTAATGATAATAAGGATTTAATCTTGTTTGAAGTGGGAAGGTTCATTTGAACGTACAACAACAACAACAAATTGAGCCCTCGACTCAGCTGGGGATCGAACCTAGAATCTCTCGTTCCATAGACCAGCACCTTATCCATTGGGCCACGGAGTCATTTGGACATGTGTGGATAGGTATTTGCCAATTTGCATCATGTGCAAAAGCTATGTTTAAGTTCCCTCATTGTTTACTTATTAGATTTTATGGAAATTTATTCTCACGGAGATAATGAACATTAGAAATTGGCATATTCAATCCATAGACGATATGAAACAGAGGATTGATGAAACATAGAAGTAGAAGTTGAAGAACAAATATGGTAAATGCCTAAGAGCCTGCTTCTTACAACATCATCAGCATCATAATGTCCATGTGATCTTTATATTGTCCGTTCAGATTACTCTAAATGTGAAATGTATAGTCGATTGAAAGTGATCTATAAAAGGTTAATATGGGGGATGTTTTTTGCAAGTTTTTACGAATCTCAAGCTAGATTTCTAATGACTAATATACTAAGTGTTTCTTGGACAAAAGGTAATGATAATTAGGATTTAATCATGTTTGAAGTGGGAAGGTTCATTTGAACATACAATAACAAGAACAAACTGAGCTATCGACTCCGCTGGAGATCGAATTCAGGATCTCTGGTTCTGTAGACCAGTTCCTTATCCATTGGGCCACGGAGTCATTTGAACATGTGTGGATTGGTATTTGCATGTTTGTATTATGCGTGAAAGCAATGGTTAAGTTCCCCTACTTTGTAAATTTATTCTCATAGAGGTTACCAACATTAGGAATTTGTATGTTTAATCCATGGACGATATGAAATAGGGGATTGATGAAATGTAGAAGTCGAAGATGAAGAATTGAATGGTAAATTCCTGAGGGCCTGCTTGTTATAGCATCAGTGTCCATGTGATATGTCTATTTTCCCTTTATATTACTCTAAATGTGAAACGTAAATTCAACTGAATGTGATCTGTAAAAGGTTAGAATAGAGGATGTTTTTTGTAAGTTTTTACGGGTCTCAAGCTTGATTTTTGAAGTCTAATATGCCAAAATGTTTATTAGACAAAAGCTAATGATAATCAAGATTTAATCATGTCTGAAGTGGGAAGGTTCATTTGAACATACAACAACAACAAAATGTGCCATCGACACCACTCACGATCGAACCCAGAATCTCTGGTTTCGAAGACCAGCACCTTATCCATTGGGCCGCGGAGTCATTTGAACATGTGTGGATTGGTATTTAGAAGTTTGCATTATGTGTGAAAGCAATGTTTAAGTTACACAGTTGTTTACATATCAGAATTTATGTAAATTTATTCTCACAGAGATCACCAACATTAGAAATTTGCTTGTTCAAGCGATTGACAATATGAAACAAGGTTTGATGATACATAGGAGTAGAAGTTGAAGAATAGATATGGTAAATGCTTAAGGGTATGCTTGTTACAACATTATAGTGTCCATGTTTTTTGTATATTGTCCCTTCAGATTACTCTAAATGTGAAATGTAATATCGACTGAAATTGATCTATAAAAGGTTAAAATGGAGAATGATTTTTGCAATTTTTTATGGATCTCAATCTAGATTTTGAAGAATAATATGCCAAAAAGTTTCTTGGACAGAAACTACTAATAATGAGGATTTAATCTTGTTTGAAGTGGGAAGGTTCATTTGAACTTACAACAACAACAAACAGAGCCATCAACTCCGTTGGGGATCAAACACAGAATCTCTGGTTTCATAGACCAACGCCTTATCCATTGGGCCACGGAGTCATTTGAACATGTGTGGATAGGTATTTACAAGTTTGCATTATGTGCAAAAGCAATGTTTAAGTTCCACCATTATTTACATATCAGAATTTATGAAAATTTATTCTCACAAATATCACCAACTTTAGAAATTTGCATGCTCAATCCATGATGATATGAAACATGGATTGATGAAACATAGAAGTAGTAGTTTTAGAATAGATTTGGTAAATGCCTACAGGCCTGTTTGTTACAGCATCATAGTGTCCATGTGAGCTGTATATTGTCCTTTCAGATTACTTTAAATGTGAAACATAAAGTCGATTGAAAGTGATCAATAAAAGATTAAAATGGGGGATAATTTTTGCAAGTTTTTCCGGATCTCCAAGCTAGATTTTTGAAGACTAATATGCCAAAAGGTTTCTTGGACTAAAGCTAACGATAATAATGATTTAATCATGTTTGATCTGGGAAGGTTCATTTGATCATGCAACAACAACTGCAAACTGAGCCGTCGACTCGGTTGGGGATTGAACCTAGAATCTTTGGTTCCATGGACCAGCACCTTATCCATTGGGTCATGGAGTCATTTCAACATGTGTGAAAGAATTTATTTCAGATGATGAGACTCCAAGTCAGGACACATTGTATTCAAAATGAGGGCATCTCAAGTGGGGGGAGTGCTGCGAGAGTATTGGTTGATGTGATGAAAGGCGCTGATGTGGCCAAAGCAATGGACTTAAACTAGGCTGGAATAGAAAAATATTTTGATTCAGGTAGATCTCCCCAGTTTGAGATGTAATCATGGTAATGATAATTTTGTTTATTAATTTTTACAACGACATCCATGAGGAAGCCTATTCACTATATTTATTTTGTTATGATTTTTTCACATGGAAGTGAAATTAAAAAGGAAATTTAATGCTTGCAAATGTTAAAAATCAACATTTCTGCTGTTTACCACTTAGCATGTATGATGCTATTTGATTCATAATGGTGTTTCGATTTCTGGTTGTACCATTGCTTGAGCCCACAGCAAGCATTCATGATGGTGTTTAGAAAAGGGAATTCTAATATTCATTAATGAGACTAGTAACATAAAATTCCAATTATCATGAAGATCAAGAAGGATGCTAGCATTTTACATGTTGATTGGCTTGTAAAACTTTTGTAATACTAACCTAATGGAGATTGTTGCTTTCTTCTTGCTACTTGGGAAGCTGCACAGATTTCAAATGTTAATGTTGCAAAGATTAATCAAACTAAACAAGGAACAGACTGTCCATATGCCCAAGATTCCCACTATTAAAAGCGCCCAGAAAACCTCCCGCCTCATGAGCACTGGGAGGACGAATATCTCACTGAATATGTAAATCTAAGACCGGTAAGTTTTTCATCTTTCTGAAGGCATTCTGATAGGGATAAAAGATTTTTATGAAAGAGCTTGTGCATTTATAGGTATCGCCTCTACTCTTTTTCTTTATCAGGCTCTGTCAAGCCTCGAAAGTTGTACTGATGAGAAGCTGCCGCTAAATCGAAGCGTTCAACAGGGCAGATCTTCCCGGCTTCTTGAGAGGGTGACGGACAAATTTACACTGTTGAAAGCGATGAGGTGGATATTTACAACTCTAATGATCCAGACTCAATTTATGACTGATAAAGATCTCTCACCGTCTGCAAAGAAATCAAAGTCCCACAGTTTTTGGAGACGGTATCTTCAATTCTATCAATGTATTCTGTTGCCGAGTTTTCATGCTGAGGAAACGCATAAACTCAATAGGAACTGGAAGCTCATTGTCAAGGAATGACCGTTTGTGGCATTTCTTTTATTTTTTAATTTTTTAATTAATTTATTTTTCTCTCTCTCGCTTTGTGTGCTGCATTAAACACTCCATTGCATGGGGACACCTGTGCTGACTAGAGGAATCTGCTCAGAAAGTGTGCAAGCTTGAGAGCGGGAAGTTGAAGATTTATAATATATACATATGTATGTATTATGATTATATATATATATATATGCCTATTTTTGTTTGATAGATGGATAGCTTCTCTGGTCAATTGAGATATTTGCATTTATCAAGGTAAAATGCTAAGGAAAATAATTTTGTTTATTTGTTTGGTTTCTGTTCTATGGCTGGGTCTGCTTGTGTCTGACCACAGGTGCTTTTAAGTCGTGCACTTATCAAAGGCGCTGCAGTTTTCATTCTCCTTTCGTTTCCATTTTCATATGACACAGGACAAAGTAGCTCATAAAATCTAGGATTGAATTGTCAAGCTGAAAGGAAAGTTCAAGAAGTAGATAGATGTGCAAGGAGCTTGCGAGAAGGCACTAGAAGGCAGCTGTGGCCAAGGACAGCAGCTGCCATCAGAGGGTGTAGCTGCTCCTCCACAGAGCAGCTATGCCTACATGCACAATATTTGCTATTTTCTCTTAGTTCTGCTGTTAGTTCCTTGCTTTGTTTAGGCTGGTTTAGGGTTGCTAGAACTCTAGTTTTATATTTTACTTGGACTGTTTTAGACTACTTAAACATCTTATTTTCTAATTGTAAGGAAGCTTTTCAGATGCTGTTACATTGGAATGTTGTTTCTCAATCTTTAGGACGCAGGATTCCTATGCTAAAATGTTGCTGGTGTAATCAAGAACGCCACAAATCCAATGTGTGGCCTCAATGGAGGTTCGCGAAGGTGGCCACAAATCCAATCTTCATAAAATTTGTAGGTTTTGAAATCTTCTTTCCAACCCAATAAGAATCAGGTCAATCAGATATCGGAGCAGAAAGTGATGTCCAAAATACTAACAGTTGTCTGTGCAGTCCAATATCCTTCAATATGCCCAATAATCCTAAAATAAAACCCACGAAAATAATCAATGTAAAATCATAAAATAAAACCTAAAAATAGTCCTAAAAGTCATAAATAAAGCCTGAAATAAAATAAAATAAATTCAAGTGTATAAAAATATCGCTATCAAATATCCCCACACTTGAATATTTGCTTGTCTTCAAGTAAGAATAAATTTCTCCAAAATCAATTCAACATCCCAAGTCTCTAACCATGTATATAACAAGTTCAAATCGGAATTACAATCAAAACAATCAATACTTTACAGTATTCGACACTAGAGGAACTATTGCATCTCATATAGTTTCATTGAAATCAAGAACAATGCAAGATTCAACTACCTTCACAATCGGTTTACTCAATAGAATGAAAGAAGATACTAATTAACTACTCAAGACACTCATTTTGTGTAAGGATATATGTATCACTCAAATCAACACAATGAAATGGTATTACCATAAGTTTGCTCATTTATCAAATCTCCACCACTTATATATGAAATTATACGCCAATCAAAAGGTCTTTTATTTGGTTATAATGAGGCTAAGGTAAGGGATAGGAAAATCGATAAGATGTATGGTTAAAATGATTCACTAAATATACCTAAACATCAAGACATGGCATTGTTACATCAAAATAAAGAAAATACAAACTTTAAACAATGTGATAAATCACTTATTTGAAACAAAGAACAAAATAAAAACATTTCACTATAAGAGTGAGCAATAACAAAACTGAAAAATGCTTTTTGTCCTTTTTTTTTCCCTTTCTTTTTGATTTTTTCTTTTTTCCATTTTTTTTCCATTTTTTTCTTTCATTTTTTCATTTTTTTTCATCATTTTTTTCTGCTGGTTTCTTTTTTTTTCTTCTTTTTTTTTCATAACTCAATCAATATGACAATGACTAAAAACATATATAAAACTCAAACAAAACAATAATACCTAAAAACATAATATCATGCCGTCAACTATAAGTATATTGGTGAATTCGAGTTCAAAATCTGGGGTTAGAAAAATAAGTTATAGAATAAATTATGTGGGTAACATATGAAAGAATAGGTTTAGGCTCAAATTGGTTAACTAAGGGACAAAAAATGATTGGAATGGTATTTTTCGGAAGCCAAAAATGTGTAATCTTAAGTGTCTTAATCATTTTGGTGTATAAAAATCATGAATGTGGTCTCAAAATGCATAACAAAGCAAGTTCTAGAATGATCAAATCATGTATAATATACGCTCAACAAGAAAAATGATGAAAGCAAAAAAATTGCTCTATAAGGCTCAAATTCTCATTAAAATAAATTTGGTGTTAAATCTTGTATGTCTATTTTTCAAATCAACTATAAAAAGATAAATAGCTATTCACGTAATAAATAACTACTAATATCAATCGTCTATCATGCAATCCAATTCAAGACAAGTAAAATACAAGGACTAAAAAACCCAAAAAAATCTAGTTGACATGAAAAAAAATTTTCAAAACTTAAGAAATTCAGCAAAAATCAAGATTCCTAAATAAAAATGTTCTAATTCCTAAAAATAATATCCTACAAATTAGAATGAAATAAATAAAATACCTAAAAATCAAAATGCAATGCATCCCCCACACTTATTCCAAACATTGTCCGCAATGCAAATGAATCTAAAATTAAGAGAAGGGAACAGAAAAACTCCCTTGATTAAGTCGGGGAACTTACATCTTCCACTTTAGCAATTTCTCATCTTTTCATAAATCTTCACAGTATGTCCATTTATTGCATCCTGCCATGCCTTTGTCATTCTCTTGTCAATTATCGCATTCTCATATGTAAGCTTGACCTTTGAAATCTCTTCAAGTTTCCTCTTGTTTGTGATCACATCCTTCAAAAACTTCCCATAGCTCGGCATTTGTCCGATGACAACTAAAAGAGGAATATTAATGTGCAAATTCCTAAGAATTTCTAAAAAATTTCCAAATTCTACTTTTGCATGTAACATGTGTTCAGAAAAAGGAACAGGGGTTTTATAATCACTAAAACATAAAACACTTCCCTATTTAGAATCTGATATATCAGTCTCCTTATTTGTAGACTTTTGGATCTCTTCATTTTTCTCTTGTTTATCTTCTTCATTTTTGGATAGATCTGGTACCTCTTGCAATTCTTTCTCTCTTATCAATGAGAAAGCATTAACCTGCTCTTTAGGATTCTTTTCAATGTCACTTGACAATCCATCTAACACACAAGAATGAAAGATATTAGTTAATTGATCAATTTTATTTTCAAGTCTCTCAAACCTTTCATTTGTTACAGTTACCAAACGTTCAATTGCCAACTCCCATGATGCCTTAGTCTCTCTTGGTTGTGGATTCCCTGAATGAAAATCTAATGGATTCACTCTCTGTGGTTCCTCTTGACTCATGAAAAATTGATATGGTTCCTCTATCCATGGTTATACGTGTTGGAGTAAGGGTTATCCTGAGGTCTGTCAAAATTAGAAATATAGTTTGTTTGCTATACCTGTGAACACTTAAAAGATATGTGAGTAAAATCACCACAATAATCACAATATAAGGTCTAGTTAGACACAACATTAAGTTGATTAGTTTTCATGCAATTAATCAAAGAGTCAATTTTTACATTGAGCAACCTAAAACTATCAATTTCATGCACGCCAACACTTTGCCTAGTAATCTCACTCTCATTATACAATCATATTGGTTAGAAGCCATATTATCCAATAATGACCATGCCTTATCATATGACTTGTTCATAAATGCACCCTCAGCCACAGCATCAATGGTAATTTTCATAGAATTTAAAAGACCACCATAAAATGTTTGCAAAATTAACCAGTTAGGAATACCATGATGTGGGTATTTCCTAATCAAATCCTTAAATCGTTCCCAAGCACTATACAAAGACTCACCCTCGGATTGCCTAAAACTTTCATTGCGTAGTTTAGCTGTCTTACCAAGTGAAAAATATTTAGCAAAAAATATCTGAGAAAGAATCTCTCAACTCGTAAAATGATTAGCAAGAAATGAATTCAGCCATACCTTTGCCTTTCTCTTAAGAGAGAAAGGAAATAATCTTAACTTGATGGTATCTGCGCTGACTCTATTTAGCTTGATTGTGTCACTGATCTCCAAAAATTATTTTAAGTAGTTGTTTGGATTCTCGAATGCTTCACCACCGAACTGATTGCTTGTACCATCCCAATGAGACTCAACTTCAGCTCAAAATTGTTTGCCTCTGCAGCGGGTCGCGCAATGCTAGTCTGAATGTCCTGAAGTCTGGGCATCGAATACTCTCTCATTGCTCTATTTTCATGGGCCATTGCTTCTTCCTCCTTAACTCCTTGACTTGTCTACGAATGGTTCGTAAAATTCTCTCAATTTCAAGATCAAAATCAACTAAGTCAAGACTCTTGGATCGCAGCATGCACTGTACAGATACAAAAAAATAACACAAAATTCGAATTTCAAAACCAATTACAAGAACCACTCAAGAAAATCTATAATGTTTAGATAAATGTAGAAATCACAAAAACATAGTAAAATAATGCAAAAAAAACCCAAAAAAATAATTAGAAAATTCTAAAAATCACGAAAAAATAAAAAAATAGAAAATCCTATGAAAACGATAAAATTTGATGAAAATAGGGTCGTGTCCGTAGCTAAAGCTACGGGTTTTGTTCAACAAGTTGAAATCCTTCAAAATAAGTTATTATTTGCCCTAGTTTCTTAATCTATTTTCAAACAGCCGAAAAAAAAAAAAACCTAAAAAACCTAATTCTATATAAAATAAACAAGAAATATATGAAAAACCTTAAAATCTGTATACCCAATTTACCAAGAATAAGAAAGAGACAAGAAATAAAAAAAATAATATCCGATCTCAAACAAAATGATTTTTATTGATATACAAGAATATCTCCGGCAACGACGCCAAAAATTTGTTACGCGATTTTTGTGTATCACAATTTTGGGCAAGTATACCCTAGTTGAGTGTTGTGTATAGTGCAAAATAAGTGTCGATCCCACAAGGATATTATGTATTACCAAATATAAAATACTCTATTTAAGTTGGACCAAATGAATCAAAATAATAAAAATGTTAAAATTATAAAAATATTAAAAATAGAAATATCGATAGACAAAAACCCTAGAACATCGATTTCATCTGTCTCCAATCTTTTACACATTAGAATTCTTTCAAATCTCTTAAAGTTTATTGACTAAAGATTCATTCTTGACGATGACAGATTTCCCATGATTAGATTCACCCAATGGTCAAGCAATGAAACCCTAATTCGACTAACCAAAACTCAATGGTCATGCAATCTTGATTAGGCCGAACTGCATTAAGATCTATGGAATATCTATAATCTAGGGTTTCCCTCTAAGATCTCCACATACAGACTTAATCTTCCGTCAATCTCATAACCCTCTATGGATTTTATTGTATTAGTCAGATTTCATGCAATCTTCTCTCGATCTCATGCATGTAATCGCAAATCATCAAATCATAGGTACTTATACGAATGAAGCATTAAGTTCAACAATAAAATCTCATCAAAGAAAGAACATGTCAATAAAGATTTAAGGAAAGAAATAAATCAAACCATATTATTTATCAAAGAGCAGAATCTATCAAGTCCTAGGAATAAGAAATCTAGGTAGACATGATAAAGAAAAATAAGAAAAGTAAAGAAAACACCTCCTTCGCACCCGAATGAATCCTCCTCCCAAGGAGATGGCTGCTAGAGTTTCTCTGTCACGCCCCGACCCACACCCGAGCCGGGCACGTGACCAGCCCGCCGCGGCACCTCGATGCACGGGCACCACGTCCCGCACATCGAAGCACCGTAAGGCTGTCGACATTCACAAAATCCAGGTTTCCAAATCACAGAGATCCCCAAGAAATAAAAATAATACATGTATGCCTCAATGCAAATTAAAACAAGTGAGAGTTAAACTTATACAGATAAGAAAAATTATAAATACAGTCATCCCAATTTAAACAAATACAATGGTCATCCTAACTTCCTCAAAATAATAAAATAACCTCAATACATAGCGGAATAGCGGGTAGTCATACCCCGGCCCAGTAGTCTCCAAAGAATGTCCAATACAATAATGCGAACAAATCTCTCAGTCTGAGTCTACACGTGTAGGAGGGGAATGTGAGGGGTGAGTACCGTAGAGGGGGGGGGTTGGTACTCAGCAAGTCGGGGGATGACATGCTACAATTAATTTTTGGGTGAATTAGGAGTGTCAAAATTATGTCCCAATAAATCCATGGTATGCAAAAATATTATGACATCTCAATAAATCATTCACGGCATACGTATCAAATCAAATATGCATCCATTATGCATGTCCATCATATCATGTAGAGCCGGCCGAAAATATCCCGGCAAAGGCCAACCATGGCCAAGGACGGGCAACGTTGGGGGTTTTCACGGTGCAAGTAATAAAATAAGGCTCTCCACCCCAACGTTGGCCACAGACTACTCCAACTAGCCTGTATATATATATCGCACACGTATCAAGGATCAAGCGTGTATGGAAACCCGCCGGTGCTAGACCTACCAAGGTCCTCCCCGAAGTGGTTCAACCGACGACTGTCTGTACAATATGTATGACAATCTGGCGGATACCCCCCTGCAGAGGCGTATCTGAGCACAACAGGTGCCTCTATCAAATGTCCTTCGTAGCTACGGAATGCCATAGGAAGCATATCATCATCATCACAGTATCCACAGGGGCATCCAACCCAAATCACATATCTCAAGCCAAATCTCAAGCCATAACATGTCAAAATCATGTGCCAATATGCAATGGAAGCATAAAATTTTGTGGATATATCAAAGTGTGGCACAATCATCAAGTGTCAAAATCATGGATGCATATCGATATAAACAAGTTGGGACACTCCATATATCACAAAACATTTTCATAAATCCAGGAAAATAGGTCAATCATACCATTTTAAATCATGTATTTGAAAGCTTTTTAAAACACGGTATCAATTAAAAGTAGATGTCAAGTCCCACTCACAGTTAGGGGAGGATAATGCACTCCCCAATATCTCCACAAAGCGTAAATCAAGTGCTCCCTCCGTTCAACTCAAATAACTCTTAGGGAGACAATCTGCAGATTTTTTTAACCTGCGCAGTCATGGAAAACAGACTATAACTTTGGCTATACTAGTCCAAATCAGATGATTCTTATCTCATTTTAAAGATAAGAGATAGCACTATAACTTTCATTTTGCACACTTCCTCAGATTCAAATCACAGAATTCCCGGTAAGCCTAATTTTGTTACTGTCATATTTAAGTTTTGGATTCTGTCCAGTTTTTGTGCAGAAGCCATAACTTTCGTTCTACTCACTAAAGTCTAATGAAATTTTAACATGTTATAGCTAAGATGTAGATCTACAACTTTCATGTTTTGAGTTTTATCCAAATATTCCTGGAAGGGGTTCAACAAAATTCATGAACAAGACTGATACGTTTTAGTGAAACATAAAGTTTCTGTCAACATAGTTTTAAGGAAAATTGTATAACTTTCAATTTCCTCGTGCGAAATGGCTGAAATTTTTATATGTTATAGGCAAGACGTATATCTATAACTTTCATGTTTTGTGTTTCTTCAAACTAAGACTGAAGAGGGGTCGTTTTTACTCACTACTGTCAAGGTTCGAAACAGGACACTTCTATGTCGAGTTTCAGGAAAAGTGCCATAACTTTTAGCACAGGCATTGGATTTTGGTGATTCTTATCTCGTTGGAAAGATAAGACTTTTATCTACAATTCATATAACTAGCACATTTTCAAATTCTGGCTCTAAGATGCCTTAAAACAGAGATGAAGTCACAGACAGAAATAAAATTTAAAGTGAGACATGATAAAATTTCTTACCTCACTTTCTTGGTCTTCCTCTCTTGCTCTCTCCTTGTTCTCACGAATTGGGAAGAATGAACAAGCATTCTAAGGCCTTCTTCTTTTATTATTGTGTTAATAACTCACCACCCTAGGATCAAATCTCCAATTAATCTAAACCATAGGATCATTTTGCTATTGCATGTGTTCTCATTGGTTTTCATGTGCATGTGTTCTCATTGGTCCACCTTGCCTTTCTCATCTCCATTTGGCCAACACTTGTCCTCCTCACTATAACACTTGTTCAATACAAGAATACACTTGTCACATTTCATTTAAGTTTTGTTAATTGCTAACAAGTCCTTTGACTTATAAAAATTCTAATTTGACCCCTAAAATTTCAATAATTACACACTAGGCCCAAAATCTTATATTAGACCTAATTAAATTTATTTAATGTGAAATTAAGGTTTTGAATCTCTTTGAGTCAAAATTGATCCGATTTGTATTTTACCGTCAAATATCTAAGGTTGATTTACTAGGAAAATTTTCTTAGTGAAAATTCATTAACATAGTAGTTGAGACATTATATATATATACATATTTATATGAAATGGAATTCACTATAGAATACACCGAGAGTCGGTGTTACATTCTCCTCTCCCCCTTTTGCAAAGGATGTCTCCTCCTTATAATCTAATTCCTAAGAATCCTAAATGACTTAAAATTCGTGAGTCTTCATAACAGCTTGATATTTCAATTGGACTTGGGCTTTTAGAACTCATGGGCCTTAATTTCTAGCACTGCAGCAACTTCGACTCAAATTTCAGATATCTTCTGGTTTGACCCAGTCTCTGATGTCTTCATAAGATTTGTAGTCTTTGAAATCTTCTTTTCAACCCAATAAGAATCAGGTCAATCAGACATCGGAGTAGAAAGTTATGTCTAAAATACTAACAGCTGTCTGTGTAGTCTAATATCCTTAAATAAGTCCAATAATCCTAAAATAAAACCCACAAAAATAATCAATGTAAAATCATAAAATAAAACTTAAAAATAGTCCTAAAAGTCATAAATAAAGCCTGAAATAAAATAAAATAAAATAAATTCAAGTGTATAAAAATATCGCTATCACTGGTGTCAGTGCCGGTGTCGGTGCCTTGTCAATTGTGGCTCATTGCTCATTGCTCGCTACTTGTGCTCGTGTCCTTTCCTCCATAGCTCGTTGCTCGCTACTCATTGCTCGTGCTCTATCCCATGCATTGCATAGAGTCTTCCTGAGTTCAGTGACACCATAACACATGCCATGACGAGAGTCATGACATAAAGACAAAAAGCATAAGGTCAAGTTAACCTACTTAATGCATTAGGTCAACCTGCATGTTCCGAACTTAGAAAATTTTCAATAAACAATATCTCAAGCCGACTTAGGGAAGTCATGAATAAACATTGAAAATCTCAATACACAGTAGGGGTGATCGACTTACACTCTACCCTAAGTCATCACATGCCTTGGACTTGGAAAAATCTAAGTGAGTATCAGTTTAAGCCGACCTACCAAACATTATAAGCTAACTTACCTATGATTTGAACATAGAATATATCAAAGTACACTAGTCAAGTTAACTTGCACCTTGACGACTTGCATAGAACTTGCTCTCAGAAATCTTAAGTCTAAAATAAGTTAAGTACTAGTACTTTGTCTAAGTCAACCTAGGAAAAACATGAAACCGACCTATACATGAGCAATCAATCAAAAAATCTCAAAGCACATTAGGCATGAGTCAACTTACACCTTTGTACAAGTCGACTTGCATAAGACTTGCATACATTAGCATGCCAAACTAGTAAGTTGACATATGAAACATAGTAAGTCAACACACATGTCCAAAATATAGAATAGCCCATAGGACACTTGGACAAGTAGACTCACACCATGACCAAGTCGATCTGCATGGAATTTGCACGTCATAAAACACTTCACAAGTTGAGTGCATAACCAAACCAACTTGTGCTATGCTAAATGACTTATAGTCTAAGTTAAGTTACACTAAGTCGACCTACCATTGTTAGGATGCCGACCTACATGTAGCACAATGCATACACATGTAAGCAAGAACAGAAAAAAATCTACTCATCAAGAATCCAAGAATCCTAAGTCGACTAGCGTAAGGCATGGAGCAAAATTCACTAGGTATCATCAAGCATAAGTCGACATGATGAAGAATGTAAGTCGACATGCATAAGCTCCATAGGACAAATGTTTAAGCAGAACAAGAAACAAGTCAATTCAGCAAGTCGACTTGCATAAGATACTGAAGGAAAAGGTTATAAGTATAGAAAGGTATAAGTTGACATTACAATGTAAGTAAGAGATTTCAAGCACAAATATCTAAACATACTCAAAAGACAATTGACTTATCACACGAAGGCAGTTAGCTCACCCTAGCCAGAAGCAAAGTAAAATTTTAATATCAGCCGACTCATGGGAAGAGGAAGTAGACTCACTGTGAGTTCTGACTAATTGTTCACAAAGACTATTTGAGCATTAAATTCAACTCCCAACCACCTCAGTGGCTATGTTTGTGCATTAAATAATCTTAAAACGACTATCTATTCATCAGGGGCTATGAATACAATACTATATGTGAAGATAAATAACCTTTGAACATTTTACTAGGCCAATTGCAATAAAGATCTTTTGTGAATTGTAATTCTTTTGTTGTATTTGTGTTTGAGCTTTAAATATCACAAAGCTTCAACTTGTATCCTCACTTTCACTTCAAAATCTTGTAAGAGACCGAAAGAAAGGGTTCCTTCTGGTCTAGGCTTAGAGTGTCTAAGTGAAAAATTTGCTAGCACCTATCGCAAGCTAGTAGTGAGTGTTTGAATGAAACACTTGTGAGATTTGACTAACACCTATGCAATTGTTATGCGATTTTGGTGTATCACTATTTTAGTCAAGTATACACTAGTCAAGTATTATGTGTAGTGAAAGCAAATGTCATTCCCACGAAAATATTTTATGTTACTAATTTTAAATTACCCTATCTAAGTTGGACAAAATAAATTAAAATTCTGAAAATATTAAAAATTATGAAAATATTAAAAACTGAAGGCAATTGATAAAAACCCTAATTTTATAAAATCTTAAGACATTGATTTCATTTATTTTTAATTTTTCACATAGTCGAATTCTTTTAAATTCTTTAAAGTTTATTGATTAAAGAATCATTATCGATGATAACAGATTTCTCTAAATTAGATTCACCTAATAATCATGTAATGAAACCCTAATTCGACTAACTAAAATCCAATAGTCATGTAATCTTGATTAAATCGAACTGCATTAAGTTTTATGAAATATCTATAATTTAAGATTTCCCCTAAAATCCCACACACAGAATTAATCATCTATCGATCCCATAACACTATGTGGATTTTATTTATTAGACTAATCTCCTACAATTATATTGATTATGCATGCATTCGATCTCAAATCATACAAAATGTAGGTCTAAATGTTTTGAAACATTAAAATCAATAATAAAATTTCATCAAATAACAATTATGTCAATAAAGATTTAAGGAAAGAAATAAATCAAAACATGTTATTAATCAAATAACAGAATTGATCAAGTTTTAGGAATAAGAAATCTAGATAAACATACTAAAAATAAACATGATAAGTAAAGAAAACATTACTACACCTTTTATACCGAAAGGAGATGGAAAAAATTGTCCTATGGATCCTCCTTATTCGTGTGAGGCACCCCTATATTTATAGATCCAAAACCCTAACAAAACAAGAGGTGGTGAATTCACAGGAGACTTGGCTTTTCACTTGGACTTGGAAACTTAAGCTGTGATGATAAATTTTATTCTTTTTTCTCTTCAAACATTTAGAAAATTGATCCTTATCCTCAATCTTGAAAATTCTTGAAGTTATCTGTAACTTTATACCTAAGATCTCTTATTAAATAAACTCGAGTGGTTTCCCTCTTCAACAAAAACTTCTTTTTCTTAAATTTCAACACTATAGCAAATTGTTCCAATTTTTTAAATATTTTCTGACCTGAATTAGCTTTTACACTCATCACAAGATTTGTAGACTTTAAAGTCTTTTTTCAAATAAGAATCAGGTCAATCGGATATTAGAACAAAAAGTTATACCCAAAACACTAACAGCTATTTGTGGAGGCTAAATTTCTTTAAGTAAGCCCAAAATTACCTAAATAAAAATTCACGAATTTAATCAATGCAATATCATGAAATAAAGTCTAATATAGTCCTAAAAATCATAAATAAAGACTAAAATAAAATATAATAATGTAATATAATTCAAACATATAAAAATATTGTTATCAAATACCCCTACATTTGAATATTTGTTTATCCTCAAATAAGAATAAATTTTCTCCAAAATCAATTTAATCTCCAAAGTCCCAAACTATGCATATGACAAGTTCAAATTAGAATTGTAATTAAGATAACTAATATTTCGTAGTATTCAACACTATAACAATTATTATATCCCCTATAGTCTCATTGAAATCAAGGATAATATAAGATTCAATTACCCTCCCAATGGATTCATTCAATAGAATAAAGGAATTTAAGATTTTACTACTCAAAGCACTCAATTTTATAAAAGGGGCAAGTATATTACTCAAATCAATACAATAAGATGATATTACCATAGATTTGCTAATATATCAAATCTCTACTACTCATATATATAAAATCCATACACTAATCAAAAAGTTTTTTATTTGGTTATAATGGGTTTATGGTTAAGGGTAAGATAAATAGGTAAAAATATTGGGTTTAAAGTAATTCACTAAAAATACTCAAATATCAAGATATAATATTATTTACATCAAAACAAGAAAATAGCACTCTAATTGTGAATATGCAATATGCTATATCATTTATTTAAAACAAAGAACAATGTAACGAAATCCACTATAAGAGCAAACAATATCAAGAATGAAAAATATTTTTCTCAATTTTTTCCTCTTTTTTTCTTTTCTTTTTCTTTTCAACCAACACTTCTCTCTGTTTTTTTTTTTTTTTCCTTCTTTTCTTTTTCACTTTTTTCATTTTGAATTTTGCTTGTTTTTTCTATCTTTCTTTTTTTCTTTTTCATAACTCAACATAATAATGACTATATACATATAACTCCTACATATAAGAGAAAAAATATAATACCTAAAAACATAATACCATTCTATCTATTTGGGTTCAAAATTTGGAGTTAGAAGAAAAATAGGCATGAAAAAAATTATGTGGATAATATACGAAAGAAAAGATCTAGATTCATATGAGTAAACTAAAAGGATATAAAATTTTAGGGATGGTAATTTTCAAAAACCAAAAGTGTGCAAATCTAAATGCATTAATCATTTTGGTGCATGAAAATAAAAAAAGTAGTCTCAAAATATGTAACAAAGCAAGTTCTAAAATATCCAAACCATGTATAATTTACGCTCAACAAGAAAAATGATGAGAGCAAAATGAAATGCTCTTTAAGGCTTAAATCTTCACTCAGATAAATTTAATGTCAAATTTTGTTTGTTTTTTCTTCAAATCAATCATAAAAAGATGAATAGTTAATCATGTATCAAATAACTACTTATACTAATCATCTATCATATAACCCAATTCAAAACAAATAACACATTAAGACTAGAAAACTTGAGAAAATTTAATTGGTATAAAAAAAATTCATCAAAACTCAATTTTTTTTCTTTTTCAAAATTTTTAATTTTTTCTTTATAAATTTCCTAAAAAATAAAAAAAATAAAAAAATAAATCGAAATATATGCTCTCCTATACTTAAACCAAATATTGTCTATAATGTGCAAGAGAAATAAAAATAATAAACTAAACAAAGAGAACAGAAAACTCTCCTGATAAGATCGATAAACCTACAACGTCCTCTTCAGCAACTTCTCTTCCTCTCGTGCAAAAGGTCTCTTCCTCTCGTGCAAAAGGTTTCTTATGCTCATCAATCGACTAAGAAAATGGTGGACCCTTCCTTTATGTTGGTCCTATCTTCATAGATCTTCAAATGATTCCCATTGACTTTAAATTTTTTAACTTACTCATTTGAAAACTCTACCATTCCATATGGGAAAACTTGTGTCACAATGAACAGTCCACATAATCTCGATCTCAATTTTTCTAGAAAAAAGTCTCAAATGGAGTTATATAACAAAACTTTATCATCAACATCAAACTCTCATTTCTTAATTCTAGTATCATGCCATGTCTTTGTTTTTTCCTTGTAAATCCTTGCATTTTCATATGTCTCGTTCCGCTACTCTTCTAACTCATTTAACCGCATCTTCCTTTCTATACTCACAAAAGAAAAATCAAAGTTAAGAAACTTCATTGTCCAATATGCTTCATGCTCTAACTCAACAGGAAGATGACATGTCTTACCATAGACCAAACGATAAGGTTACATACCAATAAGAGACTTATATGCCATCATATACACCCAAAGTGCATCATCTAACTTAATGGACCAATCCTTATGAGAAGAACTCAAAGTTTTTTCCTAAATGTTTTTCAACTCATGATTTGAAACCTCAACTTGTCCACTAATTTGGGGGTGGTAAAAGGTAGCAACCTTATGAGTGATACCATATCTAGCCAAAAGTTTTTCAAATCTTTACGAAAATCAGAGCCACCATCATTAATTATGGCTCTAGGGACACTAAAATAGGAAAAGATATTTTTCTTTAAAAACTTGCATATCATTTTAAAGTCATATTTCACACATACAATTGTTTTGATCCACTTACTTACATAATCAACATCAACAAGAATAAATTCATGATTGAAAGATTTTGGAAAAGATCCAATGAAATCTATATCCCAAATATCAAAAACATGAATAATTAAAATATTGTCTAAGGACATCTCATGATGATTAGAAATATTTTCAGTTCTTCGACATTGATCACATGCACAAATATAAGAATGAGCATTCTTAAACAAAGTAAGCCAATAAAATCCAGACTAAAATACCTTAGCTACTGTATGAGAAGGACCATGATGACCACTAACCTTTTATCATGACAAAAACTAAGTATGCTACTTACCTCTTGTCGGGGAACACATCTCCTAGTGATACCATCACCACAAATCTTGCATAAGTATGGCTCATCCCATAGATAGTGGCATACGTCGAAAAAGAATTTCTTCCTCTGCTACCCCTTAAATCTCTTTGGTACAATCCTACAAATAAGATAATTAACAAAGTCTGCAGACCAATGTTATTCAACTTAAGTAACATAAAATAAATTTTCATCGGTGAAAGAATCATTCAAAGGATGATTAATCATTGTTTCAATGCAAGCTCCCTCCAATCAAGATAAATGGTCAATTGCTAGATTATCAACTCCACTTCAATCCAAAATCTCGATATCAAATTCCTACAACAAAAAAAATCCAATGTAACAACCTAGATTTTGCATTTTTCTTTGAAATCAAATACCTAAATGCAGAATGATCAGTATAAATAACAATTTTGGATAGCAACAAATAAGATCAAAATTTCTCAAGTGAAAAGAAGATAACAAGTAGGTCTTTCTCAGTAGTAGTATACAACTTCTGAGCCTTATTCATAGTCCTACTCGCATAATGTATGACATGAAATTTTCTATTCACAGTTTGACCCAAAACTGTACCCATAGTATCATCACTTGTATCACATTAAATATCAAAAGACAAACCCTATCTTGGTGGCTGCACAATAGGAGACTCAATCAATTTAAATTTCAGACAATTAAAAACATTCAAACAAGAATCATTAATCATAGAATGTGTATCCTTCACAAAAAAATTAGTTAGAGGTCTAGCAATTTTTTTAAAAAAATCTTTGATATATCTGCGATAAAAACCAACATGCTCTAAAAATCATCTAACATCTTTTAATGATTTATGAGGAGGAAGTTTTTCAATTAACTTAACTTTTGCCCTATCAATCCCTCTTCCCCTACAAGATACATTATGACCTAAATAATATCTTCTTTTACCATGAAATGACACTTCTCCCAGTTAAACACCAAATTGGTTTCCTCATGCCTCTGTAAAACTTGCTTTAATATTTCCAGACAATCATCAAATGAGAAACCAAACACAGAAAAATCATCCATAAAAACTTTTATAAAATCATCAATGAAATCAGCAAATATGGACAACATGCATCTCTGAAAAGTAGCATGGGCATTACAGAGACCAAAAGGAATGTGTTTGAATGCAAAAAGTACCATATGTACATGTGAAAGTGATTTTTTCTTAGTTGGCAGGATCAATGGCAATTTAAAAATAACTAAAAAAAAACCATCCAAGAAACAATAGAATACATGACCAGCCAATTTTTCAACAAGTTCATCAACAAAGGAGAGTGGGAAATGATTTTTCCTAGTAGTATCATTCAACTTCCTATAATCCACACAAACCCTCCAACCAGTGATAACACGTATGGGGATCAACTTATTTCAAGCGTTCACAATACAGTTGTTCCACCTTTTTTAGGAACAACCGATAAAGTACTTACCTATACAGGGGAGTGGGAAATGATTTTTCCTAGTAGTATCATTCAACTTCCTATAATCCACATAAACCCTCCAACCAATAATAACACGTATAGGGATCAACTTATTCTAAGCGTTCTCAGTATAGTTGTTCCACCTTTTTTAGGAACAACCTATAAAAGACTCACCTATACAAAATCAGAGATAGAAAAGATAATACCTGCTTCAAGCCATTTAATGATCTCTTTCTTTACTACCTTCTTAAGATGTTTATTGAGCCTTCTTTGTGGTTGAGCTATGGCCTTGAACCTATCTTCCAACAAGATCTTATGCATGCAAATCGAGGATTCTATGCCATGGATGTCGGCGATGGTCCAACCTATTGCTTTGTTGTGTTGTTGCAAACCTTGTAATAGTTTCTCCTCCTCAAAACCTGTCAAATCAGAAGAGATAATTATTGGAAACATCGAGCAGCTTCCTGTGATTTGTTACTTTTTTCCTCAATATTCAAAATTTCATGCAAGCTCTCTATTTGTGTAGGGAAGGTATGAATTTCACCTATTGTATCTAAAGCAGCACACACATCAACATGTTCATTATCCAAAAAATCATACTTCACATGCAATAAACTAGAAATGCAATTTTTGAGAGGGTCATTTGAATAAAAGACTTTCAAATCATGTTTAATAATCCTATCAATGCAATTAACTCTAAAAACTTCCTATTTATCAAAAATTTTTATGGAATAGAAAACATTAAACTCAATTTTTTCATCATTCATTCTCAAAATCAACTTCCCATAAGAAACATCAATCAGTGCTCATGTAGTAGCAAGGTTAGCCTAGAGTCAAAGAAGTGTCATCATCATCATCTATATCCAAAACAACAAAGTCAAAAGGAAAAATAAATTTATCAACTTTAACCAAAACATTCTCTACAATACCTCTTGGATACTTGACACTCATATTAGCTAATTATAAAAAAATATTAGTAAGTCGACAATTCTTTAATCCTAACTTCAAAAATGCAAAATATGACATAAGATTACGCCGGCGCTCAGATCACATAAAACATTAGAAAAATCAGAAAAATTAATTGTGTAAGAGATAAAAAAAACTCCCTAAATTCTTAAGTTTCGGTATCAGCCTCTTCTGTAGAATTGTTGAACACTCCTCTGTGAGCTTGACATTTGAAATCTCATCCAACTTCCTCTTCTTTATAATCACATCCTTTAAGAATTTCCCATAACTCAGCATCTGTTTGACAGCATCCAAAAGAGAAATGTTAATATGCAGTTTGTTAAATTTTTTTAAAAATTTTTCAAATTATTTTTTTGTATTAACATGTAACAAACATTTAGGAAAAGGAATATAGGACTTATATTCCCTCAAAGTACTTCCCTATTTTAGATCCAGTGCCATGGACTTCTCACTTGTAGGTTGTTTGATCTACTCTTCAGCCTCTTGTTTGTTCTGTTTCTTGGTCTCTTGTCCATGCTCTAGCCGAATTGACTCCTCCTATAGTTGCTTCCCACTCCTCAAAGAAACTGCCTTGACTTGCTCTCTAGGATTTTTCTTAGTATCACTCGACAGTCTACCTGGCACACGAGAATGAAAGGTGTTAGTTAATTGATCAATCCTATTTTCAAGTTTTTTAAACCTTTCATTAGTCACTATTGCCAAAAGTTTGATTGTTATATCCCACGATTGCTTGCTCTCTCGTGGCTATTGACTTCTCAAAATAAAGTTTTGTGGATCGTTTGGTCATGGAGATACTCCTTGATTCCATAAAAAGTTAGGATGGTTCCTCCACTCAAGATTGTATGTGTTGGAGTATGGATTATTCTGAGGCCTAGCAAAATTAGAAACATAGTTTGCTTGCTACACCTATGAACCCTCAGAAGACACATGAGTAGAATCATCATACGAATCACAATACAATACCTTGTTAGTCACAATATTGGTTTGATTAGTTTTCAAAACATTGATCAATGAATCAATTTTAATATTAAGCATGGTAAAACTATCTATCTCATGAACAACAGGTTTTTGTCTAGGAATTTCATGTTCATTAGACCAATCATATTGATTTGATGTCATGTCATCTAGTAATGCACATGTTTCATCATATGACTTGCTCACGAAAGCACCCACTGTCACTGCATCAATGGTAATTTTTATAAAATTTAAAAGATCGTCATAAAAAGTTTGCAAAATTATCCAGTCAGGTATACCATGACGTGGATACCTCCTAATCAAATCTTTAAATTGTTCCCAAATATTATACAAAGTGTCACGCCCAAACCGGGGTCATGAGCAACCGCCCGTTGTCCTAGATGCCGACTATATTTTTACAGAAAATCAGACAAAACCTCCTCATATTTCGGAGGTCTCACATGTATAATTTAACCTTATAATTCACAATCATCCTGTCAATAAATAAAAGAAAAAAAAAGTGTTATCCCGACCTCACAACAATCAACCCAATCACCGTGGACAACCAGGGCAACGCAAGGCTAAAATAAATCCTAACAAAAATAAATACTAACAGTTCTAGCCATAGACCTCTACTGTCATGCCCAACTAGAGCATGAACAGCCGCCACACTGAGCTGGCCTAAGTTTTATACAAATGTACAACAAATTCACAAGTTAACATTTTAAATATTTACAAGTGTCTCAATGCAAATATAATATGAGAGTTTCACAAATAAATATCCATAAGTTATACAGTCATCCCATAATATGTACACGGTCAACTACGGATCTTAATATTAAGATCTCGCAGGGTCAACATAAAGTACGGAATTCATATTTTAATTAAAATTTAAATCTCACCGCACGTGAACACCCAAATCCACCAATAAGCTACCAAGCCCTCTAGAGTCGAATGCATCGCTCTAACACAATAACCCTGTCTGAGGGAGAAAATGAGAGGGGTGAGTATCAAGGAAGATACTCAGTGAGTGAGGGAATTAATATCAAGCACAAATAGTGTAGGTAAACCATTGGAGTGTCAAACAACATTATCCGTAAATAATAATTCATGATTTATAGTAAAACATGATATGTTCAGTAAAATGAACTCATTTAATCAATCACACGATATCATACATATATGCATCCATTTAAAAATCAAGTATCATTTTAGAGTAAGCCGAAAATGATCCTGACAAAGGTCAACCATGACCAAGGACAGACGCATCGGGGGTTTTATTATGTAAGGTTGTTCAAAAGTTGCTCTCTACCCCAACGTTGGCCATGAGTTCGCTGGGGCTAGCTCATCATCGTGTATAAGACCCCGCCTGGTGCTAAACAATGGTAATACACACGTCCTCCCCCTATGTGGGTTCGACCGGCCGCCCCTATAGCCCTTAGACCGATGACGTTTGCGGATACCTCCTGCAGAAACGTATCCGGGCATCCCAGTACCACTACAAACGCCCTTCGTAGTTACGGAATCCATCAAGTAATATCATATCATCATATCATCTCATAACTAGTAGGCATCCAACCCACATAGTTTATCAAAATATTTCAAATTCGCGTGCCACAACATTTCATCAAAATCATTTCAAATCAACATACCAATGCAATGGTAACATAGAAAACATTCTAGTTCTCAAATAATGGCATAATATTAATTCATTTCAAAGTATGGATGCATAGTCATAGGAAACATAAATTTACGACACTCTAAAAGTCACAAAACAAATTTGAAATTAAATATCATACATTGAGTCAATGCATATCAAAAGCATGTTTTATTGAAATCACGGCAGAGAACAAGTTTCACTATTTTATGAAAGAGATTAGGGTCTCACTCACATTCTGGGGAGGGTGATCACTCTCTATTTCCACAATTAATCCAAATTGACTCCTCGAGTCTTCAAAAAGGTCAACCTAATCAAACCATCACAATTTATCATCAATTAAAAGTCTATTAAAGGATTTTCAAATTATTATTTATTCTTTATTATTATTTTTTTTTAATTAATACAACCTTAATTTACACAATCACCTTTCTAAATTCCCGTTTCATCAATTTCGAATCATTTGGCTCACCAATGACCTAATTCCCAATATTTCTCATTTTTTTTAATTTTTCTCGAATTTACATAACTCCATTTTAATCTTTCAAGCATATTTCAATCAAATTTGAAAGAAAGCTATACAAATGAGCCAAACAAAGCTCTATCATTATCTAACACATTCTATCATGCTACGCAGCCCAATTTATATCAAATCCTAAACTTAACCTAAATAATTTCATACAAAATTTCAGGAAAATACATTTCCTTCGAATCTAACATATTTCAGAATATGCATATAAATAGCTTCTGATTCTAATTTCAACCTAAATTCGATAAATTTAATTTAAATGTTGAAAGGATAGCATTTCTTTCACCTAGGGTCTTTGCAGTTCACAGTCACGTGGTCCAAGCGTCGTTCAATTCAGTCCAGGACCTGCAATGCCTCAAATTTGAAGCAAGGTTCAGCAATTAAGCTTAAATCACGAAAGAATCAAAACCTTAGAGGTACCGAATCAAAATCTCGCCCTTACAAGCACAGAATGAGTGCAATTTGGGCCTAGGGTTTTCGAGGGTCTGCTACCGCTAGCTTGGAGCTCCTGTGATGGTTGTAGGAGACTCTCAACAGTGAGCAGCTCGCGGTCGAGCGAACATGGGAGGGAGATTGTGGGCCGTCGCGCGTGAGAGAGGGAGAGGGGGAATGACAGGCGGTCGCGCGCAGGGGTGGCTCCCGAAGGAAGGTTTCAGCCACGGGAGATAGAGAGAGAAACGATTGAGAGGGAGAGAGAAGAGGGAGCGAAATAGAGAGAGGGTGATCGAGAGACAGAGAATGAGAGAGGTGATAGAGGGTGAGAACTGAGAGGGGAATAGAGAGAGAGGGTGGCGGTGGTTGGTGCGGTTGTTCACGGTGGAGGGGGAGGGAGAGTGTGATCGAGGGACAGAACGAGGAAGTGAGTCAGTGAGAGATAGAGAGAGAAACAAAGAGATCGAAGGGGAAAGATAGAGAGGGAGAGCAAAATAGAGGTGGTGGTGGTGGTGCGGTGGCAGTTGGTGGCATGCGGCGGAGAACCGTGAGAGGGAGAGATCGGGAGAAAGAAAGAATCGTGAGAGATAGAGAGAGAAAGGGAGCAGAGAGAGAGAATCGAGAGGGAGGTAGAGGAAGAGAGAGAGGGAAGAGGGGTTAGGGTTTTCTGACCCTAATTTCTCTTTCCCTTTTTATTTATTATTATTATTATTATTACTATTATTTATATCTATATTTATTTTTATAATAAATTAATAAATAAATAAATTAATAAATGAATAAATATTCATCTATATATTTTTATACTCACTTTACACTACAAATTGAAAATATGGATATTTTAAATATACCAAACATTTCAATTTACAGACCTCAAAATCGAAAATTAATATAAATAAAAATTTATATATATATATATATATATATAAACTGAGAAATACTTCATTAAATTCATGAACAGGAGTACAATAGTACGAACACCGCAGTGTCGTTGTTACACAAAGACTCACCATCGAATTGTTTAAAACTAATAATATCATTACGTAATTTAGTAGTTTTACCAGATGAAAAATATTTAGCCAGGAATGCTTAAGAAAGATTTTCCTAATTAGTAAAGTGATTAGCAAGGAAAGAGTTAATTCATACCTTAACCTTTCCCCTTAGAGAAAAAGGAAACAACTTTAACCTTATGGCATTGGGACTGATTCCATTCAATTTAATTGTATCATTGATCTCCCTGAAGTTTTTCAAGTAGCTGTTTGGATCATCATATGCTTATTCACCAAACTGACCTGCTTGCACCATGCCAATGAGACTCGGCTTCAATTCGAAGTTGTTTGTCTCCATAATGGGTCATGCAAAGCTATTTTGAATGTCCTGAAGTTCGGGTATCAAATCTTCCATCATTACTCTATTTTTCATGGGTCATTATTTCTTTCTTGACTTCTTTAAATTGTTTATGAATGGTTTGTAAAGTCTTCTCTATTTTAGGATCAAAATTAGTTAGGTCAAGACTCATCGATCGTAGATTGCATTACACCAACACTAAAAATAGTGCAAAATTAGATCTTCAAAATCGATTGCAAAAACTATTCAAGAAAATCTATAATACCTATATAAAATTAGAGATCAAGTAAAAACAGTAAGATAATGTAAAAAGACACCCAAGAAGGCAATTGAAATCCCTAAAATTCAAGAAAAAATCAAAGAAAAATATAAAAACTTATAAAAATGATGGAATTTGGTCAACCCGCGGCAAAGTGACGGGTTTTACTCAGCAGAACAAAATCCTTTAGAACAAGTGGTCGTGGGATCCTAAATCTAAAAATATTTTTTGGACCCTAAAAATTCTAAAAAAATTCCAAATCTAGACCAAATCTAAACCCTAAACAATGACTGTATAACCCTAAAAGATTATATATAAAAAATATGAAAAATAACATAAAGATAGCATCCAATCTCAAATAAGATTATTTTGAATGGAATGCAAGAATATCCCCGACAACGGTGTCAAAAGCTTGTTATGCGATTTTGATATATCATGATTTCGAGCAAATATACCATAATCGAGTGTTATATGTAGTGCAAGCAAGTGTCGCTTTCACGAAAATATTTTGTATTACCAATTTTAAATTATCTTATCAAAATTGAAATAAATTGAGATTGTGAAAATATTAAAAATTACAAAAATATTAAAAACCAAAAGCAATGGATGAAAACTCTAATTTTACAAAACCTACGATATCGATTTTGTCTGTTTTTAATTTTTTATATGGTCAAATTTTTTCAAATTCCTTAAAGTTTATTGACTAAAAAATCATTGTCGATAATAGCAGATTTTTCTAAATTAGATTCACCCAATGGTCATATAATGAAATCCTAGTTCGACTAATCAAAACTCAATAGTCATGCAATCTTGATTAAATCGAACTGTATTAAGTTCTATGGAATATCTGGAATTTAAGGTTTCTTCTAAAATTCTACACATAAAATTAATCATCCGTTAATCTCATAACCATATGTAGATTTTATTGTATTAAACTAATCCCCTGCAATTATATTGGTCATATATGCATTTTATCTTAAATCATACAAAATGCAGGCCTAAACGTTTTGAAACATTAAAATCAATAATAAAATCTCATCAAATAATAATCATACCAATAAAGATTTAAGAAAAAAATAAATCAAACCATGCTATTAATCAAAAAACATAATCCATCAAGTCTTAAAAACAAGAAATTTAGCTAAACATGCTAAAGATAAACAAGATAAGTAAAAAAAATATTACAACCCGTTTTGCACCGAAAGTAGATGGAAAAATCGTCCTATGGAGGCAATTAGGGTTATACTTGCTCTCCTCCTTCCTCCCTATTCATGTGAGGCAGCCCTATATTTATAGATCTAAAACCCTAACAAAACAAGAGGTGGTGAATTCTTAGGAGACTTAGCTTTTCACTTGGACTTGGAAACTTAAGTTGTGATAATAAACTTTATCCTTTTCCTCTTTAAACATTTAGAAACTCAATCCGTATCCTTGATCTTGAAGATTTTTGAGGTTATTTGCAACTTTATCCCAAAGAACTCTCATTAAATAAGCTCAAATGGTTTCCCTCTTCAACAAGAACTTCTCTTTCCTGAATTTCAACACTATAGCAATTTGTTCCAAATTTTTGGATATCTTCTGCCCTAAATTAGCCTCTACACTCTTCATAGGATTTGTAGGCCTTGAAGTCTTCTTTCCAACACCTTAAGTATCAGGCCAATCAGATGTCAGAGTAAAAATTATGCTCAAAATGCTAACAGCTATCTATGTAGGCCGAATTTTTTTAAATAAGGCCAAAATTAGCTAAATAAAAATCTATGAATTTAATTAATGCAATATCATAAAATAAAGTCTAAAATAGTTCTAAAAATCATAAATAAAGTTTAAAATAAAATAAAATAATATAATTCAAATGTATAATAATATTGCTATCAGTTAGCTAATTAGCTATACAATTTTGGAAGAAAATTATGGATTAGAAAATTCAAATGAAGTCATGAAGTAAATGTACATTAGAGAAGGTGGAACCAGTGGTGGACCCACGCAATGGTGAAGTTGGGCAATTGCATCTCCTCAATTTTTTAAAATTTAATTATTATTTATATTTAATATTTATTTTGCATCCACTTAACTATAATTTTGTCTTTATTTGTCTTTTTTAAAATTCATTAATTCTATATAATTTTTTTTCAAAAACTCATTAGGTAACAAAATAAAATATAATAACAATAGTTGCTTTAAATCAATAAAAAAATATTTCATAATCTTTAAAATCAAGTAAAGAAAGGAAAAAATAAATAAAAGTATAACCCCCCAAAAACATTAATTTTGCATTGACAAACCAACTTTTTGAACTTTTCCTCTTCCCTCCCTCTTTCCTAGAACTTTCTCTCTTCTCTCCCTCTCCCTCTCCCTCTGGACCTCTCTCTCCAAATCCATATCCATTTTGTTTTTCCTCTCCATTCTTTAATTTTCTTGAAGAAAAATCCAGTTTTTGTCTCATAAAAAAGGTACATGTGGATTTGAATCAAAATCTTAATTAATTTTTTTAATTTAACAATTGGTGTTAATTTTATTATTTTTTTCTATTCTTGTTCTTGAATGAGATTCTAGAATAAATTTATGTTTGTTGATTGAATAAATATTTCATAAATTTTTTGCACCCCTGCCTTTGGATCCTAGGTCCCACCACTGGGTAGAACCACTATAAATTGCTTGTGTCTATTTCTCTCATTTTCTCCTCATTTCTATTCCAAATCTCAGAAAATTTGAAAAGTGTCAAACAACTTACTCACACCCTCTTGATTGTCACAACTAGTTTTTCAGCATGTATATGTAAATAAGAAATGAAATTAAATAAATAAGAACTAGCATATTTACATCAATTTTTCACATTATTATTTTAAGTGGATAATCTCAGAAAGTTTTTATTAATAATGTGTCACAAGTACTTATCATAATACTCTACCGTGGGATGACCCTATATAAACATTATTATCCAGATAATATGACATTTACCCACACTTGACAATTTGAAAAAATTCATAAACCCTTTGCCACTTCTAGTTATCCAGATAATATGACATTTACCCACACACACACACACACACACATACATATATATATATAATTCTAATAAAATATCTAGTTATCATTTGTCATAACATACACAACTTTAAATTTTTAAAATTTTTATCACTTTTTCACTTTTTTCCTCAAAAATCTCTCTTTCTTGTTTAAAAAAGAAAAAAAAATATTAATTTTAGAAAAATAGAAAATTCTGAAATTCAATCATTTGTCAAAGGAATTGTGTTGAGATAAATATTTCAAACCTTCCATCTGATGCTGGTCTAAGGAAAAAAAATATATATATACATATATATATATATATTTACTATTCTTTTAGTTTTTGTAAATATATGAATTCTTATATTTATAAACCAACACATATACTTTTCTATCGTGTTCAATGATTAAAGAACAAAATGGAAGCAAATATAGTATGGAAGAGTACCAACTTAGAGAAATTAAGAGTTTAAAATAAGTGTTTCAATAAAAAGCAAATACTTGGGGATTGTATACTTTTTGAAATTATAAAATCATCCATGATAGTTTTCAAAATTATAAAAGAGTTACAATACTTTTCAAAATTATAAAATAGTCTCAGTAACTTATAAAAATTATAAAACATGACAGAAAATAGTTTTTGAAATTACAAAACAATAATAATAATTTCTAAAAGTTACGAACCTATCACAATATTTTTTGAAAATTATAATCCAGCCCTTTTTTTTTAATTAGTCCAACATAAAAATATTGTCGTATCAAATAAGTACTCAATACCGATAAAATTTTAGGGTAAATTTTTTAGTTTTACAATAATTATAATGTAATCCCCTAAAGTATTAACTATATTAAAATTATTTTCATTTTAATTGATTCCACTGAATAATTAGAGTTGCACAATAAAATAAATATTGTATTGTTTATAGAAGTAAACAAGTAATAATTAATTGCTTTGTCTTTGATTTATATGTATTTTAACATGGTTTCCCTTTAACATAACATCTGTAACTAAGATAAGGTAAATTAAATGTGCTATCAACACTTTGGTTATTCAATTCCATAGAATCTTTTGTTCCAAAGAGGATATCTAAATATGTTTAATGTGTTTCCCATTGACCGATTGTACCAAACAAATTTTAAAAATATCCGATATAATATAATATTATATCAGTAAGTCGAATTTTTGAATAATCAAATAGGACAACCCAATGCCCGATATCTAACTAATTTACATATATTTAATATTCCATATACATGCTCTAAATAACCAATATTATATACCCAATGTACGAAACTTTTGAGGCACATTAATAGATAAAACTACTGAGTTTTAATTTTCAGTTCATAGTATAGTGAAGAAAATTACTCTACATGTGATATTCAATACTACTGTCAAGCAAATCACATATATAAATTATTTACATTTAATCAAAAGAACTTATACATGTATAATGGCTCAGCCGCCGGCTATTGGTCAAGAAAATGAGGAGGGAGATACAAGAGTCCGCAGAGAGGATGAGAGTGCAAACGAGAAAGAGGAGAGAGAATTAAAATTAATTAATAAAAATATTAATTTAAAATTAATTAAAAATCAAAAATTTAATTATTTTAATACCAATTTAAAAAATAAAATTTTTGATGGTGTGATATCAGTGTTTGTCCCACTTGTTGACATATCGTATACCATAGCAGTAATTCGCTTGTGTGACATGAGTGATTATTAAATTTATTGACATGACACCTATCACGTAAGTAACTTATTCTGCATATGATATCAAATCAATAATTATCATTTTACATCATACACCACATCATGTTATCTCATCATTTAACGATTATCGTGTTGTTATTATTAATGAAGCGACTATTTCATTGCACCTTTTAAAATTTGAGTGTAGCATTTTGAATTTTTGAAACTAAAATCAGCACTAATCCCATAATTCATAGAGTAAACATGTAATTTTCTTTTTTTTTTTTTTTTTTTTTGGACACTTGACCCTTGGAGACATTTTAAAAGTAGAAAACCTACAAACTCTATTCACCACAAGTAGACCCTTGTCATCCTCCCTCCACCTATCCCTTGCTCTTCTCTCTTTACTCTGTCCTCTTCTCTTTTCTTCTTTTTTTTTTGCTATCGAACATTTTACCTAAATGTTATTATTTTTAATAAAAATTATTTAACTATTGTTTTTCTGGTTTCACAAACTATTAATTTCGCACTCTCAGAGTGCAAAATCATCCTTCAAATTTTTTTAATGCATTTGAAAAAAAAAAAAAACAAAATTAGTTTCGTGCTTGGAGAGTGCAAAATCATCGTGCTATTATTAGGACTACGAAATCATTTTCTTTCCTTCTCTACCGCTACTGCCTTTCCTTCTCCACGACTGAACCCTAGCCAACTTGTGACCATTTTCTTTCCTTCTCCGCCTTCGTTCTCCGCGAATGAGCCCTGGGCAACTTGCCACTAGAACAAGCTCTCTTTGCTGCTAATATGCTTCTCTTTCTCCTTCTACGACAAGAACTTCTCTCCTCCTTGGTAATTTCTTCTATCTCTTTTTTTTTTTTTTTTGGTTACTATTTGTGTAAAAAATTAGGGTTTTTCAGTGAATGTAGGTTTATTTGAATATATATGTTAGGGTTATTTGAATATACCTAGAAGAAGAACTTAGAGTTTAAGGTTTACTATAATGCAAACAGAATGTAGGGTTATTTGAATATGTGTTAGGGGTTTTTTGTGAATTTAGAGTTTGTTCTCTAGGGTTTCCTGCGAATCTAGTGTTTTTGCTAATACTCCATGAATTTTTTATACTATAATATGTTCTGATTGTTTGAATCTAGGGTTTTTTCTGTAAATGTAGGTTTATTATATGCTTTGTTCTAATGTCCTAATGCTCTAGGGTTTCTTTCAATTTTTTTATGTTCTGCAAATCTAGATTCTAATGTTCTAATGCTTTACAAATTTTTCATGCTATTATATGCTCTACGAATTTAGGATTTGTTCTAATGTTTGCTTTGATTGCAATACATTTGTACTTGTTGTTTGCAATATATTTGTAATATATTTTTTGTTGATGTTCTATTGTTGACCGAATATCATTGTTGATGCTTTGTTGCTATATATTGGTTACATTTAAAAAAGAATATGTGGAGTTTATATTATAGTTGTTGCAAATGCTTTGTTATTGATACTCTTTTAGAGTTAGTTTTAAAGTTGCCAATAATATATTTGTTATTGTTGTAATTGATAGAAAAATGAAACATGGGTGACAATCGTGTGAGATTGATATTTTATTAGGGGTGTAGTTGGTGGGGTTGAAAATAAGTATTGGTATAGTGTGGGTCTAAAAATGGGTGTTGTGATTGATAGTACTATTAGATGGTAGGAGTTTATAAAAATCTTTCATCGCAAAAGTATGAATGATTTTAGACAATTCAAGCTGAATGTGACATATAAATATCCTCTTTGGTATGGTTACTTTCTTTTTTGTTATGTATTACCTATAGAAAACAATGAAGTCTTGCTAGAGGTGTTGTCACTCTCCAAATATATTCGGAGTTTGACGGTAGTTGAATTATTTTTAGAGTCAGAAGTAATTGTGTGTGCACTTGTTGACCCACCCATGGTAGGTTGCTCAAGTTGGGTAGACAAATTGTGTCAAACATCTCAGATAGTTCTTCTGGAACTCAAAATTGTCCTGACATGATGGTTGATTTTAGGGGTGAGACAAGTTTTGGTTCCTACATAGAGATGTTAAAAAGTGAGAATATTGGAGATGAGTAGCTACAGTACGAAGCATTTATTTCAAATGATGTTGCTTTGGTTGGTCTTCATGAATCAGCTATTTCTATCTCAAGTGAGTATAAGGAGTCTAGTACCAGTAGAGCCTATGAAGGGCAGGAGACAAATCCTGTAAATGCATTTGTTATTGAGGAATTAGAGGGTGAAAGTGAGGATAAGCAAAATGTTAATGATGAAGATCGGGTTGTGAAAATGAAGAAGATCGGATCATTAAAGAGAAAGAAGAAATACCATAACTACACGCTATGGGGGAAGAAGCTATGATGGTTGATGAGTATAATGACTACGACCATACAACGTGGGATAATGATCGAACTTCAAAATTACAAGTTGGGATAGTCTTCGCATCCAAAGAGAAAGTTCAACATGTTGTCAAATGCTGCTCGATGCTGGAGCACAAATACTTTAAAGTCTATGAAAGTTCTCTAAACATATCGTTTGTGATGTGTTCCTTGTACCGCGAGAATAAATGTTTGTGTCATGTTCAAACTAGACTAAAAAAGAGCCATCACCTTTGGGAAATAACAAGGTTGAAAACAAAACACACTTGTTTCCCTCAATTACCTTCGGGGGATCACCCTAATGTGGACTCAAATATGATGGGTCATTTAATTAGAAACCACATAAAAGAGAATGTTTATTACAAAGTGTGTGATGTGGTTGAGGACATGAAATCATATGGGGTAAACCTGTCATACAGGCTTGGATGGGGCATTGAAAATCTATAAAAATGGTGTATGGTAATTGAGAGACTTCTTACACATTGTTGCTACAGTTTTTGGATACTGTGCAGATGAGTAATCCTGATACTGTTGTTGAATGGAGGTTTACTAGGCTTTCAAATCATGTATCGATGCATTTAGACATTGCAAACTAGTAATAAGTATTAACGAAACATTTTAGTATGGAAGATACAAGGAGAAAATTCTAATTGTGTTGGAATGGATGGGGCTAACCACATTCTTCCTTTTGTTTTGCTATTGTCGATAAGGAGACCATTGTGAGCAGGGCATGATTTTTGGAGAATTTGAGAATGCACATTATTGATGATCGGCATGAAGTGTACTTGATATCGGATATGGTGCCTGGTATAATGCTAGCTATAGAGAGGAATAGTAATCTCCAACCACCACTTTTGTATTATAGACTTTGTTTGTGTCATATGGAGACTAATTTTAGCTAGTGATTCAAGAACGAGTCGCTAATGGAGTTTATGCATAAGGCGGTCAAGCAAAGACAAATCAGAAAGTTTGACGTCATGATGAACAAGATCAAAGAATTTAGTGAGCAAGCATATAAGTGGTTGATGGAGATTCCTCTTGACAAATGGACATTGTGTTATGACGGGGACACAAATGGGAAAACATGACTACCAATTAGTCAGAATCATTCAATGGTGTGTTTAAAGGTACAAGAAAACTGTATATAACTACATGTGTATTGGCAACTTTGTACCGTATAGTTCGATTCTTTAATAAAAATCAAGAAAAAGCAGCTAACAATATCAAGGATAGCAAGATATGACCAACATTGGTGATAGAAAAATTGGTTAAAAATGAGCAGAAATTCAAATTCCATCACGTAATTGCATTTGATAGATATAGAGGGAAGTATGAGATGATAACTGGATTTCATCAGAGGAGGGGTGGGAACAATTATCATGGATGTACAACATTTTCAAATTCCATCATGTACTTGTTTTATATTATGTCGCGGACTTATTCAATTATCATGGATATACAACATTTTCATAACTTATTGTTTTATGTGTTCATTTTTTATTTGGTTTGAGGACTTGGAATTTTTGTTGTTCTTTACTTTTCTTGTGATCATAACTATAGACTACACTCATTTAGAATTTATCCTAGACCCACGGGACCCTACTATGTTGGCCTTACAAACCACACACCGGTCTCCGTCTATATGGGAGACCGGGAGTGATACCTTAAAGGTCCGTCATTCCGATCATGGGTTTTGGGCTACTCAACCACTTGATGTTAGGATATAAGAGATTTTGTTATGGGTGGGCTTTTATGATTTCTATAGGTGTGAGCATATTCAGTACAATCATGCACTTGTTACTGCGTTTGTCAAGAAATTAAGACAGGAGACTCATATCTTTCACTTGCCAGTTGGTGAGGCTATGATTACATTACAAGATGTTTTGATTCTTCTCGGCTTGCCTATAGATGGAGATGCAGTTATTGGGATGGACCACCCTTATTTTATCACTGAGTATTAGGATGTTTGTCGTAGTCTCTTAGGTTTCTTTCATAGTACAGAGGAGTTTTTGGATACCATCTTAAATTACGAGCTATCACGGATTCACATCCTCTAGATCCAACGTTAGTTGTGACACTAGTGGAGTTTCATGCACGTGGTCGCATTATGCAGCTGCTGGGTAGTCTTTTCGGGGGCCAATCTGGGTCGAGCTTAAAACTCATATATTTAGAGCTTCTACAAAATCCTGATTGTGTCGGACAATATAGTTGGGATAATGATGTCTTGACGACACTTTACAGGGTCATGTGTCGAGCTTCTATTGATCGCGTTAGACAAACTTGTGGGCCAACTTTGCTTTACAGGTATTGTATCTCCATTTGATATATTATTTTTTACTTAATAATATTTTCTCTATATACTATATAATTTATTTGTTATTTTTTCTCTTATTAGCTTTGGGCATAGGAGAGAGTGCCCATGTTTACCCTGATCAGACGTGACCCCATTGATCTGATAACCTCTGCTCCACACCTGTCTGTCGGCCCAAAGATCTTTATACATAGTGTTTACTCATTTATTCATATTTTTTCCTTTATTCCTTTGATTTTGTATAATTCCACCTTAACATTTTTTTATTTATAAATAGTTGGGATGTTCCACATATTTCTATATATACAGGGCAATTTGTTTTTAAAACATACCGAGATCAGCTAGATCATATGAGAGAGACTGGGGTGAGTAAAGTTTGTCTTTGACAACCACTTCTATCATTATAGATCGAATTAACACTATTTTTTTCCTTTTCTTTTTTTTTCAGTTCATTTGGATGTCATATTTGTATGCTGACTTGGCGGCGTTGCCCGCGTATTGCCTTGTCGGCTGTGAAATATAGCGTGCCAGTGTCCCTCTTATCTGTTTTGAGGTCATCGAGTATTATTTTCCTCAGAGGGTTTTGAGACAGTTTGGTTTGTTGCAACGTATTCCTTTACCCATGCAGACCAACTAGGAGCTATACCTGACTGATTGACACGGGAGATATGGACACGATTGGACTAGAGTGCCTGCGGTACCCTTACAATTGTGAGGTAACTGTCGATATCGCATCGTAGAGGGTGAGGAGACTTTCGACGAGCCAACGACGACAGCTGACTATATGCCGTGGTACCTTCAAATCCCCTGCTTAAATATTGGTTGCCTCGCGCATCATTACCAGTAGAGACTCTGGCCCACAGCGACGCAAATGGAGTATCTTGTAAATCAAAATAAGTTTACTATTTCATATTATTTTATTATTTACATAATATTTCTTTTCTTCATTTTTATCATTTGTAGTGCTATAAGATCGAGAATATTCATTTAGTTGCATCTGACGTACTTGCAATAAAAGAAGTGGATCTTAGAATTAGACATCTCAGAGATTCAACTTGGCATGCACTTCGGTCTGTTGGGCATATGCTATATGAGGATTATCGTTCTTTGACATCTGCACATAGAGTTACTAAGCTGATGGACATACCTTCCACTTCTGGTGCTACGGATGATTATGACGAACCGACGAAGATATATGTGTCATCTTCCTATCCAACTCTAACTCTTGTATTTATAGAGGATGTTGATGATACTGCATCGACTGAGCCTCCACGACTTCATTTTTACGAGCGAAGATGTCATCGTCATCGACATTTTGATGATGTTGGTGCGGTTCTATTTTTTAAAATTGATAAGGTTATACAGCTAGATGATATACCTCCACCTCCACCTGGTAGGCAGCTCGTATTCTCGTTAGACATTAGTCGCAACACAATACTGAACGACCTCCTTACGACACTTAGTCTAGGTTTAGCAATTTATATATATTATATTTGAATTTTGTAAATATTAATTTCAATTTATATAAAAAATTTTTGGTTATTCTCTCTTTCTTTGTGATATCATTTTAATTTTTACAATTAATTTGATTTATGTTATTTGGATATTTGAGAATTTAGACATCTATGTATGTTTGGTTTAGATTTGATGATGACTATGGTTGAAAATATTTAGTTATATTTTGGTTATTAGTGTTTAGATTGACTGTGTTTGGTTGTGTTTAGCTGTTGGTGTCTTCTGCTGTGGAATATGGTTATTGGCATTTGGAGTATGGTTATTTAGTGGTGGTATTTTGGAGTATGTTTATTTGGTGGTGGTTTTTTGATGTTTAGTGTGGAGTAGAGTGATGGTGTATTAGTGTTGGGTTGGTGGTTTATTTGGCGTTGGAGTGGTGTGTCAGAATGTGTTTGCTCATACAAGGTGGTGTTTGATTATAGATTTTTCAAATCCATTACTAAAAAAATTAATAAAAGGTTAATTTCGCACTCTTAGAGTACAAAATCAATGGATTGAGAAAAAACCAATAATTAAATAATTTTTATTAAAAATGACAATATTTAGGTAAAAAGCCTTATTGTCGTCCATCTCTTCTCTCTCTCTCACTCCCTCTCTCTCTCCCCTCATCTTTTTTCTCTCTCCTTGCCATTGGACATCTCTTATTTCTCTCTCTTCTCCGTTTCTCCTCACTTTCCTCTTCTCTTGTTGGCCATTTCTTTCTCTTTCTCTCCTCGCTAGGGTTGATAATCGAGTTTTTTGAATCGGGATTTATAAAACTCGAGCTTGGTAAAAAAAAAAAATAAAAGGGTTTCGGACCCATTTTGGGTCAAATTTGAGAATTATAAATTTCATTTTTTTATATTTTAATTCATTTTGTAGTATAATAAATATCAAATAAAAACATACTAATTATTCAAAATAAAATACAAAATAAATACTATTATACCAAATTAAAAATTTCACATTATTATGAAAATTAAAAATAGTAATATCATGAAATATTAAAAAATTATATCAACTGTAACACATAAAAATTATCAAAGTTACCATCAAAGTTTTACAATATTTGATTTTAAACAGATCAAGTTTATAACGGGGTGAGTCTAGTGGTGTCTAGTCTCAACCCATAATTAAAATGGGTCTAACTAATGGGTCTAAGTTCAGCCTGACCTTAAAATGGACCGAGCTTAGACCGACCCAACCTAATTGCCAGTCCTACTCCTCACTGCTAAACATCCTTATCTCTCTCTCACTACAAGAAGAACAGGTATCAGCAACGAAAATATCCGTCGCTGATACTCAAATTTCCGTCGCTAAAAGTATTAGCGACCGAATTCTCCGTCGCTGAAAGTCACCTCACTAATTTAACGACGAAAATTTTTCATCGCTAATTAGCTATGGAAATATTTCCGTCGTTAATAATCCAGTGCTAATTTAATTTTTTATTTTTTAATTATTTTGGGTCGCTTAATTTTGACGGAAATATTTCCGTCCCTGAAGTGACTGAAGTGAGCAAGAGTCCAAGTGTACGTGCCCGAGAGACCGACCCGACTGCTCAACCCGGCCCGCCCGCCTGCCCGTTGCCCATCCATCCGCTTTTAATTTATTGTAAAAATGTTTACACTAGGTGATATTGTCAAAGGTTTAACCAGAATGCCAATATCACCTTGGTATTATTAGTTTATTTTTTTTCTATTTCTATACTTTATTTATAACTCTCAATATTAAAAATACAATACCCTAATTTAAAAAAATATATAAAATTTTATTTAATAAAAATATTAAATTATATTTAAAAAAAATATAAAATTATATTTAATAAAAACACAAAATTATATTTAATAAAAATATAAATTTATATTTAATAAAAATAAAAAATATATATATTTAATAAAAACACAAAATTATATTTAATAAAAACACAAAATAATATTTAATAAAACACAAAATTATATTTAATAAAAACACAAAATTATATTTAATAAAAATACAAAATTGTATTTAATAAAAAAAATTATATTTAATAAAAAAATTATATTTAATAAAAATACAAAATTATATTTAATAAAAACATAAAATAATTAAAAAACAAAAGAAAAAAACCAAAAAAAAAAAATAAGGGCAGTTCCACCGCGACACATGCACTGTAGAACCGCCATCCTATTTTTAATTCTTTTTAATTTTTTAATTTTTAATTTTTTAATTTTTTATGATAATGGTAAGTTTGGTTTAGGATAATTAATAATAATATAATGGTAATTATAAAATCAAAAAAAATAAAAAAATAAAAAACAAAAGAATAAAAAAAAACGAAAAGGGGCGGTTCCATAGCCCACAAGCACGGTGGAACCGTCCTCCTATTTTTTATTTTTTCTTTATTTTGTATTTTTATTTTTTTATTTTTTTATTTTTTTTATTTTTTTATGATAATGGTTAGTTTGGTTTAGGGTAATTAATAGTAATATAATGGTAGTGATAAAAATACAAAAAATAAAAAAATAAAAAAAAAACAAAAGAATAAAAAATACAAAATATAAAATAATTAAAAACAAAAAAAAAACAAAAAAGGCGGTTCCACCACATACATGCGCGGTGGAACCGCCTCTATGTTTATTTTCTTTTTTGATTTTTTGATTTTTTTTTAATTATTTTAAACTAATAAACAAAGGATAAAAAAATAAAAAACAAATAAAATATAATAAAATAAATAAAAAAATAAAAAATAAAGAAACAAAATAAAAAAAAATTAAAAATAGGAGGACGGTTCCACTGCTGGTGGAACCGCCCTCTATGGTTTTTTTTAATTATTTTAAACTAATAAAAAAAGAATAAAAATTATAAAGAATAAAAAACAATAAAATGAATAAAAAACAAAAGAAAAAGGAGAACAAATAAAACAAATAAAAAAATTCAAAAATAGGAGGGCGGTGAAACCGCTCTCCATGTTTTTTTAATTATTTTAAACTAATAAAAAATGGTTAAAAGAATAAAAATGATAAAAGAATAAAAAACAAATAAAATACAATAACATGAATAAAAAACGAAATAAAAAAGAAAAAATAAGAAAATAAAATAAAATAAATTCAAAAATAGGAGGGCGATGGAGCCGCCCTCCATGCCTTTTTTTTTGTTTTTTGTTTTTTTATTTTTGTTAATTATTTTAAGCTAAGAGAAAAAGGGTTAAAAGAATAAAAAACAAATAAAATAAAATAAAATAAAATAAATAACAAAATAAATAAAAAATAAAAAAACAAAATAAAAAAAATTAAGGATAGGAGGGCGATTCCACCGAGGTGGAACCGCCGTCTATGTTTATTTTTTTATTTTTTGTTAATTATTTTAAACTAATAAAAAATAAAATGATATAAGAATAAAAAATAAATAAAATACAATAAAATGAATAAAAAATTAAATTAAATTAAATTAAAAATAGGAGGCGGTGGAACTGCCCTCTATTTTTATTCTTTTTTTTTGTGTTTTTGTTTCTTTTGTATTTTTAATTATTTTGTGTTTTTATTATTTTGTTATTTTGTTCTTTTGTTTTATTCTTTTTTTTTTATTACTACCATTAATTACCCTAGACTCATAATTTATTATTTTTAGTTACCATTTTTATTTACCGTAATTTATAATAGCAAGTTTTTTTTTTTTCATGCAACAAAAGAGAAATGAAAAAATATATATATAAAATGGTATTTTACATATATATGTAAGGTATAACAGTTCAGCGACGGAGTAGTGACGGAATTATTTTCGACAGACTTTTTCGTCTCTAATTTCAACGCTAATTTGTCCCAATTTTTTTTTTCAATTTTTAGCGACAGATTACCAACGGAAGTAATTCTGTCGCTAAAATTAGCGACGGAATTTTTTATGACGGATTTTTCCTTACATCGCTAATTTCGTCACTAAATTATCCTTCACCAATCCGCTGTCACTAATTAGCGATAGATAATAATCCGTCGTTAATTTCCGTCGTTGAAAGTGGGTTTTCTAGTAGTGTCTCCGGTGTCTTTTACTAGTTTTATTCCAACTTTATTTATTGTGATTTAGCAGACTTGAATTTGGTGATTCTAAACACTTTGGTTAGGAAAATCATCTTTGGCACATGTGTTTTCTTTTTTTTTTTCATACTAAGACTCGAATCCGAACTTATTATAAGGGGGAGGGGGAAGATGCCACTTGAACTGTATTGAAATGAAGCACCATTCGGTTCATCTAATTCATCATTATCTTAACCCTCTCATCAATTCCGTCAAATGTGTTCAACAAAGGCTTTTAAAGATTTTAAAAAAAGCTTAGAAATCTGATCAAACAAGGCCAGAATTCTGGCCCATTTGTTGGCCCAATCAATGGCGCAAATAAAGGGCCCATTCGGGCCCCATTAAAATCTCAAGAAGGGCAGCCTTTAGGCTGCCCAGCTAAGGGCCAAAAGGGCCCATTTGTCCCAAAGGAGGGAAGGCTTAAAGCCTTCCCCAACAGCTAGTAAACTAGTAATTGGGACATTCCCCCTAATGGCTAGTTTCAGTAGCTGTTGAGAACCCTCCTAACGGCTAGTTCGAAGGGCTCCCTCTCCCTTTTGTCTCTCATTTGTAATACGTCATCTCTCTATAAATATGAGACCTCCCAAGATTTGTATTCTCTTGATTAAATGCTCTCTTTCTACTATGTATTCATTCCTCAAAGATCAATAAATTTCAGAAGTTTTTCATACAATTCTTAGTTCATCATTTTTTATATCTTCAACATGGTATTAGAGCAAGCCTCTATACCTTCTTCTTCAAGTCTTGGTGACCCTCCACTACAAATTAGCAACTCTATGTTCATTTCCGTCCTTTTTGATTCCACAAATTACAATGTTTAGTAAGACACCATCAAGAGATCCCTAAATTTTTGCAATCTAGAAAATACATCTTGGAGGGCCCATTAGATGTTGCTGATCCAGCATTTGGCATTCAAAGGATGGAAGAAACGTGATGATCAAGTGGTGGTGTTGCTATAAATGTCTCTTGACAAAACCTACAAAGCAATAATTACATGCATTCCAAATGCAAAGATATTGTGGGATCAAATGTATGCACTCTATGGGTAAGAAACAACACCGAAAGGATTTTTTAGCTAAAAAAGATCTTCAAGATCCAAAAAGGTTGTAAATCCTTGTCCGAATACTTTGGTGAATATAAAAATTTATGGAATGAGCTCACTTTGTTAATACCTCCTACTACAAATCTCAAAACTCTACTCCAAAGAGAGGATGAAAACGTGACTTTTGGGCTTCTCATGGGTTTTGGAGAGGAGTATGCTGTCATTCGACAAGAAATTCTTCAAACGAAGGTTTTTCCTTCATTCCTATGAGGTTAGAAGAATCCTCCAAATCTAAAATGAAAGTTCAAGGATTCTCGGTTGTCACAAAAGAATACACGGATGCCAAGGTGAATCAAGCTCTAAAAAGGTTTGATACATGTCCACATTGCAAAAAGAAAGATCATACTTAGGACAAATATTGGTTCTTACATCCTCACCTACGGCCTAAGTCCTTTAAACCTAAGGAGTAGCAAGGGACTTCAAGCTCTCACGATTCTAGAGAGCACATAAATGCTCAGCACGCCACCCTTCACAATCCTATGATGGCCAAGGTAGCTACCTTTAAAAGCACTCTTGAGGATGTCACAAAAATGTTATGATAAATTGCTCCTATGGGTGGCAATTTTCAAACATCATTTTCCTTTTTAAATTCAGAAAACTTTCTTATTGATTCAGGTATAGACTACCATATGGTGAGGGATAAAGCAAAAATTAAGAGATTTAAAAACTTCTCTAACCATAAGGTAGTTCATGTGGCTAATGGTCAAGATTTGAAGATAAATCAAATTAAAAATAAATAAATATTTTAAAAAAACTTACAAATGCTTTATATGTCCCCAAACTTACCTCAAATTTGCTATCCGTTAGTAAAATCAATAAGAATCAATGGTGTAGAGTTATTTTTGACCCAAACTCTATCTCTTTTCAAAACCTCAAATCAAATTGATTGATTAACAATGGTTTTAGAATAGGAGAACTCTATTTTTTGGATCAAGAACATCTTGCACTTGCTGTCCATATCAAGGAAAACTCATCTCTTTAGTATGGGCATTTAGGACATCCTGGTGATTGAGTTTTAAAATATCTATTTCCAACTTTGAACTTTAAAAATAGATATTATAAAATTTGTATTTTGAGAAAAGAAACCCGAACAATATACCTCATTTCTGAATCAATATATGAGAATACTTTTGAGTTAGTATATTCGGATGTTTGGACATCCCCTATTTCTTCTCACTTGAGACACAAATACTTTATTATTTTCATATATCAAAAAACTAGGTATACATGGGTATATCTCTTGAACACCAAAAATCAAACTTTTGAAACACTCAAAAGTTATGTAAGATATGTAATCAAACTTTATGATGCCAGTATAAAAGTCCTAAGAACCAACCATGGTGACAAATATACAAGCCACAATTTTAAAAATTATTTAAAGGACAATGACATCATATATCTAATGTTATGTGTTTATACACTCCAACAAAATGGAGTAGCTGAATGAAAGAATAGGCACATCTTAGAAACCGTTAGAGTTATAATGTTCCATGCAAATATGCCCAAACAGTTTTGTGTGACGCGATTAAGCTGTCCATGTCATAAACTTAATGCCCTTGGAAGTTTTGAAGGGCTCATTTCCCTTAGAATTCCTACTAGGAAGGAAACTCAATATTCTCACCTTAAAACATTTGGATGTATGTGTTATATTCACATACCAGCTCACATGAGAGATAAATTAGATTATAAAGAGAGAAAATGTATGTTTTTTGGGTATACTTACTTTGAGAAAGGATATAGATATTATAATCCTATCACTAACAAAACATACACATCTAATGATGTATAATTTGTAGAATAAGAGTTTTATTTTGTAGGTGAAGAAATAAATGAAATTCCAAAGAAAGAGGCTTCTCCTAGCATTTGGGAATTCTTAGTGGTATCTCCTCAATTGATAAAGGCCGAAAGTATAAGCCATCCTCAAATAATCGAAGAAGATTCCCAAAATAATCAGGAAGAATCTACCCCTTCCGAAAGAGAAGAGGAAAGAGGATCAGGGGGAGAAAATGAAACTGAGAATACCAATAAAAAAACAGCTAAACATCCTTCTTCTGCACCCCTAAGGAGATCAACTAGATTGAGACAACTTCCTTTAGAATGAAAATTTTACTATAAACCCATTTCTACAAATCATTCTCTTTTTGATATTTATACTATATCTAACGTTTCCTTTAGTCACCAAACATTCTTGAGTAAGATTGATAAAGAACAGAAACCTAGATCATTTGAACAAGCTAAAGAGGATCCAAGGTGGAGAAAGGCCATGAAAGAGGAATTAGATACACTCACCAAGAATGCGACATGGGTGATCACCACATTACCAAAGGAAAAGAATTTGGTAGGATGCAAATGGGTGTTTAAGATCAAACACAAGAGTGATGATTCTATCGAACGATTCAAAGCAAGACTAGTAGCAAAGGGATATACACAAACTTATAGAGTTGATTATAATGAGACCTTTGCGCCGGTTGCTAAGATAAACACCATTTGAGTGCTCATATCCATTGCTGTAAACCATGGTTATAGTATGTTTCAAATGGATGTGGCAAATACTTTCCAGGGATTTAGAAGAAGAAGCGTATATGTAACTTCCTCAAGTTCTCCAACATCAAGAAGGGAATTCATATAGACTCCATAAAATAATCTATGGGTTCAAACAATCTCCAAAAGTATGTGATGCAAAACTAAGCCCTACCTTTCTTAGTAATGGTTTTATTAAGTGCAATAGTGACTCATCCTTATTTGTTAGAAAGAACAATAAAAAATATGTAATTGTATTAGTATATGTTGATGACATTATTATAATTGGAAATGACATGCATCAAATAGATATAGATAGGAATTTCCTAAATTTTAGATTTGAAATCAAGGATTTAGGAAGACTAAAATATTTTCTAGAAATTGAGGTAGCATATTGTCACAATGGACTAATTCTATTCCAAAGAAAATATGGTCTTGATTTGTTGCAGGAAGCAAGTAAACTAGAAGCAAAGCTTGTAGTTCCGTTTCCACCTCTGGATCCTTAGCCGATGATGATGAGCCATATGAGGATATAAAGAGATATCAAAGACTTATAGGGAGGTTGATTTATCTCACTATCACTAGACTAGATACAGCCTATATCATGAGCCAAATAAGTCAAGAAAGGGACATTGGAGAGCAGCCGAGCAAGTCCTTCACTACATCAAAGGATCCCCCAGATTACGCATTTGGATGAAGAATAATGAGAGTTCAAAAGTTGAAGAATATTGTGACGCGGATTGAGTGGGTGACTCTAAGTATAAAAGATCCACCACTAGATTTTACATGTTCGTAAGAGGGGAACCTAGTCATTTGGAAGAGCAAAAAGCAGCATGTGGTATCTAGATCAAGTGCAGAAGCCGAATATAAGACAATGGCAGTAGTCACAAGTGAGATAGTTTGGTTGAAGGCATTGGTCGAAGAGTCAAAGTGTCCACTCTAATCAAACTTCATTGTGACAACCAATCCGCAATTCACATCGTCTCAAATCCCGTCTTCCATAAGCACACAAAACAAATTGACGTAGATTGCCACTTCATACATCAAAATGTAGAGGAGAAACTTATTATTACACCTTACATCAATGGAGAGCGGCAACTTACGGATATTTTCATCAAAGGAGGAACCGCGGCCCATTTCAAAGATATGATGGTCAAGTTGGGTACTATCGATATATACGCACTCAACTTAAGGGGGAGTGTTGAAATGAAGCACCATTTGGTTCATCTAATTCATCATCATCTTAGCCCTCTCATCAATTCCGTCAAAAGTGTTCAACAAAAGCTCCTAAAACTCTTGTAAATGGCTCAAAAATCTGACCAAATAAGGCTAGAATTCTAGCCCATTTGTTGGCCCAATCAATGGCCTAAACAAAGGTCCCATTCGGGTTCCATTAAAATCTCAAGAAGGGCAGCTATTAGGCTGCCCAGCTAAAGGCCAAAAAGCGCCCATTCGGCCCAAGGGAGGAAGGCTTCCAACAGCTAGTTCTAGCTGTTGGGAGATTCCTCCCAACGGCTAGTTTCAGTAGCTGTTGGGAACCCTTCCAATGGCTAGTTGAGAGGGCTGTCTCCCTTTTGTCTCTCATTTGTAATGCCTCCTTCTATAAATACGAGGCCTCCCAAAACTTATATTCTCATGATTAGATGTTCTCTTTCTACTATGTATTCATTTCTCAAAGATCAATAGATTTCATAAGCTTTTCATACAATTCTTGATTCATCATTTTCAATATCTTCAACATGAAGCCCATTGGCGTCTTTGGCATATATGTTTCGCTTGTAATAGGAATCAAGCTGGGGTTCATGATTTTGAAACTTCCTAGTAGAATATTTTCATTTGGAAAAGTACATTTCTTTACCTCAGAGACTCTTTCAGGATTTTGACTCCCTCTGATTAACTATTAATTGAATACCAAATTTAGGACTGGAAAATTCAATCCGAAGAGCATCCATCGGCTGTGTCAGGAATCTGGCTCTATAAATGAAAACCACGGCTAGCAAATATGCTTAATTTGTATTCAAAGTCAAAATCTTACCATGTTGATACATAATTCCACAACTTAACCTTTCCATTTACTAGAGAAAGAATCGCACTAAAATGGGACCAAGTTCTAATTATTGGTTGAATTATAACAAAAATATAAAAAGAAAAAAATTAACATATATTTGAGAGAGAGAGAGGGAGAGAATTATCTATAACTGGTCTAACAAAAGAATAAAAATTACATCGCCCAAATCACAAGGGTACGTTCCAAGTCATGTAAGGACATAACTTGCAATAACAACCCTGTGCATTGCTTTGTATCTAGCTAGCTCTTCAATGGCAGAAAATTCAGACTGCTGCCTGGACCAAAAATCTGTAACGATTCAGGAATTCGCCAACCATGCCGGGGAACCCATGAAGTGAGGACGGGATACCCCAGAACAAAACGTAAATCTTTTTTACTTGTATCTTGATTGTAAGAAGAACCAGATCATCTTCTGTACCCTTCCAATAAGTTTAGCGAAAAGAATTTCTTCAAAACAAAATATCTGCAAGAAGATCTGAAAAAAAAAAGCTTCAAAATGCACGTTCTTGGTTTGAGAAGATAGTAACAGATTGTCATGAAGCTCTCTATTTTCATGGAAAACATCCTCATTGAAGGAAAAGAATAAAGACAGCTTTTCTAGGTTTAAAAAATGGATTTTATGTGAGCTGCTTTTACTGCACTGCAAGCAATTGAAATGAATCATCACTAAACAAAGGGGACAAAGGGACCGACATTGTCATTAGATTTGATGATAAGAATGTCATTGTCCATGCTTGCAAGAGTAAGATCACAAATGTTAGAGAGCTACCATGACTACCAAAAATCAGAAAGGTGTAACAACATACTCCAGGGGAACTTCAGGTGGGAAGAAGTGGCTTTCTTTCATCGAAACTCATATGATGAGTCGCCTGAAAAACGACATAAATTAAGAGAGATGAAATAAGAGAGCGTTTAGACAATTGGAAATATAAAATTCCAAACATTGAACTATCATAAAATAAGTTTTAAGCTCACCTCTTCATTGGCTCCTGCTGTCATATTAATGAAGGAAGATGCATCCTTTGACCTGTGAATCAAATAATTTAATATTGGGAAGGATAGGAAGATGTAATTTAACTTCAAATTTGGTACTAAACAGAACTACAACTTTAATGACAGAACAAGGCGTAAAAAGGCACATCAGGAAAGCCAGCATGGTGCACAACTGAGTCATATAACAAAGTTAAGAAGGAAAAAAAAAGTATCCAGACAAAATCCTATTTCATAATAACACTCACCTGAAAGGAAGTTGAGTATTTATTATTTGAGCATAGTCAGTCAGTTATGCTGCAGGTGGTCTTCATTTGTTATATGCATACCACAAGCAGGCTAGCAGAAACAAGTTGTTCTTTCAAAATAACCCCCCCTTACAAACCAACCCAACGAAACCAGAAGAAAAACAGTAAAATGAATGATGAATTGCCCTAAGAACCGCAATGAAAAAAAATTTTGATGTCATAATTAAAGCAGTTAAGGCAATCATCATTCATAACAAAGCCAAGTGAAGATATTGTGCCTCAAAAGGCATACCTATGATTATTATCTTGAGCATCAATCAACTCCATCACCCCATTTGGTTGTTCATCTTTGACTTTTGAAAGAGGAGAAAAGAACTGCAAAAAGACTAATGGTAAGGTAGATCCCAAGATAAATGGTACACAGTCAAAATTATGTTTATCTTTTATAGGTTACCTGATGCATCGAGATGAACACAATTGAAATTCCCAAGATGAAGTTCATAGTCAATTTATGTCCAAATAATCCAGCAGATGCTATGCCCGTGAAGATTGTGGCAACTGTAGAGGAGTATTTCTTCAAAATTGTATCTGAACAAATCACATGAAACATGGGTTAGTAGAGACTTTAAAAAATATATATTCAAAAACCTTAAAAGATGAGTGCTTAAGAAATGTGATTAAGTTATTTTTGGTAAATAGTGCACGAAACCATAACGTCATTTAAATTTTGAGATACAAAATACAAATAAATTGTAACTATTAAGGATAATCTCTTGCAAGTTTGCCACTGCATTCCAACCAAATTACTCCACCTATTTCTTTCTTCTTTCTTTACTTAGGGAAGTGAAAAATGTTACTAAGACATAGGATTTCTTTTTTCTGTGGCATTTGGAAGACTAACCCGCATATTTGAAGAAAAAAGATGACAGAATTCCTTGTGCTGCATTGTTGAATATCAAAAGCATAGTAGCTTTTGAATGTCCTTGCAAAATATCAAAACTACTAGGGCCTGCAAAATTTAACAGAAATTTAAGAATAGCAATTAGATATGGAGGTCGAGTTCCCTAATACAAAAAAGGAAAAAAATAAAAATAAAAATAAAAATCAATTGCTAAGAAATTAAATGGTGTCTTGAACGTTTTACATGGAAAAAGCATAAATATTTGACCATATACAATCTAAGATGATTAGAGTCCAAAGAATTCTAGCCGTACCTTTGACAATGGCCATTCCCAGAATTCCAAGGAAGTTAAATATAGCACCATAACCATAGAGAAACAAATTCTGCAAATTGGACAACACTGTATTAGAATAGATAACATAACTCGCTTCAATCAAAATTACAAAATTGTTTCATTGCATGCTACAAACTTGCACCCCAAAGAAGATAATTTCTTCAGATCAAATCCTTAAAACAAGTAGGAAATTGAAATACATATATAAACAAGAGAATTAAAAGTTCTCAGTCTACAAAAGGAGACATTTAATGTAGCAAAATGAATCAACATAATATCGAACTTTAACCTAAACTTATGAAGCAATGATCAATTGAGATCTAATTGGAGTAGCAAGCTTTCACCCTTATATTGTTTCATCTTGGACCATTCAAAACAAAAAGCTAAAACCCAGTAAATCACTATAACCATATGTATAGACATAGCAATGGTTATTCCTTCCTTTAAAACTACATATAAAGGAAAGAAAAGACTCGATATTATATCCCAGTGACTCAAGAAGTTCAAAGAAAATCATGTCAAAGTACCAAAAAGTTACCTGAAGGTATATGCTAGTATCATATTGACTCTTTAAGGCGTACTCGTTATATACTGATGCCAAAGATGGAACAGTCACCTGGAGAATTAGTCCAAGAGCATAGCTATATCATTCAAAAATAAATCATGAAAGAATAAAATATTAAACACCATGTTTGATCCCAACTTAATGACCAGCCATACATTCTATAACAGACATTCAATAAAGCTCATCCAAGATGAATTTGTAAATGTCAGCAACTTACAAATATCGCAGTATATATGTATGCACCCATACTAACTGGAAGACCCAAACCAGTGGTACCCTCAGGTAGAGAGCGCATCTGATTAACGCTAATCCCAATAAGCAACAGGGCAAGAGCTTCCCACTGTGACAAGATAACACACGAGTATGTAAGCTGCCATAGCAGCTGCAACAGAAACAAAAATTGAATCCTGACATGTGATAGGCCAGCCAGGCCCTCAAATCTATCATCGGCCCTCAAAGGAAGCATTTAACCATCAAAAGCAGAAAAAAATGTATCAATCACACATTTTTCATCAGAAACATTTAACTAAGTGTTGATCATGTGTTCCACAAGCAGAGTGGCACTTCAAATTTATTAGTGATAATGGTGACGAAAAGATTGTTTGAAAGAAGCAAACCTGAATTATGGAAAACCGACGTCTCATTATTACTTTTAGCAAGACAGCAATGACCAAAACCTGCATGTATAACAATTAAAACAAAATTTTAGCAAAATGAAGAGGCAGAAAATGGCTCAATGGTAAAATCCACTGTACAAGAAAACAACAGCCACAATTCCAGTTGCAAGGTACAAAAAGGGAACACATCATCCCAGATATATTAGCATGAGCACAATAAAGCAAACTGAAAGGCTCATACATAGGGTTCATATTAGGACATCCCTACAGCAAGAACACATTCTATATGCATTAGCATCACCATATTACTCATACAATCATTTTCAGGAAATGAAAATTTTCCAAAATAAAAACTACTTCCTATGCACCATTGACACTACTAGCCTGAGCTGAAACTGAGATTAGGCACAAGGGCCATGGTCAATATTAAGGAATATGCACAAAGCTAGAGTACAAACATTGAAATCTCTGAAAATGTACAAATTAACCAAAGGTGCCAAATTATCAATCACTTAAAACATGAAAATTTCATAGCCAATGGTGATGCCCCTTTTTCCCTTTCTGGAAAATGATCTCTACCAATAAAATGGATCCACATCATGCCCCCAAGAGTAACCAGGAACATAATATAATGAGAATAACAGTGTTACTGCAAGCAACCTGCCATACCAGTAAGTTCCCTAGATAGCTTATCAGCTTTCAATAATAACCGTACATACCTGTTTCTGCAAGCATGTCTAGAGGGAATAATTGTTAGTCCATTAACACCCAGAAATTCTAGAAGCCACTTTTGTGTCATGTAGTTTATATTTGGGAATAAACAGCCTTTTATAGGATACTCATTTCATACATAGGATGCTGGTATAAAAAGTTGTTACATTGAATATTGCCATTGACATCACCCAAAATTAAATAAACAAATCACCACTATTGCTGTTTCATTTACTTCATCCTTAAACGTAAAAGAATCCCAAACAAAATTCCATTGCCTTCTGTAGTTTGAAATACTGATATCTTCCTGGAGAAGGCTCTCTATCAACAATACTTAGTCTAGTCCAAAATCACTTTCCATATAATCATTTACCACAATATCCAGATTGAAACTAGCTTATTCTCTTGTAAGATCTGCAAGAAACTTGGTGCCTCAATGTCATCAAATCAGCCTTACAAAGATTATGCTTCTCCCAATGCTATGCTGCTAATTTAGCATCAGGTAATCAATGAGCTTTACCGGATCGACATTATCCTGAATATTAAAATACTAGTTAGCCTTAACTGCACTTCAATCTCAACCTCCATAATCTGGAAAGGGAAATCCTTTGTTCATTCTAAAATAACTATATCAGAATCCATATATTCAAAATTTTTAGCAATTCTTCTATCAAGGCAGTTTTTCAGTCACAAGAAGAAATTCATCCGCAGATGAACTGAGATATGGCTGAATCCTCAGGCTCTTGTGATAATTTATACGCTGCATAAAGCAACATTCCCAAAAGGCAGCCCATCTAGTACAGGCACAATTGTGTCTTGAGTTTGTCTCAAACTCCAAGCCATCCCATGTCCACGACACCTCAACTTGGACACCAATGCTTTCAGTCCATTTGGTCATCAAAATTTTGAAGCCCAAATCCATAAAGTTTTGTCATCACTGGAATAACAATTATAGCCCAATATCATTCTCTGATTTTCAAAACTGCAAGGCCCATGAGATATCCCAGTATCTCACCTTTCTGGTAGGCTCACACACTCCATAGCATCTGTTGAATGACACAATCTTTCCCAAATTCATAAGACTTAGTCAGAAATTGGACTATTCGGTAAGCCTGAAAGTTCCCCCCCCCAAAAAAAGTAACCAGATGTTTCATTCATTATACACCCCCAAGCCGGAAGCAACTTAACCAGCATAAAACCCAAAACTATTGTTTACACCATCACCAAGCAATCTCCCTTTCATTTCAGATTTTTCCACCCCTTCAATATATTCCTCCAATCCTAATGAGACATTTGACCAACCAGTAGGTTCAAATTGCTCGGGAAAAACTAGGATGCAGACTCATTTGCATTTAAGTTCCATTAGGTTGGAGAATTACTATTTCAATTCCAAAATAGCCATGCTATTGCAAGTACTGTGCTTCTTGTTCCAAGATGAAAACCAAACCTTAATTAATCATCCAGCCATTTGAATGGACAATAAGTGATATTTCATTCAATGACCTTATTTAGTAACAAACTGAAATTCAGCCAAATCTACCATTCGCATTTCAAAATAAGACTCAAATGCGAAATAAGACTCAAATGACTTACTCCATGAACATGATCTCAGAACTGAAAGAATACCAGGTTTGACAAGAACTAATAAAATACATCATTTGAATGGTTTTCATATCAGTACTTATAAAAACAGAAACACTTAAATATACTAGGTTCACCAAGAATTAATAACATGCATCATTTTGAATCAATTTAATATCAGTACTTATTAAACCAGAAACACTTGAACAAAATGAACACTCATTCCAAAGCCAATGTCCATCAATGTGGCTACACATAAATTATGATAAGAATAGTCAAAATCTTACTAGAAACTCTATCACGTGATTAACAATTTACAAGAGTAAATAGCATCACAGTTGAGGGAACATACAAATCAATAAATGGGACAAAGAATGAAGTACCTTCAGATTGCTTAGCATCTTTACAGTAGCAGGATTGAAATAAAGCTGCAAAAACAGAATAACTAGATTATTGACTTGAAGACCTCCACTAAAGATGTAGAAGCAATTTACTTATGGAGGCATACACTAGTCACAATAAATCATTCATTTACAACCAATTCACCGCATAGGTGAATGTGCATAAATAGTTGCAGTAACCTTGAACCTGATGGTAAGCTGAGAAAACACATAAAATAAAGCACAAAGCATTAAGGGGATGGACTCAACTTTCTGCAACAATATTATCATCTGCAACCGAAGTTTAAATTTATATTTGCTCAGCAACTTACTTTAAGTCTGATATATGTATCACCGGTTCAAATCAAATGGAAAACACTACCAAGATAGTTCTTGAAATAATCAAAGCATAAGAACGACACTCAAGAACGTCAATTAAGTTGGTTAAGAGAAACATAGCTCATTCCATAAAGTGAGCCTTTACATTTCCTTTTCCCCTTTTACAGAAATCACTCTTATACATTAGGCTTTATCTCTTTTCCCTCTGCGACTCCAACCATAGGTTATAGCATTACATGGAAATATATGAAGATAACTAATCAAAGACTTTCAACCAACTATTTGCAGCATATATTCCAGAAAGACGATCTTTGTGGGTCTATAATGTAATAATCACACTCCATTATAGTTATAGCATCAATTTAGCTGAAGTCATTGCTATCTTTTCACTCCAAGCCATGTAACTCATAGACCTAACAGATCTGTATGAACACATGAGCATCTCCCGAAAATTAGATGTAGCATCAATTTTCAAGACTCACAAATCACCAGCATAGAAAGCAAAACATGCACCTCAAATGACGTGCAGTAATTTGCTTCAGATCAAAATCGTTCTGTGTAAAGTGATTGTGTCAACTCCTAATTGCTAGGTCAAGAAGCACATTGACTATTTGGAGAATGATTATGTCACACCATCATCTATCTCTTTTGGGTTTCTAAAGCTTTTCAAAATATCTTAAGTGATTGTGTCAACTCCTCATTGCTAGGTCAAGAAGCTCATTGACTATTTGGAGAATGATTATGTCACACCATCATCTATCTCTTTTGGGTTTCTAAAGCTTTTCAAAATATCTTACTAGCCAAGAAATTCCTGACTTTCCAAAGAAGAGCCACATTACTGGATAAGGGGAATCTGATCACTATTCTTGAATTATTGGCCTAATCAAGGCATCATCACCTAGACTTTGCTCCTTTCTCTTCTGTATTCTGTTCAATCTTGACTTTCATTCAACTGTAATATTATTATTATCTACAAGAACCTCCTATCTTGTGGCTTTCAACCATCTGTCAAGCTGCCAAAAGTTGCAAAATATGGCACACCAAGGCCCTTGGAACAGACATACACATCACCTTAAGTTCTATACAAATTGCATAAGAATATTCTTCAAATTCATTTAGCAACTCATTTTCCATAACTAATAATCCTAGATTTAAAACTTTCAAATCTCTCCACAAAACATACAATGCACTATTGGATTCACAATAATAAGACAAAAATTATATTTTAGGAGACCAATGACAATGCAGGTAGGAGCATCAGTTTGATCACAGAGTCACATATGCATTAAACAATAGCTCTGTGTTATACCTGCATGATGAATTTTAGATAGTTGTTGATAGCATAAAGAAGTGCAGGAACAGCAAGCAGTACATTGTTACGAGCTGCCTGCAGGAAAAAATGATATTAAAAATTGCCATTACAATTTAACAGGACACAATATTTTAAATAATAAACTGAAATGGAAAGCTTGAATCCTGTCGCAGATTAGTTCCACATAGAAATTGAGATCACATATATTTCTTTAAACATTTTCTAGAGTTAAGACAACAAATATGGAGATACCTGCACAAATATGGAAATTGAAAGAAGGGGCTTCTCACCAACTTTCTGATTTCTAGACTGCATAATTTAGGGGAAAGAAAGAAAGAAAGAAAAAAGAAATTATTCTTCAAAATTTTGTTAGTAGATGACTTGCAAGAAATATTAAGCAAGGAATTTAGAAGAGAAATGTTCTTGGACAATCAAATTCTTGTCAATAAATGGTAGCCCTGACTATGAGTCAAAGCATCATCACAATTGACTCTCATTGAGCAAAATTTAGAACACTACACACCCATATCTACAACAACAACAATAAAAAACTGAATTTTAAATCCAAATTCTTCTACACCACTTATTCCTTTCTAAAATCATTTCCTTAACTAAACCATTTACACTCATCTTTACGGATAAATTGTATTCAGATTTTCAACGTTCTGTCTCTACGTTTCACTAAATCTCCTATATTTAAGGTCTCGCTCCTCTTAATTGGTTCATTTTTTTATCTTCGTTGCACATGTCCAAACCACCTTATACGATATTCTCTGAGCTTATCCACAATTAAATTCACTCTCAATTTAGTACGTATCTCTTATTTTTAATCCTATTTTTTCTAGTTTTACCATATATCCATATTAATATTTTCATTTCAATTACAACAATTTTATACTTTTGTCATTCTTTAATGATCCAGTAATAGGTGTCATACAATAATACAAGTCTTACTGTGATTCTATAAAAATTACCCTTCAACTACAATTGCATATTTAGTTTTTTACTGACTCAATCTAAATTTTCCAAATTCTAGTGTGACCCTCCATAATTCCAGTTTAGCACTAATATCATCTCTAGTATCATCGACCAACACTATATCATCTACAAAAAGCATACACCATGATACTGTATTTTGCATGACTATTGCAAAAACGATTGGACTTAATGTCAAATCTTTGTGAAAACCAATATTAATTCGTTAATTATCACTTAAACCCTTACAGGTTTTTACATTGGTAACAACTTCCTCACTCACACACACATCTAATTATTTTAAAAGTAATAAAGAAATACTTGATCTTGTAAACAATTGTATTTTTTTAATTCTTTAAACTATTTTATGTATGTTTGTACAAGCACAAATACATGTATACACGTGTGTTTCTTTTTGGATCCACCACTCACAACAATAAAAACATTGCAATACTATCACAAAAGAATGACAGTACCATGTACTGAGATTTCTTATTTCTGCTGATGGAAGTGAATCCATTACAATCCCATAAACACACCATGGCACATTTTTATGAATTTTTCTAGAATACTCTTTTCTTGAACATCATTCAAAATATTTTCAAATTTGCTAGTATTCCACCAATTAATAATCCAGCAGTCTATTAGAAGCCAATATTTGGTGTAAGTTCAATTCTTCCCTTCCTTAAAAGGCAATGCCAAAAAAAAAGGAGCCGGCATACATTTGACTTATGTAGCTACGTGAAATGCAAATGTACCTGGATTAAAAGCATAACAATTGCAAAGAAAATCTTCGTAACTTCTGTCAAAAAGTTAACACTAATAGGACTAAACATGAAGCCGCCATCCACCTTGGACATATAAACCAAAATAGGCTGGTACATACAAAACAAGGAATATGTCAGATAATCAAATAGTGCAAAACCATTTGCATTAAAAAGAGCAATATAAATTTAGTCCACAGGAAGAGTAGTTAAGCATTTTTGTAGAAGATATTGACAAGAATACATCATGTTATTTCACTCAACCAAAATTTGTTATAACCAAACCTAACACAATTAGATGCATTGCAGACAAGAAGCATACAAACACATAAGAATTGGGATAATTTGCTAGGCATAGCTGTTAAACCCAAACCCGTTGGTTGATACCATGATTGACCCATGCTCTAAAGTTAAGGCAATTGGTGAATTGTACATCTGATCACATAATTTAACAAAATCATATGAGATCATTGAAAAATTGTCATCTTCCATTGTTCTTTATTTGCATCCTTTTATCACCCTGGTTCCTCTTTACCTCCATCCTGCCATATGTTCACCACAAAAAATAAGATTCCCCAAACCCCAGACTCCATGCTCACTCATATTTTCTTCTCATCTTATCATTATTTGAGCAAAACAGACTTCAGTTCACTTATTATTTTATTGGATGTTTCTTAGTTTAGATAATAGCAGACCTCTGCTTTTTTCCCCCTTCCATCTGTCCATTTTTTCAGTTCATTTTCTGAAACCTGGAAAAAGAATGATTATCCAAGCAATGTCTGATGCTGATGGCAAGTCTAAGCTAGGATAATACCAATGAAAGACAACCTTTAATATCATTTATCAAGTCAGCATCATCATGGGTTGTAAGGAGGAGGGAAGAACATAAATCAGGCCATATTTCCTTCCCAAACATTATACAGAAATCATCCATAATAAACCATATCAACTGCATATTTAACTAGACTGAGGAAGGGAGAGGCTAAAATATAAGGAAGGTCAGCCTTATACTATGTTTTGGACAAATTTCATATCAGTAAGTCAGGGAAGTTTAAGTTTGAAGAATTGATGTTGTCTGTGGAAAGGTAAACAAAGAGAGAGGGAATCATATATAATATCAAATGTAGATTACACGTAGATTGTCTTCATGCTTACATCTCTAGTACAGATTAGAAGAGTTTTTTTTTTCATCTCTCTCTCCTTTTCTTTTTGGGCCAGGAGGTTGCAAATGATAAAATGTTTTCTAGGATTGACTCGTCATCATTATTGTCTCTCTTGTTTGAGTGATCAATGTTTTAGCTGGCTTCTCATGTTATTCTTTCTTTCCAGATGGTTTTAAATCACCTAAGATGCTTAGAATAATCCCATCTGAAGCTTTCCAGGCCTTCTATGTGCAGCAAAAAGTATAAAATATACATATATGGTAAATGTAACTAAATTAGAGAGAGTGCTCCTTACAAGTTAGTCTCCTCCCTTTCCGCAGTTGCATTATTCTAATTTTCCATGTGTTCCTCACTACTTGTTATCACTTTTTATTCTCTTCATAGCAAAATTCAGCAACCAAGAAGCAATTACACTATGATTCAAGTTCACTTGAATAGGAAATGCAATAAAAGGATTTCTTTTCCACGATGAAATAGGCAGAGAAAGAAATAATTAATCTGGTGAAACAGGAAGCAATCAGAAACTGTTCAGAGAGAAATGCCATATCTTTGGGAGTATCAACAGAGCTAGCTTGGTAAATGGTTTTACCATTTTATGGTGGAGAAAAAGTATTTTAAGGGTAATCATTGGGTCTAGGTAAGAGGTGATGACCTAATAGTGTTGGTAAGCTAAATGCAATTGGTGAGACAGGTTTTCTGGTGGAGTTAGGGTGGGGTAGATCAACAGCTCTAATGGAAATAGAGACTTCGATATAAATATGACCAGACATGCTAAAAACCGGGATCCAGAGATATTTACCTGCGTTAGACTTACCTTGTTTGCATTGAACTAGGCCATATATGATAGCTTAAGGTTTCAATTAGATTCAGAGACAAATCAGAGAGACATCGACTTTTTTGATTCCCTAGCAACTTTTTAAATTAGTATGGGAAGAACTGAGATAGAGAAATGTTCAAGAAGAAATGTCCCTCTAGAGTATTTTTGATGTTTGAATTAGAATTCTTCACTTTTTCTGTCATGAGCATTTTGTAAAGGAGACCAGTATAGCATCTTTTCAAAATCTTATTCATCTTTTAAGTTGCAATAGGATCATTTCTCAATGCATCTTTTCATATATATTAGCAATCTACCAGGAAAAATAATAAATGTTCTTCTGTGGTACTTTAGCCATTTCTTCAGAACTTAAATTCAAATAAAGAAGGCCAAGAAAATAATAAGCACCTGAAGTCCAACTAAGACGCAATCACCAACAACCAAAAAAATGTTTAGGGCCCGAAGCTTAGATGATACTTTGCTCCGATGCCGGTCATAAGCCCTTGAAATTCCTCTTGTAGTTGGGGACATCAACTTGGAATGACAGACACTGCACTCCATCATCCCGTTCATTGGTTTTCCCCACAATGATTAATATATAAGAAATTATATCTACAAGAAAGATTAGAAACCAAAATATAATTAAGATCTTATGTTAAGAATTCAGTAAAAGGCATTAACAGAAATGCTTATACAAAAAGAAGCTATGAGCATATTCAATAAAATAAAAGTTAAGCACTCAATGATCAAGTGCTGAATTTTAAGTACTAAAAAATAGGCTACCAAAAAATGTGAACATTTGAACTGACCGAAAGTACAGCACAATTAAAATTCTTTTATTGCTCACATGTTGCAATGATCACTTACCTGGTGCAATGATGTATATGTATATGTATACAATTTATAGCTCATTTCTTAGTTTCTCATTCAGCAATAAGCTCAAAAATTGTAGCTTAAACGAGCTTAATATTGAAAATTTAGCATAACCCAGTTACCAAACAGCCATATATCAAGTAACATGATTGACTTGAATAAATAAGCCAGATCACGGCAATCCTACACAAGGATACAGGTCAAAAATCGTTTCCAGAGAAGGGAATTAGTAGCCTTGAAGTTTTGAGTTTCTTTCTTGTTCCTGATTCATTCTCTCCCTTCCATAATTAAAAATCATTTCAATCAAACAATTTGCTGAAATTCAATACGACGAAACCATAACCTAGATAATTCAATCAGATCTTGCCATGAACACCAAAAAGCTCAAGAATTTCGCATCGATAACGTAAAATTTTAAAGACGAATCACCTTAAATGATATTATTAATCTCAAAATTCTCGAGATCAATCCCCACAAATACTAAGAGTCGAGATCCGAATCAAAATTAGCCTTATTAAGAAGCGATCATACCCATATCAACACCAAATCGGATTCAATCAGCAGAGTTTAAGTGCATACCGTATTCTATATGATCTGCATCACGAGCATTCTCAGAATTGATTCGAGCAAGAGAATTTCGAATTGAAGATCAGATCCGAAATTCTTTGCAGAAGAATTCGTAACTTGCAGCTTCAATTCCGAGGATTGGGATTGAGACAGAGAGACAGATGACGATAGCAGAGTTTGAGAGGAGACAACACAACACAAGAATGGTGTTTTGCAGAGATGCGAAGAATATGCAGGGAGAGAGAGAGAGACGCCGGGACCTTTTAAAGCCAAATTTCTCTCTTAAATCTCTCTCTCTCTCTCTCTCTCTCTCTCTCTCTCCTCTTTTTTATTGCTTTAAAGTTACATAAGGTGTTGATGGTCCGTATGGTTCCCAAGTGATTAGGTATTGGGTCCAATGAGGGGGCAGATTATGAAGTCAAAGCCGGGTGTCCTTTCTTAGGTTAAATCCCAATTTTCCATTGTAATATTTAATAAATTTGTGGTTTAGATGTATCTTTCTACAAAACTAAATTCAAATTTGAACCAATTCAATCTTAATCATGTTGGTTCAATCTTCATTCTTTGTTAAATTCTAGAGTATTATCAATTAGGGTTTTGAAAAAAAAAAATAGAGTGATTCTCTAAAAATAATTTTTTTTTTTAAAAAAAAGAAGCCTATATAAAAAATAGGTTTTTTGGATATTCGAATAAGAAAAAACTTTTATTCCAATGTTTTTTTCAACATCTTGTATTTAAATTTTTGTGGGTACGTATATATTCCCAATTTTGTGATCTATAATAAAAAAAAAGGAATATGTCTTTCCTAAAGACAACTTTATACTGATAAGTATGATTCTCCGAAAAAGTTAAATTGATTTTAAGAAAATAAATGAATCAAAAAAATCAAATGAATCTGAACTCTGAATTATCTAGACAAATATTAATCTATCTCAATAGATTTTATAAATATTTTATTTGACTAAATAAAAATATTCAGGTCAGATCAAAATTATTCAAATTTGAAAATTTTTTATTTTTCTTGATATAAAATTTTCTTTATTTAGATTTAAATTTAAAGAAGTTTTGAAAGTGGATGTCTCTATTTCTTGGCCTGTAGGTTATTTGCCATGTTTGCCATGCCGACATTTGGTATAAGATCTTTTAGCAAACATTGCACCCTACATTATTGGTTGCTCCATCCCCTCACTTCTATAAACTCAAAAACCATCTCTCTCTCTCTCTCTCTCTCTCTCTCTCTCTCTCTCTCTCTCTCTGCCTATTCACAAATATTGACTACATTTTTTAAACAAGCAAAAACTGAAAAATTAAATTACTTTATATAAAATGCCAAATGGCAAATCCCATTTTTTTGGAATTATATACGTACCTCTAGCTCTATCTCTTAGGTATTTTTCCTGTGGTTTTTACTAACAGCGTCGAGATGAGATCCGACCGATTTCGACCAGAAAACCAGCCTAACTAGCATGTTTCTAGCCTGAATCGATAACCGACCCGGGTGAACAGTAACTTGAAACCTGATCAGCCCGCTACAGTAACTAGGCTGATCTGGTTCTTATTTTTTCGAATCGGCCCAGCACGAAACTGACCTGGCCCAGTTCCAATAGCCATTGAAATTTTTCCCTTTGAAAACTATCGAACCGGATAGTTCGAACTCGAAACCAATAATTAAGGAAGTACAGTATCCAATCGTTTCACCCATAAGAGTTTGGTCAATTCACTATAATTTTATTTTCATATAAATAACGAGAGAGTTGAAATCGACAGTGTTAGTACAACGGTGGAGTTATTTTTTTGACAATCTCGAGTCACGAATTCAACGCGTGGAAACAATTTTTTTACAAAAATATAAGGAAAAAATTGCGTATATATATGCTCATTCTCTCCCTATCTCGCACTAAAGCAAATAACACTTTGTGTACCGAATGAACCCTTTTTAACGAGAGAGTTGAAATCATAAAATAGAAATGCAAAAGAGAAAGAAAAAGGGATAGGAAGCTAAATAAGGGTGCAAGATTAACAAATGTCAAACTTAGAAAAGGAAAGGATTGCAGGTACTGCCTTATGGGTGGGGGGAGGGGGGACGGCCCTGCGAGCCCTCTCTATAACCGTGGCGAGAGTAACTATACTTTATTATTGATTTGTAAATGAGAATATGGGTACAATCACCGATTTCTGCAACCTTCAGATTTAACCTCCAAAAGTTGTTTGTGGTTTGATTGTCAGATCACTTGTTTTCAAATTGTAATGTTTGTATTTTCCTAATTTTTAGGGCACTTGCAAATAGGGGTAGGAGAATCATAATAAGAGGGCACTTGAAGTGTTTGGAGATGTTTAGTTGCTCCTGTGCATATATTCTTTGGGCAAGGGCCTGGAGTCCCCCTTCAATACGAGCCACAGGGTATTTATAAGACTGCTGCAATAAGCAAGTGGGACACATATCTCTTGCCCAGGGCTTTTACAAAAACTAATATTTTTTTATTCAAAATTAAATAAATAGAAACTTTTTTTTTTGTTTCCCAATCTAGTGATGTCGCGGTCTCAGCGCGGTCTCAGACCGCGACATCCACTATTCTTAACTTATTTTTTTAAAAAAAAATTGATGTCGCTGTCTCAGACCATAACATGCACCATGCATATTCCACTTTTCTCTTATTTTTGCCTTTATTATTAATTGATATCAAACTCAGCCCACAACTTTTTTTTTTTTTTTTGAGAGAATGGATTTTTTTTTCATCCATTCTCTCCTGCACACAGCAAATGATTGATTTTGGGTTGGAGGGGCGCATTAGTGTCACGGTCTCAAATCGTGACATAAAAAAAAATTGACTCTATTTATTTAATTTTGAATAAAAAAACATTATTTTTATTTATAAAAAAAAAAAAAAAAAAAAAAAAAACCCCATCTTGCCCATTCCGGCTGAGTTTAAAGCAAAGAGAAGTGGACTCCTATTAAAATGTGCTCTTGTTTATCCAATCCAAGAAGTACCTCTTTGCTTAAGGTTACTATGTCTCCCTTTTACTGGCCACCATTGTACCCTTACTTAAGGATACTAACAGATGGTATACACATCGCGCCTAAAAAAAAAAAACAATTAAAATCAATTATAATATAATTATCAAATTATGGATAGTACAATTCAAAATATTAAAATTTTAATTATAATAGATTATTTCGATAATTTTAAAATTTCTTACACGGTGTGTCTACCACCTATTGGTGCATATCAATTTAAGCAAAGGGCTCGATTGAAAAATTTATTTCGCTCACTTGCTTTCAATACAAAATTAATTGGAAATTTCAAAAAAAAAAATACAAGAAACAATATTTTGTAAAAATACAGAAAATAAAAATTAAGTCAAATACGTAAATATAAAAAATATAAAAATTTTTATATAGATAATAATTATTTTATAAAAAAAATAATATATAGTTATCTTTTATAAAAAAAAATAATCAAATATATAATTATTAATTATAAAATAAATAACATAAAAATAAAATTATATCTAAATAAAAAAATAATTAACTAAATATAAAAAACATATAAATATGAAAATATAATAATTTTTATATAATTATTAATTAATTTTTTAAATATATTGAAATGTTTTGAAAAAATTTGAAAATAGCAAAAGTTTGAATATTGGATCTCTCTAATTTCAAAATTTATATTTCATAATCAAAATAACATCCATCCATGTGGGACAAAACAAGTGGAAAAAGTAGCCTTGCGTATTTCATTTATGAGCAGCCAAACAAAACTAAGAATTGTTCCTAAAAGTGCTTGTTAACAACCTATAATACCCAGCCACGTGGAGAAAAATGAAGCTCAATGAAAAAAAACGGAAGGACCTGAATAAAAAATGACCTAGATTAAAAAAAAAAGTTGCGAACAAATCTGAATGAAAAAAAAATACAAGAAACAATATTTTGTAAAAATATAAAAAATAAAAATATGGACAAATGCATAAATATAAAAAATATAAGGACTTTTATACCAATATTAACTATTTTATGAAAATAATAATATAATAGTTATTTTTTATAAAAATCAAATATATAATTATTAATCACAAAATAAATAACATAAAAAATAAAATTATATCTAAGTAAATAAATAATTAACTAAATATAAAAAATATGAAAATATAATATATTTTATATAAATATTAATAAATTTTTTAAATATATTGAAATGTTTTAAAAATAAAAAATATTTTAAAAATAGCAAAACTTTGAATTTTTGATATCTCTAACTTCAAAATTTATATTTTACAACCTAAATGATATCCACCCATATGGGACAAGACCGATCGAAAAGGTGGCCCCGTGTAAAAAAAAAGAGGAACCTGCATGGAAAAAATGACCTGAATAAAAAAAAAAAGTTGTGAAAAGGATCTTAATAAAAAAAAAATCATGGTTCAAAAAAGTTCTTGTTAACAACCAATAATAGCCACCCACGTGGACCAAAAGGAATCAGAATTTAAAAAAAAAAAGGAATAAGTAGAATGAAAAAAAAAAAAGAGATCTGAATTAAAAAAAAAAAGTCACGAAAGTACCTGAGTTGAAAAAAAAAAAAAAGGCTATGATCAAGGTCACAAAGTTGATCTCACGTGGGTCAAGTGATAGGACGATCACCCCTTTCCCTATTTTTCTTTTATACTTAGATATATAGACAAGCGGGATCGAAAAATAAAAGAGAAAAAATCTATATTCAAAAAAATGAAAGATCTAAAAGAAAAACACAATTGAGTAAAAAAATAAAACGAAGAAGAATCTGAATGAAAAAAAAAAGGTCAAAAAAAAGGAAGGATTTGGATGAAAATAAAAGGACATAAATTTAAAAAAAAAAAAAAAAACCGTGGTCCTAAAAACAAAACTGGGCAAAAAAAATTTTTTTAAAAAAAATGAAGGACCTGAATGGAAAAAATGAAGAATAAAAAAAAAAGAAGAAAAAATAAAAAAAAAAAAAAAAAAATAAAAAAAAAAAAAAAAAAAAAAAAAAAAAAAAAAAAAAAAAAAAAAAAAAAAAAAAAAAAAAAAAAAAAAAAAAAAAAAAAAAAAAAAAAAAAAAAAAAAAAAAAAAAAAAAAAAAAAAAAAAAAAAAAAAAAAAAAAAAAAAAAAAAAAAAAAAAAAAAAAAAAAAAAAAAAAAAAAAAAAAGGATGAAATTAAAAAAAAAAAAAAAAAAAAAAAAAAAAAAAAAAAAAAAAAAAAAAAAAAAAAAAAAAAAAAAAAAAAAAAAAAAAAAAAAAAAAAAAAAAAAAAAAAAAAAAAAAAAAAAAAATTAAAAAAAAAAAAAAAAAAAAAAAAAAAAAAAAAAAAAAAAAAAAATACAAAAAAAGAAAAGAAAGAAAAAAAAAAAGAAAAAGAAAAAAAAAGAAGAGAAAAATAAGAAGAAAAAAAAGAAAAAAAAGGAGGAGAAAAAAAAAGAAAAAAAGAAAAAGGAACTAAATGAAAAAAAAAATGTCTGAATGAAAAAAAAAATTGTGGTTTAAATAAAAAAGGGGAAGGATGTGTACATGTTGATCATGTCGGTCATGTGCTTATGTCAGTTACATGCTTAGATGACTACACCTTTGACAGTTTATCTTTTATACTTAGATATATAGAAAAAAAGATTTGAATGGAAAAAAAAAAATCAACATACATGCTTATGAATTAAGAGGAACAACCTAACATGCATTTTACACAACATATGCCTTATGACCGCAACTAAGAAGCAAGTGAGTAGATCCTTACTTCAATGTTGTGCGAGTTCCAAAAGAGAATGAAATCTTCCCATTAATGCCCTTACGACTTGGAAAATATCATTAAGTGAAGTTAGTTTACGCCTCTTTGACATGTATTGAGAGTTATGATGATGCGACCTTAAATAGCAATCTTAGGAAAGCAACTAATTGTGATCTTAGTGATATATGGGTAAAAGGAAAATTAGTTCACATATGCACACCATGAGACATATATATATATAATATAAAATATTGTTAGTAGCTTTATTAGCATCGATACAAGACATACTAGAGATTGTAAGGTAAGACTAAGGTACCGTTTGGTTCGCGCTCGAAAATCAGAATCGGAATCAAAGATCTTGGGAATGGAATAAAAAAATTGATTTCGATATCAACTGTTTGATTTAAATTCTAAAATAGACATGATTATCATTGTTGATATTTGATTTATTTATCTTTCAAAATAGAAATCATTAAGAAATATAAAAAAAATGGAACAAAGAAACATTGTTGTTTATTAAAAAATAACATCAATATTTTTACCATAAGATAACTAAAATACCAAATTACTAAGATACTGATGATGTCTAAATTAAAATTTTTAAAATTTTATTTTATTTCATAAAGTTAAAACTATAATTATAAAATTAAAGTTTCAAAAATATTTATAAAATAAAATTTAAAAATTAGATAAAATAATGGAACATAAATAATGAAAGGAGGGCAAGATATGAGAATAAAAAATGAAAAGCCAAATATTGAGTTGTAAGCCGGTGACGAAATTGTTAGCGATGATGGCTGAAAAATCGAACAAACCGGAGACAATGCATTTGATGGAGAACTTGAATAGCTAGCAATGAAAACTATGAATATGTCAAGGATGGTGAAAACCGGAGACAATGCACTCGAAGGCGAATTGACTTTGATGATGGATGATTTGATTTCAGCAATCAACGATGTTGGAATTGGAAGTTAATGAAAAATTGCAAGCGATGACTACTGTGGAGATGGAACTGGAATCAATGATGAAATTGGAATGAAGGGCAAGTTGTCATCGTCTTTATCACTTGCTAATGAGGTTTAGCTCAACTGGCACTTTCCCCCTCCCCATTGTAATAGACTCTAGTTCGAGTCCTAGTAACTACAAAAAAAAAAAATCGTCTTCATCACTTCGTTTTCGTCTTTATCACTGCCTTTGTTGTCGTCAGCTAAATGGAAAGGCAAAAGTGGTCATGTATCTTTTTTGCATTTGAGAAATTTGTTTCAATCAAAACTCATCATTTTATTTGAGTTTCATAAACCCCTTATTTTGGGGGGTTTCATTCTCATACTATTAGTCTAAACAACTTCTATGAGTTTCATTTTCATTCTTGATTTTCATTCACTTTAACTAAACACCCCCTAAATGATTGTGAATCACGAGGAATTAGAGATTGTAAAGTATGTATACATAGAGATCTAGGTCTTCCAAAAACATATTTATAACATACCACAAAAATAAAAGGTTTATAGACTCTTATACTAATCTTGTAAAGCATTTTTATCATAAGAGCTCGCAAATATGGAGTTAAAACCATAACAACGCACTCAATATACTAAGGTTTTCAAAAGAAAGTGCACTAAAAAGTTCACCCCATACACAAAATGCTCAATGTCTTGTGGGGATAGAGGGAGGATGGGCGTAAATGTACGCAGTCTTCCCTTTGTATTTTTTTATAAAGAGATTGTTTTCACATTTTGAATTCATGACTTCAAGGTCACAAAAGAACAAATTAACCGTTATACCAAAATCCACACCTCTTTTAAAAGGAAAGTACACTTTTTTGGTTAAGATTAGAGGTGTTATGACACCTGGGTCGAGATTGGGTATCATGATACCCGAGCTCGGCTCGAGTGTTTTTTAGGTGAGTTCAAGCTCGTCGAGCTTGAATTTCTCAAACTCAAGCTCGAAGTATAATCAGGTAGTGTCGTTAGATAATGTCGTCAAGTAATATAGTCCAGATTTGTATTTTTCAAACTCAAGTTCGAACTCAAAGTGTCGCGGATAGTGTATGAGGTAGTATCATCGAGTAGTATGATCCATGTTTGTATTTCTCTAGCTCGAGTTCGAACTCAAAGTGTCGCAGATAGTGTCTTCGGATAATATTTTCGAATAGTATCATCAGGTATTTAATATATAAAAAATATTTTAAAAAAATATAATTAATTATTAAGATAGCTCGTCAGGCTTTTGAGCCTGACACATTTGGACTCGAGCTTTGACCGAGTAATGTCACGAACACTATCCGAGTGTCATAACAGATCTAGTTAGGATTCAATCTCTAAAATTAGCCAACATTACTTAGTTTTCAGACATGACTAATGAGTCATTAATTGAGAAAACAGGAGGAGGTCAATTCTTCACTTCCTTTCGTGTACTAAGATATGATACAAGGAAATACATGTTTTCCTAGCAAATATCAAAATACATGTTTTTCTTTTTATAACCTAACTCAAAATCATTTGCCATGTTAACAGTTTTTATTAACATCGATAAAGTTTCCACTAAAGAAATGGATATAACCATATACTAGTTACAACTATCAAGCTTACAGCCTTATTTCCACCCTCAATCCCTGTACAAGGCAATCATGCTAAGCATTTTCATTTATTCAAATCACAACACAATTTTGCTACGTACATATCAATCTAACATATTCTTAATCAACCCAAAACAGATTCACAGAACAAGACATCAACACATCATTCCATCCCAAGTTCAGTCAAATAGCAATTTCAACACTACATCCATTTGAAAATGTACCACGACGGAATACAATTGACAAGTCACAATTTCATCTTTCAGCTGTGAGCCAAGTCCATATCCATAATAGACAAGCATTCATAATTGCCCCTTTTCCCATCAATCACAGAGAGAGAGAGAGAGAGAGAGAGAGAGGACTTGATTATGATTCACCTCTAACATCATCTTCCTAATTCTCTCATCATTGAATCTTCTAAAGATGGTTCTGTCTTTCCTAATTTATTATTCCTCCATGAAAAGCCAATGAAAAAGAAAGTGTGGACGCTGCATTTCTTGGTAAATTTGCAGATTTGACCGTCCAATCTTGGTAGAATTGTCAAACACGAATATCCCCTGTTTTACTGGAGTGCATCAATTGTTTTCTATTGCTTGTCTAAAATTCCAAAGGGAATGGCTTTGATTTGCATTAATGGATGCCATAAAAAAAACCCCAGCTGATCCAAAATAGTATATGTTCAAATAATGTTAATGCTCTTGCATAAAAGAATTATAAATAGATATGCATGAATCATAAAGGCTAATCTCTACTATTAATAAAGCAAACCCACCATTTGGTGCTCAGAACCTAAGTTTTTTTGGACATAAATTCCCTTGATATCTCATATTTCAAACTTTGTAGAAAAATTAAAATATATATATATATATATTTAGATGGACAAAAATCGAGGTTTCTTATTAAAAAATATTTAACCATTGGATACAAACAATAACTGAATATAGAAGCAACAACTTACATTTTTCTGACCAGTGGATCCAACAAGATAGAAAAGTGAATATATCAACCAAATGATTAACCGTTTGATCTATCCCTGGACAAGCAGTTACCATTGTAGATCATTCCAGCTGAAAATGGCCAAATAGTTGACCATAGCACGATGCGACTAGTGTCATTTCAACATCAGCAATAAGCCAGAATTAACCTTGAAGCTCCCAAACAAACCCTAACAATCCAAACTGTTTGCTCAACCAAATACATAAAATCCTTCCAAAACAACAACAAACTCAGAAACACTTCAGAAACTTGAAAGAGAGATGAATAATAAAGATCAAAACTTCTTAACGAACTTGGTTACCCAAAATACAGACACCAAGTACATGCTCCAAAGGCTTTGTGCACAATTGAGCGTTGTCCCAAACAGGGATGGATCTACAATAACTTTGAGGGCTGTTGATATATAATTTTGAAGGATAAAAGAAAGAAGGTAAATATATATATATATATATATATATATATATATATATGGAGTTTTCTTGCCTCCCTTGGATCCATCCCTAGTCCCAAAGGCCTTTATTTTTAGATGCCAGAAAATATATGCCACCAGACATACAACAAAAATGCCTTAAGGGCAAGAGATGTGGAAAGCATTTCCTCACCACAGGATCCTGCCGCATGGGTTTACTGTAAGGCTCTGACTCAGAAAAACACGACGACATTGATCAATATTTAAGTCCACATAAGAGAAAGTTCTTCTACAAAATGCTTTTGAGCAGAAGACACCATATGAAAGCAGCAAAAATGGTTTCCTTGGGAAGGGTAAATTTCAATAGAAGAAAATAACCTAAGTAGATTTACTCTTTCCCTTGCTTTAACTGACAGTTAACAAACCTGGCAAGGTTAATTGCTTCAAGTTTTCAGGCCAAGCCCCCTTCCTCAATATTCAACCTACAAGATGTAAGCAAATGGTTTCCGATCAGCATCCTCACCAGCTCAAACCTGCATATTATGTGAATATCTTACACATATTATACACATAAATTTCATGTTTAAGATTTAATGCATTTTTTCTTATAGATGAAAAAAGAATATATTAGGTATAAGAAATAATGCAGAAAAACTCAAAAGGATGGTAAATTCTCAAAAATAAATAAATAAACACAATAGAATACAAAAAAGACTAATGCACAATTCGTCTCCAATCCTTTTTCAAATCTTCTAAACCATAATTTTTATTAATCCCCAATGTGTGAACCCAAAGAAAACTGTAGAAAACAACTTTATCCAATAAAAGAGAAACCTCAATGGTTTGATGCAGAAAATTCTAGCATTCTGGTCAAATACACCATCATATGGACCAAAAAGTGTAGTTTCACAATAACCAATTATTTTTCTTCCCTCCAAGATCTCTACATTTTGCAAAACACAAATCAATAACTCTCTTATTGTAAACCCAAATATTTGTCCCACATAGCAAAGAGGCAATTCCACATCTCCATTGCAACCAAGTAATGTAAAAATAAATGATTTTTAGTTTCAAAATTGGTGTATAGCACTAGCACATGATACATTCATCCGCAGAGATAGCTTTACAAGATCTCTTCTTTTGAAGAAGTATACTAGTACCAATCTAATTAAACACTGTAAACCGAATAAGAGCTTTAACCTTGGTAGGAACTTTTGCCTTCCAAATAAAATTGCTAAATTGAAAAGGAAAATTTGGGGGAAAGCTAGATGATGAAAGGGAGATCTACAAGTAAAAATCTCCCAAAAAATAAAGATTCCAAAGCTTCTCTATTCATGAGGAGAAGTTTCAACACTCCAAAGGTAAGAAATCAAAGAAGAGAACAATTTCTCTATCATTAAGATTCTTTAAAAAATGAAAATCCCAAAAAGTCAAATGTCCCTCCAAAATAGAGAATCTTTGATACGAACAAAATGAAGTCTAGATAACCAACAAAAGTGAGGCAAAGAAATGGATAAGGGCAAGTCCCCAACCCACGAATCCTATCAAAATAACACATGAGAACCATCACCTACCTTAATAGATACCAAAAGAATAACAATGATGAATAAAAGAAATGAATTTCCAATAACTGTTGTTAGATTTAAACGTGACTCATACACGCAGTGGAAGCGATAAAATAAAATTTCGAAATCGTAAAAGTTTGAGTTTGCGATATACCTCAAACGGTGATGCAGAAAATTTTCGAAACCGCAAACTCTGAACACGAACCACTCGAAGTCGGGATGATAGTCACGTAATCAAACTATCACCGCAATATCACAACGAACCAACCCTTAACCCGGTGATTTAACATTGATCGAAAAACCCTCTGAATAATTGTTCTACTCAACAATTATTCTCACTCTCAAAATTATATTCTCTGAAGCAAAAGAAAATCGTCTTTTTTATTACTCCCACAATTGCAAGAGTCAATATCCTTTTTTTTTTTTAAGAGAGTTAACTTCCGTGGAAGTTTTATATAGAGAGATAAAGGGGGGAGAGTGGGTAATGGGTTATACCCATTACCCTTTATTTTTGAAATTCAAAAGTAACTGCCCCTACGTGGGCACTACCAATATCTTCCACTTGCACACAAGGGCAAAATATATCCGTCTAAACATCACAACTCATGTAATCTACCATATCACCTACTGGGTTTTCATACAGGGTTGGATGTCGTGTGACTAGCGAGTACACCTGCAAACAAAGATTTCCTGATACACCTGTTAGGACGATCGAGTAATCACCGTTAGTATCAAAAGAAAAACTCGCAGTACCCCAAATCCAAGACAAATTGCATCCATCGAGCTAATTTCCTCATCAAAAGTAATCCCCAGATATCGCTCGACTATGTATTCACTATTATGTTCAAATCCCTACACGGATTAACATAAAAGACCGGTCGGTGAATACAAAACAGTGATGCGGTGTCAATTGGTCTTCCTTTCCCAAACTCGAATTTATTGTTCTCAACTCAGCTGCTTTCCTAGACTTGTCCCTCAGACCTCAATTTATCTTCCGGGTCATCGATAAACAGACTAAAGTAGCAAACACTGAATCAAAACCTCAAGAAACAGCCGAAAGTAATAAGGGCACAAGAGATCCCACCCAATGGATCTCGGGTCTCACACAGTGGGGTTCGGGGATAAATTTTAATTTAACGTTTCAAGTAATATAGCTCCCATTATCCCAAGTCGTCTTTTCACACGTGATATGAAACATGTGCCACAACGTTATTCTCTCATCTCTCAAAAAGGACATATGTCAGATTTCTCTAACACTGTGCAGGTATAGGGACTCAGTCTATACATAAGACTTTACCCAGAGATCTTAGAGAGAGTACCTCAGAGACAATATCACAAAACGCAGGTGATATCTGATATCTCAAACCTGGCTACTCACAGGCAACATGGATGTGGGTACGTCCATGTCGGTCATATCGCATATGACCCCATTCTGAACACGTATCAGGGCGACTTATGTTCTAGCAGGACCACTCTCAAAGCCTCTTACAGCTAGAAGCCGTCTCATCCTCGCTCACTCAGAGCTGGAGGTGGTCACTCGTTTGAGAGAGTCGACCTCGCCTGCCTGATATATCTATTATCACATCACAAAATATATATATGACAATGAAAGCAAGTGTATTAAATGAAAATATAACACAAAAGTGACTGAAAAATACACTATAATCATATATATATAAAATCAATAAGCATCAATGTCATCAATAAGTACAAACTGAGAAATATCAAAAAATACTCAAACCCAATGACTCTCTATGCCCTATAAAGGAGTCTCTAGTAATGGGTTTGGTGAAGGGGTCAGCCACCATGCTGTGTGTCGAAATGTACTTGACGGTCACTTCACCCTTCTCGATGATGTCTCTAACGTAATGGTGTCTGGTGTCAATGTGTTTGGTCCTACTATGAAACTTAGGGTCTTGTGTGTAAGCGATAGCGGCCTAATTATCACAGTAAATCATGACTGGCCTCCCACTATCCGTTACAATCCCTAAGTCATCAAGTAGTCTACGGAGCCAAACACTCTCCTGAACTGCAACTGAGCATGCCACGAACTCAGCCTCCATCGTAGATAGAGCAACACAGGAAACCTCTTATTGCTCCAAGAGATGGCCCCGCCATTGAGCAAGAAAGCAAAACCTGATGTCGATTTGCGCTTATCCAAATTGCCTCCCCAGTCGGCGTCTGAATAGCCCACAAGGCGCAAATCATCTCCCCCGTAACTCAAGGAGAAGTTTGCAGTTCCTTTTAAATATCTGAAAATCCTTTTCACTGCTCTCCAGTGACCCCTTCCAGGATTTGCCTGATATCTACTCACCAGACCAACTGCATAACAAATGTCCGGTCTAGTACACAACATTGCATACATTAAACTTCCCACTGCACTGGAGTAAGGTACTTTACGCATTTTCCTTACTTCTTCCTGAGTTTTCGGACACATTTCCAGGCTCAGGCCTTCACCTTTGACGATCGGAGTATTTATGGGATTACAATCACTCATCCCAAAATGCTCGAAAATTTTCCTAATGTAGGTCTCTTATGAAAGAGCTAACATTTTTCTCGAGCAATCCCTTTGGATCTGAACTCCGAGGATGAACTCAGCTTCACCCATGTCTTTCATGTTGAAGCTGGATGACAACCACGCTTTGATGGTCATTAAATACTGAATGTCGTTCCCAGCCAATATTATGTCATCCACATACAACGACAGGATCACAAAAGAGTTATCAGACCGAATTAGATAGACACAATGATCCTCCTCGACCATCGTAAAACCGTAAGATATCATCTCCTCGTGAAATCTTAGGTACCACCGCCTGGATGACTGCTTTAGGCCGTATATCGACTTCCGAAGTCGACATACCTTGTTCTCCTGACCTACTAGAACGACCCCGGGGGGCTGTTCCATGTAGATCTCCTCATCCAGGCTCCCGTTAAGGAAGGCGGTCTTAACGTCCATCTGGTGTAACTCTAGATCCAGACTAGCGACAATCACCAAATGTAGACGGATCGAAGTAAACTTGACTACTGAGGAGAAAGTCTCCTCGTAGTCAATGCCCTTAGTCTGTGTGTAACCCTTAGCTACCAGACGGGCTTTGTACCTCTCAATCGATCCGTCGGCCTTTCTTTTAATTTTGAGAACTCACTTGTTCCCAATTGCCTTTCTATCCTCAGATAAGTCAACTAGTTCCCAGACTTCGTTGACTCTCATTGATTCCATTTCCTCGTGCAAGGCCTGTAACCAATGGTCCTTTGCCGAACCCTCGAGAGCCTCCTGTATAGTTCTCGGCTCTTCGTCATCCTCGGGAGTCACGATGAGGATCTTATCCTCAATCGAGAAACGACGTCGAGGCACATGTCCTCGAGTACTCCTACGAGGAGAGAGAGCCTCCACACCTTCAGATAGACCGCTCCCACTAGGACCAAGATCCGTAATTGGCTCTTGAGTCCTACCACTGGGCTCGGCTGAGCCGCTAGGCTCATCCATCTCATAGAAGGTGAAGTCTCGATCGATTTCTCCTCTCTTAGGGAAATCACTCTCAAGAAAAGTGGCATCACGAGACTCTATCTCAGTGACAGTGCCGTCCGTATGTTCTCCTAGGAACACATGTCCCTTGGACTGTTCAGAGTATCTAATAAAGATACACTTCTTTTCTCGCGGGCCTAACTTGCCGTACTGATGCGAGGAATCATGAACATACGCGGCGCAACCCCATGGTCTCAAGTAGCTAAGGTCAGGCTGTCTCCCTATCCAAAACTCGTATGGGGTGCTGACTATGGACTTCATCGGAACACGGTTAAGGACGTAGGTTGTAGTCAACAACGCATCCCCCCAATGAGAGATAGGTAAGTTGGCCTGCGCCATCATCGACCTCACCATCTCCAACAGAGTCCTATTCCTTCTCTTGGCTACTCCGATCTGCTGAGGAGTAGCAGGAATAGTCAACTGTCTAGTAATGCCTCTATTGAAACAGAGCTCTTTGAACTGCTCAGACAGATACTCGCGCCCTCAATCGGTTATGAAAGTTTTCACCCACATGTCTAGCTGATTTTCAACATCGCTGATAAACCTCCTGAAACACTCTAGTGCCTCAGACTTGTGCGAGATCAGGTAGACATAATTGAAATGCGTGTAGTTGTCTATGAACGTATTGAAATACGTTGCTCCGTTTCGGGCTCTCACATTCATGGGTCTGCAAATGTCGGAATGGACCAATTGCAATGGATTCCCAACTCTCATTATTTTCCCAAATGGTTTTCTAGTAGCTTTGCCCGCAAGGCCAAACTCACACATGGGCAACTGGACCTTGGTTAGCGGGCCTAAAAAGCCACTCGTAGCTAACCGGGTCATCCTCTCTTGGCCTATATGGCCAAGCCTACTATGTCATACATTCACATCATCTACTGCACTATCAGATGCAAAAGCAATAGTAGAAGAAGAATAAATCTCATAAAATGAAATCATATCCAGTACATAAAGTCCCTCATGGACCAAACCGGAATATATCAAAGAACTGTCGTAGCTAACCGGGTCATCCCCTCTTGCCCTATATGGCCAAGCCTACTATGCCATACATTCACATCATCCACTGCACTATCAGATGCAAAAGCAATAGTAGAAGAAGAATAAATCTCATAAAATGAAATCATATCCAGTACCTAAAGTCCCTCATGGACCAAACCGGAACATATCAAAGAACTGTCATAGGTAATGGAAACTCTAGAGTTTCCCAAAAGCACAGAATATCCTAACAAATCCAAACACCGGACAGATACTAGATTCTGCCTAATCTCAGGAGCATACAAAACGTCATGAAGATAAAAGACTTGGTCACTTCGCAGCAACAGCTTGCAAGTGCCAATCCCTTTCACTTCAATAAATGCTCCATTCACCACGTATAACCTCCTCGCCTGGGGACTCAAACGGCGGAACTCCACGTATGCACTCCAGTCGCGAGCTACATGGTCCGTGGCTCCTGAGTCTATAATCCACAAAGGAGAAGAGTTAGCGAGCATCACACTAGATGACACGTAACTCAAACCATGTAAAGAAGAAGGACTTACCTTTCGCTCGCCACACTCGCGTGCGAAATGCCCAATCTTGCCACACACGTAGCATTAGACCTTGCTCTTATTGAGCTCATTCTTCTTGCGTTTCTGTCCTCTGTTATCGGTCTTGGCAGATTGCTTCTTCTTGCCTTGGCCCTTGGCCTTCTTCTCATGCTTGCGCCACTTGCACTTTACTCCTCGGGAGCCTTTACTCGACTCCGCAATGTTAGCATGAGCAGAAGAAGACCTAGCCACCTTCTGACGCTCCTCCTCGAGCTCACAATATCTACTCACGACCATGAAAGTACGAATACTCTCGGTGTGCGTGAGATAGGCCTTAACCACATCCCAGGAGTTAGGCAAGGACTGGATCACACCCAGTACCTGAAGCTCATCAGACATCGGCTCCCCCATACTCTTTAGAGAGGCGATCATACTCGACATATGCATTAAATACTGCTTCATAGTATGATCGTGCCTCTTCTTGTAAGTGATGAATTTATAAGTCAACATCCTCAACTTAGGAGCTAATGGGACGTCATAGTGCTCTCTCAGAGCATGCCAGATCGACTGTGCAGTAGGATACTACTCAGATGGGAATCAACTCATCGTGCATGCTGCTAAGAAGGATCACCCTCGCTTGGCCATCCTTCTTTTTCCAAGCACGATACACCTCCTGATCCCGTCGCGCTTGTGCGGTGGTACCCTCCCCGGGGTCCACCATCTCGTTCTTAAGAACTTCCCCGAGCTCTTGTTCCTCAAAGACAAACTGAACCTTCTGGTGCCAAATATCATAGTTGTCACCGTTTAGCTTGTCTCCCTTTACGAGATCTAGAACGATAGTTTTCGTTGCAGCCATGTCTCTGTCATACAGAAAAAGAGACATTAGTGACATATTGATGCTTAGTTCACAATTTTATATACCCTACGAATCACCAAAACCAAAATGACTCGAATACAGATCCCAAGACGAGCGTATGAGTCAATGGACACTATACACCACAATCCGTGATTGCATCTCACCATTCGGAATAGGATTCAGTACATAAAAACTCACAATTAGTCACTTTTTATCACAAAACCCTCAAAAAATCAGAAAATTCCAATTTTAGGACGACTTACGCGCCGCCGGGAGGGTTTACGCTCCGCCAGGCTCACGGCGACGCGTCTCACGCGTCCCCACGCGCCGGGAAGGCCTCTGGGCGCGTGCAGGACGCGCAACGCGTCAGGCACGCGCCTGCACGCGCGGGCACGCGGGCGACGTGCCTGTACGCACGCGCCGGCGTCCCCTGGGCTGGATCCGGACGCAGGTTCGGGTCGGGACCCGGAACCTGGTCTGGATCCCCGGTTCAGGTCGGGTATGAACCGGTTCGGGTCTGACCCACGGTTAAACCCGACATCTCACGTGCCTACGCGCGCGTGAGATGCACGCGCATGGGCGCTGTGCATAGACGCGCCTTTCTTGCGCGTGTGTTGCACGCGCCCGCACTGCTGGGTGACACGCACCTTCTTCCTCTCCCGAATTCTATAACAATGTATTTTCTCCGACCCATTTCCGAAAATCTCAATTTCGGGTATCAAATACATGCAATATATATATGAAAATGTAGATCTAACAGCGGCAAACATAGATCTACCATTTTTTTTAACCAATTTGACCTAAATCTCGCCAAATCTGGGGTTGAAGGGTTTGGTCACTATTCACGGCCGAATGCTTCAACCTGAATTTTCATGTCCTAAACGTACCCAAAAAATTACGAAAAAATTATTTTCGTGTTCTACGTGAGTTGGGTAACACAGTGGTATAATTATATTCACGAAACTCATCCGTGATCCGAACCCCAAATTTTATACCTTATATTTTTATATTCAAATTTTATTCCGAAAAATTATTTGAAATATTTCTAATATGCTCTGATAACAATGTTAGATTTAAACGTGACTCATACATGCAGCAGAAGCGATAAAATAAAATTTCAGAACCGTAAAAGTTTGAGTTTGCGATATACGTCAAACGGTGATGTAGAAAATCTCCGGAACCGTAAACTCTGAACACGAACCACTCGAAGTCGGGATAATAGTCACGTAATCGAACTATCACCGTAATATCACAACGAACCAACCCTTAACCCGATGATTTAACGTTGATCGGAAAACCCTCTGAATAATTATTCTACACAACAATTATTCTTACTCTCAAAATTATATTCTCTGAAGCAAAAGAAAATCATCTTTTTTATTACTCCCACAATTGCAAGAGTCAATATCCTTTTTTTTATTTTAAGAGAGTTAACTTCCGTGGAAGTTGCATATAGAGAGACAAAGGGCGGAGAGTGGGTAATGGGTGACCCTTTATTTTTGAAATTCAAAAGTAACTGTCCCTACGTAAGCACTACCAATAACTGTCATCAGAACCTCACTCTAGCATTGACATTGCTTTTGTGTCTTTATAATTGAGAGATGAATTTTCAAGGACTGTCACTGTCACTGATATCTCTCTCTCTCTCTTTCTCTCTCTCAAAACAACACACAAGAACCATCACCTACCTTAAAAGATACCAAAGAAATAACACACAAGAACTATCCCATTCGTGTCTTTATAATTAAGAGATGAAATTCCAAGGACCGTCATGGATATTTCTTCCTCTCATTTAAATTTAGGATCTCATCTGCTAAAAATTCAACCAACGATATCTTCCTTTCATTTGATCTAATTCAAGTGATATGAGAGACTGGATGATGGTGGTTTATTGAGATTCAGAATCACCAGTTGATGAATGTGGTATTCCTGCAGAAATTGGCTTCAAGAATTGGAGTTAAAGATTGTGAGAATTTGAATTTCTGTTATATTTGAACAGTCAGAATTACAAATATGTTGTACAGTTGAATTTTGTTGAATTATAAGACTGGGTCCTCAGGGGTAATGTAGAACACAAGTAGAGTGAACCCTTATTTCTACACACGGGCTCATGCCCCTACAGGTTTCCCCCAGAAGTGAGCTTTGAGAGATGGCTTTGAGGGTGGGAACTAGGATATTGGTTGAAACATTAGCGCTTAAGAGTGTGGGAGGAAGAACCATTACCTATACTTAATGTTGATCGGTTCAACTCACAACTCCAATTAGCCAATTCTTACAATCAAATTGCCAACCTAGCTAGTTCACCCAAAATACAATAATTTTTTGGCAGTCCCTTCTTTTTTATTTTTAATTAGACTTGATGATCCAAACCATTGATCTGGATTTGGATGGTCCACCTCAGTCCCATTTTAAATATATTGTAGTGAGACAATCAGAGCAACTTTTGGCTCAAAAACTCTCCAATGTCAGATATGTATAAGCCCCATTCTGCAATTATTCAGATCAAGAAAATGCAACAAGTGAAGCCTCTCTGCAATACAACCAAGAAAGGGAAGCAACATTAAAGAAGTATCAGCCCTAACTGACCTTCAAATAGGTAAAATTGCATTCATTACTTGGATGGGTCCAAGGTGTAGTCCATGCCAGAAGATATGAATTAGGAGCATCTCCAATGATAGGGAGACATCCATAACTTCAAGATTAGATATATCCTGCATGACAGTAAAACTATTAAAGATAATGAACATTAAATTTTAAACGCGAATGCAATTAGACATTGTAAAATTTCAGTGAGAACGGTGATGATAACACCAGAATAAAAAATCTGTGGCATTTTAAAATTAATATTGAAAAGTGGATATGTCATGTGGAGTGCCCAACATGTATCCAATATGGCTTCCATGTTAAAGTATTCATGCTTTGCTTTCTAGATCCCAACCTTGAGTAGGTTGGTGGTCCATGCCTTTAGTTTAAAGTTAGGGAACAAAAAACATTGAGAACCACCCCTTGAATGCTTGACATGCAAGACAAAAAGGGGAAACAAGTACAAGAAAATCAAGCCCCATAGTAGCAACGCAAGCACAATTGTTAATAAGATATTTGGTGTTTTTAACCAACAAAACACCAAATAGTTTGTAAGGCTTTTGAATTACATAATTTTTGTAAGATGATAAAACATATTAACAGGACCAACGAGCACACCCTAAGAGACTACATCCTCATGGGAAGTAGAAGGCCAAAAGAAGGGAGTTTTGAAACAAAAATCAACAACACTAGCAAGGGCCACTTGGAGCAAATAAAAAATCCTGCTATTGCAATTGATGCACACTGACCAAGAAATAGCTATATGGCTGAGTGTACATCAGTAGCCTTTACAAGTGTTGTATAAAACAGATAAATCCAACTTTTAGATCAAATATTCTAATCTTTTTCAAGAGGTGAACAGCCATGCTAACTAGGGGTTGCAACTTGAGTAGGTTGCAGCAGACCTAATTCAAGCCCATTTGAGATTTTAGGATAAGCCATTGATAGGCTCAACTTGGGGTAGCCATTATATGAAAAATGCCCCCAATAATGGCCCAAAATTTGGCCTAGCAAGGCAAGGCATAGGATTAAGGTTGATTTTTCCAAACCAAGGTGAATTAGGATTGGGCTCATGCTGGTATAATGAGAACCATTAGAAGACAAATTGACACAACCGTTGCCATTATATGTAGAATAATGGTGTGAACATATGTACTCATAAAACATGGCCAGAATTTTCTGTCATAAAACCAGTGTTTTATCAATGTGGTCAACACAAAGATATCAAGAAAATGGAAAATGGGGGAAAAAAAGGAAAGGAAAAAGTAAAGGCAATGAAGTTATTAGAAAACCAAAAACAAAACTACTGGTATGCGTCTGCTTTCGTGTATTTGCACTTATGTGTGTTATAGGATTAATAGCATCATCCGTTGCTGCTTTGCATTGCTTATCAATAGTACTTGTCAAAGGATAGGTGTGATATTCCAAATCCAACCTTTTTGTTTCACCTTGTTACAGGTGTTTAGGTGGGGATGCTATGTAACCTTTATGAATTGCTTCCGTTCCATTTTTTCTGAAAACATTTTCGTCTTCCTCCATACATGTGCATGTTTACAAAATCAAAAAGACTTTTAATGAACTAAACATTCTAAATTACATCCACTCAAATATTTAAACAACTCAATCCCAAAATGCTTAAATACAATAGAGCAATCTTTTCTATTCAATCACAGGAGTAAAGCAGTTCTAATAGTTAATTTGAGACCTAAAGGAAAAGTTGTTGTACCTTTCAATGTGATTTTAATTTGTTTGCGATAATTTTGTCTCGCGATGTACACTCAAATCTTTTAGCCACCAAATAGCATTACTAAACAGACATGATCTTCAAAAAATCTCAAAAGCAAACATGGTTAACCATAATTGTAGAACAAGCCAATCGAAAATGCCACCAAGAGCAGAAGATAGAAACCATGGAGTAAATAGCCACATCCTCACACACGCACGCGCCCACACACACACATACACACCCACACACACACCCAAACACACAAAAAGACCTACATCCTTCAAACCTTTGCTATTCAATAATTTTCTCAATTCAGGCTAGGATATTTGATAGCTCAAAGCAAGCTAAAGATCCCACCATTCCTTAACCATTATATCCTATATCTCTAAGATAGCATTCCTTTTGTAGTAATCAGAAGTCGTGAATTTGATATATGAAGTCACTGTTCTTGTACTTTAAATCTCATGATTTATCAACCAGCACACCCACACAAATGAAAAGACCTGCATCCTTCAAAACTTAACTATTCAATAATTTTCTCAATTCAGGCTCGGATATTTATCACTAAAAGCAAGCTAAAGATCCACCATTCCTTAATGCTTATATCCTATATCTCTAAGATAGCATTCCTTTCATAGTAATTAGAAGTCGTGAATTTGATATATGAAGTCCCTGTTCTTGTACTTTAAATCTCATGATTTATCAACCAGCATAACTACCACCAACCTGTACACTCCTACCCCCAATAGGCTCACCATGAGAGCTCTACCCACCATAGAATTCCAATTTGAACCATAGCCATACTGCAGCTTCCCGCCACAATCCTACTGAGATGTGACATGGCCGGAAATGGCCTCAAACACATTCCCAACCAATTGCTCAATAGCCTACTTTTGTAAACAATAATGTTTAACTGGACTAGAACCTAGGACCTCTTAATTCGAAAATAAGTGACACCTCATGAGCTATGACCACAATGGTTCCATGTATGGTATTTGATGATTTAAGTTGGAAGGATTTCCATACTATTTCCTTTTTGCAATCATTTATAGAAACCAAGATGACTTCAAAATTCCACTTTATAGACATGTTGAAAGATCCCACACTTCGTGGAGCATGCATCTAAGTGATTACTACAATCCGGGAACCCTCCCAATAAATCCAACGGAATAAACAAATTGTACTTGAATATGGTGCCAAAGACAAAATAATAGAGGGCCAAGTGACAACAAGCCATGCAATTTGATGTTTGGATATAACCGTCAACTAATCCCAGAAATAAGATTAATAGTACAGAAGTTATATGTCAGATTGTGCCTTTCAGCCAGTCCACTTCTTTTTTTTTTTTTAAAAAAAAAAAAAATCTCAAAAAGCAGTAATGATAGTTTATGAACTTACTAAAAATAAGAACAAATTACCTTCCAAGTTATAGGGGTCAAATTGCTTTCCACCTTCGGAAGTTTTTATAAAATCTTATTTCCTTGACAAAAAGAGTAAAGGAAAAAAAAATTACCTTTCAAATTATACAGAGACAGCAAAAGCAATTTACAGAAATAGCATTAAAAGCAGCAAGACAAAATGTTAGTAAGAGATTTAATCAACAGAGTCAATCAAAGAATCAATATCAAAATGAGTAAGTCAATTCGGAAATTAAGGGGATTCCATCAATCTACAAGTCAATTCGAAAATCAAGGGGATTCCATCAATTTATAAATCAATTCAGAAATAAAGGGACTCCATCAATTTCCTAGTCAATTCGGAAATCAAGAAAATTTCATCAATTTATTTAATCATACCATGTATATAATTAGATTATCAAAATTAGAATATATAGATTAGGAATAAGAGAAGATCACAATTATAATTTAAAAACTTTTCTGAATTATTTCAGTACAATTTTATATATATATGGAATAACAAAAGAGAAAAAACTCATTCAGACAAATTGACATGATATCAGAGTCTTCTATCAAAATCTAAATAGTCGTGTCATTGATTTAGCCCTAGGGGCTCTCGAATATCTTTGGTTCAGTTCTAGAGACTTTAGTGTCCTTGTTTCAGCCCTAGGGGCTCTCGAATATTTGATCTTCTCATTTGGTTTTAGTAGTTCTGATTTTGAAATTATTTCCAGATCACATATTACGGGTTTTATTTCAGAGAGTAACAATTTTTTTTACACATTTTTGAGTTTTTTTTATATCACTATGACAACAGAAAACTTTTCTGTTTGGTTCAGTGGAAAGAACTATTCGGCTTGGGAGTTTCAATTCAGGATGTATGTCAAAGAAAAATAACTGCGGGGACATATTGATGGGTCTTCTGCTGCACCAAATGATAAAATTGGCCTTGCTATGTGAGATTGCTACGTGAGAGACAAAAGACGCTCGATTATTTCTTAGATTTTGGGATCTATTGAGCCACACATAGTAAACAATTTGCGCTCTTTCATAATAGCCAAGGAAATGTGAGAATATTTGAAACGTATTTATAATCAAGACAACAATGGAGCTGGACATTACAAATTACAGTCAGGATAATCTTTCAATTCAAGAATACTATTCTGGTTTTCTTAATTTATGAACAGAACATTCAGCCATTATACATGACAAAGTACCATGAGAGGCACTGTCTATTCTCAAAGAAGTTTATGATACTAGTCGATGGGATCAGTTTCTCATGAAACTTAGACAAGAATTTGAGGTTACAAGGGCTACTTTGCTGAACCGAGATCCAATTCCCTCTTTGGACATGTGTGTTGGAGAATTACTTCAGGAAGAGCAGTGATTAATTACTCAAGAAGCTATGGCACAAGACAAACCCACCTCAGAGTCTGTAACAGTTGCCTACGCTACTCAAGGAAAGAGAAAAGGAAGAGATATAAAGCAGATTCAGTGTTATTCATGCAAGGATTTTGGGCATATTGCTCAAAATTACAATCGAAAATTCTGCAACTATTACAAATAATGTGGTCACATTATTAAAGAATGCCCAACACGACTAGAGAATCATCCAACCAAAGCCTTCTATAATGCGGTTCATTCCTCTTCCCCTACAGAGACAGCAGATCAGGGTCCCATGACAGCACTTCCAACAGTGTCTAATCAAGTTATCGTGACTCCGGAAATGGTGCAACAAATGATTATCTCAGCATTCTCTACCTTGGGCATTCAAGATAAGACTAAACATACTTTTCAAACTTGGTTTGTTGACTCTGTGGTTCGAATCATGTGACTGGTACTTCTGATTATTTGCACAATGTTCGTCCCTATTGTGGTGCACAACATATTTAAATTATGGATGATAGTTCTCTTCCTATTACTGCTGTTGGTGATATTGATTCATCTTTTCGTAATGTACTTGTGTCCCCTAGGCTTTCATCAAGTTTAATTTCAGTTGGTCAATTGGTAGATAACAATTGTAACGTGTATTTCTCTCGTGATCGTTATCTTGTACAGGATCAGGGGTCTGGGAAAGTGATCGCGAAGGGGCGTAAAGTGGGAAAATTGTTTCATATACATTTCCTTAGTCATGGTATTTTTTCTTTGGCTTGTAACACTGTAAGGAATCTAAGTGAGGTCTGGCATAAACGTTTGGGTCATCCTAATTCGCTTGTCCTGTCTCACTTATTAAAATATGGATTCTTGAGGAATAAAAATCAGTCTTCCTCTTTAGTTTTTGATTGCTCTATGTGTAAACTTGCTAAGAATAAGACTCTACCATTTCCTTCTCTAATCATCATGCAGAAAAGTGTTTTGATATTATTCATAGTGATGTTTGTGGTGTTTCTCCTGTACTCTCTCATACAAATCACAAATATTTCGTGACATTTATTGATGACCACAGTCGGTTTACTTGGATTTATTTTCTACACTCTAAAGCTGAGGTTTTTTCCGTATTTCAAAGTTTCTTGGCATATGTTGAGAATCAATTTTTCACTAGTATTAAAATCTTACGATATGACTCTGGGGGAGAATATATGTCAAATGAATTCTAAGTTTTCTTACTGCACAAAGATATTATTTCACAGCGCTCTTGTCCTTATACACCTCAACAGAATGGTGTTGTTGAATGTAAAAATCGACATTTGTTGGATGTCACTCGTGGTTTACTACTTGAATCTTCTGTTCCCCTCAATTTTGGGTTGAGGCCATGTCCATAGCTCTCTCTGATTAATCGTTTTCCATCTCAAGTCTTGAACTTTGACTCACCATTTTTTTTGTCTCTACAACACTCATCCTAGTTATCACACACTTCATACTTTTGGGTGCGTCTGTTTTGTTCACTTACCATCTATTGAACGTCACAAACTTGGTGCCCAAGCTGTTAAGTATGCGTTTCTGGGTTGTACCACTCAAAAGGGATTTGTTTGTTATGATGCTATTGCTAATCGTCTTCGTACCTCTCGAAATGTGATTTTCTTTGAGAATCACTATTTTTTTTAGTCTAATGTGGTCTCTTCTACTACTCTTATACTTTCTCATTTTGATGATGTTCCGTTTCCTATTGAGCATTTAAAACCAGGTGTTGTATATATGAGACGTAAAACCACTTTAACTCTTTCTGATACTGACCCGCCACCAGAGCCTGTACCTCCGGCACCTCGAAGACCTACACGTGTCTCCCATCTACCGGATAGGTATAGGTTCCTACATACATATCTTAATGTAACTTTATCGAATATTTCTGTTCTTACTTGTTATTCTCAGGCAGCCCTACATGCGTGTTGGAAGCAAGCAATGCAAGATGAGCTCCAAGCACTTCAAGAAAATCATACATGGGATATTATTTCATACCCTCTTGGTGTTAAATCTATTGACTGTAAGTGGGTATATTATATGAAATTGAATTCTGGTGGTTCTCTTGACCGTTATAAAGCTCGGTTGGTTGCTTTTGGCAATAGGCAGGAATATGGGACGGATTACGATGAAACATTTGCTCCAGTAGCCAAAATGACTACTATCTGAACTGTTATTGCTATTGCTGCTTCTAAGGGATGGTCATTTCATCAAATGGATGTTAAAAATGCGTTTTTGCATGGTGATCTTAAGAAAGAAATTTTTATGACTCCTCCAGGCTTATTCTCTTCCTCTTCTGGTGTGTGCAAACTTAGACGTTCTCTTTATGGCTTGAAAGAAGCACCTCGGGCATGGTTTGAGAAATTTTGTTCTACTTTACGCTGCTTTTCTTTTACCCGGAGCCAATATGATTCTTCTTTGTTCCTTCACAAAACAGCAAATAATATTGTTCTTCTTGTCTATGTTGATGATATTGTCATCACTAGCACAGATATTGTTTTGATTCAATAGTTTAAATAGCAGCTCCAGACTTCATTTCATATGAAGGATCTTGGTTCTCTCCACTATTTTTTGGGTCTTGAGATCCCTTTGGATCGGAAGGGTATCTTTTTGCATCAACACAAATGTACAGAGGACTTGATCTTTTTAGCTGGACTTCAATCTGCTTCTCTTGTTAACACCCCTCTTGAGAGTAATGTGAAATTTAGTCATGGTGAGGCTGACCTCCCTAATCCTATGATATATCATCAGTTGGTCGGAAGTCTTAATTAACAATTACACGTCCTGACATTTCTTTCGCTATTCAGCAAGTCAGTCAGTTTATACATATCCATCGACACCTTCACTTAGTTGTTGTTCGTTGTATCATTCGCTACCTGAAGGGTATTTCTGGTCGTGGCTTATTCTTTCCTGTTGGATCCTCCTTTCGATTAATTGGTTACAATGATGCTAATTGGGCAGGCTGTCCTAACACTCGACGCTCTGTTACCGATTGATGGATGTATGTTTTTTGGCTCTGCGCTCATTTCTTGAAAAAGTAAGAAACAAACTCGGGTATCCAAATCTTTCACCGAATCGGAATATCGTGCTATGTCTACTGCTTGTTCAGAGATTATTTGGTTTCGTGGTTTATTGATTGAAATTAGATTTCCTCAATCTGATCTCATACCACTTTATACAGATAATACTAGTGCTATTCAGATTGCTGTTAACCCTGTTTTTCATGAACGCACCAAGCACATTGAAGTGGATTGTCATTCTATTCGTGAAACTTTTGAAAATAAGGTTATCTCCCTACTGCATATTACCTCAGATCTTCAACTGGCTGATATCCTTACCAAGGCACTACCTTAGCCTTGTCACCAATTTCTCATAAACAAATTGATGCTTCTTGATCAGCCGCATCAACTTGAGGGGGGATGTTAGTAAGAGATTTAATCAACGAAGCTAATCAAGAAATCAACATCAAATTGAGCAAGTCAATTCAAAAATCAAGGGGATTCCATCAATCTACAAGTCAATTCAGAAATCAAGGGAATTCCATCAATTTACAAATCAATTCGGAAATAAAAAGGTTCCATCAATTTACCAGTTAATTAGAAAATCAAGGGATTCCATCAATTTGTTTAATCATACCATGTACATTATTAGACTACCAAAATTAGAATATATAGATTAGGAATAAGAAAAGATCACGATTGTAATTTAAAAATTTTTCTGAATTATTTCTGTACAATTTTCTATATATATGGAATAACAAAGGAGAATAAACTAATTCAGACAAATTGACATAGTATCAGAACCTTATATTAAAATCTAAATATTCGTGTCATTGTTTTAGCCCTAGGGGCTCTCGAATATCTTTAGTTCAGTCTAGGGACTTTAGTGTCCTTGTTTCAGCCCTACGGACTCTCGAATATTTGGTCTTCTCCTTTGGTTTTAGTAATTCTGATCTTGGAATTATTTTCAGATCACATATTGTGGGTTTTATTTCGGAGAGTTACAATTTTTTACACACTTTTGAATTTTTTTAGATCACTATGGCAACAGAAAACTTTTCTGTTCAGTTTAGCGGAAATAACTATTCGGTTTGGGAGTTTCAATTCACGATCTATGTCAAAGACAAAGGACTGTGGGGATATATTGATGGGTCTTCTACTACACCAAATGACAAAATTAGCCTTGCTACGTGGGAGACAAAAGATGCTTAGATTATTTCTTGGATTCTGAGATCTATTGAGCCACATATGGTCAACAATTTACGCTCTTTTATAATAGCCAAGGAAATGTGAGAATATTTGAAACGTATTTATAATCAAGACAACAATGCAAAGCGTTTTCAGTTGGAGCTGGACATTACAAATTACAGTCAGGGTAATCTTTCAATTCAAGAATACTATTCTAGTTTTCTTAATTTATGAACAGAACATTCAGCCATTATACATAATAAAATACCACAAGAGGCACTGTCTGTCCTCAAAGAAGTTTATGATACTAGTCGATGGGATCAATTTCTCATGAAACTTAGACCAGAATTTGAGGTTACAAGGGCTGATTTGCTGAACCAAGATCCAATTCCCTCTTTGGACGTGTGTTGGAGAATTACTTCGGGAAGAGTAGCGATTAATTACTCAAGAAAGCTATGGTACAAGACAAACTCATCTCAGAGTCAGTAACAGTTGCCTACACTGCTCAAGGGAAAAGAGAATGAAGAGATATGAAGCAGATTCAATGCAAGTCATGCAAGGATTTCGGGCATATTGCTCAAAATTACAGCCGAAAATTCTGTAACTATTACAAACAATGTGGTCACATTATTAAAGAATGTTCAACACGACTAGAGAATCGTCCAACCAAAGCCTTCCATGCTACGATTCATTCATCTTCCCCTATAGAGCCAGCAGATCAAGATCCCATGACAGCACCTCCGACAGTCTCTAATCAAGTTGTCTTGACTCCAGAAATGGTGCAACAAATGATTATCTCAGCATTCTCTGCTTTGGGCATTCAAGGTAAGATTAAACACACTTTTTAACCTTGGTTTGTTGACTTTGCGGTTTCGAATCATATGACTGGTACTTCTGATTATTTACACAATGTTCGACCCTATTGTGGTGCACAGCATATTCAAATTATGGATGGTAGTTCTCTTCCTATTACTACTATTGGTGATATTGATTCATCTTTTCGTAATATGTTTGTGTCCCCTGGGCTTTCATCAAGTTTAATTGCAGTTGGTCAATTGGTAAATAACAATTGTAACGTACATTTCTCTCGTGACGGTTCTCTTGTACAGGATCAGGGGTCTGGGAAAGTGATCACGAATGAGCCTAAAGTGGGAAGATTGTTTCCTATACATTTTCTTAGTCATAGTATTTTTTCTTTGGCTTTTAACACTGTAACAAATCTAAGCGAGGTCTGGCATAAACTTTTGGTCCATCCTAATTCTCTTGTCCTGTCTCACTTATTGAAACATGGATTCTTGGACAATAAAAATCAGTCTTCCTCTCTATTTTTTGATTGCTCAATGTGTAAAATTGCTAAGAGTAAGACTCTACCATTTCCTTCTTCTAGTCATCATGCAAAAAAGTGTTTTGATATTATTCATAGTGATGTTTGGGGTGTTTCTCCTGTACTCTCTCGTACAAATCATAAATATTTCGTGATATTTATTAATGACCACAGTCGATTTACTTGGATTTATTTTCTTCACTCTAAAGCTGAGGTCTTTTTCGTATTTCAAAGTTTATTGGCATATGTTGAGAATCAATTTTCAACTAATATTAAAATCTTACGATCTGACTCTGGGAGAGAATATATGTAAAAAATAAATTCCAAGTTTTCTTACAGTGTAAAGGTATTATTTGACAACGCTCTTGTCCTTATACACCTCAACAGAATGGTGTTGCTGAATGTAAAAATTGACATTTGTTGAATGTCACTCGTGCCTTACTACTTGAATTTTCTGTTCCCCCTCGATTTTAGGTTGAGGCCATATCCACAACTGTCTATCTGATTAATCGTCTTCCATCTCAAGTCTCGAACTTTGACTCACCATTTTTTTGTCTCTACAACACTCATCCTAGTTATCACACACTTCATACTTTTGGATGCGTCTGTTTTGTTCACTTACCATCTACTGAACGTAAAAAACTTGGTGCCCAAACTGTTAAGTGTGCGTTTCTGGATTACAGTACCACTTAAAAAGGGATTTGTATGTTATGATGCTATTGCTAATCGTCTTTGTGCCTCTTGAAATGTGATTTTCTTTGAGAATTACTATTTTTTCAGTCTAATGTGATCTCTTCTACTACTCCTCCTATACTTCCTCACTTTGATGATGTTCCATGTCCTATTGAGCGTTTCAAACCAGGTGTTGTGTATACGAGACGTACAACCACTTTAACTCCTTCTGAACTGATCTGCCACCTGAGCCAGTACCTCCGGCACCTCGAAGATTTACACTTGTCTCCCATCTACCGAATAGGTATGGACTCCCACATACATCTCTTAATGTAATTTTATCGAACATTCCTATTCCTACTTGTTATTCTTATGCAGCCCAACATGCGTATTGGAAACAAACAATGCAAGATGAACTCCAAGCACTTCAAGAAAATCATACATGGGATATTGTTCCATGCCCTCCTGGTGATAAACCTATTGACTGTAAGTGGGTATATTCTGTGAAATTGAATTTTGATGGTTCTCTTGACCGTTATAATACTCGGTTGGTTGCTCTTGGCAATAGTCAGGAATATGGAGTGGATTACGATGAAACATTTGCTCCAGTAACCAAAATGACTACTATTCGAACTATTATTGCTATTGCTGCTTTTAAGGGATGGTCATTTCATCAAATGGATGTTAAAAATGCGTTTCTGCACGGTGATCTTAAGGAAGAAATTTTATGACTCCTCTAGGCTTATTCTCTTCCTCTTCTGGTGTGTGCAAACTTAGACGTTCTCTTTACGGCTTGAAACAAGCACCTCGAGCGGGGTTTGAGAAATTTCGTTCTACTTTACTCGGATTTTCTTTTACCCATAGCCAGTATGATTCTTCTTTGTTCCTTCAGAAAATAGCGGAAGGTGTTGTTCTTCTTCTTGTCTATGTTGATGATATTGTCATCACTGAACTAATAGTGTTTTGATTCAACAGCTTAAACAGCAGCTCCAAACTTCATTTCATATGAAGGATCTTGGTTCTCTCCACTATTTTTTGGGTCTTGAGGTCCGTTTGGATCGGAAGGGTATTTTTTTGCATCACCACAAATATACAGAGGACTTGATCTCTTTAGCTAGACTTCAATCTGCTTCTCCTGTTGACACCTCTCTTAAGGTTAATGTGAAATTTAGTTCTGATGAGGGTGACCTTCTTCCTTGATCCTCTCCATGCAAAATCCCCACCATTGATTTGTTTCCAACCTCAAATGATTACATGAGTCTTATCATTACCCACTAACTCAATCCAAGGGTCCTTATTATGCATGTTACTTCAATTGATTCTCCACTCTTGGATTAATTCCCACAATAAGAGGAATACACTTGTCAATTAAATTCTAAATTTGTTGTTAGTTGCTAATATGTCCCTAAACTTACAAAATTCAAGTTTGACCCCAAAAATTTTCATAATTATACATTAGACCCAAAATCTCATATTAGCCTTAATTTAATTTATTTAGTGTAAAAATAAGTTCATTGAGCCTTTTCGAGTCATAGTTGACCCGACTAGGGTTTTATTGACAATTTCCTGGGGTTTTGCCGATTTAAACTCTAAAATTTGTATTCACTCAATTTAATAATTTCTATACTCCTCAAATTCATTATTATTATCTTAGGACCATTTTTGGTCATTTCCAAAAATATTTACCCATGCCGCCAATCGAGGCAAAATTCTCTGGGGCGCTTTATCAGAAAAGAAAAAGAAAAAAAATTTTCTTAGTGAATTTTATAGATGATTTCATGAAAGATCATATATATATATATATATATATATATGAAATCGAATATACAATAGAATACACCGAGGGTCCGTGTTACACCTTGTGTCATTAGTATAAGAAAATTTGAATGTGCTATGGTAGATTTAGGAGTATCAATCAATGTCATGCCATATTCTATTTATATTACTCTAAATCTAGATCCCTTGAAGGAAACTAGAGTGGTTATTTAACTAGCTGACCGTTCTATTGTTTATCCAGAAGGGATTGTTGAAGATATTTTGGTGTAGGTTAATGAGTTAATTTTTCCATCAGATTTTTACATTTTGATAATGGATGAAGGCACCGTTACAAATTCGGTACCACTACTATTGGGAAGACCATTCATGAAGACGATAAAAACAAAAATAGATGTGCATGAGAGTACACTTGTCGTCGAGTTTGACGGCGAGATTGTTAAATTCAATATTTTCAAAACCATGAGGTACCCGAATGAATATCATTCAATTTATTCTGCTAACATCATTGATTCAATTGTGCAAGAAATTTTTGAAGAAGAAAATGACACAAATCTTGAATTGGATGCACAATTAAACACTAAGGAGGAGTTGATCGAGACTTGTGAAATTTTTGAGCCAATATTGGAATCACAACCAAGGACATTGAATTCGAGTGCACTATTGCCTATTTTTCATAAGAAAGTGCTACCTTCTGTTTTGCAGGCTCCAAAGTTGGAATTGAAGACTTTGCCAGATCATCTTAAGTACGTATGCTTAGGTGATGAAGAAACCTTACCCATGATCATAGCAAAGGAGTTGACGGAAGAACGAGAAAGTTAGCTACTTTAAGTTTTAAAGGAACACAAGACAACAATTGGTTGGACCTTAACTGATATAAATGGTATTAGTCCCTCAATTTGTATGCATCGAATTCTCTTAGAAGAGGACGTCAAACCAGTAAGGGAATCACAAAGGAAACTGAATCCAACCATGAAAGAAGTGATGATGAAGAAAATTCTCAAACTTTTGGATGAAGGAATAATCTACCCCATCTCAGACGGCAAGTGGGTGGGTCCAATCCATATGGTACCAAAGAAAACAGGATTCACGGTGGTAAGAAATCAAGACAATGAGTTGGTACCCATGCAAGTGTAAAATGGTTGGCGAATGGTTATTGATTATAGAAAACTCAATTTAGCAACCAGAAAAGATCATTTCCCTTGCCTTTTATTGATCAAATGTTAGAAAGATTGGCCGGAAAATCATTCTTTTGTTTTCTTGATGGTTTTTTAGGTTATTATCAGATTGTGATCGCATAAGAAGACCAAGAGAAGACTACATTCACGTGTCCATTTGGGACGTTTGCTTATAGGAGGATGCCTTTTGGTATTTGCAATGCTCCAGGTACATTTCATAGGTGCATATTGAGCATTTTTTTTATGAATATATTGAGAATTGCATTGAGGTATTTATAGATGATTTCACTGTTTATGGTGACTCGTTTGAAAATTGCTTAGGGCATTTGATAAAAATTCTGAAAAGATGCATGGAAATACATGTTTTTCTTAGATATGCAGGTTTTTATCGCAGGTTTAGATTTCTCAAAAATTGCTTTGCCATTGTCGAAGTTACTTCAAAAGGATGTACCTTTCGAATTCAGGGAAAAATGTAAGGAAGCATTTGATAAGCTCAAAAACTTATTGACCATTGCACCACTCATTCAACTACCTGACTGGGATTTGCCTTTTGAAATCATATGCGATGCAAGCAATTTTGCTATATGAACTATTCTGGGCCAACAGGTCGATAAGAAGAGCCACGTCATTTACTATGCTTTAAGGACATTGAATGCTACTCAATGTAACTATACCACCACAAAAAAGGAGCTCTTAGTAATTTTTTTTTTTATAGATAAATTTAGATCATATTTACTTAATTCTAAAGTAATTGTGTATTCTGATCATGCAGTTTTGAAATATCTATTGGCAAAAAAAGAGTCGAAATCAAGATTGATAAGGTAGATACTCTTGCTGCAAGAGTTTGATTTGGAAATCAAGGATCAAAGAGGAGCCGAAAACTTGGTAGCTGATCATCTAAGCAGACTAGTGAAGGAAGAAGAACTATTATCCATTTCTGAGATCTTTCCTTATGAGAATTGTTTCACTTGAGAGGTACTACCCCTTGGTATGCAAATATTGTGAATTATTTGGTCACACATATTTTGCCTAATCACCTTAGTGAGTCAAGAAAAGAAAAAATTCGATGTGAGGCAAAATACTATGTATGGGATGAGCCTTATTTGTGAAAATTTTATTCTGACTAAATAATTAGGAGGTGTGTCCCAGAAAATAAACATAAATCTATTTTAGCATTTTATCATAATTATACTTGTGGAGGACATTTTGGGCCAAAAAGAACTGCTAGAAAAGTTTTGGATAGTGGGTTATATTGAGAAATTTTGTTTAAAGATGCTTACTTGTTTTGTAAGAGCTGTGATAGATGTCAGAGAATAGGTACTTTATCTTATAGAAATGAGATGCCCCAAACTTATATTCTTATTTGTGAAATATTTGACATATAGGGTATTGATTTTATGGGTCCATTTCCTTCATCTTATGGATATACTTACATACTTTTGGCGGTTGATTATGTGTCGAAATGGGTGGAAGCAAAAGTCACCAGGATTGATGATTCTAAATCTGTCATAGGTTTTATCAAGTCTAACATTTTCAGTAGATTTGGGATTCTTAGAGCCATCATAAGTGATCAAGGGAGCCATTTTTGTAATCGAACAGTCGAAACATTGATGAAAAAGTATGAGGTATATCACCGGGTTGTTATGGCATATCACCCTCAAACAAATGGACAAGCCAAAGTTTCCAATTGGGAAGTTAAATCCATCTTGGAGAAGACGGTCAACCCGGGGCAAAAGGATTGGAGTTTATGTCTAGATGATGCCCTATGGGCTTATTGGACAACGTTCAAAACACCAATAGGGATGTCCCCCTGTAGGCTAGTTTTTGGCAAATCTTGCCACTTAACGGTGGAAATTGAGCATAAGGCGTATTGGCGTTCAAACGTTGTAATATAAATTTGGATGAAGCCGGTGAGTCAAGGAAATTGCAAATGTAAGAGCTAGAAGAGTTGAGATTGGAGGTTTATGAAAATTCAAGAATTTATAAAGAAAAAACCAAGTCATTTCATGATGGTTTAATCTTAAAAAAACAGTTTGAGGTTAGGCAAAAGGTGCTTCTATACAATTTTCGACTCAAACTCATGTCGGGTAAGTTACGTTCTCGTTGGGTTGGTCCATTTGTTGTTACTAATGTGTCTTTCCATGGTGTAGTGGAAATTAAAAGTCTTGACACTAACAAGATTTTTAAGGTGAATGGACATAGGTTGAAGATATTTTATGATGATATGGAGATTTCTACAATGTTGGACATTGCATTAAAGTCTCCAGATTATTCTTCCAGCTGAGTTACCAATGAAGACCGTCGAGCATAATGACGTTAAATAATTACGCTTGTGGAAGACAACCCAAAAATTTTACGAGTTTGATATAGTTGATAGTATTTTCTTATTTAATTTTGGGCATTTGACTAGTACCATTTATCTATTCTTTTCTTTTTTGCAAGTGCGCAACGATTGCCAAGTGAAGAGATGGATAGAGCAAGTAAGAGATGATCACGTGATTTTTATAAGTGGAATCAGAAAATTGGGTAGAAACAATCTTAGTGTTAAGGGGTGATCACGCGGTTTTCAAGAATTGAAGTTCGCATTGAACAAAAGCTCTCTCTCTTTTAAGGAATGATCATACGGTTTTGAGGTTCAAAAAAAAAAAAAGAAAAAAAAAGAAGAGTGCGAGAAAAGGGGATGAGAGAGAAAGGAGAATACCTTCATACCTTTTAATCACCTTCACGGTTTCTCTAAAAATCCTTAATTTTGGCTTTAATCAAATCATACCTCCTAATCATCTTCTTCATTTCAATCGAATCTCCTTCATCAATCAACAACTTGGTCACCATCAATCTCCTTCTCGCCAAACCCTAGTTCATCCATCATCTTCTTCGCAGAACATTCCCTTTCAATCAAAAACCCTAGTCGACCGAAAGCCCTCACAAATCGCCACCACCATTGATCGCTCCTTTCGGTTGAAGACCCAAATCCCCCTTTCGATCGAAACCCTAATCATCCCCAAACCCTCTTTTCAACCAAAAACCCTAATCGACCATCATCCTCCTTCAATCAGTGTTCATTCTTATCAATTGAAGGTTTCTCATCGCAATTTCACTCTTCTGCAACCTTCTGCGATTTTGGGTATTCTTGATTAAGGATCCTAATTCAATCAAAGGCCTCTGCATCACAAGTTCTAGGTTTCGATCGAAACCCTAACTTCTCACTTCATTCTCATCGATCGAAACCCTAGCTTCAATTTCCCTTTCGATTGAACCCTAGCCTCTCTTTCGATTGAAACCCTAATTGCTTCTGTTCACTCTTCATAACCCTTGGTCTACTTCGAACTTCCCATATTGTCGTAGCCTAGTCTTCCCATTTTTTACTTTACTAAAGCCTTATTCCATTAATGGGGAAGAAAAGAGTTGCTGAACATAGGTATGGACTCCGAGATCGATAACTTGTTTCATCTCAAACCCAACGAACAAGAATGGCGAACCCCTGTGGAGACCCAATATCACTTTTATCTGAGGAACAGCCTTCTCTATCCTTAACTTCTTCAATGTATTCATCTCCATCTACCCCTGCGGGCCCTTTACTACAGCAAGAATCACGTATTAAGTTTCGCGTTCGATTGCCTAAACCAGTGGATCCGTAGAGAAAGCCTCGCGTTTTGCTTTTACGGTTAATTGCAGCATCCTCTGGTGCTAACACTGCCAACGAGCCTCCTTCTCCTTCGAGGGAACATGAAGAGTCACCACTCCAAGACCAGCAGACGCCATCCTATTCACGAAGACATAAGTCACGATCTCGAGTTACAAAAGGGAAGGCGATTCTTCCTGCAACCCCATTGAAATTAGGAGGCTATCTCAAGTTCAATTCTGCAGAACACAAGTACAGGTATTCTGATATCTTAACAAAGCATGTTATTTCTTGAAAGTATTTTCATGTTCCTACATTAGAATCACTTGGCATACTTGAGCAAATCCATGTTTTTTTATCTGCAATTGGTTGGAGTCATCATATGCAATTGTCATATCCTGAGTTAAGAGAACTCACATGTGAGTTCTATACTACCTTTCAGTTTGACACTGCTTCACAATGGACAGTAGACACCCCAGGAATTATTGAATTCAGATTAATGAACCGTGCATTTCATTTCTCTTTGACGCAATTTAATGAGGCCTTAGGATTTGTAGATGGATCCTCTGCTTGTTTTTCTATTTGTGATTACACACCTCATTTCAATTTATATTGCTCTAGTATATGGTCAGAAATGACTAATGACTCTCAGCAATTTGATCCTAGTCACTCCAAAAGTCAATATCTCAAGGATCATGCATTGCAAATCATACAACAATTCTTACCTTTTAGTTTTTCTAGGAGAAATGCCAGCTTTACCGTTTGCACTAAACCAAAATTGCTTTTCTTATGGTCTATGACCCAAAATCAGAAGGTTAATTTTGGTTATTGGCTTGCCCAATTCAGGAGCGTTGTGACCTCTTCTACTAGACCATTGATCTTAGGATCATTAATCACATACTTAGCTGTTAATTTGAAGGTTTTAGACTTGAAACATCATAACATGAACATTGCTTGTTTGGCTAAACCACTGGATTCTGAATGCTTGTTGTGAATGGGTGTTGTTTGTAAGATGGATGGTGTTTATCATTTTACCTCACCAGGTGAAATCCGGTTGAGAGTTCTCTCTAGTTTTGCAGGTACTTCTTCTGCTTTGAGATCGTCCCCTTCCACTTCGTTGGCTCAACTTGTGCATGACATGCAACAACACATCTCACGGGTGGAGAGGAACATTCAACCACTCGTTGATTTTGTAAGATTTCAACTCCCATTCCCGCCATCACCTTAGGGGAGTTTTCTCTCTTTCTCATCTTTTCATTGTTTTATTTTATAGATTAGCATCTTTTCATTTTCCATCCCTTCCTTTTCCTATCTTATTGCATTAGGTGTTTTTTCTAAATCTGGTTCCTCAATTAGTACTGTGTTAGTTTGTGAGTCCTTTAGTTTTGTGCTTGAATTTCTTACTTTTTGCATACATTGAGGACAATGCAGTATTTAGGTGTGGGGGAGGATATTGAGGTCAATATTATTTCTTTTATTTTCTTTAGAACTTCGTACTCTTATGATTTTTGTCTGAAAATAATTTTGAGTTAGTATACATTATTGGTTTGAGTTGAAATGCATGAAGGAAACAAGTGTGATTAGTTATTATTGGATAAAACTATTTTAAGTGTTTCATTGACCTCGATGATTGAATCAGATGAAAATTTGCAAGATTTGATACACAACTAAACACTTTTGTGAGTTCTGAGTCTTAAGAACATACTATCATTTTTACCCTAATTTTCTTCATGAGTGTTTATCAATCATAGTATATTTATTTTAGAACTTGTTTTGCTATATATTTTAAGACTGCATCCATGAGTTCATGTATTAATATGATGGGGGCATTTAGATTTATTCCTTTTAGCTCTCGAAAAAAGACCTTTTTCGTGCATATTATATTCCCCTAGTGAACCCAATTGACCCTATATCCCTTTTTTCTTTGTTTATAACCTCATCAATTGACTCATAGCTTTTTTTTACGCTTATCTTATTTTTGGTTCTCATATCAAAGAAACTTGTGATTAGAGCTTGAATGGATGGTTATTTGTAAAAGGGAATGGGATAATTTTATTTCAAGGATTATTTTTAGAGATTAATTCATATGATTTGGGACATTTGTGTATGCACTTTTCGTTTATCCTCGAGATTCAATCTTAAAAAAAAATGAAAAAGAAAAAAATGAAACGAAAAAAAATGAAACGAAAAAAAATGAAACAAAAAAAGAAAAAAAGAGTTCAGAAATTTGGATCGAGAAATGAGATGATCTTGATTGGGATATTTTTCTTTGGGTTTATTGTACTTCATGTTACGGGATAGGTTTGATAATGGGAAATGGTTTTGTAATATTTGACATGTTTCTTTGATATACTTTACACATCATATATACCTTCTACCCTACCTTTACCCAAGCCAAGTTATAACCCTTGCAAAGACCCCCAAATTTTTGTTTTGAATTCATATAATTAGTAGTGGAGATTTGATAAATGAGTAAACTTATGGTAATATCATGCTATACTTTGATCTTGAGAGCTATTGATAAATTTCCTTAAAACACTTTGAGTGTATAAAGTGAGTTCCTTGTAAAGGTATTAGATCTTGGTACATTGAATTCTGATGAGATTATTGAGTTTGATGGGATACCTATATTTTCTTTTAAAGTTATGATATTATGATCACCTATTCTCTGAATTGTTGTTTTGCTTTGAATTTTTCAATATGTGCTGTTTGGGATTGTTGGATAATGAATTGAAGGAGGGAAAGGAGTAAAGAGGAGAATAGTTAAATGGCATTAACATAGTGAATGCTTGAAGATAAGCATTGGTTTGGTGTGGGGGAATTTGATAATATATAAAATGTTGAATTTAATGTTGATAACATGGTTTCATTTTGGATTGGTTAATGCTCTAATAATTGATTTTTATGATTTTTTGTTTTTAGGTAATTGGAATTGGAGGATTTGGTTAAGGTGGGTTTAAGGAGACAATTTATAGCTAAATGAAGCAAGACATCATATTGGGCCTATGAAGAAAAGAAGAAAATTTGATTTTTTTTTTTAGTTTAGTTAATTTTTATAGAGTTTTATTTTTTCTCAAGTAAAAATTTATTTTTAGTAGGAGTAAAAATTTGTAGTTTACCTATTTTGGAGGAGTCCTTTTCTCTTTGGAAGACTCCTGTTTGATCTAGAAGACTAGAGGTAGGGAATCAGCAACTAAATTCATGTTACTGTTCATGGAAGAAAGGAAGGGCAGCTGCTGTGCTTTTCTTAGTTTTTTTCATTCATTTTTTTCATTCTTAGGAACATTATTTTCTTTATTTTTCTCTTGTTGAAAATTCACCATAATGAGTGGTTAATTTTATTTTTTGATTCAAGGAGAATTTTCATTCGGTTGTTTTCATTGTGAGATTATATACTTAATTTAATTTCTTGCCCGTTTTATTCAAGTATATATTGTTTCTTGATTTTATTTCCAGGAAAATCGAATATTGGTTAATCTGATAATTTAATTCAATATTAGTTTTTCTATTGGTATCCATGATTTCAGAGACCCGTAATTGTTATGATTGAATAGTACAAATAGCAGATAGGTCATTTATATTTATGGGTCTTTTACCGATATTCATGATTAACCTAAGAAATCGATAGAACAAAATCAATTAATTGTGACTATCTCAATTATTTGTATTTTGATTTAACTATTTTCACAGAGTTTAATGCTATCATTATGATATGGTACGATATCGTGTCCAGTCGATTTATGATAAGTTTTGATTGGATACTGGGTTTGGTCAATTAATTTAGGAAAACACAAAATTTATTATGGCTATCCTAATAAATCTAAGGCTAAATGCTTGAATTGCGAGAATAATATTTTTAACATGTGATCGGTGAAACAATCGAATATATAAATTCTTGGATCAAATCTTGAAAGATTGGATTTCCTTTTTAATTTTCAGAATTTTTGTATTATTGAATTGTCTCTTAATTTTAGGTTATTAACTTTTGATTTAGGAATTTATTTGAAAGAACCCCCATTTTTATTTTGGCATTAACTAAAAAATTAAGTCAAGTTAGTTCTAGTGGGATTCGATTTGGTACCACTATTGCTACAAGTTTGTTGCATTGGGGGAATCAGTATTAATTTTGAAGGTTTCGATAACCCGACCAAAGGATCATAAACATACTTCCTTAACATGGAAACATGGAAGAGGGTGAACTTCCTCAAGAGCTGGAGGTAAAGCCAACTCATAAGTAGCTACTCCAACTCTGGCTAGAATTTCGAAAGGACTAATAAATCTAGATAGAGCTTTCTCTTTTTCTTTCCAAACCTCATCACCCCTTTAATTGGAGAAATATTAAGAAAAACTTATCTCCCACCTCAAATTCCAATTCCCTGCGCCTCTGATCAACATAACTCTTTTGGCGAGATTGAGCTGTTCTGAGGTTGTCTCGAATGATTCAAACTTTTTCTGTGATTTCTTATAAATATGCAGGTCCTGTTTTAGAATGAAACATTTGTTTCTCTCCTACTTCGTCACAACAAAGAGGAGTTTTATATTTTCTCCCATATAGTGCTTCAAATGGTGTCATACCAATGCTGGAGTGATAGCTATTGTTATAAGTAAATTCTACTAATATTAAATGTTCAACCCAACTTCCACGGAGCTCTAAAACACAATCTCTCAATATATCCTCCAGAGTTTGTATAGTCCTATCTGACTGCCCATCTGTCTAATAATGATATGTTGTAGAGAAATTAAGTTTAGTTCCCAACCTGGTCTAAAAACTCTGTCAAAATTGGGAAACAAATCTCGGATCTCTATCAGAGACAATAGATATTGGTATACCATGCAATCTCACAATCTCATGAACATAAATTTTAGCCAGATTTTATATAGAACAAGTCACTGCCACTAGGAGAAAATGAGTTGATTTGGTGAGACGATCCACTATAACTCAAATAGTATCAAATTCCCTCGAAGTTCTAGGCAAACCTGAAACAAAATCTATAGTAACATGCTCCCACTTCCACTCACGAATAAAGAGTGGCTCAAGTAGTCCACCTGATCTCTGGTGTTCAGTCTTTATTTGCTGATATATTAAGCATTTACGAACAAATTCGGTAACGTCTCTCTTCATACCAAGCCACCAAAAGGATTGACGCAAATCCCTATACATCTTGGTGGATCCTAGATGAATAGAAAAGGTCGAATTATGCGCTTCCTCCAAAATTAATCTCCGCAATCCAAAAGTTTCCAAAACTACCAATCTTTCCTGAAATCTGACTATCTCATTTGATATATTGAATTCAGACTTCCTCCCCTTTTACACGTCCCCCTTGAACTTAATTGTCATTTCATCAATTTGCTAGGCATCCCTAATGCGATCAGATAAATCTGGTCGGATCATAAACCGAGCCAAAAGAGAACCTTGGTTAGTAATCTCAGCATCAATCCTCAATTGCTCAAACTCGACTATCATTTGATGCTCTCTCACTCGTAGAGATGCTATGGATACTGTGGATTTGAGGCTGCATGCGTCTGGCACCACATTTGCTTTGTGGGGTTGGTATTGAATAGTAATATTATAATCCTTAAATAGCTCAAGCCATCTACGCTGCCTTAAATTCAACTCCTTTTGAGTAAATAAGTACTTGAGACTTTGATGATCGATGAATATTTCATAGTGTTCACAATATAGATAGTATCTCCAGATTTTCAAAGCAAAGGTAATAGTTGTAAGTTCTAGATCATGTGTCGAATAGTTCACCTTATGAGGTTTCAACTGTCTGGAAGTATAAGCTATCACATTCTGCCATTGTATCAATACACAACTCAAACTGGTCCTAGATACATCACTAAAGATCACATATCCCTATCCGCTAACTGGTAACGTTAACACCAGAGTTGATACGAGCCTATCCTTTAGTGTCTGGAAGCTAACTTCACACTGTTCATCCCACCAGAAAGATGCATTCTTACGAGTCAATCTCGTAAGTGGAGTAGCTATCGAAGAGAAATTCTTAACAGATCTATGATAATAACCTGCCAAACCCAAAAAACTATGCACATCTGTAACTGTAACAAGTGTGGACTAGTCAATAACTGCTTCAACCTTCTTTAAATCCACAGAAAGCCCTTTACCAAAGATAATATGATCTAAGAATGTTATTTCGCTGAGCCAGAATTCACATTTACTTATCTTGGCGTACAATTCTCGGTCTTCAAAATCTATAAAGTCATACAAAGATGCTGCTCATGTTAAGTTCTATCTTTGGAATATACCAGATTATCATCAATAAATACTACAATAAAATCATTCATATAGGGTCTGAAGACACGGTTTATCAGATCCATAAATACTGCTGGGGCATTGGTTAACCCAAATAGCATCACCAAAAACTTATAGTAGCCATAGCGGGTGCGGAAAGCTGTCATAGGTATATCTTCCTCCCTGACCCTACTCTAGTGATAGCCTGATTTGAGATCCAGTTTAGAGAAAACTGTGACATTTCTCAACTGATCAAACAAATCATCAATTCTTGGTAAGGGATATTTATTCTTGATGGTAATTTGATTTAACATCCGGTAGTCAATACACAACCTCAAGAAATCATTCTTTTTCTTTACGAATAACACTGGTGCACCCTAAGGAGAAACACTTAGACGAACAAATCCCTTGTCCATAAGTTCTTGCAACTGAGTTTTAAACTCCTTTAACTCAGCTGGCGCCATTTTGTATGGAGCCATAGAAATAGAAATGGTATCTGACATCACATCGATGGGAAATTCTATCTCTCGGACTGGAGGTAATCCTGACAAATCATCTGAGAATACGTTCGGAAAATCTCGAACTACTGTTATGTGAAGCAACTGAGACTCCTCTTTCTTGTCTTCAGTGACATAAGTTAAGTAATCATGACAACCCTTGGAAAGCATCCTAGTTACTCATATAAAAGATACAACTGGAGCTCTAATAAATCTATCACCAATAAACAAAATCTGCGACTGTTTTGGTGGTGAAAAGCAAATGACTTTCTGATGACAATCCACCATTGCATGATTAGCTGATAAATAATCCATTCCTAGAATTACATTTAGATCTATCAACTCCAATGGTAGCAAATCAATGCTAAAATCATGCCCTTAGAAGCTCACAATGCAACCTATATAAATCCCAGTAACTAGAAGCTCATCACCAAGTGGTGTAGCAACCCACAACTCTTGCTCTAGAGGTTTAGATCCATACGGCAAAGTTATAATAAATGCTAATAAAATGAATGAATGCGTGGCACCCGGATCAATCAAAATATGAACATCATAAGAAAATAATTTCATCTTACCTGTAATCACATCAGTGACACATGAGCCTCCTGAGTAGTAACTGCATGAACCCTAGCCTGACCTCCTGGGCCTGGTGGCATACCTTGAGGTCATCTCTGCTGTGGCCATGGTGGTAAAGCTGGTTTTGGTGGTTTTGGTCTCAGTAAAACTGGAGGGGCAACTATCTGCTGAATTGGTAGGGGTTTATGTGGAGGAACATGATGTAGGAGAACAGGCTACGGCTGCCCAGAGCTAAGAGGACAACATGATGCATAATGATCAGGCTGAAAACAAGTGAAACAAAGTCTCGTTCCTCCTTCACATAATCCACTATGAAGATTCCCACAAATAGGATATGCGGGTCTCTTTCGAGAGCTCTCACCCTGCTCAAAATGTCTCTTCTTCTCCTTCTTCTTTCTGTTTGGAGCTTGGACTTCCGCTGGTCTCTTTTCCCGCAACCTTTCCTGTCTATTCTCAATAACCAACTCTAAAGCCTTAGCATTGTTCACTAAATCTTGATATGTTGTAAAAGGCTGAGCTACTAAGTACCTCTGGAAGAAAGATCGTAATCCTTTTTTAACCTCTTGGCTCTCTTTTCATCCTTATCAACTAATTTCGGAGCATACACTGACAATAAAAAAACGGTCCTCATATTGGCTAACAGTCTGATTGCCCTGTCTCAAATTCAGAAATTCAGACATTTTCTGATCTCTAATTAATGTAGGTACGTACCGCTCATGGAAGATCTGAGTAAAATCACCCCAAGTCATATACTAGAGATTATTTCCATATAGGAGTGTCAACTCCGAACTCTACCAATCATAAGCAGCTTTCTTCAAATAATAAGTGGCAAGTCTGACCTTGTACTCTTCAACAACCATAAACTCATAAAAGAGTCTTTGCATATCTACAATCCAGGTCTCTGCCACATGAGGATCATCAATCCCCGAAAAGATCATCGGCTCTATCTTTTTAAACTCAGTCATTAGCTTCTGGAATTTTCGGTCCTCTCAAGGTACACATATGTTTCCTTTATCTTCCTGCCCTTCTCCATACTCAGTGCTTCGATCTCTACCTGATCTAATTCGACCTGACTTAAAATTGATTGATACTGCTGGAGTCGCTAAAACTGACATAGCTATAGAAGTAGGGGTAACATAAGTGGCTGGAGAGATATCTGTAGTACCACTCCCTATCACTGGTTGATACAATCTCTTTGTCAATCTGCGAATATCTCTTAACATAGTACCTACCAAAGCCATCAAAGCAGCTAAAGTCTGTTGTAGATCTGGCCCCTTTGGCATCTGATCACCTGGTGCTTGGGATGGAGGCTCCTACCTCTGCTCATCATCCCTATCTCTCCCTCGGGAGGTATTTCATTCTGTCTCCTAGTCTTAACCATTTTGTATCCTAGTGACCTAATGCATAAAAATGACAAACAACGTCATTCATGATATAAACCACCCTCTACCTAGTAACCCAAACCTATAGTCTCAAATCCTAGGTATAGATTATCCAAAACTATGGGTTTTAATACCAATTGTAACGACCCGCTATTCAGACGTCGCACCTCCTAGTAGAAAGGAACAGACATGCAAATACAGAAACAACAAACACGATTAAAATGTGATGTCCGAATTCGCAACAGTCGTACTCCTCGTGTGTGATAACACGGAAGGAGATTTAAATTAAAAGAAAACCATTTACTCAATCTTTCCAAAAGGAAACTTGGCAAAAGTTTCCCCTATTTAGTGACTATTAGCCACCTGGGGTTAATATGATAACCTGACAGACATCAATATAATACTTCTATTATCAAATAAGCTGGTATCAATGGCCTTCCTAGCCGCCCAGCACCATACGCCATAATATACAAACACTTTATCCATAAAACTATAGATAAGATTCCTCTATACCAAACCATATATCTATACTTACTACATGACTCAAACTATTCAAAAGAATATATATATGTTCATGCCTCAAACAAGATACAATAGTCGAAGAGGAGTAGAGATCTAAATCCCTCAGCTCAAATGTCTCTACCCTAAGCTTCCCTCTCGTCTTCGAGATCACCTGAAAATAAGGATACCGGGATCAACATAAACTGAGCAAGTACGCAGGGAACCAATGACATGTATGGCAAGCAAATAAGTATCAATATATCAACATCATCATACAACTATGTAAACTTAGCAAACGTATAAAAGATGCATATTATCACCAACATTCTCAAGAAAACAATATGATTATCATTTATGAAGCTATTATTCTTTTCCTTATTCAATATTCCAAATAACTCAATAATTAAAGAAATGAATAGAAATTCGAATCAAGATAATGTATGAGGGTCTGGAAGAGCAAACCAAAATTTGATATTTCTAAATAAAATCTAGGTCCTTTTGGGTTAGACGCCTTAAACACTTCATCTGCTTTTAATTCTACCCTCGTAGGGAGAAGAGATACAATCATAGTTTCTCAAGTTTCACCTTTAGGCTTCGCACGAGTTTTGGAACTTTATATACAATCTGCAATCCTCAAACTTCGCCCACAGACTTCGCATAAGTTTTTGGAGGAATTTTCATTCCATCACTTTCTCTTTACTTTTCTTTATGTTTCTCATAAGACAATCACTACCATTTATTACAAGATTTACACTAGTTTTATAGCCAAACATCACAAATAAGCAACTTGTATAGTTAGCCCACTTATAGCATTCCATTGGACTATCTCAATGAGTTATCAACACAAATAAGTTTCAGTAATACAGCCATATCTTGAACTGCAATGCAAGAATTAATATGAATCAAGTTACCACATAAAATTTAGACACAAAACTATAACTTTTATGTTCGTAGCTAAGTTCAATTCCAATTGTACAAAGAAAGCCAACACAACTATTTTTTTAGCCCAAAATCTATAATACCATTTGCGCAGTCATGGTAGAATTAACATAACTTTTTCTATACACCTCAGATTGAAATGATTCCAGTGCCACTTAAAGATAAGAGATAGGACTATAATCTATATGTTTAGAGTTTTGCTTAATTCAGCCTAGAAAGCAACTCAAAATCGATGCAAAATTCAGCACCGAAACAAGGCAGAAACAGGGTAATTTTTCTGTAAAAACATATTATTTTGAAAATTCACCAAAAATTCATTTCTGAATGAAACTATATGAATCATATGCCATTTTAAAGCTAAAGAGGTCTACTTTCCGTAGGAGAAAACCTCACTCAATTTGCAATTGTGCAGAGAAAGTTATAAATCAAAAACTGAAAACTAGTCAGGCTGTTTAGCATACAGAATTTTTAGGGTTTCATTCAAAAACGAAATTCTTTTTTTCTCTAATTCATTTCATCTGTATTCTAGCAACATAATTCCATCCAAAAAATGTTCTAAAGGATTATTAGGTATCAATTTAACAAACACATGCAAGATATATGCCTTTGAAAGCTGAAAATTCACTTTGCCCTCTTATGTGCTTCTTCCTCCAAGTCCCTAGCTTTCCAAGTATTTTTCAGCTTGTTTTATAGCTTTTCTACTCTTATCTATGCTAAAAACACTTAGTAGATGGATGAACGTTGCTGGATTCAAACTTAAATGGTTGTTTCTATGGAGTTTGAAGGTGGTTTTAGTGAGAGAAATGAGAGTCACGAATTTAGAAAGAAAGGTATACTTTTCTCTCTTTCTCTCTATATCTCTCTCTATCATTTACCATAGTGGAGTGTGGGCCACTCCCAAGCATAAGTGGCATAAAAGGGGTTAAGCCATGTGTGTTGTGTCATGCTCAATAATAGTGTGACACGTGTCCATTATGAATCCCACACCAAACCCTAATTGGGTTCTCTTCTTGATCGTTCTTATTCGTCGGTATGTCCTACTAGTCCATACTAATTTTAATATATACGATTTATAATTAAAAGCATAACAAAATAAAGCATGTATCGCACATGAAAATTCACGAATTCTAGCATGGTGCAATGCAATAATTTCAAATGCATTCAATAAAATATGAAAATTGTAAATGAAAATACATGTTTTAATATTTTTTCAAAATGGGGCCTTACGCCCCAACAAAACACAAGCCTCACACGGTTATCAGTCATCTTCCTTCAAACTCATGAAAATTAAAATGAACATCAGCATGACCATCAACATTAATTGGCAAACAGTATGAATATTTATAACATTGATTGTAATTGATAAAAATTATGAGCATCAACATGAACATCATGAAAATCAGAATGAACATCAACTTAAACATCAGTATTCATACAATTGCAATTTTTTTCCTTCAAACATTCATAAAATTGTTTTGTTTCAACAAATGAACCCTAATATTGCAATAACCAGCACGAAAGAAGGGGGAAAAAAAACCTTAAGCTTATTGCAATTAACGATAAGAAAAAAAAATGCAATAACCAACATTAACAACAAGAAAAACCTTAAATTGATTACAATAACCAGTGTGAACAACAAGGGAAAAAAAAAACCAAATATTCAATTCGCACAATAGAAGAAACAAACGCATGCAGCTCGCGCATTTGAAATTGAAGCCAAAACCCTAACCCTAAGATCATAATGCTGCAATAACCAACGTAAACAACATTGCAATAACTCTGACGCTAACCATTCCTACTCGCAAGCATTAACCAGCATTAACAACAAGAAACAAAAAGTTCATCTCGCAAGCAGAGACAAAACCCTAACCTTTAGATCATACGTGAACAATAAGAAAAAAAAAAAGGAGTTGCCAATGTTACCCTGTCGACAATCTGAAGCTTTGATGTCGTGAAATTGAAGCCAAACAACCACAATATATGCTCTACCCATAGGGTTCAGTAGCGGGAGAAAGGGATGCCGAAGGAGAACAAGAGAGAACAAGAGAGAGGTGAAAGGAGAAAAGAGGAGGACTTAGGGTTTTCGGGTTATAACTTGATGAAGTCGTGATCTGGGATCGCGCAAGTGATGTTGCGACCTCAGATCGCAGCATAATTTTTTTTAAATCGCAACTGATGTCGCGGTCTGTAACTGCGACATCAATTTTTCTTTTTCTTTTTTTTTTTTTTAATTCGCGGAGTGTACAATAGATGTCACGATCTGAGATCACGACATCACTACAATAGAAAACAAAAAAAATGACCCTATTTAATTAATTTTGAATAAAAAAATCATTTCTATAAAAAGCCCCGATTTTATATGTTCATCAAAAAAATGATACTTTTATTAAACCCTATAAATATTTAAAATGTATTAATTAAATTTTTAAATACTTATAATCAAGTAAAAAAAATAAAATTATTATTTCAAATGTCCATTCTAATTATAAATAAATTTTTTGTCGTGATATCATTATTAATAATCTTAATTAATTTTTATATTTTTTAAATTTTAAAAATTATAAAATAGACACATTTTATAAATTATAAAATAATACCAATAATATTTCACAACCATAAAATAGTCTCAATAGTTTTTAAAAATTATAACATATGTATTATAGTTTTGAAAAAAAAAAATAGTTTCATTCTCTCTTCATTATTTTTTCTTTTCTAACTAATTTGTTATAAAAATAATATTTCATTGAGTAGGCAATAAATATTAGAACAATTCATTGAATAATTAATTATATCAAAATTACTTCATATCTAATTGATTTTACTAAATAAATAGATTTACACTTTATAATAAATATCATAACCCTTACAAAAATTAATAAATAATTTTGTATTACTTTTATGTTTGACTTATATGTATTTTCATATGTTGCATATATGTGTGTGTATGTGTATATAATCCTGTTATTGAGGCCAACTAAAAAAAATTAATATATTTTAAGGATGTCCTTTATTCATCGATTACAACTCTCTCATACATATTTTTAATAAGATTAATATATTTAAGAGAAATTGCTTTCTTTATCATGACCCACCACAATATGTTAAGTCAATAAATACCATATGTAGGTCTCTATTCTATACTCTATAAGTCTCTATCAAATGTCTTAACAAGTGGATTGTTTCTATGGTGGATCTTCTGACATAAATTCAAATTAATTCTGAAATACACTTATCTCCAATTTCAACCTATGCTCTATCACTCTCTCACATAGTTTCATGGTATGATTCATAAATTTTATTTCTTTATAGTTGGAGCAATCTTGTATATCACATTTATTCTTATATAGTAGTACAAGTGTGTTCTCCTTCCATACTTTAGGCACTCTCTTGGTTTGTCAAATTTTATTGAAAAGATCCGTTAATATTACTATGCTAAATTCACCTAAATATTTTTACACTTCAATGGGAATACCATAAGATCTTATGGTCTTATTGTTTTTCATTCTTTTTAAGGTTTTCTCAATTTCCTAAAAACGAATCTTAGGTTTAAAATTTTTATTAAATCTCAATATTTTTTATATCTATTTTACTCTTAATATTAAAAAAATTATCAAAATAGTTCTTCCAACATTTTCTTATGTTTTCATTTCTTATAAGTATACTATTGGTTTCACTTTTAATACGCCTAACACTATTTAGATTTTTTTACTTTCTCTCTCTTAATTTGACAATTCTATAAATCTCTCTTTCTCCGTCTTTAGTATCCAGTTTCTTGTATAGTTCATTATATACCTTATTTTTTGATTCGCGGATAATTTTTTTCACATTTTTTTGTATTTTTGTATTTTTTATATGAATCACTACTATTATTACCTTTAAGATTTCTATAATACTCTCATTTTGTTCGGATATCAATTTGTATTTTTTTATTCCACCATCATGACTCTTGCCTATTGAAATCTGACCCTTAGATACACAAAAAATCTCCTTAACTTTTAATATTAGTAGATATCTCTTCTCACATTATTTCTGAATCATTTTTAGTGGACCATTTGTTACTTGAATTAATTTATTTCTAAAAGTCATTTTTTCTCCTTTAAAATTTCACCGCTTAATTCTTAACTCCATAAATAGACGATATTTCTTTTATCTTTTAGGCACACGTATATCTAAAATTAGAAGTTTATGCTGAGTTACTATACTTTTTCTCGATATAACCTTATAATCTTTATAGGTCATTATATCACATCTTCTAATGAGAAAGAAATCTATTTAGCTGACATTGGATACACTTTTATATGTAACTATATATTACTCTTTTTTTGGAAGAAAGTGTTTATGAATACTAAATCGAATATTATGACAAACTTTAAAATGGTACCTCCCGTCAAATAAATTAATTTGCATTGGACCCACTTTTAATTATATATTAATTTTTTTAAAAAAATAAATTTATTGTCGTGATATCAATATTAATAATCTTAATTAATTTTTGATATATATATATATTTTTTATTTTTTAAAAATTATAAAATAGACACATTTTATAAATTATAAAATAATAACAATAATATTTCACAACAATAAAATAATCCAATAGTTTTTAAAAATTATAACATATGAATTATAGTTTTGAGAAAAATAGTTTCAATCTCTCTTCATTATTTTTTTTCGTTTCTAACTAATTTATTATAAAAATAATATTTCATTGAGTAGGCAATAAATATTAATAAAGTTTTAGAATAAAAGTGAATGTAAAATATATTTATTTTGACTCTACAAAATTATAATACAATTAGTTGAATAATTAATTATATCAAAATTACTTTATATCAAATTGATTTTACTAAATAAATAGATTTACACTTTATAATAAATATCATATCCCTTACAAAAATTAATAAATAATTATGTATTACTTTTATACTTGACTTGTATGTATTTTCATATGTTGCCTATATATGTAACCATGTAATTGAGACCAACTAAATGAAGTATACTTTCATCCTCTCAATAATTTAATTTCGTTAACTTTTTTATCAAATAAGAAGATATTCATAGATATCCAACTTACAAAACGTACTACTATACACATTTCAAAATATAGGTCAAGATAGTCAATAATTAATTACTTTAAGGGATCTAGAATCCCTCGTCACAAATGTAGTTGTCCTCGACTCTCTCCTTTGCTCCTTTAACACCTGATACGTTCAACAAAACCACCAACTCCCATAACCAGTGATCGAACACTCTATCCCCTTAACTAGTGATCATGATTTCGAATCCTAGGAACGGAGAAAAAAGATTTAGGAACGCCAACCTTTAACGGGTCCCACAATGCTCATACCAGATTAGTCGGAGCAACCCAAAATTCAGTCGGTAAAAACCTTTAAAAAAAAAAAAAAAAAAAAAAAAAGAAAAAACACCAACTCAGCAACTACCCCTTTGAGGTCCATACACTCAAGCAAGCAATCCATATTTAAGAATTAAAATGCATTGATTGGGATATCCATGATACAAAACAGATATAACAATACCCAGAAAATATTAAAAAAGGTATCAACTTGTTTGCACACCACTCGCTCACATATCTTGTACGATAAGCAAACCCATCAAACTAGTGAGTTCGCACTATCTAACCCGAAAATATAAGAAGCTACTGTGCAAAACTTATAGTAGTAATGCTTGATGAATATGTCTCTGTCATTTTTCCTTTCCATTTTATATCTTATGTTGCACAACATTTCTTGTCTTGAAAATGGATAGCTTGCAGGGTTGACAAGTCTTATTCTCACGGTGCTTAGCATCTCATATGTTATGATGCAAGTAATTCTGTATCATGCGACCTTATATGACATAATTTAAAAGTGCATAAGAAATCAAAACAAGGAGATTAATGCCTACAAAAACCTTATCGTTAGTTGAAGGTTCGAATTTCGACCTTCCCTCTTGTTAAGTACCATAAAGAAATATGGTAGTATAAGCATACTATTAGTACATTGCACAAGGTGAACTGTTACAAAACTACTATTTCTGAAATAGGGAGACGAATTAGGTTGATATGCACCATATGTTTCAGACTTTTAAATTCATATAAAGAGAAAATCCACAAAGCTAGTTTGCTACAACACCATTTCTCCATAAAATGTGTGTGTGTGTGAGAGAGAGAGAGAGAGAGACTCCAAACGGTAGTTTAAATCTTTCTTTCTTCAGTTGTCCATTTGTGTCCCATGTCGCACCAGACACCAATACCGTCCTCTTTTTGGGGCGTGCAGTCTATTGATCTAGACCAGCAGAAGGTAAACATTCACCCGGCGACAAGAACTTGCTCAAGCACCGCTCCCGCAGCCAAGTGCAGCTACAAAGCTAGTATAAAACAAATGTATCAATCCTCTTTCACATGATAAATGCACATAAGCTTGTCCCATTATTCATAGGTTCTCTCTCCCATTTACACAAGCGTGCTGGCAGATGAGCCATCCCTGCTAGTAGACCTCTTCCTCTCGTGCCGATGAGAATGTTTACCATGTTTGTGATGCCTGGGAGAACCTTCGTCTTTCCCAGAATGGCTCCTTTTTCTACTAGGAGGAGAACCTTCCTCTCTCTCAGAATGGCTCCTTTTTCTCCTGGGTGGAGAACCTTCGTCTCTCTCTGAATGGCTCCTTTTTCTCCTGGGTGGAGGAGGGACCTAGCAAAATTTAAGTAATATAAAATTATCAACAACTCACAAAATTAGTTTTCACAAGTTGAGTTTAAAGAATTTCCCGAAACACAAGATGAATTTGGATTAAGAAACTTATTCATGGCATTTTCTCAATTTTTATGAACTTAAGAGCTATTATTAGAAACTTGGAACTCTGACATTTGTGTTCATAGTACCATAAACACTTACTGCCTCTGACAGTTTTTGCTCCCCGAGCATAATAATGGTTGGTACTTTCTACATTTTTAATATTTCATGGATTAGTTTAAGGGTCTGATTTCACAAATATCCTTAATATTAGTAAGAGTAACAGAATCATTCTAGATGTCATGATTCAACAATAAACTCATCTTTAAAGTTTTGTACAGGTATTTTAATAGTTTTGTGGCAACTTTGCTATTACAAACTACTACGATTTTAGATTCAATATCAAACAAAGTTTAAAATGAATCGTATCTTGTTCTCATGCTTAACAAATTTAAAAAAAAAGGGGGGACAATTACACATAATATCCAAAACCTTTTACCCATTTTTCATATTGAGTCTTAACCTTTTAATTTTTCTATCGAGTCTTGGTCCTTTAAAGTTAGTTACACTGTTGGTCCTATGATGGGATTATTATCAGAAAACACATTCTGCTGTTAAATAGGCTACATGGCGTTTTATGTGATATTATGTAACTGCCATGTCAGAATTTAGGGCCAAATGACTTACATAGAGAAAGAAAGGAAGAGAAAAGAAGAGAGTGAAAAAGTAAAAAAGGGTGGGGGAAGAAGCAAAGGGGTTGCCTTTGCAGGTGGAGGTATTCCTTGGTTACCTAAGGCAAGGGAGAGAAGAATTGGAATTGGTTCGATTTCAAACCAAAAACACAAGACCAATCAATGGATAGAAAAATACGTAATCAGTTGCAACATTAAACCAAAAACAGCCAATTCCATTGACACCAAATGTCAATTTCAAACAAAAAACACCTAATCTTTTGCTCTACCACTAGAACTTTCCTAGTTTCTGCTGATGCCGCTTGCTCCAATTGTGGTGTTTTTGGTGGTTCTCTCTCTCTCTCTCTAGGGCTTGTGGAACTTGAAATTGTTGAGAGGGAGATGTATATCAGAGGTAGAGGGGGCGGTTGTGTTGATGAAGTAAATTTGAGCTTGGACAGTATGACATCACCTTCATTCTGAGTTTCGTTTACATGCATTGTCCAATTTCGTGGAAAAAAGAGAGTGCTTACAAGTGCACTCTGTGTCAAATTTGATGTTTCCACCGCTGTTCATTCCCAATAACTTTTTATTCACAGAATTTTACTCTCTCTCTCTCTCACATATTTAATTGGCCTCAGTTTCAAGCTTCAAATCACAACTCATGCTATTTTGGATAACCCTTCTCACCACTGTTTGATTTGTAGACCACTTTTCTTTTGTGTGTTGTGCAAAAATATCCAGGTGTTTTTGGTTTAAAATTTGACCAATTTCAACTCCAACTTGAATTGGTTGCTTGTCATTTTTTGATTGCCCGCAACAAAGGCAATCAACTCACTCTCCCCCCCTCTCTCTCCCGTCGTCGGCATCTGCTGCCTTTACCAGCAACCAAGGCACACCACTGCCTGTGAAGGCAGCCATATTTCTCTCTTGCTCTTTCTTTTTCCTTGCTGTCTCTCTTCCTTTCTCTCTCTACCTAGCTTATTTGGAGCTAAATTATGATGTCGCAGCCACGTCAATGCCACATGGCTTATTTAAAGGTAGAATGTGTTTCTGCTAATAATTCCATTATAGGATCAACATTGTAACTAATTTTAGAAATTTAGGACTCAATAAAAAAATTAAAAAGTTTAGGATTCCGAATGTAATTATCCCAGAAAATATATGATAAATAGGGCATGATCTACAACAAAGATGTTTCTAACATCTAAAGAAATTTGTTTCTAACATCTAAAGAAATTTTAGATAAAAAATTATCAAACTGTGCTTATATTACAATGTTGGTACGCTTATTACCTTTTATTGCATTAGCTGTTCCTTGTCATGTATGCAAATAATATTAAAAACAAAATAAGAATGATTTCGCTATTAAATCATAACATACACAATTTTCCTGCACTTAAAAACATATGAGAGGTTTGGAAAACTGAATCCAAATTTTAAGGATACATGGAGTACTTTCCCTCAGATTAAACATTTGGATTCCTGATTCATTTTCCTTTTGGTTCAGGAACACGAACAACCTAATTGCCATCCTTGCTTTCCAAAGTCAACTTTCATCTTTTAATTCTGAAGAACATCACCCAGATCTATAGATGTACAGTATTCCACCATTATATCAGTCAACAGATTAATCTTGAATCACAATTTTTACCCCGCTATTTTTCTGATATCAGATCCATATGGAATATAGATTAAGGAAGCCATTGACCCAGCATGCCAAGTCCGCAGATTTGTTGAGTTACTAATTATTCATTATTACTCTTTTTGAAAACTTAAGTGAATATTGTTGAAATTGATTAGATGGACCACTGTTAGAAAAAACAACACAACGATAAAAAATAAAAAATTACAGGTGGAATAAAAGCAACTTGTGTCATGTCCATATTATATAAATTTCGATTAATTATTGATTTTAACTGAAATAAATATTCATTCTCAGAAATAAAATGTCACTACTTGGATTGCATCTATGTAAGAATTTCTCTTTTCATTAAAAAAAGAAAAGAAGCTAAAAAAAAAAAAAAAAATTAGAAAAGTTTAAAATGTAGTTGACAAAATATGATTATTTTTGCACATTTGAAAAGATCACCATTAGTTTTTAAAACACAATTTTTACCCCAAAATTTCATGGGCCTAAATGTTGAATTCCACATAAAATAACTTCACTCAAATTTATTGAAGTTATATTAAAAGCAAAGCATTCTTACATACAACTAAAGAACTGTGCACATGTAAGGTTTTTTTTTTTTTTTTTTTCAAAGATTGGAGCAACCAATTCTCTTCGGAATATATACTTCAAAACAAAGGACACGCTATTCACCCAAAACCACCATGTTTTGAGTACCATTCTCAGCATTCCATGTATAATATTACACACACACACACACACAGATATACACACGCAGAAACTAATACTTGAATGCTAGTTGAATTCTTAGAGGATGCTTAAATCAAAGGCAAATCTTTCTGGTCACCTTTAAATTACTCAAATTGCTATGTTGCTAGTTTCAAAATACATATAGGCAAAAATATTCAGAACAACAAAATCTTACAGGTAAAGATCTGTGTAACTTGAATCCCTACCCTTATTGTATTATATTTTACTTTCAAATACATGGCATAACCACATGTCCATAAGATCTTATGACTAATGTCCATGTTTTACCAGCTCCCATTAGAAACCCACAATCAAATTCAAAAGATCGTCTAACTCAACATTAATCTTCACATTGCAATTTTAGTTGGAGATCAATGAAGAAAAGAAAGGAATTACCTCAAAGCGTGACAAGTATTTCCCTTCAGGGGGAGGAGGAATCCCTAGTCTTTTCAAATCTTCAAATGGGATAGGGCGCCTGGTTAAAAAAAAAAAAAAAAGAAATAAGTGGAGTTAACATAACAATTTCACAGTGTAATCTTTGTTTTTTTGTTGAGGGGATTTATGGAGTTCACTCAAGCAAAATTTAACAGAAATTACAACCAAACAACCCCCGCTCCCAACCATGTACAAAAGTGAGCTTTTCTGCATCACAGTTAAGCAACCAGGTGTTTCAAGCTAAACATGGTGCTAAGTAATATGGTCAAGTCATTTATAGATCCAAAAATTCCATGTCAGGAGATGTCATAATCATATTTGAGCTGAAAACTTGTGTTACAATGCACCCATCAAGGAGAAAGTATCATCAGGACCCTGCCTCAAGCCACTTTCCAATGGCGTCAAAAGTAACAAAAAATTAAAATGCAGAAAAAGCCCTCCAACTCGATCCCAAGCATCACTGACAAAATGGAATGTCCTTAGATAAACTGGAAACCAACTTATTCCAAACCTAACCAAAGCATCCTAAAGGGAAGCAATAGGAGTATCCAGGAAATGGTGTTCTCACATAAAATAAAAACTAAAACCTATTTCGTGCCAGAATTGAATAAGTTACATCCCACTTTCGACCTCACATGAGATCTTCTTGACCTTCCCTCATATACATACCTCCATGTTCAAGAGTGTGCATCTCTACCCTCCTAAGAGGACTCATCATGATCCTTCCAATATTTTGCAACAATGTTACACCAAAACTTGTAATTGCAGCCCTTAACCATAAACTTCTACAACCACTTTCCTAGTGCATTTTCACAGAGGAGAGTGAGAGCAGCCATGGAGAAAAGAGGAAAGGAAGGATGGAGAGAGAGAGTGTGTGTGTGAGAGAGAGGGAAGTCCTTAACTGAGAGGCAAAATTTTCATCCCAAATCAGAATCTAAGCATCTTTTTGCGTGAGGGCTTGAGAACCTTTCTATCATGTCCATAAACCAACTTTGAATACGCGCAATCCAAAAAGAAAAAAAAAAACCCTATGACAAATCTACAAGCCTGAAATTAAAGACCTAACAAAGAATAAAACTAGAAGAAACAAAAGAATATACTTAAACACCAAAAAATTGAAATAATCCCAAAATATTAATATCCAAATGTCAATTGAGCAGAGAGTTAGTCCCTAATACAATCCTCAATGGCTACGTAATAAATTCCCACCACATGAAATGTGCATCAGGGATCTCTCCAAACTCTCCCACAAGAACCACTTATATACAGTTTCTAATGTCCAAGCTATGGTACTGCAACTTACAACATAAAAGAAATATATAATAAACTGCCTATGAAGTTGATGAAACCTCTAGGTCGGTCTGCCACCACAAAACAGCTGATTCCACTTGTAGTCCCCAAACTTCGATTCAAAGCCAGGAGAAATTATCTACAAACTGGTAAACCCAAAGACTAAATACAAAGGGTTCTTTATGTCCCAATGCAGTACTAAGGGACCATGATGCTCAGAGGGAAAAGGCACACATTTCCCCCAAGCAGGCTAAGGCCTAACAGACAACTTTGAAGTGTCAGAAAATAAACTTTAGGTAGAGTAACTGTTCCATGAAAAAATAAGTGTCTCAGCAAAAATAAATTATAAGAGCTTAGTGCTCTCTAGTCTTCCTCCCTAAATTAAATCCAGAGCATAACCCATGCTCCTTAACCACTGATGAATTTCTCACTCAATAATTCCGCATTCAAATTTAATAAATAGGAAAAAGTGGATCTACCTGATTAAGGCTTTTAGAGAAATGTAAAGTGTCTAATAAAGCCTCATATAATTGCCACCATCCACCATATAATCCATGCTCAACTAAAATCTCCAATGAATGCCACCATATGCAGAAACAATGGGGGTTGTTATTTCTTTTTTGTTTATTCCCCAAGACTGCAATATTAAGTAAGAGATTTTAACTATTTCTCTCAGGTAACCAAGTAAATTATAGGTGGAAAATTTCCACTACGCCTTTGAGAATGTCTTCTCTAAGTTCTTACTTTCCCCAAACAACAAAAACTACAGATGAAGTCTCAACATTCAGAAGCACTATTTATGGTGCCATCGATGCAATTGTGGGCTCACAACAATCTAATAACTGTGAAAGATAGCAACAAGATTAAATTTTGCTGATCAAACAGCTCCTATCTTGTCATCCCTCCTTAACATGTTGCATGTTGTCCCATTGAGATTCTGTAGCTCAAGATGTAGTTCTAGAAATAAATAAAACAGAAAAGGTAGATACAATGAACATAAGGATATGCATTGTTACCCATAACATAGGTATTTATAGCCATCCATCATCATCTATAATAAGGGCTCTCAATAAACAAAAAGAGGATTTATCATGCAAATGGGACACACTAACACCTAAATTCACATTAGGGCCACTAGGCCATACTTGTATTCTTAGCTACAAAAATTCTATTTAAAGAGTCAGAATCTAGTATCTTCAATACAAAGGTGGCAATCTCAAGAATATGAGAAAGAAAAGTTTCATCTGGGTGTGAAAATGGGCAAAAGTGCATTTGAGGTCAATGAAACATTTGCAAGAAAGTTTAGGAGTAATTTGATACATACAAAGGAGCACGAAATGGCCTATCCCGTCCACCAAATCGAAGCTGCCCCGACTCTTTTCTACCACCAAGGCCCCCTCCTGCTTAAGGAAAGATACTTAGAACTGATCTTCGAAATAAAGTTTCAATGCAAAAAGATCTTTACTAACCTAACCTTCTTGGAATCCATCCTGGCATCAACTGCTGCCTGTTGTAGTCAACAATAATTTCAGAATCATCAATAATGGAATGGTGAGCATCCTACATGTGGAAGAAAATAATTCGATGTTAAACCAACGGTATTCCATGACAGAAAGGTAAGACAATTTGATCAAGGGATCCTCGAATAAATACAAGAGCTCAAGCAAACACAAACAGCTGGTACCATACAATACAGGTCTTTTATTTATCTTCTATACTGATATCGTTAAATATTATGACATCTCGAGGAGATTTAATTAGACCTTGTTTAAGTTTCAGGTTATGTAGTTGGGTCAATGGCTTGTAAGTTGAGATCAGTGTGTTTCTCAATCTATGAAATTGTCTAAATTCAGTCTATTGATCTGAGTCTCCTCACTCCACCAAAACTCTCAATTTCTCTGTGCTGCATCAGTTGTACTCCAAAATTTTCCTCTTTTTTTCTTATTTTCCTGGTATATAGCCATAAAAGAGATCAGTAAAAAGGAAACCTTAAAAAAAAAAAAAAAACCTTGTTAGAATTCAGAAACTAAGAATATAACTGCAGGAAATAATATTAGTATGATTCAGAATCAATTGGTAGGGTTTACTAGATCTAATGCAACATACATTAATAAGGTCAACAAAAGAATTATGGAAAAAGAGTTGATCTAGAAAAGGAAATAGTAAAAATTAGAACCACATAACTGGAAAACAAAAACTCTAGACTATGTAGTCCAAAATACAAAATTGCTGCAAATTTAATATTATCCAAAGTGAAAAAAAAAAAAAAAAAAAAAAAAAAAAAAAAAAAACTATTTTGATCTCAGATAAATTCTGAAATACCCGTTTCTCAATAGCCAGACCCATAGAAATTCATGGAACATATTATAACATGAAATTCATAGAACAGTGAGGGTAAAAAGAGATTTGAATGTCTTTGCTAATATTGCTCAATCATTTACAACTAACTAAAATTGTTCAGAAAAGAAAAGGGATAAATAAAACAGTGTGCACCAACAAGCAAAAAAAAAAAAAAAACACTTATCGTGTCACTGTTGGTAGAATATGCTATCATGAATGAAAGAAAAATTGTCTAAATCATTTGAGATATATTCCATTAAGGGCTTCAGAAATAAATTAACATGCTTCTTTAGCTGCAAATAGATCCCCAAATTTTTTTCATTGCTTTGCGATAGTCCCTCACATGTTTATTGCACTGCTTATAGTTAAAAGGGGGGGGGGAGAACCCTAAAACAACTCACATCATTGATGAGTTTTCAAACAAAAGGGAGTATCATGAAGGTGCAACCATTATACAAACCTGAAGGAGAAGAAACTCAACAAAATTGGCACCAAGTTGTTTTTAAAGCACATTGATAACAATTGAAAACAACACCCAAGGTAACGTTTGGAGAACAGTACCAATAAAATTTTCTCATATCATTGCAACAGCCATATTTGCCGACCCCAAAATTTGGGATAGAAGGCCTAGGTTGTTGTTGTATTGTAACAGCCATATTTCTGTCATTTGGAAACAGGACAGTCCCAACTCCGATCCTCCTGCAACAGAGAGTTTCCTTCCCAACCTAACTAGGGCAATTTGTGGCTCTAAATTACCCAAAATATTGACATTTCCCTAGTCAATCTCAATCAATGGCAGCAATTCACTTGGGACAATGGGACAAGCGCCTTCCTCTTCTCAACCTTACGGATGCAGCATATTCTCTAATTTCACTTGTAACGTTTCTCAACTACAGCAGGAGAATTTCATATAAGAATGTAGAGTATTTCAAAAGTTCAGAAAATTTTTTAGTAAATGAGTATAAAATGGTCATTGCACAAAAGTTTTGACATTAATGCAACCTCTACTATGTAACAGATTGCATCTGTTCACCACCTGGAAAAAGTTTGTCTCTGTAGACTGTAGCATATTAGCCAGCTTCACCAGCCAACTCAAAAAGTTGGCCAGGGCATGTGTATTGTGGGTGTAAAAGGGTTTAGATAACAAATTCAAGGATTGCTGTCATTGATGGGAAGGAGAGTTCCAAAACCACTTTAAGCTATTTTGACTGCACAGGGTGAAGAAATGAGACAATGCAATCAACAATGTGAACAAAGTGGGAGTTTTGATTTAAGAAACAACAGAGAGGGATATATGAAACAAATGGTGGAAAAATGAAAAACTCAAACTGGCAATTTGAGGATTAAGTTTTATATTGCTGACGTGATAGTTACCAAAAAAGTGGATTCCTTTAACCTCGCCATTATAAGCTTTTGACTAATTCAGTAGTCCATTAGATATTAATTATACAATAATATGAAGAATTTTAATGTACAATAATAGAGGTAAACTTTTCTTAACAAGTAAAGTCATTCACACATATATGCATCAGGAAAATAGAAAAGCGGAAAGTCCAGTAAGAGTAGCCAAGGTACACTACCCTTTCACCTGACAAGCCTAAGGGTTATAAGAGAAAAATCTACATAAGATGCTTATCTCCAACAACAACAACGACAACAAACTGATTCTTAATCCTAAATTTTAGAATCAATCATTTGACAGAGCAATAAAGGAGAGGAAAAAAACACAAAATTAAAATTTGAAAGTAAAAATAGGGAAAATAAAACTAAAAAAATAAAAATAAAAATAATGAAAGAAAGAAATTAAAATAAACTATACATAGAACTTAAAATAATAATAATAATAATAATAATTACAATAACAATAATAATAATAAGAATAAGAATAATAATAATAATAATAATAATAATAATAATAATAATTAATTCAGATTCTCTTACGCCATTCATTCCTATCTAAAGACCTTCACAATTAAACCCTTAACACTCATATCTTTACGGATAACTTGCATCTAGGTTTTAAACGGCATATCTTAACGTTTCACTAAATATCCTATATTTAAGGTCTCACTAAATCTCCTGATGTCTTTGGATTTTCGTTGCATACGTCTAAATCATCATAAACGATACTCTCTCATCATATCCACAATTGAATTCACTCTCAACTTAGTACGCATCTCTTCATTTCTAATCAATTTTTTCTAGTTTTACTACACATACATCTGAACATCTTCATACTTTGAAGTATAAACAAACTGCACTCATTATCAAAGAATTTGTGGTAAAACCATACTTTGCGTCAAAAGACTAATATTAATTTCTCTATTAAAATTGCCACCTTAAAGATTCAAAAGAGCCGAAGGGTTTATTAGGAGATACGCTTTAACATCAATAGTAGTTTATAAAGGAATGTACACCTTAACCAATTTGGCAAGTAAAAGAAAGAAAGACAATACCTTATATGCACGCAACATCTCTTTCTCAGTTTCAAATTCAACAAAAGCATAGCCACGTGAGGCACCAGTCACTGCAACCAAGTTCCCAGAAAATCAGAAAATCAGAAAATCAAGCAGGATTTACAGGGAAATGCAAGAACCAAAAACTACTCAGCGCCAAAATCTCCACCAGACAAAAAATATCAAATATCCACATTAAAATCTCCATCATAGATCAAACTACTTGACGCTATTGCATATTCCATATCATCTATCCACATTAGCAATAAAAATTTCAAAAAACATGGACTAAAATTCTAGATTACCAATTTCCTATGAAATCAACCTAAGTTTGAGCTTGATAAAATTCCTATGATTCCCAATACGAGCTCCATTTCCCATATTTGCTTCAAGATTCAGTATCCCCACTGTCTTGTCAACAGAAAAAAACTGAGAAAGTAAAGTCTCCATGATATGTATGCTGAGAAGTGTAGAGAAAGGGTATTTATTTTGAAATATTGCAAAAAAGGCACCCATTTTAAACTCCACAAGGATACAGCCATATGCATCCACGGAGCTTGTAAGTGGAAAAGATCTTTTAGAAAGGTAATGCATTGTTCGTAAAGAACTACTGCAGTGCAAGGACAATGGCATGAATTCTCCATTGTAGATATTGAATATTAAAGTAACATGGAATAGGCCACATAGAGGCTAGAATCAGAGGTAATTACTCATCAAAATATCACCAGAAATCCAATCACTGAGCAATAAGCAGTCAAGTGAATGGTAAATAGGGTGCATCATATGCCTTAAAATGTGACGTGGAGACGGTCCAAACATTGCCATTTTCATGAATGATATAGCCTGAGGTAGTTCAAGAGAGAGAGCCAATTGTTTCAATTAAGAAGCAACATAAATTTAGAATTACATAAGACCCAGAGCCAGATATATGAACCGGGTAAGGCGCCAATTAGAATTATAGACAAGCAAACCTAGTGCCCCAATTGTAAGAAGCCTCAGTATGTCCAATTAATTATTCAATCAGAAATTCCAAATACAAATTCCACAGTGAATGACTATATTGGTTGATTGGGCATTTAAGCTTTTCATAAAATTCACATGAGATGAGAGGCAATCAAGTTGAGGAAAATACCATTGTGTCGGACCAATCGCAAGCTCTTAACGTTGCCATACTTGCTCATAGCCTTGTTGAGAGTGTGCTCAGTGGTAGAATGGGAAAGACGACCGACGAAGACTGTACAATAAGGGTCTCCAATAACCTTTGGATCACCAAATGGATCATCTGAAGAGAGAGAGAGAGAGGATCAATCAACAAGGGAGAGAGAGAGAGAGAGAGAGAGAGAGAGAGAGAGAGAGAAAGAAAGTGAAAGAGAAGAGATGGATACAGAGGGAAGCAGAGGAACAGAGGAGAGCTCTGTAAACGCCGTTGTCATGAGGAAGAATGTCAGTGCCATCGATGCTTCCTGCTTGAATTGGATGATACGTCTCTGCATAGAACACTGCGTTTATGTTGTTCCCTTTTCTACTCATCTCTCTCTCTCTCTCTCCCCCACCCGTCTCTGGGGCAAATGAAGGAGATGATTAAGGTGAACGGAAGCCGCTGCTCGGAGGTTTTTGGACGCGTGTGATTAGAGACGATCTAAAAAAAATAAAAAATAAAAAATAAATCCTTAAATCAATCCACCCAAAAAAAAATAACTTTTAAGTCAGTGGAGTTGAATTTTGAAAACTCGACAACACTGTTTATCTTTCGATAATATTAAAAATTGAGGTTAGTTGAGTTTTTAAAATCCAACCAACATTGTTTATAGGTTAATCGAGTTTTACTCGATAAACATTCTACAAAATGATAAATAATATTGGTTAAGTTTTCAAAACTCGACCAATCTATATCATTTTTAAAAAAATTTTCTTAGAAAAGTTGTTTTAAAAACTATTTTTTTGAGTATAGATCCGAACATATCTCCGTGTGATGAAGCGTGAAAATTTCATAGGATTCCTTTAATTATCTTGGTAATATTAAAATAGAGAATTAATATTTTAATTATCCATTTTTAAAACTTCTACTTAATCTTAGCCGTTGATTCTATAAGCATGTATATTTTCAACCACTAGATTAAATACTTTTCTCTTTTTCTCGTAAGTATAAGACAAAACCTCAAGACTTCCGGCTTCTAAAATCACAATTTTAAAAATTATAAAAAGCCACAAAATTTTTCTAAAATTATAAAACAGTAAAAATAACTTTTCAAAAATTACAAAATGATTGTAACCATATCCGTAAATTACAATTCAATCCAAAATTCTCTTTGCACATTATCTTCTTTTTTGATTAATCTAAATATAATAGAGTTTTTGAAAAAAGAAATGACCTAAGATATATTTATTTTTTCTCCAAAAATAATTATCACATAATTTGTTAAACTATTAGTTATATTAAAATTTTTTAACTCTAATTAATTTTACTAAATAATTATAATTATACAGTAAAATAAATGCCTATTATTTACAAAAACTAACAAATAATAATTTATTTTTTTGTTTTTGACATATATGTATTTTTACATATTGTTTCTCTACGTCACACCCATAATTAAGATCATGTATATTAAATATACTATCATTAATTATTTAATTTTATTAAGTCTTTTGTCCAAAATGAGCATATTAAAAAATGTCCAACTTGTCTCACGTTGGCCAATGGTGCCAGATAAGTTTAAAAATATCTAATATGATACAATATCATATCTCTTATTTTAGTTTCAGAATAATCAACCATAATGATCTAAATGGGTGATATCCAACATTGTTGATATAAATTTTATATTTTATATGAATATCCCAACTAACCAATATTATATAGTTGATTTTTGAACCTCTTAACTTATAAAAAATATCACTCGTAACATATCAAAATTTATAACATTTGCAAATTTATCAATATATATTCAAAATTAAAAACACATGAATTATATATGTTCCACGTTACCCATTCAATTTCATAGTACATTTGAGAAAATCACTCTTATATTCGTTCAGTATTAGGTACATGCACTAACTTCTATTGAACATAGATATCATCTAATGATCAAAACTAATGAGAGATAGCCCTAAGCCTAATTAAAAAGGCCAACCCTCAAAAGGCCCATACACAAGGCCTACAAAGGACAGCTACCGATCGATGTTCAATATTTCTCATGACTATTTCCCAAAGGGTCTTAGTCGCCAGATCTCCCGAACGACATGACCTTGGTCTCCCGGTCCTCCCAAATGATAAGGTCTCAGTTGCTCTGATTCATCGAGCAAAGTTAATCGGTCTGATCGGGTATTTAATCATCGGTCTATCAAGCGAACGAACTCTGAAAACCTTTCATCGGTCAAAATCATTAGAACTGTTGACTATCGATCGGTCGAACGACCGATCGATAGTCAACAGTTCTAACGATTTCAGGGAAGGTCAAAATATCCTAATATTTTCTATTCCCTATTTGAAAGCATCGTATTTATAATTTTTTAGTTAAGGAAAGGATCCCATCAGAAGACGAAAGTTTCCCAAATGATGAGAATTACAATCAATTCAGAATATCGAATCCCTGAAAATTTCAGATCGGTTCGATAATGAAAAAAGGGTTGAAGTACTCCAGCGGCGTACGACTCTCACATGTATAAGATATCTCAAAACCCTCAAAACTAGGTATGCTCTCTTGGCCTCACACATTCGGCACTCTGATCACAGGAAACCACTCACTTGAACTCTCAGTCTGTTTCTCTTTCATTCGAAAAACGCTCTTTCTGACTTGAATATCGGAATCTCCCCGCTGGAACACCCTCTGACGGTTTTTGCAGGTACTATACCCTCTTAACGGCAACTGTTCAAATCTACAAAGAGTCGGTATCTGTAAAGACTAAACCCACCTCCAACAAAAACAAATCATCCATGATTAATAGGATACTCTCAAATTATAGTATATATTTGAAAAGTGTTCAAATTTATCCATGGGTTATGAATTTCTATCTTAAATTAATGTGCTTATGACTTGTACTTTCTGTATATACAATCAATTCAATTACATGTACAGGTTACTTATATCAAACAACTCAACCTTATACATGTACGTGAATAATGTAACATCAATTTAATCTACTTAATTAAAGGAAATATAAATATTCGTAAATAAAGATGTCAACAATCACATAGGCTTTGGGGCATACAAGAAATGTTTCTAAAATATGAAAACAATTCCAAGAAACTCTCGCTCACACTAAAGACTATGTTACACTACTCTGAAAAACTTTCTTTAGTAAAGACTTCATGAAAGGATCAGCTAGATTGTTACTTGACACAAGCTGATGTATTACCACCTCTCTTACTTGGATAAAATCTTGGATCAGATGATGCTTTCGCTTAATGTATTTTCATTTCTCATGATTTTTAAGTTATTTGCACTCTATAGTTCCACTGTTATCAAAGTACATGACAGTTGATTTTTTGTATAGTTGGTATAACTTTAAGATCTAATAGGAACTTACGGAGCCACGTAGCATCCTTAGTAGCTTCCTATGCTACCACACATTCAGATTGAAAGGCAAAGTGAGCAATGCAACATTATTTGATACTTCTTTATAAAACAACACCACCTAATAGAGTAAACACATAACTAAAAATAAACTTTCTTAAATCTCTGTCTGATTGAAAATCTAAGTTTGTATAGTCCATAGGAATGAGAACGTCAACTTGGTATGTGTTTCAATGCTAAGGTATTTGAGTATATGTTTTACCGCTATGCTTTTAATTGATATCTACTAATCATGCCAAGAGTAAAGCATGTATCTAGTTGAGTACATAGCAAAACATACACGAGGGTTCACACAACGAAGCATAGCGTATCTTCTTCGTCTAGTTTACCTCAAGGTTTTTGGGTCCTTAATCTAAAGATAGATGCATGCTTAAGTCTGAAAGATAAATAATGCTTCTTGGAGTCCTATATGCTATATCTTACCAAATTTTGGTGAATGTATGTAGCTCATGATAAATCCAATTTTATATTCTGCCTATCACACAAAAGCTTGATCCTTAAAACATAGTTTGCCTCACTCAAATCCTTTATATAAAAATAATTAAACAACCAAATTTTAATGGATGATATTGCCCATGTATCATTATCAATGAGATTAAAAGCACATGAACTATCACATTAATTGTTTTTTTAAGTTGCGACAAATTTCACAACAATTACTGTAAAAATTCCATACCATCTTTCAAGATGAAATATAAAAAGATAATAAAAACTATATGTTCAATTATAATCTTAATGGAAAAATTATAACCGTAAATTATTAATGTACAAGTTAATAATTTTTTAAGTTTAGAATATAATTTTCTTGTGTGAATTATTTTAAAAATGATGATTGTTTTGGCAAAGAATTATTTTGACTTCTAGGGCTAGTATAAAGTATTAGCATACACTTTCTCTCGTGACATGATCATAATACTCCAGATATCAAGTTAGTATTCCTAACTTTGAACATGCTTTCCTCACCAGAGAAATCACAAAAGAAGAAGTCAGATCAGTTGTGCAAACCATGAAAGGATTAAAGGACCCCGGCCCTGAGAGAATACAAGCCATTTTCTACTAAAAAATATAGGAGATAGTTAGAGAAGCAATCTGCAAGATGAAATATAAAAAGGTAATACAAAACTATATGTTCAATTATAATCTTAATGGAAAAATTATAACCATAAATTTTTAATGTACAAGTTAATAATTTTATAAGTTTAGAATATAATTTTCTTGTGTGAATTATTTTAAAAATGATGATTGTTTTGGCAAGAATTATTTTGACTTCTAGGGCTAGTATAAAGTATTAGCATACACTCTTACTTGTGACATGATCATAATACTCTAGATATCAAGTTAGTATTCCTGAATTTGAACATGCTTTCCTCGCCAAAGAAATCATAGAAGAAGAAGTCAGATCAGTTGTGCAGACCATGAAAGGATAGACCCTATCCCTGACAGAATACAAGTCATTTTCTACCAAAAAAGATAGGAGATAGTTAGAGAAGCAATCTGCAATTTCATGGCTGAACCTTTAAAAATGGGTATTTTCAGCCTGAACTTTCAAGAGCGCACATGGTCCTTATCCCCAAGACAAAATTCCTTGAGTGTGCAACTGATTTTAGACCAATTAGCCTTCTCAATACAACATATAAAATCCTTACTAAAACCATAGTGGAAAGATTGAGACCTTACCTGCAAAATCTCATAGGAAAACACCAAAGCAGTTTCCTCCCTAACAGGGGTACCATAGCTAATGTGCTTGCCACCCAAAAGGTAATTCACTCCGTCACAAACTCCAGAAGTAAGAAACACAAAATGGTGCAGAAAATTGATCTAAAAAAGGCCTTTGATAGCCAAAATTGGAGCTTCCTTGGAAGGACCCTCCTTGACTTTAACCTACCTCTCCCACTAGTAAGGCCGATCATGTATACCATTTCAAGTACTGAAAATCTCCATTCTGTGGAATGGTGGTGCTCCTCATACTTCAAATCTGGCCAAAGATTGAGACAAGGGGACCCCCTTTCCCCTTACTATTTATCCTTGCCATGGAGAAGCTCTCATACAAGGTCAAAGACAGAGTAAGAAGAAAGGAATGGAACCCCATTAGACCAACTAGAAAAGGACCTCCCATCTCCCATCTCTTTTTTGCAGATGACATTTTAATCTTTGCTGAGGTTGACACTCAAAACATGAGCTGCATTCTTAGCTATTTTAGAGAGTTTAGTGAAGAAAGTGGATTGCAAATCAACCTTGTAAAATCCAAATTGTGGCTCTCCCTAAAGGCTCTTTTGGCTCTCAAGTCTTCCTTGGCTGTAGTAAGTAAATTCAACTTAACATTTGACCTAAAAGCCTACTTAGGAGTGCTTATAATTCAAATAGGAAGAAGCGCTTATAGCTTTCTTGAAGAAAAAATCCAGACCAAGCTAAGTAGTTGGAAAATGAAACTTTTTAGCATTGCAAGAAGAGCAACTTTGATCAAATCAGTTATGTTTGCAATCCCTGCTTACACAATGCAAACTTCATGGATCTAGAGAGTACATGTAGAAGGTTAGATAAAATCAATAGGGATTTCCTTTGGGGAGACCTCCTAGAGAAGAAAATTCATCCTATGAATTGGGACCGTGTCTGCAGGAAAAGGAATGAAAGGGGTTTGAGAATTAGAAGCACTAGATAGAATAACATTTCCCTCTTGGCCAAGCTGGGCCCTTTGGAGTCAAATCTTTCATAGTAAATATTTACGAAATGAGTGCTTCCTTAGATAAAAGAAGAAGGCTGTAAGCTCTACAATCTAGAAAGGTATTCTCTGAAGCAGAAAGTGCCTTGTCAAAGGGATTACAAGGAGAATTGGCAATAAATAGAAGATAAACTTCTGGTAAGACACTTAGGTAGAAAAGGATATGCTTCTGAACCATACAACCATCCTTGTTGATCAGATTCAGAAAGGCCTTAAAGTCTTTTCTTTTATCACTGCAAGTAGAGAGTAAGATCTTGATAAACTTAGGAGAGTTCTTCCTGATCAGAAAATAGAAGAGATAAGGGCCATTATGATTCCTATAAGGACAGATGAGATAGATACCTTCTACTAGAGCCCTTCTACAAATGAAAATTTCTCTGTCACAATAGCATATGGATTCCTTCATAATAATGGTAACAAGTCCCTCTATCAAGAGCACACATGGAAAGGGGTCTGGAAAACTCTTACTCCAGAGAGAGTTAGATTCTTCATCTAGTTCTTAGGGCAAGACTGAATCCTCACTAACTCAGAGAGAACAAGAAGAGGAATCTCACAAAACTCTCTCTGCCCCATCTAGAAAAAAAGACAATGAAACTACCCTGCACATGCTCAAAAACTATAGCTGGACCAGGCAAGTCTGGCACTAAATCTCCTTGAACACTCCGCACACCCCTTATTTCAACAAGGAAAACATCTTTGACTTGCTAAAGACAAATTGCACTAGCTCTATCCCTCCCAGGCACCACATATGGCACATTGTTTTCCCAGCTACAATATGGACCATATGGAAGACTAGGTGTAGATACATATTTGATAATAGCCCCGTCAATTCAAAAGCCACTGCATGGCAAGCCTTGCAACTTGGTAAAAATTTCCTCCTCTCATCCACATCCAGCTTTAGCAGCCTACATAAAAGAATAGAAACTGTTACTTGGAGACCCCCTTCAACTAGTACTTTCAAACTCGATGCAGATGGATCTGTTAGAAGGAATACAGGCAGTGCTAGTGCAGGGGGTTTAATAAGGGATTCCATAGGTAACTAGACCATTGGATACACTATAAACATCAGGATTATAGATAGCCTAAGTGCAAAACTATGGGGAATCATGGAAGGCCTCAAACTAGCCAAAAGCAGAAACATTAAGCACTTATCCATAAAGTTAGACTCTAACACTTTGATCTCTTTCCTTAATAAAGGAGTCCCTCAGACCCATCCCCTTCACCCTCACATCAAGGAATGTAATTCCCTTAGAACTTTGACAGAATCTAGTTCTGTCATTCACACCCTAAGAGACGATAACAGAAGCATAGATCACTTGACAAACCTTGGACACTCCAAGCCTCTTAGAGTTCATATCCTCTTAGATTCTCCTTCAAGCATGTTACAGCTGTTGCATGAAGATAAGAATAACTTTCTTGTGCTGAGAAGATAGTTGGGCCTATTTTTTGAGCTCTTTAGTTTTTGCTTCAATGAAATCAATGTAACCCAAAAAAAAAAAAATACACTCTCTCTCAATTAAATGATATTAACTTCATCTCTCTTATATATTTAGTGGTGCAATAGAATTGCATATAACAAATGATAATGATGTTCAATCAATCATTATAAATATACCGGAAGGATAATTATTGATTGAGCACTTTTTTTATTTGTCAGATACAATTCCATGACACCATTGAAAGAGTGGGAGGGGAGAGTTAATTCTTAATATTATTGAATTGAGAGACAAAATATTAATACTTTATATCATTTAATTCTCTTAAAATCAAAAGTTTTAAAGAAATACATAAGAGTAATATATAAAAATTTATATTTTAATTAGAACAATATTGAAAAAAAACGATTCTAGGATTTTATGTATATTATAGATATTGGGATAATTCTATTCAAAATCCTGAACGTTTAACCTATTTTTCAATTTAGTTATAAACCTTTCAAATTTTTTATTGAGGTCTAAATATTTAAATTTGATTATAATTATAATTTTATAATGGAATTTTATTACTAGAATATACACTTATTGTTAAATAAGCCACATGATATTTTATGTGGCATTGACATGACTCCCATAGCACAGTTTAGGGCAATGCAAGCTAGGTTGACAAAAAAAGAAAAAGAGAGGGGGGGAAGGTTGTTTCCTTTATTGGCAGAGGTAGTTGACAGGGAAAAGAGAGAGAAAGGGAGCGAGAGAAAGAGATCGAAGCTCCACAATTGGTCACCTAGAGTACTTAATGCATGGTAGGGATGTACAAACATGAGAAGAGAAAAAGTTATAGTGTTAAGGAAGTGTTTTAGTTTTGTTCATTAAGAAGGCAAATACAAAAAAGCTTCATAAGACACTTCATTTGAATTCCCTTCCCACCCCGAGGCCCTCTTTATCTCTCTCACATTACACAATCATCTAGTTACACAATCACATTACCCCTTCACAATGAGGGTCTCACCTTCAATCGAGAAACAACAATTAGGTACATGTCATCAATTGCTCCTATAAGGAAGGGGAACCTCTTCACCTCTAGATGGATCACTCCCATCAGGACAAAATTTGTAGCGGGTTCTTGGTCCCGACGCTGGATTCAGTTGAGTTGTTGGGTTCAGCTAAGCCACTAGACTCATCTATCTCATAAAAGGTAAAGTCCCAATCAATTTCACCTTTTGTAGAAAAATTATTCTCAATAAACGTGGTATCATGAAACTCAATCTTAGTAGCAATGTCGTCTGTATGCTCACCAAAGAGCACACATCCCCCAGAATGTTCTGAATATCTTATAAAAATACACTTATTTTCTTACAAGCTTAATTTGCTGTGTGAATATGAGAAATCGTGAATATACGCGGTACAACCTCATGATCTCAAGTGGCTAAGATCAGGCTGTCTTCCTGTCCAAAGCTCATATGGGATACTGACTACAAGTTTTGATAGTACACGGTTGAGGACATAAACTATAGTTAATAAAGCATCTCCCCAATGGGAGATAGGTAAATTGGTCTGCGTAATCATAGATCTCAAATCTCCAACAAAATCATATTCTTCCTCTCAGCTACTCCATTTTGTTGAGGAGTAACAAGAATAATCAACTGTCTCATAATTTCATTCTCAAAACAAACTCTTTGAATTGTTCAGACAAATACTCGTACCCTCATAGTTCTGAGAGTTTTCACTTTCAAGTCCAACTGATTTTCAATATCGCTAATAAACTTTTTGAAACATTCCAATGCCTTAGATTTGTGCGAGATCATATAGATGTAATCAAAACGCGTATAATCATTTATGAACATAATAAAGTACACAGCTCCATTTTGGGCTCTTATGTTCATAAGGCCACAGATATCGGAGTAGACCAATTGCAATAGAGTTCCAGCTCTCATTCTCTTGCCAAATGGTTTTCTTGTAATTTTATCAGTTAGGCAAAACTCATATTCGGGCAACTCAACCCTAGTTAATGGGCCTAACAAACCTTACTGCTAACCGATTCATCCTCTCTTATCCTATATATCTAAGTCTATTATACTATACATTCCCATCATTAGTAACACAATCAGATTTAAAGGCAATAGAAAAATAACAAGAATAATCATTAGAAGAAATAGTATCCGGTGCATACAGTCCATCATAGACAAAACTAGAACAAATTAAAGAACTATCATAACTAATAAAAACAGTAGAGTTTCTAAAATATAAAGCATATCCCAAGCAATCTAGACAAAGTACAGAAATCAAATTCAATCGAGTATCCGGAGCATAAAGAACATCATGCAGGTATAAAGTCTAACCACTTCGTAGATCTGGCTTGCAAGTGCCAATCCCCCTGATGACAAATACTTTGTTCCCCACATAAATTCTCCTAGCTTGAGGACTTATTCGGTGAAACTCCATGTACGTGCTCATATCTCGACCTATATGTTCAATGGCTCCTAAGTTTACAATCCACAAATGAGAGGAATCAATGATTATCACAGCAGAGGAGACAAAGTTCAAATCATATAAAGAAGAAAGACATACCATCCACTTGTCACACTCACGAGTGAAATGACCAAGTCTGCCATATATGTAGTAGTTTACTTTGGCCTTGTTTAGCTCTTTCTTCCTGTACTTTTATACCTTGCTATTATATTTATCAGATGGTCTTTTCTTGCCTGGACCTCGGGTCATCTTCTCATGCTTCTTTCATTTATGTTTGGTGCCACATGAGCCATTACTCGATTTTGCTGCATAAGTATGACTCGAGTACGGCCTACTCGTTTCTAAGCGCTCCACTTCGAGTTTACTGTGTTTGCTCACATCAACGAAAATACGAATACTTTCGTCATGTGTGAGATAAATTTTCATGGTCTCCCATGAATCATGTAAAAACTGAATCACACCCAGTACCTGAAACTCATTCGAAATGGGCTCACCTGGGTTCCTTAGCTCAGCAATCAAACTCAACATTTGCATCAATGTTGTTTTATTATATGATCAACCTTTTTCTTATAAGTGATAAACTCATAAGTTAACATCCTCATCATAGAGCTGAAAGAGTACCATAATGCTCTTTTAGGGCTAACTAAAACGATATAGCCATATAATACTGCTTATAAATCGGGATCATATCATCGTACATACTACTGATCAAGATTGCCTTAGCGTGGCTGTCCTTCTTTTTCCATGCATGATAGACCTCCTTATCTCATCTTGCTTAAGGTGTGGTACCTTCCCTAGAATCCACCATCTCATATCTCATAATCTCAGAAAGATCTTACTTCTCGAGAACAAACTAAATCTTCTAATGCTAAGTGTAGTAGTTGTTACCATTTAGTTTATTCCTCTTATAAATATCTAGAATGATAGTTTTCGAATCAGTCATAGTCTCTGGTATACAGAAAAAAGAAATGTTAGTGACTTATTGATGATTATTCACATATTTTGTGCACCATCTGAATTAACAAATACGAAATAGTTTGATGTAAATCCCAAAATGAATGAATGGATCAACGGACCTATCCACCACAACCCGAAGTTACATCTTACCACCCGTATTTGAATTCAACACACAAAAACCCACAAAAAGTCACAAATAATGATGTGGGACCATAAAAAATGAGAAAATCCAATCCAAAGCAGGCAGATGCATTGCTAGGGGCCCCACACTCCATGGGGCGAGCTGCCACATGCCTACACACACAAGTAGCATGTTGCTGCACGTGCCAGACATATAGGCACGTCTGTCATGTGCCCTTATGTGCTCGGGTCCCGTCTTGGGTCGGGGACGCTAGTTGGGGGACACGGATCTAAGTTAGATCCGACTTGGACCTGACCCACCATGCGCCTCAGTGCACGTGACTTACATGCACTCGTGCCCCTAGCTCATCACATGCCTTAACGTGCATCACGTGCACGCACCTATAGGCCAAGTTGGGTCTTCTTCATCCGACGGGTCTGTAATCAGATCTCCGCGACCTGACTGCCAGGAAACTCATTTCTGGCCGGTTTTGAATGCTGATTTTGACCAGAATTTGAAATTAAACTTCCTTCATTAATCTTTAACTTGATTTTTAAAGGATTCAAACCCTAATCTCAGTGAATTGAACGTCCTCCATCATTCCCTTCATGGCCATGTCGGAAAGCTCAATTTCCGATGAAGGAAACTCACAATTAATACATGAAACATGTAGATGAGAACATCAGGAGTATATATAAACTATTTTTATAGATCAATTGTCCTCTAACTCGACAGATCCAAAGTTTGGTGCTTAATGCGGTCAAAAACTTCAACCTGACATTTTTATAGTCTAAATATGCTCCAAAAATTAAATAAAAATTATATTAATGATCCATAGTTCGTTGGTAACATCGTGATATCATCGGATTCACAAAATTCGTTTGTAATCCAAACCCTAAATTTTTACCCTACATATTTTTCATCCCAAAAAATTCTAAGAAATTTTTAAATAAATCTAAATATACTTTGATACTAATATAGGATTTATTCTCAATATGCGGAAGCATGAAAAATCACGAAATAAATAGATCGAAATTTCGGGATAAATACCTCTATAGGTAGGTTTCTAAAAATCCGTGACTGCAAACTCTCGAACAAAATGCACGATTAAGATAGTGATCACGAAATTGAACTATCACCACAATATCACGACATCACAACCCAAAATCCGATGATCCAAATGACAAGAGAAAATTTTTTATTCAAAATTTTCTTAATTTGCTTAATTATTTCTCAGTCTAGAGAATGTATGTGTTTCACTCAATCTGTTTTTCCTCAATCAATTCTCAATTACTTCTTAATGTTCTCACTCAACAACATACGTAGTGATACATGTTAATTCAAAACTCAAAATTGAAGATGGTTAACTTACATAGGAGTGTACTAAGAGAGGGAGAGATTTTTGGGGAGATGGGGATAATGTATAATCACTCATTATCTCATAATTCAAAATAATTTGAATAAATTTAAATTCATGGTAAAAATCCCCTTATGGACATATTTTAGCAACATGTTCAAGGAAGGCTTTTTCTAGTTGTTTAAGCAAGACATTATTTAGTAGTTCAACTGATCGAGGATAATGATGGTATGAAAATTTGAATTAACTTAAAGTTTTAAATAAAATTAGGGTTTTGGATTGAATTGAGTTTACAAATTAATTTGGGAATTTAAATTAAAGACGAGTTTCAAATCAAATTAAATTAAGATTTTATATTAAATTGAAGGATTCGAATTAAATTAGGGTTTCAAATTTAATTAAAATTTGAATTTAGGAAATGGACCGAAAATAAATTATTATTTTTAAATAAATTAAGATTTAAAATTTATAGTAAATCTTTTGGTCCTAAATTTTGCATCAAAATCATAATTAGGTCTCAAAACTCAACACTTTGATGATGTGACATATACACATTGGTGGATGATGGACCATTTTTGCCATAGCATTATTGTTGTGAGACTATACTAATGCCGTATGACTTACCCAAAAACGTCAAACGAGAAGCATATTGAATTAAAGAAGAAGATTTAATTCCGTAAGAATGGAAAGACAAATATCCTTATTATTATAAAAATATAATATTTAATTAATTTAATGATTAAATATTATTATTTAATCATAGTACATTTTAACATGCATCGCAAGTATTAGATGATTTAAAGAAGAAGATTTAATTCAATGCTTAGATTAGATGATTGAATTACAAAGGGTAAATTATATGGTGGTAAACCCACGTAAGTGCATTTTACCAAAATTAATAGTAATTTAAATTTAAATTATGGATATTGGGTGGTTACCTATTATCCCCAGTCTCCCCATGATCTCTCCCTCTCTCATACTAAGTACATGAAATAATTAAAAATGGGTTTTGAAAATTAACTTCCGATGATGGTATGCGCATTGAATGAGAGAGAAGAGATTGAGAGAAAAAGACACATTCTCCAGAAAAAATATCCTTGAGGGCAATAAATATGCTGAAAAAATATCCTTGAGGACTTGCGATGCATCCCTATTAATACCTTAATAGGGATGCCATCAGGTCCTTAATTTCATGTGCGTTGATACACGCACCAGACGTGCAGAGCATCATCCACGCGCCTACACACGCGCGAACAGGGTTCCAAGGTCGATCCTGGGTTGGGGACGCAGGTCAGGACACGGATCCAGGTCGAAACCGACCCGGACCACCCCGACCCCTCTATGCGTCTCACTGGCATGTAGACTGCATGCGCCTGCACCCCCACGGGAGTCACGCGCGTTAGCGTGTGTGCACACCAAGCACACGCCCGCAGGTCGGTGCAGTTCTTATTTGCCTGAATTTTGGCAACTGGGTCATTTTGACCCGACTTCCGAAAAACTCCATTTCCGATCCATTTTTTGTCAGATTTCGACTATAAATTGTAATTAAACCACCTCCAATCATCCTAATTCGATTATTTTAGAGGAATTACGCCCTAATCTCCGTGGTTCAAGCATCATTGCTCACGGCCTTCTGCGGCCACAGCCGAATACCACTTTTCGGCTCTCAAAAATTACAATTAATACATGCATATCGTAGATCTGATGATAGTAAACACATCTAAACCAATTTTATAGATCAATTTGTCCCTAACATGGTAGATCTATGGCTTAAATTTTCAAGCTCCATTTAAGCCCCATTAATGGCCGAAAGGTTCGACCTTGGTTTTGATGGCCTAAATGTGCTCCAAAAATTAAATAAAAATCATTTTCATGATCTACAAATTATGGATAACTCCATGTTGTAATTGAATTCACAAAATTCATTCGTGATCCGAATCCTAAATTTTATACCTTGCATTTTATACCAGAAAATTCTAAATTTCAACTATACTCTGATACCAATGATGGAATTTAATTCTCATGTGGAAGCATATAATTTTTGAAAAAATTAAATAGATGAAAGGATTCGGATAAATGTCTCTATATATAGGATCTCCAAAAATGATCAACCACAAATCGCAAATCTCTCGAACGGATTGCACGGTCAGAATGGTGATCTCGAGGTTAATCGAACCACCACCACAAATCCACAACGCTTAAACCCTAGATCCGGTGAATTAAAGTGACGATAGAAATTTTTCTACGCGAATATTTCTTAGTTCCTCAATTGATTCTCATTGGAATATGTTGTTCTCTCTCATAATACTTGGCAATTCTCCATAGCCTTTCAATATTAATGGTTGTAGTAGTTACTTCAAAAAACCAATATCAATTGTCTCATTCTCACATAAGAAGAATAGAAACCATTATCAACACATTAGAGAGAGAAAATAGGAGTGTTATAAGGAAGTTGGAATAATACGGTGACCGTCCATTATCCCCCAATCTTCAATTTAAGTTTTAACTCATGGTAAAAGCCCTCAAGGGCATATTTACCAACAGCTCTACTGTTCTGTAGCACAAGAGCTAGAGACGTCTCTGCAGTCATTCTCTTGTTCTCTGTTGAATAAATTTTCCGATTAATGACTACCGCTGTTTTTGTTTGCCTATTACGCGCACTTTGTGGGTTGTGCATGCACAATATTTTACAAATTGTGTGCACTTGGATGCTATGTGTGGGTTTAGGAGAGTGCAATTTAATTAGCATAATTCAAAGACTTTGTATTTTATACTTGCAAACTAAGTTGCATCAAATGAAAATAGAAAAACGGCAATGAATACTAAACAATACGAGAAAATAAGAAATAAGAAAACGTGTAAATATAAAAAAATATAATAATTTTTATATAAATATTAATTATTTTATAAAAATAATAGAATAGTCATATTTTATAATAAAAATTTAAAATGATCAAATATATAATTATTAATTATAAGATAAATAACATAAAAAATTATAATTATAATTAAATAAATAAATAATTGATTAAATATGAAAAAATATATAAATATAAAAAATATTAATACTTTTATGTAAATATTAATTAATTTAACATATTGAGTCATTTTAGAAATGAAAAACGTTAGTGTTAGAAAATTTTTGTACATCAGAACTCACAAACCTCAATATTATTTATGGTTGGTTGTCTATTCTCTCCACCAAAGGAGTGGCTCTGCCCTAATTGAAGGAAAAAAATTCCCTTTCAATAATTAGAAGAGAGAAGAAAGGAGAGATCCAGAGAGAAAATTGATCCAAAGAGAGTGAAAGGCAAGGGTGTTCTCATGACAAAGAAAGAGAGGAAAGAAAGCGGAAGAGAAAAAAAGGAAAAGGTTTATTGACCGTGAAGAGAGAGGAAAAAAAGATAAGAGGGAAAAGAAGAGAGAAAGATAGAAGTCTATCATCCTCAGCCCATCAGATAGAGACAATTCTATATGCCGTTCAATTCTATACCCAATTCCATACATCATCAAAGGTAAGGTTCTATACCCGATTCCATAGATCAATAAAGGTAGGGCTCCATGCCCGATTCTAGATGACTCGATAGTCGATCATATTAACGAATTTTAAAAGCTGCCGGCCCACCGCAAGCGGCCGCCGACCCCCGCTCGTGTATGAACCAACTTCCTGCTACTTTATATTTTTGTAAAAAATATGTATTTATCCAGATTCGAACCTGAGATTAAGAGAATATCTGGAGCGTTCTCAACCATTATACCATATTAACTTATCTGATATACCTTTTTTTTTTTTTTTACTTCATTACTTTCTTTCTAACTTTTACCATTAAAAATATAATTTATTAATTTAATAAAAATATAAAATATAAAATTATATTTAATAAAAATACAAAATTATATTTAATAAAAATAAAAAATTATCTTTAACAAAAATACAAAATTATATTTTAAAAAATACAAAAATATATTTAATAAAAATCAATACCCTAATTTAATAAACATATAAAATATATATTTATATTTAATAAAAATATAAAATTATATTTAACAGAATTTCAAATTAGCGACTAATTTAACCACTGACATATTTGTGACTGATTAGCCATGAATTTCGAATTCGTGGCTAAATTTTGTCACAAATGAGAAATTCGTGGCTATTTAGCAACGGATTATGAATTTCGTCACTAAATTAGTGAGACATAATTATTTTCATCGATAAATTAGCGATAAAAATGGATTTGTGGCTAATTTACAACGAATTCTATTTTTGTCATTTAATTCGTAGGTAAATAGCGACGAATTTTTTTCATGATTAAATTTCATAACTAAACTCATGTTTTTTGTAGTGTCTGTTCAAGCATTTTCACCCAAAAAAATATCTATTCAGGCATCACAGTGCTTTTGGATCCAAAATTGTCACAACATCATCTCTAGCCAAGGATTTGGAGCTACAATTCAAGCATGCATGGAGATCTCGAGTGTGATAGGTTGGCACCGGTGACAATCTCATTTGCTTGCTCTTTATTTTCACAAGCCTAAATTGAGTTTGTGCATTGAGCGGAGCAGGGGTCAGGTAATACAAAATTGCCTTGTCCGAGAATGACCGAGCTCAATCGGGGCGAAACATCATTGTCGGAACCCTAAGGGCTATGCGAGTCTTTACAATAAAATAAAGATATTTTAGGGTTAGAGGTTTCTTGATCTTAGACAAAATCAAATCTCCTGACCTGATTAAGTCTGTATGCTTTGACAATGAACTGTGATTATTCATCTCCGACTTGAGATGTCATGAAAAAAAATGTATATGTGATTATTTGATTTTTTTTTTTTTGTACTATGCCTTGGGCACCGCTCGATATCCGGGATTTCGCCTCAACTATTCCGGACTGACCGCTGCAGTGACTCCTTTTCGGAGGGCGGGTCTCCCAACGAGGAACGCTCCATACATATGAGGGCCCGATGATTCCGGTGGGAGTCGAACCTCGGTCATGTTTAAGAAAACTCAACTCCACATCCAGTTGAACCAACCCACGTCGGTGATTATTTGATTTCTTAATCTTATATCAAGACATATTTTACCTTAGCCTAAGGGCATATGGCGAAGTGCTAGCCCAACACCATGTTAAGAGGATTGGGCTGACCTCGAGGCACTGCTGAGTCCACTTTTATTCGTTAATACTTTGACAACACGTGACAGGTTGTTGACAAAATCATGCATTATAAATTAAACGAAAAAAATGCATGATACTTCGGAAACTTATGCCCTTTTCATATATAAGGAATAGCCCAAAAAGAAAACCAACCTAAATTAACGATCTAGTCAAAAAAAAAAAAAAATTAAAGATGGTAGGTATAGTATTATTGTAATTAGTGGTTTAAAGAGTCTTGAAATCTCAGTTATCATTATAATTATAATTATATAAATTATTTGTCTTTTTTGTTAGGGTTACTCATTGCTCCTTTTTTTAGATCACTGATTTGAGTTTTGTTTGATCCATAGTTTAATTATTTTAACATTTTAATTAAAAATTCTTGGTTGATAGTTTTGATTATCTATCATCATACAAACTCTAATATTATAAGACACTAAAGTTTTTTGATAAATTTATCACCATTTTTGTACACAAATTAATGCTTGTAATCCTATCATTAGTAGGATTATGAGATGCTATGAATCATACTGTGCAAAATATTAGATAAGAACCGAGCTCTTGCATAGTGCAGTACTCAATATTAGATATTAATTGGATCCATGGTCTTGAATTTAAATTTAGCAAGACTGGAAGAACTGGTATATTTTTATAGGCTAAATATGTAAATGTGACGAATTTTTAATGGGTGTGGCTGAATTGAAGTATTTTCAAACTGCAATCCCAAAATTATTTAGAATTAGTAATAAAATTCATGTAAGCCTTGGAAATCAAGTTATGAGAATGTGAAACTAAACAATGTATGAAGGGATTGATAATGAGTTGTTTGATGCAATCAAACAACTAAACAAATTCTGAATTGAGAAACAGGGAATTTGAGTAACCATAGTTTCACATACATGGTACAATAATTAATTAATATGCAATAATTTTCATCATATAATTAAAGAAAAAAATCTTACAGAGCCGATTAATATATAATTTTATATGATATCCTTTGAATGCAATTCTGTATATAAGCCACAAAATCGACTAAATAATAAATTTTCAACTTTATGCTATAAATTTTAATTTTACATTGACAACTACAGGCTGCTCTTTCCACCGATCAGTACGTGTGCATGTGCATCGCAGTGGCATTCATCCTTATGGAGGGAAAGAGAGAAAAGAGGTGCCGAAAGAGGATTAGGGTTATCCAGCTGACAAAATTGCAGCGATTATTTTCTAGAAAATTGTATAGTGACTATTTATAGAGTTATTATTTTTTATTATTAGAGTGGGTGGATAATATTCAGTAATATTTAATTTGTAGGAAATATGCGAATATAACTAGATGGATAATATTCAAAATATCCAAAATAGAAGGAAAAAAAAAACAACAGTAAGGAAAAAATTCATTAGTTTCATATTACCATTTGAATCCAACCAAAGGCTGAACTATACATACTGTCTGTGACTTATGACTATGACTAGTTTTAAATATCCTTTTTGTCTGAGTGGAAATCCAAAATCTTGTACTTTTAGTCCCACAAGACCAAACAAATACTCCTACCACCATTTTCAATATATACCTCCAATCACAGCCTTGGACTTCGTCGGACCACTAAACCAAGCATCCAACGTCGAATAGAGAAATAAATGGCTGTGCCTATGCGATTTCTCCCCCACGGCTGCTTTTGATATAAAGACCTTGAGTGGATTTTTTTAAAAATAAATAATTGATATATGATAATTATTTTGAATCATATTTAAATTAAATTAAACTCTTAAAATATAAAATTTTCTTACGTCCGCTTTCTTATACACATGACTCAAATTTAACACCTTTTTTAAATTATAACACTGGTATTTAAATATTTATACCTTGAATGGATTTTTTTATAGATAATATCTATATAAAATATAAATTTAAATGAAAAGGGATGTTTTAAATTCAACTAATATCCGAAACGAGCAGCACATTAATATTACTTTTTATATTTAGGTCTCACTCTATTCATGTTCACTTGATGGTACAAAGTCGAAGCATCATTCACACTTCTCTTACTAGCACATAGAAATATAAATAGTTAAAATGGGGAAAAAAATTCATGTAATTAATTATATTTTAAATTAATAATTTATAAGTCAAAACTTTACGTCATGTTTGGTTATGTTGTTGAAGTTCTTGTCATCAAAAGTGTGTACTGGCTGTGTTATCTTATTTCAAAATAGCATAAACTATTTTTTATAGGAAAATATTTTTGCTTTTCATACTAAAATTAAGTCATCTGTTAAAATGATTTAAAATTATTATCTGGGTAAAATTGTTTTAGTTAAAAAAATTAATATTCTTTTAGCTGAAAAAGATTTAAGAATTTAAGAAAAATTCTATAAGTATTTTTAATAAACGTATTAAAAATCCTCCCTTTAACTTATCTATATATATATATATATATATATATATATAAACTTTTTTTGGTTTACTATAACTTATATTTTCCTTTGTTCAAAATGCATACTTCCTTTTTCCAACTGGTCCATTTATTACACCTCTCTCTCTCTCTCTCTCTCTCTCAAAAAGGGAGTCAAAGTTCCAACTCCGACCCTAATGGATTTTAATGTACAGCATTGCCCTTGCAGCGGGTTTCAATTCATGTCAACTGTGAGGACATTTTGGTCATTCTAGTATTTAAAATAATCGTTGGCATAGTCAACCTACAAATTTCTTATTACCATTTGAGCACAAAGAACCTTAACTGGGAACAAAGGACTAATTCAAACCGTATATGATCTGGTCAACGCGCAGAAGCCATAGGGCAACCTTTAATTGAAAATTGAAGTTAGACCCACAAGACCAAACACCAAGCCCTTAGTCTCAACTACTATAAATGCCTCATAACCCCAACCTTAGTCTTCTCCAACAACGAACACAGAGAGCAACGAAAACATCTAAAGCACAAGAACCTGCTCCCAAATCAAAAGACATATACTTTCTACGGTTTTTTTGCAGCAATTTCAAAGATGAATCCATGCAAAGTCAGCTTCATTTTAATCATTGCGGCCATCTTTGTTATTTTTCTTAGTCAATCAAGTGTTGGAGCAACGAGGGTATTATCTGAGGAGTTTGCGAGTCACAACCATTTGGTGGTTTATGAGAGGGCAAAGTACACCGTTACTTCATGGCTCGAGCGGCTTGCATCCGGACCTAGCCCCAGAGGTCCTGGACACTAGTTTTATTTATTTCTTTTTAACCGTAACAAATGTAACACAAAATTCTTTCATTATATATATATATTTTTGAAAAGTGTAATTCTCCCCAATAAATTTGGGGTCAATGCAAATGTTTCCTTAAACTTTTTTTTATACAAAACTTTTCCCCAACTATGAGAAGTTATGATATCCAATTTTTAGACAATAACGGAAAAATCCGTCGTTAATACCCATTTTTCTTACAGTGTCTCTCCCTCCAAAATTTCCAGCTCCTTCAAGCATGCGTTGTCCACCACAAATTTGTTTTGTGCACAAATGCTTTCCAACATGGTCATTATTACCAACATCCCATGAATGTGAGATGGGATTCAATATTTGCGGGCTTGTGACATTTGTTTTGGGTCACAAACCAAACAAAATTAAACATGGGCATCTTCCATTAGGAGGAAAAACCCACAAAAATAAGATGATCTATATATTTAGACCACAAGCAACAAGTTCATTTTCCATTTTACTAAACTTCAGTAACATGGCATTTAATTCCATGCCCATGAAGAGCACCGGCCATTTCAAGATAATTTTGGGGAAAAAAAACAAGGGAAGTTGATCTTATCATAGAAGGATGAAATTTCGTTAAAAAAAAAAAAGGTTTTAAGTTCATGATAATTTTGCTCACATCATTGATATACCCTATAAAAATTAAATTTACTTACGACTTACCAATATACCAAATATAAAGGAAGAAATACTTGGTACAAAGGAGTGAACATCACATACAAAAGAAGAGATGAACACGTTAAGTGCTTTTCTCATCATCTCTCTAAAGACACCAAATTCCCAAAATCACATGCAGAATTATAAGACAAAATTACATGCAAAGGTATGGTTGGTGAAGCACATTAAGAGCTTTTTATGAAAAACATCTAACAAAGGGGTCCCCTCTTTGTGCACATTAACTAAAGTGGTACCCAGGGGGAAAAAATCCCTTTACAGTTTTTGTTTTTCATTTTTTTTTTTTTTTTTTTTGTTTGGGGGCCAAGTTTTACTCTTGATTGTTTTAGGTTGTCGTATGGTTGATATGGACACGTGCTTCACTTACTTTGAGGGCCTTTTCCAATTCCTACCCTCCTTATCGAAAAAATATATAACATAGAAGTCTTTTGGTATTAATAATACATATATTTTTGGCATTTGTATTATTTAATAAAATTCAATTTGCTTCACAATATAAGTTAACTTTTTATAGTTTCGAAAGATGATCCCTGCTTATAAATTTTTACAACATACGCACTATATAGTAAATTCATTATTTTTAAAATAATTTAATGATTTCAGTGTGAAAAATCCGAATTCAAAACTTGCAAAAATTTTTATTTCAATATGGTAACGTAACGACACTTCTAATATAGTTCTTTCTTTACATAAATATATATATATATATCATAAATTATCATTATTCGATAATCATATCGAGTATAACTAAATCCGTTTGAAAATGGGTTGAATTGTTGTGAGACAAAACTTTCTTGATTTTTGTTTTCTTTGTATACAAATGTTAAACTCAAAATACTGTTTTAAAGAGAATTAGTAATGAGTTATTGAACCAATTATATGTATTTTTCTGTCTATCCTTAGGGGGCATAATAGCAATTAGGTGTTTGTTATGTCAACTAAAAAAATAAGACACTTATTTTGGGAAAAATTATGTGAAAATTGGTTATATAAATTCAAAAGAGGGGAGTTTCAAAAGTTCCATTTCAATATATTATTTTTCCCTTGCAAATACTTATAAAAAAAAGTGGGGAGAATGGGTTTGATTTTGGGACATGAGGAAGTCGAAATTTATTGGAATGGGTTCATCTCAAAGGAAGTCGAAGACATAAGAGGCCAGAATTTGCGATAGCTATAACTCTTTGATCCCGCAAACCGAAACTTGTCACTTTCAAGTTTTTTAATATTAAAAAATATTAAAAAATGCTTTTTATAAAATAAAAACATCTATAATATAAAAATTTTAAAAGTCTTTAAAAAATATTAAAAAATATAAAATAAAAAGATTTTGATGTCATTTTAATATTTTTAATATTAAAAAATATATATTTTATATTCTTTCATGATTTAGATCTCATTTTTTAATGTCTTTTTAATATTCTTTCAAAAATTTGTATAAAATCAGTAAAATGGCAATTCTTTATATCATAGTAAATTAATATAAAATTAAATAATGTATATAAAATAAAAAATATATTTGAAATATAAAAAGTATATCTATAATATAATTTTAATTTAGTAAATTAAAAATTAAATAAAAATTTTAAAAAAAATTAAAAAATTAAAATATTTTTATAAAATCAATAAATAAAAATAAATGACATTATAAGCAATAATTTTAATTTGTTTTAAAAAAAAAAAATTCACAAGCCATTAAAAAATATTAAAAGAGGAATATAAAATCAAAATATTTTGATCTCATTTTAATATTTTTAATATTAAAAAGAATATTTTTTATATTCTTTTAAGATTTTGATCTCATTTTAATATCTTATATCTTTTTTAATATTTTTTGATCTCATTTTTATGTTTTTTTATTAAAAAAGGATATAACTTAAAATTTTTTGTTTATATTTTAATTTATTGATTTTTTTAAAAATATTTTAATCTTTATTGATTTTAATTTTTATTTAATGTGTTAATTTATTAAATTAAAATTACATTATAGATATACTTTTTATATTTCAAATACATTATTTATTTTGTATACACTATTTAATTTTTCATTATTTACTATGATTTAAAAAATTGTTGTTTTATTGATTTGACACAAATTTTAAAAAATTTACTTTATTTTTATACATTAAATGATTTTATAAAATTAATATAAATTATTTATAATTATAATTTTAAATTTAAATAAATTAATGAAAAAACTTAAGAGAGAGAGAGAGAGAGAGAGAGAGAGAGTTAATGAGTTGAGAGTTGGGTTTCATCTTTAGGTTTCACAAAACCTATACTAAAAGAGTTTTATTCTCATTTCATTAATCCAAACAAATTATATGAGTTTCATTCTGATTTCTAAAACTCGTACCTTTTAACCAAACACCCCTTTATATAAGTTTCAAACCTATTTCTGATATCTGTATCCATTAACCAAACATCACCTTAATTAATTTAATATGTTAAAATATTTTGCAACATTAGTATTACTTCATGGTAGTTGTGTCTGACCACTTCTCTCGCTAGAATGTTTAAAATATAAATGATTTAATTGAAAACTAAAAAACATAAAAAAAGGGAAGGAAAATTTCATGTGTAGCATATTAACGTTACTTTACCTTAACTTGCCAAGTGGGGCAGCCCATCATATTATGCTTAGTGGTTCAATTTAGTAAAACACCAAATTATTATACGTGACTAAATCTAAAGGATATTTGTCTTTCCATGCTTAGATTAGATGATTGAATACTTGAACCCACATCGTATGCATTTTGATATCATAACTTCTTTAAATTTACTCAATATGATTATTTAGTAAATAATCATAGCACTTCATTTCCTTTATTGAAGAAAACCCTAGGCATGCATCGCAAGTCCCACGCATGATTCACACAGAGTCATGACTCACATCCCACAATCCCACATCGGAAGTTTGAAAAACAGACTTTTGAGGAGCTAGAGAGACGCGTGGACATGCAATCCCGCGGGCTCAGAGCCCGACCCGCAAAGTCACAAACCTGGCTGGAGAGCGTGCCAGCCAGCAGCCCAACATCCCCGAAGGCAAAAACCATAGTGTAGTAGTGAATTTCCTAGTTGTTGGAGCTAATAACAAAGCAAAGACATGTACATTTGCATTCTTTCCTTGGTGGGTGACAAATTTATTATGTTGCAGTAGCTTCTAATTCATAATCAAAATTAAAAAAGCATTAATTGAGATTTAAATTTAACTTTTTGAACAACTATCCTTTCTTCTTGTCAAGTTAATTTCCTATGATCTGATGAGTGGCAAGTAAAGTGGAGCCACAACCGGCCCGATTACAGGTACTCGCAAGAACTATAGTTGGCTAGGCTGTTATGAGCTACAGAGGACTAGCCGTTTCGGCTATCGTAAGGGTTTGGGCTTTATTGTTATAGGGTGCAGTCATGTGGTGGGTTGGTTTGACCTGCTTGTGTTGTTTTGTTTTGTTTGTATGCTTGTGTGTGTGTGTGTGTGTGTGAGAGAGAGAGAGAGAGAGAGAGAGTTTTTAATGTGTGTGTGTGTGAGAGAGAGAGTTTTTTGATATCATAACCCAATTTAGTATGCGCATACCATCGTTATTAATAGGGTTATTAGGGTTTTGCTGCATAAGCATTGAATTGCCCTCAAGGATATTTTTTCTGGAGAATGTGTCTTTTTCTCTCAATCTCTTCTCTCTCATTCAATGCGCATACCATCATCGGAAGTTAATTTTCAAAACCCATTTTTAATTATTTCATGTACTTAGTATGAGAGAGGGAGAGATCATGGGGAGACCGGGGATAATAGGTAACCACCCAATATCCATAATTTAAATTTAAATTACTATTAATTTTGGTAAAATGCACTTACGTGGGTTTACCACCATATAATTTACCCTTTGTAATTCAATCATCTAATCTAAGCATTGAATTAAATCTTCTTCTTTAAATTTAATGTATGTATTTGTTCAGACAAATACTTGTGCCCTCATAGTTCTGAGAGTTTTCACTTTCAAGTCCAACTGATTTTCAATATCGCTAATAAACCTTTTGAAACATTCCAATGCCTTAGATTTGTGCGAGATCATATAGATGTAACCAAAATGCGTATAATCATTTATGAACATAATAAAGTACACAACTCCATTTTGGGCTCTCATGTTCATAAGGCCACAGATATCGGAGTAGACCAATTGCAATAGAGTTCCAGCTCTCATTATCTTGCCAAATGGTTTTCTTGTAATTTTATCAGTTAGGCAAAACTCATATTCGAGCAACTCAACCCTAGTTAATGGGCCTAACAAACCTTACTGCTAACCTATTCATCCTCTCTTATCCTATATATCTAAGTCTATTATACCATACATTCACATCATTAGTAACACAATCAGATTTAAAGGCAATAGAAAAATAACAAGAATAATCATTAGAAGAAATAGTATCCAGTACATACAGTCCATCATAGACAAAACTAGAACAAATTAAAGAACTATCGTAACTAATAAAAACAGTAGAGTTTCTAAAATATAAAGCATATCCCAAGCAATCTAGACAAAGTACAGAAATCAAATTCAGTCGAGTATCCGGAGTATAAAGAACATCATGCAGGTATAAAGTCTAACCACTTCGTAGCTCCGGCTTGCAAGTGCCAATCCCCCTGATGATGACAAATACTTTGTTCTCCACATAAATTCTCCTAGCTTGAGGACTTATTCGGTGAAACTCCATGTACGTGCTCATATCTCGACCTACATGTTCAATGGCTCCTAAGTTTACAATCCATAAAGGAGAGGAATCAATGAGTACCACAGCAGAGGAGACAGTTCAAACCATATAAAGAAGAAAGACATACCATCCACTCGTTACACCCACGAGTGAAATGACCAAGTTTGCCACATATGTAGTAGTTCACTTTGGCCTTATTCAGCTCTTTCTTCATGTACTTTTATACCTTGCTATTATATTTCTCAGATGGTTTTTTCTTGCCTGGATCTCGGGTCATCTTCTCATGCTTCTTTCATTTATGTTTGGTGCCACATGAGCCATTACTCGATTTTGCTGCATAAGCATGACTCGAGTACGGTCTACTCGTTTCCAAGCGCTCCACTTCGAGTTTACTGTGTTTGCTCACATCAACGAAAATACGAATACTTTCGTCATGTGTGAGATAAATTTTCATGGTCTCCCATGAATCATGTAAAAACTGGATCACACCGAGTACCTGAAACTCATTCGAAATGGGCTCACTTGGGTTCCTTAGCTCAGCAATCAAACTCAACATTTGCATCAATGTTGTTTTATTATATGATCAACATTTTTCTTATAAGTGATAAACTCATAAGTTAACATCCTCATCATAGAGCTGAAAGAGTATCATAATGCTCTTTTAGGGCTAACTAAACCGATATAGCCATATAATACTGCTTATTAATCGGGATCATATCATCGTACATACTACTGATCAGGATTGCCTTAGCATGGCTATGCTTCTTTTTTCATGCATGATAGACCTCCTCATCTCATCTTGCTTAAGGTGTGGTACCTTCCCTGGAGTCCACCATCTTATACCTCAGAATCTCAGAAAGATCTTACTTCTCGAGGACAAACTGAATCTTCTAATGCTAAGTGTCGTAGTTGTTACTATTTAGTTTATCCCCCTTATAAACATCTAGAATGATAGTTTTCGAATCAGTCATAGTCTCTGGTATACAGAAAAGAGAAACGTTAGTAACTTATTGATGATTATTCACATATTTTGTGCACCCTCTGAATTTACAAATACGAAATAGTTTGATGTAAACCTCAAAGTGAATGAATGGATCAACGGACCCATCCACCACAACCCGAAGTTAGATCTTACCACCTGTATTTGAATTCAATACACAAAAACCCACAAAACGTCACAAATAATGATGTGGGACCATTAAAATATGGGAAAATCCAATCCGAAGCAGGCAGATGCATTGCTAGGGGCCCCACACTCCATGGGGTGAGCTACCACATGCCTACACACACAAGTAGCATGTTGCTGCACGTGCCAGACATATAGGCACGTTTGTCATGCGCCCTTATGTGCTCGGGTCCCGTCTTGGGTCGGGGATGCTGGTTGAGGGACACGGATTTGAGTTAGATCCGACTTGGACCTGACCCACCATGCGCCTCAGTGCACGTGGCTTACATGCACTCGTGCCCCTAGCTCGTCACATGCCTTAACGTGCATCACGTGCACGCACCTATAGGCCAAGTTGGGTCTTCTTCATCCGCTGGGTCTGTAACCAGATCTCCGCGACCCGACTGCCAAGAAACTCATTTTTGGCCGGTTTTGAATGCCGATTTTGACCAGAATTTGAAATTAAACTTCCTTCATTAATCTTTAACTTGATTTTTAAAGGATTCAAACCCTAATCTTGGTGAATTGAACGTCCTCCATCATTCCCTTCGTGGACATGTCGGAAAGCTCAATTTTTTATGACGGAAACTCACAATTAATACATGAAACATGTAGATGAGAACATCAGGAATACATATAAACTATTTTTATAGATCAATTCGTCCTCTAACATGACAGATCCAAAGTTTGGTGGTTGATGCGGTCAAAAACTTCAACCTGACATTTTTATAGTCTAAACATGCTCCAAAAATTAAATAAAATTTATATTAATGATCCATAGTTCGTTGGTAACATCGTGATATCATCGGATTCACAAAATTGGTTTGTAATCCAAACCCTAAATTTTTACCCTACATATTTTTCATCCCAAAAAATTCTAAGAAATTTTTAAATAAATCTAAATATACTTTGATACTAATATAGGATTTATTCTCAATATGCGGAAGCGTGAAAAATCACGAAATAAATAGATCGAAATTTCGGGATAAATACCTCTATAGGTAGGTTTCTAAAAATTTGTGACTGCAAACTCTCGAACAAAATGCACGATTAAGATAATGATCACGAAATTGAACCATCACCACAATATCACGACATCACAACCCAAAATCCGGTGATCCAAATGACAAGAGAAAATTTTTTACTCGAAATTTTCTTAATATCCTTAATTATTTCTCAGTCTAGAGAATGTATGTGTTTCACTCAATCTATTTTTCCTCAATCAATTCTCAATTACTTCTTAATGTTCTCACTCAACAACATACGTAGTGATACATGTTAATTCAAAACTCAAAATTGAAGATGGTTAACTTACATAGGAGTGTACTAAGAGAGGGAGAGATTTTTGGGGAGATGAGGATAATGTATAATCACTCATTATCTCATAATTCAAAATAATTTGAATAAATTTAAATTCATGGTAAAAATCCCCTTATGGGCATATTTTACCAACACGTTCAAGGAAGGCTTTTTTTAGTGGTTTAAGCAAGACATTATTTAGTAGTTCAACTGACCGAGGATAATGATGGTTTTAAATTAAATTAAATTAAAATTTTGAATTAACTTTAAATTTTAAATAAAATTAGGGTTTTGGATTGAATTGAGTTTACAAATTAATTTGAGAATTTAAATTAAAGTCGGGTTTCAAATCAAATTAAATTAAGATTTGATATTAAATTGGAGGATTTGAATTAAATTAGGGTTTCGAATTTAATTAAAATTTGAATTTAGAAAATGGACCGAAAATAAATTATTGTTTTCAAATAAATTAAGATTCAAAATTTATAGTAAATCTTTTGGTCCTAAATTTTGCATCAAAATCATAATTAGATCTCAAAACTCAACACTTTGATGATGTGACATATACACATTGGTGGATGATGGACCATTTTTGCCATAGCATTATTGTTGTGAGACTATACTAATGCCGTATGACTTACCCAAAAACGTCAAACGAGAAGCATATTGAATTAAAGAAGAAGATTTAATTCCGTAAGAATGGAAAGACAAATATCCTTATTATTATAAAAATATAATATTTAATTAATTTAATGATTAAATATTATTATTTTTAATCAAATTTTTAGATTTTAATTTTATATATAATAAAAAATAAAAAATTTTATTTTTTAAAAATTTAATCCGATTTAAATAATTTAAATATTAAATTCATTCCAACAAAATTTAATAAAAAAATAATAATAAATAAAAAGAACGACTATATATAGCCATCAATGTTTTGTTTGGATCGGAGGTGTCGTGCTCGTGTCTAGAGTTAGGTGGCGTGCAGGGCGAAGTGGGAGTAGTGGTTGTTGAATACGCAATTCGGAGATAACGAAGCTCTCTCTCTCTGTCTCTCTCTCTCTCTCTTGCTCGCTCGCAGAAAATCGAAAATGTTGGTGGGGAGATCAATTCGTTCGCATTTGATTCGGCCAATGATTCAGGTGCGGGTACTGCAGTTTTCATCGGCATCAGCTGCAGCTGTTGAAGCTGAGCGAACCATAAGAGAAGGTCCTCGCCATGATTGGAATCGTCACGAGATTAAGTCCATTTACGACTCTCCTCTTCTCGACCTTCTTTTCCATGGTGTCAGTCTCTCTCTCTCTCCGTTTCCGTTTCCGGTTCTTTTTTTTTTTTTTTGGTAAAATTAATCTTCAATGATAGAAATTCTGAAATCTGTTACTTAGATTAAACGAATTCGACAATTCAGATAGATGAGTTGATTCTTGATTTAGGGATTTTGGTGATTTCCGAGGTCGCATTGTTTTGTTGGTAAACTTGTAGTTGGGCTGCTAACTTCTCTAACGTAGTTACAAAGACCTAGATTGAATAAGCTCTTCAACACTTCCATTGAACACAAAAAAGAGAGAAAAATGAAAAATGGAAAGACAGTAGTAGTTTGTAAATTTGCACTGCAATTAATCTGGCATGCTTTTAGTTGGTGGTTGATAATGGTAGAAACCTCAATCATTGCCACTCAGTTGTGCACTTGTAATTCAATTGGGCACACATTGTAGCCCACAAACCACGCACGTGGAAACTGCAATGATTAAACACTGTGTGATCATTGCCAAGAATTGAACCTTGTATGAATGCACTAGACTAGTTTGCTTGATGATAACAATTTCTTTACTTGGTTATGGTCATGGTTATAACTACAAAATTGTGCACATAAAAGATAATTATGAGAAGTCCTATTGAAAATAAAGGAATCAGTTGCTAATGATTACATTTTCAGATCATGGTTTTAACTGCAAATCCTATGATGCCTATATATATACAAATACATATATATATGTATGTGTGTGTGTGTGTGTATATATACACACATACATAAATGTATATACATATATTTATATACATATATATATATATATATATATATATATATATATTTGATTAATCTAATTAGCGTACGGGTTATTACCAGTGAGTGGGCATTGCTTGTCGTTTTTTTTCTTCCTTCAATATCAGTGCTATTTTATAGTTGTCTTCTTTGATACTAATATTCTGATGCACAACTTGTTAATTTTGATGGGACATTTGTATATTTTAGGCTCAAGTTCATAGACATGCTCAGAACTTTAGGGAAGTGCAGCAGTGTACTCTTCTGTCAATCAAAACAGGCGGATGCAGTGAGGATTGTTCATATTGTCCTCAATCATCCAGATATGACACTGGACTCAAAGCCCAGAAGCTCATGGACAAGGATGCTGTCATTGAGGCAGCAAAGAAGGTGAAATTCCAACATCTTGTGATGCATCCATTGGAGTTTGAGGGCTAATTCCTCAATTACTACTACACATTCTTCGCATGTCTTCATTGGGAATAAGCTTTCAGTTTGGTTAGCTAGGGACTCGTAAATTCATGCACATCTCGTAGTGCTTCTAGTGTAGAACTATAAATTGAGATTCTATGATATGGTTGTGTACCAGATACTATGCATATCTAGGCGGCATGGTTTTTGTTGGCCACAGAATTCTGTTGATTAATTCATGCTTGCATCTAAGTTAAATCACAATAAATGCAAATGAATTTCACATCTCTCTTTGAAAGCATTTTATGTTTCACATTGTACTTTTGCTTTAAGAAACTATTATTACATCACTAAAGGAGACTGACTGAAACCGTTGGAAGATTTAAGTACAATTTGTTCAATTTGAGAGAAATAAGAAGTTTGGGACATGTAACCAATTTATCATGTCACCTGCGATTGAGTTGCATCACATAGTTAATTTCAAATTTCTCACCTTTCCTGAGTGATCTTGCTCTTATGTAATTTTGACAGAAGCACATCCACAAATTTACAGCATCATATACATGTTCAAACAATTCATGCAAGACATATAAGTTCTAGCAGTTGCTTGAGGATTATTGAAAGATATTAGCAAACGATTCCTGGTCAACAATTTTAACTTGACATATCAAAATTGGTTTTTGATAAGTTGTCCATCTTAATGATTGTTTATTATGACTTATGATGCCCTTGTGCTAAAGTCACATTGATTTATGATTTCATGAGACACAAAATTCTATCTTTTTGGCATCACTTGGAATATCAAATAATTTTCAGGCAAGGGAGACTGGCAGCACACGTTTTTGCATGGGTGCTGCATGGAGAGACACTATAGGCAGGAAGACTAACTTCAATCAAATCCTTGAATATGTGAAAGAAATAAGGTAATTCCATTTCTTTAAGAAGTTTAGAAAATTCTTTATCAATAGCGTATCTATTTGCTCTTATTTCATATTAGACTTGTATTCATTTCCTTGCACAGACTTAAGAGTTAAAATATGCTGCGCTTGTGCACGTGTATGCTTGACATGTGTCCTAATCTCATGGCAGTCCACTGTGCTCTATGACCATGGGTTGGAGGGTTTCGGAACTAGATTGCATCTAATTGCTTAGAGAAATTAAAGATGGTAGCACAAAATGAAAAATGTAACTTATGCGCGGTGGTCTAGTGTGAGGCATCTATAGTAGTAATAGTTATAATAATTCTTCACCACTAATATTCGCAATAAAAAATTTTCCTTCTCACATGATAAATTCTTTGAAGATCACTCATGTATTAAGGCAGGTATTTCAGTTTCATTCAAATACTCTAGCAGATAAAGCCATGCTTGCTACAACAACAACAACAATAACTTGGACCTTAATTCCAAATTTTGGGGTAGTTCATTTGTGAGACAAATATAAGAGAAATGAAAAATATATATAGTTATTATTAAAAAAAAAAATTCTATAGAAATTTAAAATGACAAGAGAGGTGGTTTAACTTGTTTGAATTTTTTTATGTCATTCATTTCTATCTAAAGTCATTTGCTCAACTAAAGCCATAGGTATCATATATTTACTGATGACTTGATGCAAGTTTTCAACGGTGTACTCTTACATTTCACTAAATCTCCTATACTTAGATTTTCAGTCCTCTTAATTGGTGCGTCTTTGGGTCTTCGTTGCACATGTCCAAACCGGACGATATTTTTGCATCTTATTCACAATTGAACTGACTTCCAACTTAATACGTATCTCTTCATTTTTTATTTTTTCTAGTTTTACCACATATCCACTTAAACATTCTTATTTCAGTTATAATCATTTTATATTCCTAAATTTGTTTAATGGCCCAACACCCGGTGTCATACAATAGTGTATGTGGTTCTATAAAACTTCTCCTTCAAATGCAATGATATCGTACGATTGCAAAGAACTCCAGATGTCTTTCTCCATTTCATCCAATCCACTAGAATCCTATGATTTATATTCTTGTCTATGTTACCATCGTTTTGAATGATTAAATTAATATATCGAAAACATTCACCTTTTGATACATCATTTCCTTCTAATTTAATCATTCCTTCATCCTTCTCATAGTTGCCATTAAACGTACATCTCATATATTCAGTTTTTTATCGGCTCAATCTAAATCCTGACTTCTAGTGTGGCCCTATATAACTCCAATTTAGGGTTAATACATTTTCTCATTTCATCTACTAACACTATATTATTTACAAAAAGCGTACACCATAGTATTTCATTTTGAATATTTTTTATGATTTCATCTATCATTATTGCAAAAATGATAGAACTTAATACTAAACTTTGGTAAAATGCAATGTTAATCGGTAAGCTATCATTTAAACCCTCATAATTTCTTAAATTAGTTACAGTTCATTCATACATATTTTTTATCAGATTAATATATATCAAGGAGATCCTATTTTTTATTAACGCCCACCACAATACGTTTTTAGGAACCCTATCATATGCTTTTTCTATGTTAATGATTGGGTTAGAAAAATGTATTGGTGCAAAAGATATCACCTCTTCTTTTTTATCCTCCCTGTGAAGAGGTGATTGAGGTGAAGGAAAGTAAGGCTCAAATTCCCGAAAAGTAACGTCCATACTCACAAGGTATTTTCTACTTGGAGGATGATAACACTTATAACCCTTTTGACTGGAGGAGTACCTAGCAAACACACACTTAAGGGCCCTAGGATCTAATTTCCCCACATTCCTCTTAAGGACGAAGCGCACACATCCAAAAACCTTAGAAGGAACAGTATAGGAATTAGTACCTTGCAGAACTTCTAAAGGACTTTTAAAATTCAGTGTTCTTAAGGGCATTCTATTAATAAGGCATGCAGCTGAAAGCACTGTATCCCCCCAATAGATTTTTGGAACATTCATAGTGAACATGAGAGATCTAGCCACTTCTAATAAATGTTTGTTCTTCCTTTCAGAGACTCCATTTTGTGCACTTGTATAAACACAACTAGTTTGATGCAATATACCATAGGAATCGAGATAGACTCGAAAGGCACTGTCCATATATTCCGTACCATTGTCAGTTCTCAAAACTTGAACCTTAGCATTAAATTGTGTACAAATCATGTTATGAAATAATTGAAAACAAGTAAAAACTTGATTCTTTTCTTTCATCAAATAAACCCATGTCATTCTAGTACAACAATCAATAAAGGTAACAAACCATCTATAACCTGACAATGAAACAGTATGTGTAGGGCCCCATACATCAGAATGAATTGTCATGAAAGGAATTGTACTTTTAATATTAACTGAACGATAAGAAGTCCTTGTATGTTTAGCATACTCACAAGCATCACAAACTAAAAAAATCCAAATTGCATTGCTTAAACAAACTAGGATATAATTTCTCCAAAATAGAAAAAGATGGGTGCCCTAATCTTCTATGCCACTGAATTAATTGTTGATTAGTAGACATTGAATCTCCTAATAAGCTTGATTTTGAACAGAAATCAAAGGGTTATTACTTTCCTCTAGCAGATATAAGCCATCTTGCTCTCTACCATAGCCAATCGTTTTCCCTGTTTTCAGTTCCTGAAAGAAACAATAAGAATGATAGAATTCAGCTTTACAGTTGAACTCTTTTGTGAGTTTACTAACAGATAAAAGATTATTTGGTAAACTTGGAATATGAAGGACTGAAGGCAATTTGAGAGAGGAACTACAATTAATGGAACCTTTTCCAGAAATAGAAGATAAAGACCCGTCTGCAATACGGATTTTATCAGAATACGGAGAGTGGGTTAGAAAATTATTGGGACAGCTAGTTATGTGATCTGATGCTCCAGAATCTATGATCCAAGGATTATTATTTTTTGTAAAGTAATTCGCAAGAAATGAAGTATATGAATTGGCAAAATTAGAAGAAGAAGAAGCAGCAGTGGTTGAGTGAGAATCTAACTGGGACAAAAAATGCCTTAAGGTTTGTACCTCTTCATTGGAAAAGCCTCCATTGGTGATCTCGTTGGACGCTGGTGTTTCAACAATTTCAGACATGTTTGCCTGTGGTCTTGGTGACCTTGTATATTTTCCTCCTCGGCTCTTATTTGGTCGACCATGAAGCTTCCAACACCTGTCTTTAGTGTGCCCAGGTTTTCCACAATAATCACACTTCAATTGATCTTTATCTGATGTGTTTGAATCACCGGTTTTCGTTTGTTCATGAGTAGTCTTAGACACCAGGCCGGTTTTCTCTACTAAAACTGTGTGTATCATAGTACTCCTTCTGCTTTCCTTTTGTTGTACATAGGAATATGTTTGCCTTAATGATGGCAAAGGGTCCTTACCAAGTACTTGAACCCATATTTGATCATATTCCATTTTCAACCCAGCAAGGAAATCATATATGCGCTCCTTTTCTACCAATTTCTGAAATTTGGTCGCATCTTCAGGGCAAACAGCCTGAAAATCTTGGTAGTAATCAAGTTCTTGCCATAAACCACTTAATTCAGCAAAATATTAAGCAATAGTCATCTCACCTTGTTTAGTTCCATGTACCTTATTCCGCAATTCATAGTATTGAGAATCGTTGCCCACCTGAGAATAGGTTAAAGATACTGCACTCCAAATTTTATGAACATTGTTAAACAACAAATAACCTTTAGAAATATGGGGCTGCATGGAATTTATAAGCCATGACATAACAAGTGAGTTTTCAGCCTCCCATTGGTTGTAGGTTGAATCTGTAATTGTTGGCTTTGGTTTTTCCCCTGTTACATAGCCCTTCAAGCCACGTGCTTGGATGAACAATAAACACGACCTTGACCAAGAAAGGTAATTTGTACCATCCAGTTTTACTGGACTGATTTGCAAAGAGGGATTATCACCTAAGAGACCAATCTTATTTTCGGTAACAGATCTTTTTCCGTCCGCCATACTTGAAGGAAAAGGCAGAAAAAGAGGCGTCTGTTACTAAGAACCGCTTCTGTAGAATTGAGATGACAATGACCTAAACCCTTGAGAATCCTGTCTGCTAAAGGCAGCCAGACTCTGATACCATGATGTAAATAAGAGAGAAAAAGGAATAAAATTTTTTATTTTGCTTTCACTTACTCATCCTATGAATTTCATGCCATTTATACAATATTTCTAAAATAGGAAGTATGAAATAAAGGCTAAAAATAAGGCTAAAAATAAGAGACTAAATATACGGCCCTAATTTAAGTTATTTATAATTTTACATCCTATAATTTAGGAGATCCCTAATTTAAGTGATTTACAATTTTACATCCTATAATTTAGGAGATTCTACAGCTGTAACAGTATGTGTCAGGATTGTTGTTGATTTCACTCTCTATTAATGTGGCTGGTGTAGCAAATTTCATTTCGAGTTCCTAGTCTGAGCCATCTATTATGTGTCAGAGGGATGGGAATGGAGGTCTGCTGCACCTTGGGCATGATAGAGAAACAGCAAGCACTGGAACTTAAGAAGGCAGGTCTTACAGCTTATAATCATAATCTGGACACCTCAAGGGAATATTATCCGAATATCATTACCACCAGAAGTTATGATGAGCGCCTGCAGACTCTTAAGTTTGTCCGTGAAGCAGGAATCAATGTATGTTCAGGTAATTTGGTATTTCTTTGCAACATTAATTTACCAGTAGTTGGTTGACTCTCAGCGTGCTGTTTCATTATGTTGCTGTTTAGTAGATCTTGGGTTTGTTCCAAGGTGATTATTAATCTCATCAAAATACATATTGTAGAGGACTAACAGTTATACCAATGATAGCATACGGAGCATTCTTGAACTTTAATGCATGGGCATACAGGATTCTTTGAGTGATGCTAGCAATTCTCAATCTGACTTGCATTTGCGTCAAAGTTTGATTTCCTATTTTATCTTTATTTATATACAGATAATCTCAAACAAAGGTAATAGTTCCAAACTAGTTGGTCTTAGTGACTCATGTACAATATTTTGTTTACTACTGTATTTAGGGCAGTTTATGTAGTTGTGTAGTACACATGTAGTTGTATTACTATATATACTTTTTAAATGTTTCAAGTTTGATTCTCTATTAGTTTAATGACCTCAAGAATATAAAATTTTGAGCTCCTCTAATAGCAGTGAGTGAAAATAAATAAATAAATAGATAGATAAATAAATAACCTAGGAATTTGGGGTGGCTTGCATCATTTGTATAGGCTTGTATTGTTTGTGTCTTGCGCGGGCTCATACTCTCAATCATTAGTTAAATTCCAACGAATGGTTTACTCTCATACCTTGTTCCAAGTTAGTTGACAGTATTGTTTGATTCCTTAGGCCAAACTGCATCTCAGTTGGATTGGTTCTTCACCATCTCTAACATGCCAGGCCGCTACTGCTTGCCTTAATACAAGCATGTCTGGGGCTGCTAATAACTTTTGACAATTCTCTCTTCCCACCCCGGTTATTGCCCAGTTTTTGTACCCATCTTTGGGTAATTCCATTCAACCCACTGGAGCCTGGTTCAGAACTTATTTAGAAAATGGGCAATTTCAGTCATTAACTCACTTTTTCCCATTTCAGCTGAGTTCACAAGATATTTCTTGACTCTGGCTGCTTTTGTGCTGATTAGGCATTTCTAATATTACTGAGAGTTTGGGTCCATCTTGCAGATAGAACATAATTTCACTTTCATTATATCCATAACTATTACGAGAAATGAGATAATGTTTCCTGTTCTTTGTAATTATGTATGAAGATGTTTGGTGTTACTAATTACTAATGGACCTGCTGTATTAGAAACAGAAAAAAAAAATTCTTCCTTCAGTCCTTTTCTATTACAAGACTGAGCATGTGCCAATTTGATAACCCTTACCTTGTAGAATTTCCGTTTTCTGAAGTAGGCGTATTAAGCATAAACAGATTTGCTTTCCTGATAGGCTCTGATAGATCAAAGTATCTTCTTAACATAAGTTTACTAGACTAGGAATTCCCGTAATTGCTTGAAGATTTAAGGATGTATCTGGGGTGACTTTGCTCTCTGTCTCAAATTATATGAGCTCATCCTCCAACGATCTAGACACTTTGTCTCATTGGAGAAGTCATTACTTGGGAAAACTATAATGCATAGATTTAGTCATGTTGCTTAATACATTTTTAAAATTCCTTTCCTTGTGTTTGATGCTTCTTGTTCTTTTTTCTCACTCTGATTTTCCTCTATTCTTTCTTCCTCTTCTACTCTGTCATCACTTTTATGAAGCTATATATCCCTGCATTTCTTTTGGGAAATAGTGCTCTGCCTTATGTTAAATGTGTAACATGATGCTGTCCTGTAGAATTTTCTTCTAGAAACGTCTTGGGTACTCGTATATATTGACATGTATATATATATATATATATATATATATATATATATATATATAATGATTTTTTTTTTTTTTTTTTTTTGGGCTTCAATCTCTGACCGGGTTCACAACTAATATATATTTTTGATCTATAGGTGGAATAATTGGGCTTGGGGAAGCAGAGGAGGACAGAGTTGGTCTATTACATACACTTGCAACACTCCCAACGCACCCAGAAAGTGTTCCTATCAATGCTCTGGTTGCGGTAAAAGGAACACCTCTCCAAGACCAGAAGGTATTTCTGACTTCTGTTTGACCACTGAAATTTATTGGAAACTTCTGTTGAATTCAATTTTTCTCCAAGATCGACTCTACAATGTTTTCTTCTTCGCTGGCTTGAATGAAGGGCCATATAGATTATTATCACCCTCCAATTGTTTATCATAGCTTTCAGGAGAGTGAGTACCCTTTTATTGTTTTTGAAAGAGAGTATTATCCTTCTAGTATCAAAGACAAAATTCTTTTGCCACCATCTATGTAGCCTAGTGGCACTCAGTCACCTCTTCCACCATTAGGTGGTTTGCTTCCATGTTTTTTTTTCCCCCCTCCTCAACCGACTCACTCTCTTTTCCTCAGATGGCTTGTTTACGTCCATATACTTCCTGAAATAATTTGTTTCTTCCTCTGCCAGCAATACAATTGCTGTACTAATACACCTCTGGTTCTGTGTTCAGCCGGTGGAAATATGGGAGATGATTCGTATGATAGCCACAGCTCGGATTGTGATGCCAAAAGCAATGGTGAGGTTGTCAGCTGGCAGAGTTCGGTTCTCCATGGTTGAGCAAGCGATGTGCTTCCTTTCTGGCGCGAATTCCATCTTCACCGGCGACAAGCTGTTGACAACTCCTAACAACGATTATGATGCCGATCAACTCATGTTCAAGGTGCTTGGACTGATTCCCAAAGCTCCTAGCTTCTCTGATGATGCATCAAAACCTTTCGAAGCAGAAAACTGTGAGGCTGCTTCTGCATCAGGCTAATTTTTAAACAACTTGGATTTTTTAAAAATGAAAACCAGTGGTCCTAGTTTAAATTGCTCGCTACATAGTAAATGAGTTGATTTGAATATAAATGAATCCCATTAGAAATATCCCCAAGGGAAAGGATTTGATCCTTACTATTTTTCTCCCATTTATATATGTCTTCCAAGCCCTGATGTTGGAATAATAATGTGCTGTTCTTTTTTGATTTGATGTATTATGGTCGGTAACAACTTAAAATTATGGAATTTAGGGTAAAAATATGAAAAGGATCCTCTGGGAACAAAAGCCTATGTAACAATTTCAATGCTCTACCTTAAACCACTTCGCTATCTCTCTTACATGATGATTATGACTCGGATCCATATGAATAGCGAGTCGCTCATAATTCAATCTGAATAAACTATATAAATAGAAAAATTTTTATCAATTAAAATTTCTAACTAAATTGCGCACGTGTACACACACACACATATAGACCGTCTTTTAGGGACAGCACAAGTGATAGAATCTCTCAATTTCTATTCTCTCTTCCCGTATCGATCTGGCTTAATTACATATCTTTGTACCACAATATATATATATAAACCTATTCATGTTTGTTAAAGCAAGTAGCCCTTCTGTTTTTGAAAAGTAAATGGGATAAGCAAAATGAATTAGAGTGAATCAACATATGGGGCTTTATATTTTTCAGACTATAATCATTGGTACCTTCAAATTTCAATTTCTCACCTTAAAGACTATAGATCTATTAAATCAGCACAGGAGCCCTTGATTACTTTTAGTGTCCATTATTGTATTTTCTAGCTCATATAATACCTCAGAAAAATTGAGCATTCAAGTCCACTTCTCTTGTTTGGAAATTCTTAGGAGTTGGGAATCCTTCAGCTCTGGTTGAAAGAAACAAACCCTAGAACTGTTAGACATATCACAAACAAAGCCTCAGATGCCAACAAACTGTTTAGAGAGATTTATCTTGTTTGTCCCAAATCAAAACATCGCGCTTCGAAGCATCAAAGTTTATTCACAAATTTATTTCATTATTGCTAAACAATTTTTTAAAATATTAAAAAAATTTCCATTATCAGTACAGCACCCAAAGAGATCAAAACTATTGAACTGACACCTTGCTAAAAAACTTTCCTTCAACTGATTGAATTGGCCAGCATGTACAACTTGGTTATGCACCAGACACAAAAGCAACTAACATAAAAATGGGTGAGATCCATCATGACATGTGAGATCACACACCTTTTGTCCTCAAATAGTAATCACCAAAGCTCAAGTATACATGCTACTTCTACTGCAGGCTGATCTTTGATACAATCAACCTTGATCTGCAGAGGACAAATAGGAAAAGGCTCAGTTTTTTTTTTTTAAATAATTATTTTTAAATCACAAGGGAAATAGATGGGCATAAATAGTTTAGGGGCAGTTGCTTGAGCAAACAAGGAGAGTTGGTAGGTAAAATCGCACTTTGCCATTTCCAAGTTGAAATTCAGATTTCAGGTTAGCATGGTCCCTTGAAAGCAAAGAAGTCTGCAATCTTTTGGCAAACTCCGTGTTGCCTGCAGAGATGCAAAAGATTTCATGAGCACACTCAGAAGTTGCTTGCTGTAAACCAGCCATAAGGTGTCAAAAGTGTTCAGCAAAGCCGTAAAGGCAACCTGCATATAATGAAAGGATAGCATCTGAACTGAACATCAGTGCTGGTCTTGACACAATGATGACAAATGACATGTTTGAAATGCCATGAAATGTCTCCTCACAGAAAACAACCTGCAAAGTTATGCAACTCCAGCAGCTTAGCAAACAGAGACAAATAGAAACAAGAAAAGTAATCATAGTTTAGAATTGTAATAATAATACAAGTAATCCCGTTTTGCAACTAGAAGAGGAAGCTGTAGGAAGAGATGATATCCCATTTAATGATATAACAATTGGACAATTATTTGCATTTATAAAAAAGAAAGGATTATTTTTATATTCAGAAATAAAATTACAATCAAAATACGGAGAAAAGGGAAAAACCCAAAAAGAATTAAGTTGCTTTTGTGAAACTTTTGGAATGAAAAAAATACAAGCACCATCATATAAAAATAAAAAATATAAAAAACAACATAAAAATTTTGAATCAGAAAGAAAGAAGAAGAAAATATTATAGACAATCAAAGAGAAATAAACGAAAATTTAATAAAATAATATGTTGGAAATGGGGAAAAGGACATAAGGCAAACAAATGTTATGTTAAGAAAAAAAATAAATGAAATAAAAGATGAAAATTTGAGAAATGAAGAACTCATGAATTTATTAGTAAAAGAAAAGGAAGATATTTCTAGTAATAGTTTTGAAGAAGAATCTGATTCTGAAATAGAAAACCTTGAAGAATTTTTATGTTTCAATGATTCAACCATAGAAGAAGAAGAAATAAAAGATAAAACATCTCTTATATGTTTTAAAAATATAAATGTATTATCAAAAGATAGAAAAGAAGAGTTATTTAATATGATTATAACAATAGAAGAATTAGAGATAAGGAATGAACTTTTAAATAAATTAAACGATTTAATAATAGATGAGGAAAAGAAATTTAAACAAAAAATACAAGAACCTTTTAGTTTAACTAGAATATTTGAAAAAATGCCACAAGAAAATCTTATACAACAAATAAATACAAAGGAATTACAAAAAGAAATAGAAAAATTAAAAAATCAAGTAAAAGAATTAAGAATAGAATTAAACTTATTAAAAGAAAAAAGTCTAGAATTTGAAGTAAAAAATACATTTTATGAAGGAGAAAGCTCTAAACAAGAATTACAAATCATAGAATTAGCAAAAACATAGATAAAAAAAAATATTTACAAATAATAGAAGAGTTATGTTTCAAAAATGGAATATAGAAATTAATTTAGTAGTCAATCAAAATTTATCAATAATATGTACGACATTAGCAGATTCAGAGACAGATTTTAATTGTTTACGACAAGGAATAGTACCTACAAAATATTATCAAAAAACTAGAGAAAAATTATTAACAGCAAACTCAACATCTTTACATGCAGAATATAAATTAATAGATACTTATATATGTAATAAAAATTACTATTTATGATAATAGAAGATTTAACAAATGATAGGATTTTAGAAACTCCTTTTCTTACTCAAATATATCCTTTTAAGATTGATAAGGACAGAATTTATATCAATATAATAGGAGAATAAATAAAATTTAATTTTGTAACACCAGTAAAATAAAAAGAAATACAATTGTTACAAGAAAACTCAACATATAAGAAAATAAATAACATTAATAGAATACAAAACCATATTTCTCATCTAAAGGACAAAATAAAATATGTTAGAATAGAACAACAACTCCAAAAGAAGAAATAAAAATAAAAATTATAAATTTAGAAAATCAAATAAAAAACGAAGTTTGTACTGACCTTCCAAATGCTTTTTGAAAAAGAAAGAAACATATAATTAATTTATCATATGAAAAAGATTTTGATGAAAAGAATATTCCAACAAAAATTAGACTAATACAAATGAATACTGAATATTTAAAAATTTGTAAGAAAAAAATTTAATCTTTATTAGATAAAAAATTAATAAGACTTTCGAAATCTCCATAGAATTATACAGCTTTTTATGTAATGAACGCTGCTGAAAAAGAAAGAGGTGTACTTATATTAGTAATAAATTATAAACCACCTAACAAAGTTTTACAATGGATTAGATACCCTATTCCAAATAAAAAGGATTTATTAAATAGATTATAGGATGTAAAAATATTTTCAAAATTTGATATGAAATCTGGATATTGAAAAATTCAAATCAGTGAAAAAGATAAATACAAAAAGGCATTTATAGTTCCATTCGAACATTATGAATGGAATGTTATACCATTTGGTCTCAAAAATACTACATCAGAATTTCAAAACAAAATAAATGACGATTTTAATCCATATTACAAATTTATAATAGTTAATATAGATAATTTATTAATATTTTCTAAAAAAATTGATCAACATTTTAAATATTTACAAGCATTTATTAAAATAGTAAAACAAAATGAATTAGTTTTATCAGCTCCAAAAATGAAATTATTTCAAACTGAAATTAGATTTTTAGGCCATGTTACATATAAATCAACAATAAAATCAATAACAAGAGCATTAGAATTCTCAGAAAAATTTCTAAATAAAATTAAAGATAAAAATCAATTACAAAGATTTTTAAAATGTTTAAATTATGTTAGTGATTACTTTCCCAAATTAAAACAATATTGTGCAATATTATATCATAGATTACAAAAGAATCCAAAACTCTGGACAGAAAAACACACAAAACTTGTAAAAGAATTAAAACAAAAGGTTCAAACCCTACCATACCTAGGAATACCCCATCATTTAGCTTTCGTGATTGTAGAAACAGATGCCTCACAATTAGGGTATGGAGGAATTCTTAAGCAAATGTTAGGTGAAGGAAAATCAAAACAATTAGTTAGATTTCATTCAGAAATTTGAATAGGATCTCAACAAAATTATTCTACTATTAAAAAAGTAATTTTATCTATAGTTAAATGTATTTCAAAATTTCAAAATGATTTTTTCAACAAAAAGTTTTTATTAAGAATTGATTATAAATCTGTAAAAGAAGTTTTAGAAAAAGAAGTCAAAAATATTGTTTCAAAATAGATTTTTACAATATGGCAAGTTATACTATCCTCTCTTGATTTAAATATATAAAAGGTATTAACAATTATTTACCAAATTTTCTTATAAGAGTTTTTTCACGAGAGAAAAATTTATATTTGTCTCAGGAAATACACTCCAAAATACTTCCTCAAATTTCAAAAGATTATGACATGAGTGTTACTACAATTCAACCTTATCAACCCCTCCAAAATATCACACCAGTTTTAAATGTCTCTACTTACAATCAATTTGAACCTCTACAACAACATCCATCTCTGTTATATGTTCAAACTATCGAAAGTTCAAAAGCTGTTCCAAGGAGAAACATCATCAACAGCCATTTCAAGTCAAAATTTCAATTATATTTCAAAACCTTTTGCTGAACCCCTTTGTTTGACAAAATTCAAAGAAGCTTTAGATCCAAAATCTTTAATGACCTCTCTCAACAAAATATTTCCCACAAATTTTTATTGGTTTTTTGATAATGTTCGTAGAACTCAACGATTTTATGAGTTTATTTTAATAAATACTCAATCTGTTAAAATTACTCGTAACAAAGACCCATCTAGAAAAATTTCTATCAAAAAAGTTCTCTCTCAAAAAGACTAGATTGATCCCTCTATGAAAAAGAATTTTCTCAAAGCTTTGTTCCAAAAGAATATACATATCACGACTACAAAATGACTTGGTATAAAGCATTCTTTGTTAGACCTTTCTATCACTCTTGGTTCTTTACTTTCCATTATTCTTGCTCAAAAAAATTCCCAATACAGAATGGTATTGTGGATTCAATCAACAAATTTTATGATACTTTTAAGAGATAATGATGAAAATTTTGATCAGATTTCAAATCTCAAAAGAATGATAAGTTTAGGCAACTAAAAAGCATAATTCAATAATTCAAGACAGGTGGCTGACATAATTAAAGGTTACTTTTTACAAAAGCATCTTTTCAAAAAAGCATGTGGCCAACAGGATCAAAAGCTATCTTCAATGATGCAAAATTCAAAACTTTGTAAATTCTAGTGTAATATTACCCCTATATAAGTCTGTTTGCTTCAGTTAGAAGACACGAGTTTTTTAGCCTTCTCTACTCTCTTGTAAAGCCTCTCTGTAAAATTTCTGGTGTGCTTCTATAATAAAGTTTGAAGACTATTTTGTAAAGTTTCCTGGGGCTGTTGGTGCATGGTATTACTGTAAAGGTTTTCTACCAAGTACACTATAGAAGACAACATTCCAATGGCATAAACTGAATCTCCAGTAACTTTGAGAACTGAGTTTTACTTCTGCAAGTTGTTGGCACTACAATGCACTCGAGTCCCAAAAAAATGCCAACAAGCACATACTTGAACCATTTTCCTTTAGCACCCGCATAGGTATGTAGAAGTAACTTTTGAGATATAATCACAAACTAATTATCTAGCATAACTTTTAACATCATAGTTGTCAATAAACAACTGTTATATTCACAACAGAAAAAGGGCCCATTGTGACATCTACAACTAGCACGCCTACCACACATCCATGTTGTATGGAGGTCATAGGACAACGCTTTGAACAAAAGTAATCTTGGCAACCCAAACAAGCACTCAATTGCAGCTATCATGTGGGTAGAGCTTCTACTTTAAGCAATGGTAACTGCAAGTTTTATCTTCTACTGGTAACAAGTATTATTACACAACTCTGATATATACACATAATTTAGTAACTGCCATGCTTTCAGCATGAAGCTACTAACACGAACATAAATATAACAGTTCATGATTGTTCTTCTAGCTTATGAGCCTGACCTGTACCGCATTGATGATTTTCCCATCAGCATTCTTAACATCGCAGCAGAGGGTGAACCTTGATGCAATGGTGGAGTTGCCCCTTTGGTGATCTCGAGATCTTGGGTTTGAGACGTGGAAACAATCTCTTTACAAAAATATAAAGGAAGGCTGCGTACATATACACTCACCCTTCCCTTACCCCCACACTAAGCCGGGAAACACTTTATGCACCAGGTGAGCCCTTTTTTATCCTTAACATAGCAGCCCTTGAAATCAGAAATTTTTTTCAGTAAAGCAACCATCATCACCAACAGCAACAATAAGATTTTCCCCCTGCCAAACCCACCATTCAACAAACAAATGGAATCAAGCTCTAATATAAGACATTATCAGGCCTTCTCAAGCATTCACCAATTGCCACGATAGGAAAACAAAAAATTAAAAAAACAAAAAAGAAGGCCAAAATCACATAACACCTATTTAGTGACATGGAATTAAATTTATGAAACTGGAATCTGTATACTCTTATTCATTGTATGAAACTAGAAAACTTAGAATTAAGAGAGGAAGGAGCAATAAGAACTCCTGAAAGGAGGAGGAAAATGGAAAAAAGCCCTATTTTCAGGAGGGGCGTTGGCATTAGATCCATGACAGATTTCAAGGAGGCACTGCAAGGAAAATGGTTGTGAAGGTCTCTAGTGGAGCATAAACTCTCTTTGGTGAGAGGTGATTGTAGCTAAGTAGGAATCAATTCGTGAAAGTCCAGGAAGGCTGTTGACCGTTGTGAGGTCGCTAAACCATATTAGGAGAGGGTGGGTAGGAGGTGAAATTGGATCCTGGCAAGGAATATACCATGGTTTGGATGGGCTTGCCAACTGGAACTTCTGAGGCTTAAGGTTACTATCATCTGCTGTAATCAAACAGTAAGGAAGAGGAGAGATTCTTTTTCCTTGTTAGTTCATTTGGAATTCCTTCAATGTCTAGGAGTTGTTCTTTTCACCTTATCAAGGCACTGCTAGGAAAATGGTTGCGAAAGTTTTTAGTTGAGCGTAATTCGCTTTGCAGAGGTGGGTTGTAGCCAAATACAGGACAATGCAAATGTTAGGACAAATAGCTTGGAAGGGCCTTCTATGTTTGCCAAAAAAGAGAAAAAAGAAATTACTTCTGAAGGTAAGCAAGACATGCTTAGAGGAACATATGTAAAAAGAGTTCTAAGCAAGATAGCTTAAAGAATTGCACTGATGGTAGAAGATGCATAACATGCCTAGAGAAACAAAAGCAAAAAAAATCATCCCATGATATAGACATATACGAATAATTGGAGAAAGAGAAACTAGAACCAGCACAAAGAAGACATTTCAAAATGAAAATGAGCAACTGTAAGGAGGTGGGGGTAGAACGAACAAGGAGAAAACCAAGACAAACAAAAGAAATGGCCCCTGAAAACAAAGAAAATAAGTACAAAAAGGAATCCATAGGTATATTATATTTACAGCAACATCCAAAAACCTTCCGGGGAAAAAAAAATATAAACATATATGCATGTATATTGTTACTCCAACTATCTAGAAGAACAGAACAAGGGGGAAAGAAGTCCTTGCCTAAAGCCAAATAGTTCACATAAAAACAGAAGGTTGGAACCAGTAAGAACAGAAGCTAGCACCTAGCAGAAAAGACATGACCTTGTTTATAATTTGGTTCTCAAGACAAACTCGGTAATCGTCTTCACCAAATGCAGGAGCACGGTCAACAATACCAGTTCCACTATCATCGGTCACGTAGTTGTCCGCAAAAACTCTAAAAGCCACCTCAGAGAACTCGACAAAGTAATTGAACAAAGGTTGATACCTGCAGAAAATATTTTTGACTAAAAATTGCCACAAGTTGCCAAAGAGAAATGATTGCTTTGAAAAGAAATCAGACATGATCTATGGAGGAGAGAAGCACAAATCACAACTACAAGCAAAACTCATCATCATTAGGAAGTATTACGATTGAAGAGTAACAAAAAACTTGAAGCAACGCAGTCATACTCTTAGCTTCAGACATGGGTTTTCGTTGATTCCAACCTAACAAGCATAGAAATGGATTTGGGTATCTGACAGAAGACAAACTAGGAATACAACAAATTTTGCAAAAACTAGCATGAGATATGGCCACAATACAGGTTTACAGTAATTATATTAGAATACATATAGTCAAAAAATTTACAATTTTGTTAGATAATTTTTACTCATAAATAGCAAATATTAACTTTAATATTTGAAATTGAGAACGACTAGTAGGGTTTCTTTGGTTTCACCATTCACATTTTGAAATCCCAATGAGAAAATAAAATAATTACATGTTCTATTAATGAATATAATTCTCACAAAGAATCCACATGAAGTATATCTAAAACATCTCACAAGTATTTGGCACATTAAATGATATTGAGAAATGGACACACCATGTGGAATATCCAATATTTTGATGTATTCATGCTTTCTAGGTTTAAACCTTTAATTGTTGGAGATTACACGCATGGTGCATGCCCTTAGGTAAAAATCCAAGGAAGAAAAAAAAAAATTACTTAAGACAACCCTTTGGTGATCGACATGCAAGACAAAGTGGGGGAAAGAAAAAAAAAATGCAAAAGAATTAATCTAGTTCCATGGTAGCAACATAAGCAGAATCATTAATTACATAATTGGTGCTTTTAATCAACAAACCATACCAACTAGTTGGTAACACTTTACAATTACATTGTTTTTATAGTAAAGATGGTAAAATATATTTTTACAAAAGAGACTACATCCTCAAAGGACATAAAAGACCAAGGCAAAAACTAAAACACGGAGTTCAGAACCAAAAACCAACAACATTAGGGAAGGGGTCACTTGGAGTTGTTAGAAGTCCTCCTATAGCTATTGACGCACACCAACCAAGAAATAGTTGAAATGATCAATCTAATGGGCTATTCATGTACAAGATTCCATGCCCCTCCATGCTCATATGCATAACTCACAATTATACATTCTGATCTGAACCTAATCGTCATGAAGACAGAGGAGCACTATCTTCCATGAAGCACAAACATTCAATAGGTGTTAAAGTTATGGCACTTATATTTTATATAAATTCGTTGTTGCATTATACTATCAACCAGTAAACTTAAATCTAATATACTCAACTTGAAAATTATTCATCGACAATTAAAATTTCTATACAATTTACAATTAATAACTCTAATCAATTAATATCAACTCTTCACATTAACTATAGCAAGACAAGTAGACCAGAGACAGTGGAACCTAAGATATAACTGCGTAAGCAATCTACACAACTCAATATAACTACTACCAACTTCTAAGACATTTCTTCATATGAAAAAGGAAAATCACAAAACGCATTTAAGCACGTTATATAAGCACAAAATGAAATTGTTGACATAGGAAGAAACTTCAATATAATAAGCACATAAAAGTCAGCAAAAACCTACCGTGGAAAAGAATATGACACCAAAATTATTACTAAAAAAAAAGAAAAGAAAAAGAAAACCCCTCCATCTGAAAGAGAGACAGAGATGGAAACAGGTCTGCTGTTCAAGATTCTCAGCTCGAAAGATGGAATCTTTATGGATGTAACTTTCTTCTTAATAGGTGACCAAAGAGGATATTTGAATCTTGGCCAACCATTAAGTTAGGGCTCAATTACCACAAATGTGGTTGCTGCAGTAGCCTTTTATAAGGTTGCATAAGACAGATCAAAGTTTTAACTTTTAGATCAATGATTCTATAATCTTTTGCACACAGTGAACAGGTAGTGCTCGACCAACCCAAGCCCAACTGAGTTTTCATTTGGAGTCTCAAGTTGGCTGGCAATTATCGGAGGGGATGCCTCCATCAATGTTATCATAGCCAAGGGCTAGCCAAGATTAGGGTTAGGGTTTCCAACCCAAAGTGAATCAGGATTGGACTCAGGTTCTTATTGTGAGCAATCTACATAACCCAAACCTGCATATTATGTGGATATCACATATTATGTCAATATCTTACAATATATATATATATATATATATGGACATGTATCATGTTTAAGGTTAATGAATTAACATCAGATCCATATATCATTTACCATATAATGTATTTTAAGAAGGTTAAAAATATGGCAGCACTAATTTATTTAACCATACAGAGTGTCATTTAGTAGTAGATATCTGACCTACTGCACTAACATGGAATAACTAATACAACAAAAAAGGAAAGAAATAACTTACTTTAATGCAACCAATGCATCCCCACAGACTTTATCCAATAACTCATAATCAGTATCAAGAGGGTTTTTGGCTTATTTGCAGTTTTAGGACCAGAAGAAGATCCATGAGGCACACCTGCTTTAGGTTTTTCGATAGGAAGCTCTGACAACCGAGATTCTGCAACAATGTAAACTGAATTGCTTGACTTTCTCCGCACCTGTTTGTCACAATAATTTTGAGTTAGCTATGCATGACAAGATTGCAATAGCTAAGCTGCTACAAATTAAATTAGATAGAATGGCATAACCTAGTTCAAATTACTAATTGCGTAAGAATGACAGGAGACTCAACTCAACTGAGCCTTTTTCCCAACAAAGTTGGCATCCACTAAAAGAATGACATGCAATAAGATTAATTCCCTGGCACTCATCCAAAAACATAAGTACAGGAGCCCCTATCTATGGTCAATCCAGCATCGCCTCTATAAAGAGGAAAAAGAATTAAGGTCCACAGATAACTTGCAATAGTTGCCAAGAAAAGCAGATAACAGTGATTGTATACATTATGAATGAAGCAGAAAATTATATAAAATTCTTCTAACCCCTTTATGTAACAAAAAAGATGTGGGCTTTGTAACAATGAGTTGGAATCCTTGGATCATCTGTTGCTTCATTGCTGTAGGACTTGTTCCTTATGGTCAAAGATTCCTCTCTCCATCACATTCAATGGATAACTTCAAAAGCACGAGGTGAAATATGAGTTTGGAGCGAAATAACAGTTTGTACAGCAAAAAGAAGAGTCCTCAGGTTGATTCCCTGAGTTAATGTTGAGGTTGGTTGAGAGGAAGAGTGCTTGCTTAATTTTGCTGAGAAATTTCTTAAACACCTGCCTTTTTGCTCTTCCTTTAAGACTTTTGAATCTTTTATAGAGATTAATTTACAGAGTCTTTGGCTACATAGCTTTTTGGGCCTAGCACTTTCTTCATCATCGTACTATTTTGTATTATCTCATTTTTTGTGAATAATATTTTTTTGACAATATAGATATGTGTAAATATAACAAAGACCAAAAACACAAATAACTCCTAAATTATGGACCTAGTTTTAGATACCCCCCTCGACTTTTATTACAATTAATTATTTTCAAAAATATTTGACAATTTTTAATATGGACCCTAAGTAGATGATGTTACAGTATTGTATCCGGTTTCCTCCTCAATTTTTCACAATAAACATGAATGTAGACTCTAACTAATATACTTGAATCACTTCACTCTTCTTTTCACTTTCTTAAATAAACTTTATAAAATTTCTGATAATAACTAATATTTTCCGCTAAGCTATTTTAGGTTCTGACTTCTCTAACATCAAATGATAATTTTCAACAATATTGACTCTTCCAAGTAAAATTTTTAAAGAATTTCCATACTTAATCTTCAAGTAAATCTTTCCCTTTTCCACCTCATATTCCATTTATATTTAGAATGTGCTCTTTCTGGTCAGAGACAAACACATGGGTTAATAAGATGCCTTGCACATGTCATATAAGTGAAAGGAATAATCCTAATTCCTTCCACTCATGGGGTTCCTTCACTTATGGGGTTGTCAGATTTTTATTTTAAAAATTTTGGATGCTAATCGACTGCAACAAAAATTTGAGGGTTTTTTGAAATAACTCTAAATCCAGGGGACTATTTGTCATTTGACCTATTAAAAAAATAATATCAAAATTTGAAGTTAATCGTTTCACAAAACCCAATCCTTTCATTGCGGTAAACTTGATCATTTTAAAAAAAATAGTAAAAAGAATATGATTTTCCATCAGCAGCAATGTAAAATATATTGATATATAGCATTTTCATTGCAATTAAGATATTGTTATTGAATATTTATTTTACACTGTTAGGGGTCAATTAGTGCCTTTAACAACCCCAATCACTATATGATGCCAATGGCAGCATTTAGAAGCAATTTTAACAATCAAATGACTTGGCATAAACATATTGAGTTCAGACCGCCAATTTTAGTCATCTGGTACACTATAATACCACATTTTGGAGAGCACGATTTGGATCGCAGATTTCGACCCACTATCTATTTTGCAAAGTAGCTAAAATGATGACAAATAAAACTTGGGCCTAGTCTGGAAATCTAAGACTGATATATGCATTAGTTTCCAGTGGCTTCCAAAGGAGACAATGCTGACACACAGCTTATGCATTTCAATAGAGTGTTGTGACTTGCTCCAAACAATATGATTAAGCATAGCAGTGTAACAAAGAATGAGCATATCAAAGATGGATTTTGAATTTCACCAAGCATTTGCACCCCATCAAAGCTTTCTTGAATGAGTTGACCACTGAATCCCACCCAGCCCATTCTTTCTATTAGGCATAAGGATATAATCCCCAACTAAGAGATAATGAAGCTACCCAATCTACACAGCTGGATGGCAGCCAAAATTTCCTCATTCACCGTCTCCAACTGAGATCAAAAAATTAAAATAACAAAAAAAAAAAAAAAAATTCTACCTGACAATTTAACTGCAAAACTGCCTCAAAGCATAAGAGAATGTTTTTGAATTGTTTTGCTTTTTATTTTCTCTAAGGATCTTTTTTGACCTTAGGAGTTTGACACACTCTTTCCTACATCTAATATTATTCTTCTTTTTTCTAACTAAAAAAAAAAAGTTTCCCTGTTGCACAAAAATAGTGTGTCTCATTAGCAACTAAACTCACTGTTATCCTTGCATCCGCCAAACAAAAGATTCCCAATAAAAACCCATTCAATTCCTAAAGCCCATTGGCCATAGAAAGTTTTCTACCTAACATTTCCTCAAAGCATAAGAGAATGTATTTGAATTGTTTTGTTTTTTATTTTCTCTAAAGATCTTTTTGGACCTTAGGAGTTTGGCACACTTTTTCCTACTTCTAAATATTATTCTTCTTTTTTCTATCCAAAAAAATATAAAAGTTTCCCTGTTGCACAAAAATAGTGTCTCATTAGCAACTAAACTCACTGTTATCCTTGCATCCACCAAACCAAAGATTCCCAATAAAAACCCATTCAATTCCTAAAGCTCATTGGCCCTAGAAAGTGTTCTACTTAACATTTCCATCACCAAGATGAAGAGGAACATGAGGACAAAGTTGCATATCAATGGCTTCTGTAGGAATAAAATAAGTGCTAAAGAGCCACTAACCAAATAAAAGGAAAGACAAAGACATCCATGTATTGAAACACCTCCCCTCGTTCTACAACATCTTTATCGAACTTGTAACACAAAATTGGCAAAGATGACAACTTCTGCTTATCACGGGAAATTTCTTTCCCTCAAGAGACATCCACAACATCATAAGCTATCAACAACTCAACACCTCTTCAGAATGGCATTCTGAAATTTGCCCTAACTGGTCCAAGCCAACCGGCTTTAACCTTCTAGCCAACACTAGGGAAGAAGTTGTATGTGCCATCATCGAAAGAAGAAGCTATTGTTATAAACGAAAATAAATTTCTGAAATTTTCCCTAATCCTTCCAAGCCAACTAGCTTTAACTTTCTTTCTTTGCTAGGAGGTCAAAATGACCTTAAATTAAGTTTTAACATTTCAAAAGTGATAAGATAGACTTCTAATATCAATTAAGTCGTCTCACTTCATAATGTTTATTAAGAAATACATAAATACAAAATGATATCCATCGTATTACGAAATACAAAAAGAACACTTAAAATACATTAACAATCAAACATTATTGCTTTGGGTCGGACAATGTCTTCGATTATGCCCCTGTCTGCCACAAAATCCACACTTCATTTGCCTCGTGCATCTCCTCCTATTGTGACCCTCTGCACTACAACTCCCACATGATGTCCGCGATGATGATTCTCGAAGATTCATATCATTGTGAAATCGAGATGATTTAGGCCTTCCTTTTTCACGTCGAAGTGATACATCGGGAATGACAGTTGGGTACGAACCCACAGGCCAATCCGAATGGTCTCCCACAGGTAACAAATGATGTTCATAAACCCTAAGTTGGTGTTCCCATGTCATCCATTTCCCAACGACCGTATGTACATCAATCATCATCCGTGTTAGTGCAGCAACTGCATGAGAACAAGGAATTCGATATGTTTGCCATTTCCCGCATGTGCAACGCTCATTTTTCACGTCTACAATTTGTTTATTACCTCCCTTGTGGCCATACTGTGTTTGTCTATGGCTTGTTTTTATCTCAAAAATACCATGCTCCGTGCCAGAAGAGACAATCGTATGGAGGTTAGTCGTGCTCATCCATCTCCCTAGCATGGCTGAGACATACTTTGTATACCGCTCTCCTCTTGCCATTCCCGCTCTCACCTCATCCAGTCGAGTTTCAAAGTAATTCACCGAATTATAAAAAGTCTTAAGCACCAAGGCAGAAACAGGTAAATTCTTTGCACCCTTTAATACGGTATTATAAATTTCACTTATATTTGTCGTTATATACCCAAAACGAAAGCCACCATCGTGTAAGAGAGTCCATTGTTCAGGGGCAATATTTGCAAAATAATCGGGAGCATCTTTTTCTATCTCCTTCATTCTCGCCATGTATAGCTCAAATTTCTTACATTGTGGTTGTAATGCAGTAATGATTGCAACTCTCTTACAAGCTTGATTTTTGTGGTGCGTGTTGAAGTTGTTAACAACATGATGCATGCAAAATCGCCACACAACATTCGGAGATGACCATCCAAATTCTGGACGATCAACTGTTGGCCTTATCCCTTCATGCCGATCTGAAATTAAGCAAATCGGACCCTCTCTATTTCCAACAACATGCTCTCGCACACAGCTTAAAAACCACGACCACGAAACAAATGATTCTCCATCAACCAACCCGAATACCAATGGGACAATGTGAATAGCGCCGTCCATACTGCATGCAATCAGCAACTTATGCTTGTACTTCCCATAGAGATGAATCATATCTACACTGATCAATGGCCTACAACTCTTAAAAGCCATGATATTAGGACCAAATGCCCAAAACACAACTTCAAATACCCTTTCACCATTTGCATTTGGCGAACTCAACTTCCAAGCAACTCGTGTTCCTGGATTCCTTTGCACTATTGCATCCAACAGCCGAGATAGTTGTTTGTAAAAATCATCCCAATCCCCGTATACCATCTTTATAGCCTTTTTCTTCGCTGTCCAAACTCTTCTACGGGAAACTTTATATGTGGTTTTCTCTGTTGTAACAGTTTGAAGGAAAGAAACTTTGACACTGGGATCTTCTCTTACATAATTAAGAAAATGTTAGGTCATTAAATTTGAATCCAGCTGCCTATGATCCTGTGTCAAACCAGCATTCACACATGTGTGCGGTCCGTCAAGAATAGTAATCACAAAAGCACCAACAAGTCTTGTCTTACAAGCACGCAACCTTCACTTACAACCTTCATCCCTTTGAGTACATATTGCTGTCCAAAGTGTAGATATTGATCTCCCAACATGAAATTGATAGTGATGTTGCACATGGTGCATTTTGACAGCATGAATAAGTTGTTCCTTCGATTCAAGCCTCATCCCCTTTTTCAATTCATCGTTAGAACTCCAATTATCACCTGTCAATCTACTATCTTTCTCAAAAATCACAAAACCATCACCTCCAGGTGCAGTGGTCATGAAAGGGATTGAGTTGTCTATTCGGCCAAAGACATTACCATAACCACCACCTCCGGGCGCAGGGGCCAAGGAGGACCCGGTCATTAACTCGTTGGCATCACCACCACCACCACCACCTTCTTCATCATCATCCTCTTCTTCCGCCTCTTCTTCCATCATTTCTTCCTCATCAACATTGTTATCCACTTCTACGAGAGTAAGATCCACTCGAGATTCAATGTGTGGATAATCATCCGTATAATCACAATTTTGTTGCAAAGACATTCCACTATCGTAAGATTTTATGTACAACTCATGAGTGGAACTCACTCCCATACTCACCGCAAACTCCGTCAAATTAAAAACATCATCATCATCATTGATCGGCACCAATTCATACCGTATATTCCCACATTGGATGTTTGAGACAGGACACCGATGAAAAACCTCCACATGTTGTGTCATAAAATTTATCCGAAGACCTTTACATATCAGAGACACCAACTCATTAAAATATACATTTTTCCTCACCCTAATCAACTTCGAAGGACCACAATCATAACGAACTCCATCTTCACCCGTGACAATATCACCATTGCTACAGCATAACAATCTCACCATATCCGCCATTGCTTCTAAACATCAAAATTAAACTTGTTAACATCTAATTCTACTTGTCATAAATTTATGCAAATAACTCAAATATTGCAATTTAAACCCTAAACATAAACTTATAACAATTCAACGAACATACTAAACTCTAAACACATGAATCGTGAAAAAAGTTAGGGAAAAAAGTTTTTGTTCCGTAATTTCTATGGGAATGCAGCAACTTTATTAAGTTTATCATGAACTAACTAATGCAAAGTTATAATCTGCATGATGATCTAGCACAATGATGTTAGAACAGAACTCCCCAGACCTAAAACTAATCTAAGGAAAGGCCAAGAATAGATTCTTTTCTAAAAATAATCATGTTTCTTCAATCATTCTTATGATCTTCAATAATTAGTATTAGAACTCTATAAATTTGAGCAAAAATTATATACTCTAAATAGTGTAAACATGGTAAGATTTAGTGTTGTAAGAACATGAAACTTGGTAAAAAGGATAGGATCTATGCTTGGTTTATCAAAGAAGCAATTTACATTTGAACAATCATTCTTAGGGCAAAACTACCAAAGAGTTAAAGATTTTATGGTATAAACAACCTCATTCTCATGCTTAACTTAATCCTGTTAAAGTTTAGACATAATTCCCATCACATTAGACAAAATTAGGAATCCTAATCGTATCAAGTGTAAGCTCAAGTCTTAGTCGTTTAAATTAGACTAATCATGAACATTTACTTAATATAGCATGAAATCTAAAATAAAATCACACAAGGATGTGAAATAAGCATCTCAAATGAATCAAAGAGAACAATATACCTTCGGAGGTTGCAGATCACAGTCGCCGGAATGCGCCTAAGGTTGCAGGTTGCAGAACACAATAGCCGGAAGGCTGCACGTCCGCTGGAATGCGCCGAAGATTGCCGGATTACAGTGGGGTAGGGTTAGGGTTAGGGTTCGGCCGCGGGAGGAGAAGAGAGGAGAAAGAAATGGGAGAAAGAAGAAGGGGATCGCGATTTGAAGGGCCTCGAGTATGTCGAGTTTTCAAGACTCGACATACACTGTTTGTCGCTTCTCAAACACTCGACAAACACGGAAGACTCGACACCCCTCGATCATTTTTGGAATATTTCCCGGTGATTGTCGATTCAAGAATTTTTTTTTTTTTTTTTGGGGGATTACATCCGTCAAAATGACTGACCTTGAAACCACGATAAACACGACCCTTATCCCAGAGCTGAGCAAAAACCCACCGAACACTCTCCAAAAAAACCCAAGTCCATAGTCTTATAATCATTCTTAAAATCAATCCATCAGCCAGTCCTGGTCATACTCTTCTCCCATTCAGCAACGTACCTAGTCACCATCCCTCTAAACTCCTCATTGTACTTGACAATCACCATGGCAATCACCTCCTGTCTCGTCTTAATCCCCAGCTTCCTATCAATCTCAAACTCCATAGGCAGCCCATGGCAATCCCACCCGACTCGCCGGGTAACGTGACGGCCGGAGGCGGAATGGAAGGCGTTGATCTGGTTCCAGTATGCGAGGATTTTCACTTCCTCCTTGGGAAAGGAGAACTCTTTCCCTTCACAAACTTCATCCATGTTTGCAGGCACAAACTTCACAAACTTCATCCTTCGGAGAGGTATTAAAACTTTAACATGCCATGTTTTTGTATCATCGAATCCTTTTTAATTTTATTATTTGTATGCTAAATCTCAATACGTCCGGTTATGAAAAATTTATTAATTAATCAATAATATTATTTGTTTTTATAGATTAATAATAAATTATTAAATTATCAAGATTTTTTTTTTTCATTTTAAAAAAATTGAACCCAACCTGATGCATACAGTGTGTTTACTCAAAAATTGACAAATTAAATTATGTTCTTCGTAATAAATTCATTTTAACTAAATATTTTTATTTATAGAGGATTCTCTTAATATCGAAATTTTTTTTTAAGATTCTCTCTAATCCAAATACTTTCAATTTTAAAAATTGATTCTCCCGATATTAATTTTTTTTATTTTCAAAAGTCAAATTAAAAAATTTAGTTAAGGAAATATAATATTTAACCATTACGTTCTGAGAAAGTTTAGTTAAAAAAATCTAATACTCTAAATATTTATTTCTTTTTTAAATATTATTGATAAATAATTAAATTAACAACCGAATACAATACAACATCAATAATTCAATAAAGAATCCAAAACTTATCATGTCAATCCAAGTTCATAACAATGTATTATATACATCAAACGTCAATGCTGAAAGAGAACTTTGATGCAAATTTTGAAGAAGAACAAAATGAAATTAGAATTCACTCTGTTATTGATAATATTAAATAAAAATATTTTTAAACTAGCTAGATATATAAATAAGTATGTATTTCAATATTCTCATATTGTTCACCTTCATTTATTCTTTCCTGTAAGTTAAATCTCTGTGAAGTGCTAAACCAATTTTGACTACACACAAAAATCCTAACCATCATAGAAAAAAAGAAGTTTGGAAAAGAACAATCATTCTACTTCCCTTTACTCTCATTTACCTTACATTTTTAATATTTTCTTTGACTCTTTTTTTTTAAAAAAAAAAAATTAAGCTACCTTCACTTCAATGTCGAAATCTTAAATTGAACAACAATTTTGGAGTTGAAGCATTGATCAAATCTATAAAATTGAACATTATTCAAAATTAACCGAAAGCAAGCAATATAAGAAGAAAAAGGAATAAACAAGAAGCTGAAAAAATGGAGATTATAAGGCACAAAGGCTTGGGAGGTCCATACTGAGGTTTTCTCCAATGGCTTTCTAGCTTTCCGTGATGGCTTCATGGGACAAACCCCTTACAATGATGCCTAAGCTAAGACTTAGGTGAATCTAAGCGCAACAGTAGAGTTGTTCCTTTAATAATTTTGAGATAATGGATTCAAAAGCTAAAATGTAAAGAAAATGTTACGAACGTATACACTTATTCTCTCCCCATCCCGTATTAAGTCGGGAAACATGGAGGATATAAAATTTTAACAACTCGATTAATGACCAAATTTTTATGTTTAAACTACACAACCATGTTAATGCACACACAATTGAATCTCTAATTGATACACTGAGGATGTTATGGTGAGTCTGGCTGTAGGTGTATAAAATTTTTTATACCTAACTTTGATTAAACCCTAACCATAAATCTAAATTCATTGAAAATAATAGTTTTTAGTCATAATTATGGTGCGACAACAACATTATGACCAAAATTTGTTAAGGCAAGAATGGGACTTTGGTGGGTTTTTTTCTTTTTTCTTTTCTTTTTTTTTTTAAAACAAAGTACTGCATTGCTGCAAAGAGAACGATGAGACTATGAACTCAAAACCTCAAGTTTTTTCTTTTACTATTATTATTTAGTAGACTTAGCATTCTTTGCGGGAGGCTTGGCTTGCTTCTCCACTTGCCTTTTAACCCCATTCAATGGTTCTTGTTTGACTTTGCATTTTGTAATTAAGGCCACCAATTTCTTCAAATAAGTTGAATTGGGTGGTCGTCATTTTTTATTATTATTAACAAAACAATAAAGAAGAGACTAGTCCTAATTCCTCGGGAAAACGTGGTGGGTTAAGGAAGTTTGGCGATCCCATCCTTGACCCAAATTTGGCAAACCAAATATTTGTATATACACAGAGATTAGTATTAAGAAGTAATCCACGCATTTGTCTACAAATCATTCTTGTTCCTCTACACATTTCCAACTTCTCCTCCTCCTTCCTCCTCTCAATATGTCTTCTTCTCAGTGCCACAAATCCATCTATGACCTCACTGTCAAGGTAAATCACTTTCTGCCGCAGATACTGGATCTCAGATCCTGGTTTCCCTTCATTAGCAGCTGTTTTTCTTTCAATATTTTAATTTCTAATTTTTGAGTGTTTCTGCTGTATTCAATCTAGAATGAATCTATCTTCCTTGTTGTGCAACAAAAGTAAGAAATTGATTAGTTGCAATTTAAATGTCCAATGTCAACTTTGATGGTGTGGGATCTGTAAATGGCATATAAATTTCAGGGGCAAACCCCACATTTTTTTTTTTGGTAATGGGTAGCATAATTTTGACATTTGCCTTCATTGGTCAATTGGGTTTTTAACCAATTTGCATGCATGCAGGATCTTCGTGGAAATGATGTGAGTCTAAGCCAATACAGAGGCAAAGTTATCCTGATTGTCAATGTTGCTTCCAAATGGTAATACTAACTCTATCTGCTTGCTAACCTTATAGGGATATCTGAGTGATAAAAAGTTCTTTCTTAACTATTTTCCTCAATATCTAGTGTTCGAAACTTTATGGACGCATGTGTTTTCGCGATTTTTGCGGCCCTTATATAACCCCCCAAAAAAAAAAAACTCTATGAGCTTGCTAGTAGTTTTCCTTAAATGATCAATGTCCTTATTGAGATTAGTCATCCTCACTTTTGCTTAGTTCTAATCCTGTAATTATCAAATAGGATCGAGTGACATATTGTTCTAGTTATTAACAATTGTCGAATAAGAAATAGATTACATTAGAAATTCTTCGGGAAAAAAAAAAGAAGAAGAAAAATGATTATGGCTCTGTTGGAAAAGTAAGGCCATTAGGAGAAGAATTTGGCCAACAATCAAGATATCTTCTTAAAAAGGACTTCCCTTAAGTATTCTGACTTCTTCTTCTTCTTCTTCTTCTTATCATCATCATCATCATCATCATTATTATTTGAAATTGTTGAAATAAATTGAATGGCATGGCCGTATTCTGGTTGCAGTAAACTAACAGACACAAATTACAAGGAGTTGAGTGCTCTTTATGAGAAGTACAAGGACAAAGGTTGGCTGGTCTTAAAACTTGGAAACCTCAAGATTTCTGTGTTTCATAATGTTTTTAAGAATAAATGATTGTATTTGGCAAGCAGGATTAGAGATATTGGCATTTCCTTGCAACCAGTTCGGGAAGCAAGAGCCGGGGAGCAATGAGGAAATTGAAGAAACTGTTTGCACAAGGTTCAAAGCTGAGTTCCCAGTCTTTGATAAGGTTAACTTCAGGTTCAATAAGTTCACCAGTGTGGCATTATAGCAATTGCCATTGCTCTCTCTCTCTCTCTCTCCCTCTCCCCCCACCCTTTTATATGTGTGCGTTTGTGTGTTTTTCTCTCTTAGTTCATCTGCTCTAATTCATTTTCCTTTTCTTCTTTCTCTCTCTCCTTATATATGTAAAAGATGGACAATATGAATGTGCACATGTTGTGAGCATTTACTAAAGATTGCAGGCAAAGAGATGTGGACACTAGCAACATAATAGCTTTCTAGTGAGCTATGCATTTATGTCAAATCACCAATTTCTCCCTTTAAGGATAACTTAATAGAGAAGGGGTATATCTAAATTTGTGTCCCAACTTATTATCATCAGGAGAGCAGTAATTTTATTATACTAATAAAGCTTTTGGGTTCTATAGATTGAGGTGAATGGAAAGAATGCAGATCCCCTCTATCAGTTCCTGAAAGCAGAGAAAGGAGGGTTTTTGGGAGATGGGATCAAATGGAACTTCACCAAGTTTTTGGTGAACAAAGAAGGACAAGTTGTTGACAGATTTGCCCCAACTACCTCACCTCTCAAAATCAATGTCTGTGTTCTTTCTTTGCCATTTATGTATATATTGCATTCTATATGTTTTTTTTTTTAACCCCCTTCTCCTTTTTTGCAGAAGGACATAGAAAAGCTTTTGGGATCTTCTTAAGGTATGAAATGAGAAGGGAAAGCTGATATGCGGAGAAATGAGACATCTGGATAGGAACTTGATAAATGTTAATGTCACTGTAGATCATGGACTTGCCATTTGCATTTTGCTTTCATTATAAGGTTGTCAATGGCATGTCACATTCATGTTGTGTTATATAATAGGAGAAATGATACATAGGTGAATGAGTTAATGAATCTAAAATGCATTAAACAACACAATTATTGTGTTTTTAATTGTGTTGATATGATTTTGATATGAACAAACTTCGCTAATTTCGTGTTAGCACTGCCAAAAATAATACCTTTCCCAACTTTTTTTTTTTATTCCCAACATTTTATAATCATCGCCAAAGGTTGTACCATTGGAAAAAATGTGAGGGAAAAAAATGTCAGGGATTTTCCCGACATTTATTGACAAACGTTTGGGAAAGGCTCACCTTTCCCGACGTTTGCAAACATAGACAAAAATTGTAGCTTCCCATTATTTTGATGAGAGAAATGTCAGAAAAAGAAAAGTAGTGGCGATCAACTGTCAAGAAAAAATACATTGGGAAAAGTCTCTCTGTTTTTTTTAGTGTAGTTCTGATTCATATTTGCAATTGGTGTACTTTCATATCAGATCAGATTTCGATTTGCTCCTCTTATCTTGCAGGACATAAAGGATTTTTCTTCAAGTTGATGAAGTCCCATTTTTCGAGATAGTATTTTGTTATTTTGTACTTTGTTGCCAAGCAGATCTTGTCTCTGCTACCTTCCTCATCTGCATATAGATGTGCACCTACCTTACTCTTATCTCTTGCTACTTTTTTCTGTGATAAATGCAAATAAATAGTTCAATCTCTCTCTCTCTCTCTCTCATATGGGGATGCATTTATGATTCTGGTAGTTGTACCCAATCAACCAAGATAAGGGTCGTTGGATCATGGATGCTAGAAAGTCTTGGTAGATTGCTTTGAGCCCCCCCTTCCCCCTACCCTAGTCTGTCCACCGTTGCTTCAAAGTCATATACAGGGTAACTAAATTTGGAGGAATGAACTATACAGAGTCTCAATTCACAATTTTTTTTTAATCATTTATTGCCTTTTGTACCCTTAATTTCAAATCATGCCACCAAATAATTTGACTCAAGAAAAGTGAGAACATGGAGATTTTAAACTATTTTTGGTGATCATTTGAGTTAAAACTCCATCATCACTGAAACCCTTGTTTTTTTTTGAAGTTTACAAAGAGGTTTGCCTTATTGAACAAGCAGCTTAACTTGCCTTTATTGTTTTGGACACTACTCTGAAATCTCACCTAAATTACATTCGGCCTCAACTTTCTGCAAGCCCAGTACTTGCTGATCCCATGTGGGGTGGGAGGCAATGCAATTTAAACATAAAACCATCTCAAATCATATAAGCCACTTCTCCCAGCTTCCTAACTTTTTTTTTTTAAAATCAACTGATATTTAGAACTATATTCCGATTAATTCGATTCAAACATTATAATCTTTTATATTTTTAAATTTCAAACTCAATAATTACTTAAAAAATCTAATACTCTTATCCATCGGATCCTCCTTACTATGATTAAGTTAGTAGTGTGGTGAGACACTGATTTTGTGTTTTTTAATGCAAATTTTTTGTGAGAAAAATTTCAATCTTATACTTTCACTGATTTTGGAGAGGTGTCTCTCCTCTACTTGAATATAGAATAGTAGCATTCTGCTAGAAAGTGACAAATGGTAGTACCAAGTGTTTGGGGTACATTCTCTTTCACTGTTTTCTGATAGGCTAGTTGCTTCAACAACACAAACACATACACACCAACAACGACAGCTAGCTTTGTTTCATACTATATTGAGTAACCAGAATCCCTCCAGAAATTGCCTTGAACAATTTCTTTTTGGGAGGTTTTGGATCTCCACTGACCATCACCATAACCTACAATCCTCATGAATATACGATACATAGACAATCCATGAAAACATGAAGATTGAAGAGAATCCTAAAATGTTTATCAAGACCTGACTTGCCCGTAGGCTCGAGTGATCCTTATGGCCTGAGGATTTTCCGATAATCCGAATGGTGAAGCGGTGCATGCTACACCTGCCTAGTATGAAATCAGAACTCACTCTCAGAACATACAAGTACAAAGAGCTAGGCATCAATCAGTTATGACCATGCATCAAATCCATAAATGGACAGATGGTTGCTTGCTTCTGTCCATACCTGCATGATCCTATAATCAAGGCAAAACATAAGAAAAAGAAAACCCAAGAAATATCTTGAAGGAAATTCATACAAACACCTAATATAGACCAACATTGCCACATATATAGATGATCAATTCAACTGGTCTTGTGAAGATGAAGAAGAAAGAAACTTTTATTCATAAGATGCTTTATTTCCACTGTACCAAAAATACAACAATCATTCAGATATTTCTACATAAGCCTCCGAAGAATTAAGTCAAGACTCTTCCAAAGTGTTCTTGGTGAAATCTCATATCCAAAACACGTTGCCTGTTCCTCATTCCCCCTCTTCCCTTTCTTCTTCCTCCTCTTCCCGATGGCCAGGCTGAGCCATCGTTGACACCCACGGCCAGTCCAGTCTGTCTCCGGTAAAAGAATGGCAGAAACTTAAGTTCCTGCAGTACGGTTTAAGAGCACAAGCTCTAATGGTCAAGGCTACTGATTTTCAATGGGGGGTTTTTCTTATTTCTATGCAGCTGATGAACTCATCAGCTCTCTCTCTCTCTGCTCAGCTGCACAATCTAACAGTACATGCCACAGCCTGAGCCCAAAATTTCAGCCTTGCCTTCACATCTTCTGGGTGGTCACCTGAAGGATTGGGGAAAAAAAATTAAATTAAGGCCGGTTTGATTGATCATCTCCATTGAACAAATTATAGAACATCCCACAATTATGCATATTTTTCACCAATAAAAGTTAAAAACTGGTTGAAGACTTCTTCAAGAGAGTCATAAAGCCATCATAACCAACAGAATATGAGCAAATTCATCAGGAAGAGAAAACTAATAATCAACAGAGAAATGATTTTCAACCAAGAGAACTCGAGTCATCATTTGACCAAAGGAAAGAACCTAAGAAACCCTTTACCCAAAAATCTGTTTGGAAAATATCGGCAGACACTTAACCCAAACCTAGACAAGATCCCAACTCAGTTATGTCATTGGGAGAAAAACTAGCCCCATCATCACTTGTTGACACCAAAAAGAAGCGGACCCGAATCAACTCCTCAGCAAAAAGCCAAATACCAGAAACACTGTACTCCCTAGAGAAGAAATTATATTGCTCCAAAATTTATACCAGCACATGAAATTTTGAGAAGATAAAAAACTTGGCCCAAAAAATTGAAAACCCAGTCCATGAAGTTGTTAGAAATCAAGAAAACACAGTTCAGTTCTAACAAACAAGAAGCCCAAACAGATCTAAAATAGAACAAGATCAAAACATTTTAAAAAAACAAAGAAAGCACATACCAGGACTAGAAATCTTCCAATTAGCAATAGGCCCACCAGCAGAAGAGCAGGAATCACTAGAAGGCAGAGTCTCGGGAGGAGATTTCTGCTGGTCATCTAGAAACTTCTGGCTCATGGAATAACAGAGCTCGAGAGCAGGCAAGGTGTTACAGAGCTCAGGAATTTCCTCATAACTGAACCCAAATCCCAGATCCAAACACCCCTTCAACTCATCCAAATCTTCACCTGTCAGGCTCTTTGTTCTCGCCACTGCCTTTGCCTCTGGGTCTTCGGCTTCGACATACCCCTCTAAACAAACATAGGTTTTGCTCCTCTTCTCTTCGCTTTTGCTTTTTTGAAGCTTTTTAGCTCTAGGCCATTGTTTTTCGAATTGGGAGAACAGAGGATTTGGGTCTGGCAGGTCATGGAAATCTGGGGTTCCTTCTGGGTATTCTAAGGCGTGGGTCATGCTTGGATTTTCTTCTGAACAGGCTTTTGTTTCTGAATCGCACGAAAATCCCATCTCACTCTCTCTACCTCTCTCTCTCTCTGTGTGGAAAAGGTATTTCGTCTGGAGTAGAGCCTCTGCCATTTTAAACTGACCAGCGACAGGAGCTCAAGCGGGTGGGGTTTGAGTAATGTCTGTATGCATGTGATGCATGTGATGCATGTGATGTGAACTTAAGTGACATGTATGTCCCTTTTTTCGTGGTGAGAGAGCAATTTTTATTTTCTTTTTCACATTTTTTTTTTTTTGGTTCTTTTGGGTGGTGTGGGAGATCTCAATTTGGTTTAACAATTGATCACCGGTGTTATTTAAATAAAATCACAAATTCGAATTGTTTAAAGAATTCTATCTTTAGAGATTAATTCGATTCAAATCAAATTTAATCAGATTTAATATGATAAATAATTTATAAAATTGATATTCATCTGAAAATCAAATAATTTTATTTTCATTTGTTTGTAAAATTTCTATGTGAAATTTTTTATCAAATATGGAAAGAAATTAAAATATTTCTTTTTAAGGGGTAGAAAAAATAAAATAATTTGCTTTTAGTCATTTAATTGATGAAAATTTGAATCGCCTTTCATTAACCAATTTCTTTTGGATAGTTTCTATAAATTCACCCAATACCATCAATTTAGAGACCAAAATTGAAAAGGGATTTCCACCACTACCTTTCGAGTTTGTACGGATACAGCACACCATGTGGGTTGCAATAATTCAGAAATTACATAAATTGGAAAATCCCTCTAGTTTAGTTTTTTTTTTTTTTTTAAACATAAATCGGAACTATAAAAGTTAAAATAATAATTAAAAAATAATAAAGATGAATATTGATTTTTTTATAAAAAATATGAAAAAATATGGCTAAAAGTTATTTAATGTTAAACAATTCAAGTGTGAGTTTTGAAACCCACTTTGCCGTGACCCATCATGGATAATTTATTTATGTATAATAATTTTTCATGATAAAAATTTATTGTCCCCTTAAATTTATAAATTAATTTATTTAAATTAGTTTTTGTAATATAAAACTTATATGTATTTTTACAACTAAATTTTAGTAATTATATTAAATTCAACATTTACTACAATTGTAAATTTTTTACTTCTACTTTCAAAATAACAATAATAATTTTCAATATTTTAATTATTAATGTCACTTATTTTACAATTAACAAATTAATATATATATATATATATTCAAAAATATATCTAGTTAAATCTAATCATTGAAGACAAAGGATGATCGTGGAGAATATATTTTATTTATTTATTTATTTATTTATCAAGAGGTACACGAATTTAGAATTATATGATAAAGGATAATTTTCATCATACAATTATAGAATAAATTAATATTACTATAATTCAAATCTGTTCCTTAAAAGGAAACTAAGTACAAATTTACCAAATTATATATCCGTATGAAATTGGAGAATTTATAGTATGAAAAACATAGTAAATAAAGTTTGAAAAATGTGAAATTGAAGGATGATTTGTATAAGTTTGCAAAATTATCTTACATTCACTTAACTTTTTTGGTACATGTATTTGTGAATATGAATGATAGTTTAACAAATATATATCAAATGTGAGGTCCAAAATATGTATAAGATGATATTGTCTACGAACCAAAAGAAAATATAATTTAATTATATGAAATAAGATGTCTAAAATCTATGAAGATAATATTGTTCCATACTCCAAAGAAATACAATAACAATAATCAAAATCTTAATCTCAATAATTGGGGTCGATTTTGGAGTAAACGTATATGTATGCAGCATTTCCATTGTATTTTTGTAAAGAAACTTTTTCTACGTCTCAAACCCGTGATCACGAGATTATCAAAAGAGTAACTTAACCGTTGCACCAAAATTTTTTTTTTAAAAAAAAGAATTTTTTACTGAAATAATGAATACTGTAACAAAGGTGAAGTAGGTGATCCGATGACCATTTCTTTATCATTAATCCAGAATCAAATGATAATCTTGGATTTGAAATCTTTAAAAAAAATGAAAAACCAACTAAATGTGGAATTAGAGTTCTAGTTTAATACATAATAGCACGATAAATCACACGAGAAAAACATTAAAGGAATCTTAATACAATTTAAACATTTTTTAACTAGTTTTCGTAAATAAAAAAGTAAGATAATTATATGTATAAACTCTGTTATGTTTAATTTTAAATCTAAATAAAGGAATAGTGTTATTATACGTTGACAGTCAGTATAAAATTTATATTAAAACTATAACGGGAGAGATAAGTAGGTTGATTCAAATTTTAGGATTAAAGTTTTATGGATAATTAGATGTATCTAATAATTATTAAAATAAAGTATCAAATTCTAATTTGGTAGCTAGGGGATTTAAGATAATGGCAATTTAGGAGTAGTTTATGGTTGAGGATGATCTTGGAGGCCGGGTGATGAGGTGGACAGGGGACAACCGGTGCAAATGGGCAATCGACGATGAGGACGAGGGGGTGCTGACGTGAATCCGGGTGAACACGTGTAATGATCCTGGTGGTGGAGGATATGGATTACGGACAAGTGGGGTTGGGTTCCACCATGTGATGTAATGATGAAGTTGTTGGGTTTTTGTCCTAAATGGCCGAAACGACAGATTGTGAAAGGGTGAAACGGCAGGGGAGGGATAAAGACAGCCAGCTGTTCCGTGGAAGGTGGAGATCTATCTGATCAGAAGGAGTAGACGCGGTGCTCCTTGTCGTCTTCCTGCCATGCCCAACGAGGTTTATTTGTAAAACTCTTTTTTTTTTTGTATTTTTTATATTAGAAAAGGTGAAATGAATAAAATTTTTTATCAATAGTTGTTATTACAGAAAAGGATACTTTATATTTTTTATTAAAAAATATAATTCTTTTTAAAGAAAATTAAAGGATTGGTGCCACTTGTTCCCACACTAGGATTTGATGTTGTCACTAGGATCATTCTAGAACTCCCAAATGTAGAACCACTTAAGTATTTTTCTTGATTTCCAATTAAGGTTAGTCAACTACTCATATTTTTTATTTGAGATTATATTCAATCATTATCCTTTAATTTAAAAACAAATAATTCCTAACCCACATGCCAATTTCATTTTTATTTCTTTTTCCTCACATATATAAACTTCTTAATATTAACAAATTTTCGATTCCAAAATTTTCGATACATTAAATTGCTTAATATTTACACAAAAATCTTAATATATTTTAATATTTATAAATTTTTCTATATTTAATAAATTATTTTTTTATTTTATTATAATTTTTATCTTTATATTATTTTTATGATAAATAATTATATTTTGATTATTTTATATTTTTATTATAAAATATAACATTCTATTATTTTTATAAAATAATTAATATTTATATAAAATTTCTTGTTTTTATATTTTTATATTCTTTAGTCGATTCCCTTTTTGACCAAGCACGCATTGCCATTGTTTTTTTTTTTCTTTTTTCCTTTCTTTTTATTTTAGGGATTAAAGTAATCAGGGTTGTTTCCTTGAATGGCGTGTTTTTTTAAAAAAATCTCCGAAATTGGGTGTTTTTTTTTCGTATTCCTAATATAGAGAAAGCGAGATCACAGATCTCGCTTTTGTTTTTTCTTTAATAAATTTTTAAAATTTTTAAATTTTTATAAAAATTTAAAATTAATAAAAAATTAAATACTATTAAAAATTAATTAAAAAATTAATAATTAAAAAAGAAAACATATAATTAATAAAAAATTAATCAATAAATTTTTATTAATCAACCATAAAAAGGATTTCAAATGAGACATATTTTTATTACGAAAAATAAATCACTGGTTTAGAAATTATCACCGAAATCTGAAAATTCAACATCTCATGGATTTCAATTTCTTTTTTTATAATAAATATTTTCCTAAAATTTTTACACCATTTTAAATTTGTTATTTTGTAAATTAATTAGAGATTGAATTTTTAGATTTCAGTAATAGTTTTAAACTAGTGGCCTATTTTTTGTAATAAAAACATGCCTCATTTGGAATCTTTTTACAGTTGATTAATAAAAATTTATTGATTATTTTTTTATTAATTATATGTTTTTTTAATTAATAATTTTTTTAAATTTTAATTAATTTTTATTTTTGATTAATTTGTTTATAATTTTTAATAATATTAATTAGTATTTAATTTTTAATTAATTTTTAAATTTTTATAAAAATTTAAAAATTTCAAAAATTAATAAAAAAAAATTAAAAGCGAGATCCGTGATATCGCTTTCAAAAAGCGAGATCCCTACCCTGGGAATTTAAAAAAAAAACCCTATTTTTGAGAATTTTTTTGAACAATCACGCCATTCAAGGAAATAACCCAGAGTAATCACCACGTTGTCAATGAAGTATTCATTTCGTGGTTCACAAGGGGCATTAAATAGCATTTAACATGTTATGGGGGACGGATGTCTCTCTCGGATAAAATATTATTATTATTATTTTTTAAAAAATATTTCTATGCCCATTTAAATGTTTTTAATTTATTTCATGTATCATATTTTTTTAATTAAAATATTTCTTAAAAAATACGTAACTTTATAAGTAAACTTGAATTTTTATAAAAATAAATTGTTATCGTCCCTGTAATTATTTTATTAAAAAATCATCTGGATTCTCTAATTTAGAGGAGAAGATTGTGATTACTAAACTGTTCTCTTAAAATCTCACAATTTTTTTATTAAAATGATAACGATCTAAGTTTTAATTTTAACGATTCTTTTGTTAAACTATAAAAAATACAAAACTTAAAAGATTACAATTAAAAATAATAAATATGTAATCGAGAGCAAAACTATGAAAAGATTACGATAAACTTTCAAAAGATTATGATTAGTAACATCGAAATGAGAAAGTAATCGTTCAATTATTTTAATCAATGGATATTAGAAAATCTTGTAATTTTTGATTTCTTAAAGGGTTTTATGTTTTTTTCTTCAATGGCTCAAATCAATTCATGTCATGATGTACGGAAAATAAGAGAGGGGTGAGATTGGAGATAAACTATAAATATATATATATTTTTTGGTATAAATTTCAATTTTATATTTTCAAATTCCGGAGGCTGCTCCCATTTGCTCTATCTGCAATTACGTATGAAAATTCTCTCATAAATATGTTATATTTAGCATGCATAAACCTACATAAAGTGGTATAGGGATCTCCAGAGGTGAATCTCAGAATATTCTTACCACATAATCTAAAAAATTTACAACCAATTATTTCCCTTTTTATTAAATTTTTATTTTAGTATTAGAAGGAGGGCAATGGCTTTCGAGGGATGATAGGCCACAACATGGCTACTGTTGGAGATAGGTTTCGATTCTACAGATCTAGCTCATTGATGAATTGGATGGGTGCTCAATAAGGAGATTTGAAACCTATAAAAAACCGTCGGAGGGTATTCCAGTTGAGGAGATTCCGACGTTCAAATTAGAAGGAATGATTTTCGAAAGTATAAATAGATAGAGAAGGAGAACGTATCTCCCTTTGACCATTATGTGTTATGTGTTGAGTTCAAAGAACTTACCTGACTTGACGCTTCAGGGTCTTTTATATGATGTTCTGCTAGAGACGTATGATTTCGAGATGTTACAACCTTAGTTTTCTTATAAAACGATCCGAGAATTCCGAATCTCGATAGTCAAAGATGTCAAATTGTTATCATTTAGAAAATTGAATTATATATGGAGTTTCTTTTCCTTATCGATTAGATTCTCAAGGGTCTCTTTCCTTATCCAAGAGATGCGTTTCGTACTAAAATAAAAAATTAATAAATATGAGATTTGGGTAAATATTACCGATTGGAAGTAGAATTGTTCGGTTCCTTTAACATTTGGTAGTCATCGGTCCAGTGAGAGAGAGCAAAAGTGACAACCGTTTGGTTTTTCCGAATACTCTTGTAGATTGGATCACATAAACCTCATCGGGAGGCAGATGATTAGCGAGTAAGATACCATGGAGTTAAACTTAGAGATCTGTTTGGGGAGATTTATTCTATCGGTAATACGGGGCGACAGAGGCCCATTTATGTTTGATCGTGTTGAATACATTAAATCATGAGCCTTACATCGTCTATTGAACGTGCTACGTTCTATGTATTGAGTCTTTTGGAGATGGTCCCATTATTTTTTCCTGACTTGTGGTGTTATTTCGTGATAAAGGTACCATGAGTAACAACCATTGGGAAATGAAGAGATCTTTACAACATGCGTCGTTTTGTGTTATGCGAACCATTTTTAGCGACCCTTATAAATGTTTTCATGGGAGAGGATCTGATGTTTTCACTGTCTCGCTTTCATTTTGTCCTACCTTTGAATTGTCTCAGCACACAAGAGAACTTCCGTAAAAAGAATGGCGAGAGGCTCTGCTGTTCAAAGCATTAACGACATTAGGAGTGTTATATTGGTGTTGGAGCTTCAAGAAGTTCAGACCGCCATATTGGTAGGAGATGATTACACCCTGGTATCAGCCACAGATGATGATAGAGTGAATAGGGGTCCAAAGGGTTACATCCCAATGTATAAACAAATGGTGAAGTTTGACTTGAAGGTACCATATACCGGTCCGTTCACTGAAGTGTTACAGCGATAGAATGTATTTCCAACTTTGTTTACTCTCGACTCTTGGTGCCTGATTGTTGCTGTGACTTCTCTATTAGAGTTTTGTCATTTTTGTTTTGATTTTGATGTCCTGATGGCTCTCTTTTCTCTAGTGAGATGTATGAAGAATGGTTTGGTTCAAGATTGGTATAGGCTGGAGACTTGTCTCGAATTTGATTGGGGGTTTCGTTACAAGGAACCTGCTAGTAGCAACTGGATATACAAGTATTTCTTTATGGAATTCCAAGACAAGGTTTTTATGCCAATGCTTCCTGGTGTTGATGGAAGGCTTGCGCTTGGATTGAAATATGTAAATCCTTCTCGTCACTTTCGTTTCGTGCATTTGGTTGGTAGTTATTGTAAGTCTACACGAAGGGTTATCTTAATTCATTCTTTGACGGACGATCAAACGTTATCCCTAGCGGGTCTGCTGATAGGAGAGAAAATGAAAATTGATAGGTCCCTCTTAGTCGATAGAAAAGAGATTAGGTTGACCAATATTTCAGGTTTTGTGAATGACTCCTTACTGAGAGAGATTATGATTGATCGAGATTCATCTGTGGGGAATCCTTCAGTGGAGACCGATGGAGCATCGGAAACTCAAGCCTTGTTAGCACTTCCTTTAGTGAAAAGGAGGAAAATGGTTCAGTATGAATCTCTGTCAGGGGGTGGACATGAAGCGGATGAGGAAATCGAGGAGTGCATGCCTTCGGTCCCGTTAAAAACATTTAAGGTTGAGGCAGAGGAGTCTGATAAGACTGGTCATACGCTACTAACCAGAAATGAGGGAGCTTTGCTACCAAAGAGACTCAAAGGAAATTAATCATGCATCGCGAAAGTTAGGGCACCAAGGGATACAGTGGTTCAAGTTGAGCTGATTGAAGAACTGTCTGGTCCGTCAGGTGAGATTCCCCTGTGGCCTTCTCGTAAGGAAAAATGTAAGATACCTAATGGGACTGTTATCCCTCTTTTTATCCTCATCTGCTTCTTTCATGGTGACAAGAGATCGAAAGAAAGAAGGACGGTGGCCATAAACTCTGGGGATAAACAATACAGCTGCATCGATTTTGCTAAAGCAGAGAAGATAGGGGATCGGCTTGACTTTCATTGTTGTGATTTAGAGCTGCATAGGATGTCTATGGAGCAAGCTGGCGGGACTCTTAAGTCCCTTAGCCTAATTGTATCATCTTCCGAACTCGCCTTATTTTGTTTTCATCTTACCGTGAAGTGATTCAGTTTCTCTCTTCAGACGATGGCTTTGGCAAAATTCCAGGAGTGACGGAGGAAATAGACTATTGGGTATTTGGAAGAAAAAGTCAATTAGCTGAATGCCCAAGTTAGGGCCTTGCGGGGTGCTACCAATCAGAAGGAGAAAGGTACAGGGACAGGGGAGGAATTCGAGATCTCGCTAACTGAAAAGGAGGAGGAGATTAAGAACCTTCGGGGTTACTGTGGAACTGGAAATCAAGAAAAAGGTTCTCGAGGCATGATTGCATACTGTTGAGATGCTACCTTAGTTACGTGAGGAGTTTTGCCAGGCAATGGAACAGAGAGCGATTGAATCGGAAAGAGCTTGACTCCAATGTGCTACTTCCTCTAGAGATACTCAGTGTGAGTTGACAGAGAAGTTACGATACACCGAAGAGGTAATCCGTCGGTTGGGATTGGATGGAGCTATGCTTCGGGTCAAAGAGGTTATCAGCCGGGATGCGATGGATTGGAATGTAATCCCCATCAGATCAATTGGTGCTCCAGCCGAAACGAGTGCGGTCACCATAAAGACTTCTTTTCAGGAGGCTCTATTCCTCTGAAGTTTGTATAATCCTTACGCCATTGTATCACAATGATTTTTAATGAGAAATTCTTTCATATTCCTTTTCATTTGGAGTGTGCTGATAACTGGGGATATTCCATTCATTGGCTATATTCAGTTGTTCAGGGTTTTTCTAGGGAACGTCGGCCCGCCTAGGGGGCATTCTTTAGATGCGCGTTTTCATAAGTGTCTCCGGTTTTCCGATGAGTAATATCTGCTAGGATTTGTTTAAAAAAGAGGAGTTGGGATGTCCTTCGCTAGGCCGGGCAATAAAGGTCCGTTTGGGGAGATAGATTTCTTTGTTTGGTTAGGATGACAGAGACCCCTTCGGGAAGATAGATCCCTTCGTTAGGTCAAGGTGATAGAGATCTGTTTGGGGAGATAGATCCCTTCATTTGGTTAGGACGACAGAGGTCCGTTCAGGGATATAAATCCCTTTATTTGGTCAGTGCGACAGAGATCCGTTCAGGGAGATAGATCCCTTTGTTAGGTCAGGGTGACAGAGACCTGTTCAGGGAGATAAATCCCTTCATTTGGTCAGGGTGACGGAGGACCGTTCGGGAAAATAGATATCTTTGTTTGGTTAAGGTGATAGAGACCCATTCGGAAAGATAGATCTTTTTGTTTGGTCAGGGCGACAGAAACTCGTTCGGGAAGATAGATCCCTTCGTTAGGTCAGAGCGATAGAGATTCGTTCGAGGAGATAGATCCCTTTGTTTGGTCAGGGCGATAGAGACCCATTTGGAAAAATAGATCCATTCGTTAGGTCAGGGCGACAGAGGCCCTACAGAGACCCGTTCGGGGAGATAGATCCCTTTATTGGGTCAGGACGACAGAAGTCTGTTCGGGGAGATAGATCCCTTTGTTAGGTCAATGCGACAGAGGCCCGTTAGGGTAGATTGATCCCTTCATCTGTGTGTTTCTTTCCCATAAGCGATTGGAATTTGATGGAATGCAAACAATAAGGTATACGTGTTTTCACTATCGGATGGAAGAATATCACGGTGATAACATAAAGAATATGTGAAACAATAGAAACGTACCGTGTGGCTACTTCAAAGAAGAGGCCAAAGACTCCTGGTCGCGAGATAAGGTTCCAATCCTGAGTGGAGTTCTGAACTTAAATTTCATATGTTTTGTACTAGGTAGGGCTTCCAGGTGTTCAAGCCTGACCTTCCTAGGATAGTATTATAAAGTGAGGGGAGGTTGACCACATTGAATGTCGTTGTAACTGTTGCGTGGTTAAGGGGCGTGCCCAATGTGATTGGGAGAGAAATAATCCATTCGGGATATTTTCATTCACCGAAGAGCCCTTTGACTAGACCCGCATGAGATTGTAGATGTGCAGGGCTGAAACCTATTCGTTTGAAACCATTCCAGTATAGGAGATCAAACCCTGCTCCTTGATCAACAAGGACCCTTCGGATTTCATATGGACCTATTTTGGTAGTGATGACGAGGGGGTCCTGGCGACTTGGATCTACTCCAACTAGGTCTTCGTCGATGAAACCGATGATTGGTCGCTTGCTTTTTGCTTCTTTACCAACATGAGTCGTTAGTACTTCTGGCAAAAAAGGGATAAAAACGTTAGGTAAATAGAAAATTGATACGAGTAGGCGTTTAGGCTTGTTTCCTTACGTATCATCTGGAGGGTCTGGAATGTTCGACGGGGGTTAAGACGTTCGAGGGGTTCATCCCTCATGAATTTAGGGGATGACTCTGTCTTGACAGTTAGTGGTGGAGCGACTGGCCGATCGTTCGGCCCGTTTTGCCTTAGCGGTGCTTGTCTATCAGAATTCGACATATCTCTCACTTCTCTATTGATGAACTTTTGTAACTTCCTACTTCTAACGAGGAATTCAAGCTCATATTTGAACCTTCTACAGTTATCAGTCATGTGACCGTGATCGTGATGAAAGTAACAGTACTTAGTCCTGTCTTTCTTGGGATCGTTCTCTATAGGTTGAGGAGGCCATCGAATATAAAGTTGGTCTCTGATCTGGAGTAGAACTTGACTGGGGTTTTATTTAAAGGAGTGTAGGTGTTGAACCTTTGAGGAGGTGGAGGACCTGATCGGTTCCTCTTCGGTGACAGCCGTCGGGGCGATCGATTATGCTCTCTCCTAGACGATCGATTTTTCCTTCGGTCAAAAATCTAGGCGTCTTCGGCCGCAATGTACTTTTCGACACGAGAGTAGAACTCCTGAATAGTGGAGAGATGATTTTTTGTAATTGAGGTTTTTATATCGGAGGGGCGCAATCTAGTAAGCAGCGTTGTTAACGTTATAGAGTGGTCTAAGGATGGAACTTTCATATCTTTGTCTTGAATTTCTCCAAAAAGTCCTTCAGGGGTTCTCCTCCCTTTGATGTAATGACAGTAGAGAGATGGATTTTCTCTTTTCTCCCTTACTTATTGCAAAGTGAGTCTCAAATTGCTGTTGGAGTTGGGAGAAAGTTTTATTCTCAGTGGTGGGAGTGAATTGAACTATGTTAACGTATTCCCCTTAAGAGTGGTAGGGAAGTGTTTGCACAAGGCGACATCTGTCATGTCTCTTGAGGCCATTACCGTCACTAAGTGTGCCATGTGATCACGAAGGTCGGTCGTCCCATCATATCTTTCTATGGGAGGCAAAAGCACGTTAGGAGGCATTGCTTCCAAACAGACCTTTAGGTCGAAGGGTAAAGCATTATTAGAGTAGAGAGGGGCCTGGTTGTCTCGAACATTGGCCCGTTTGAGTTTATCGGTAACAAGTTGTTCAATTTGTCTTCTTAGGTCTTTGGGGTTATGATAGGAAGTCACCGAGAGCTTGTAGCTAAGCAGTGGCATTTGCCGTCGAGGACAGACGTGTCCATATCCTCCTGAAGAAGAATGGCTCTCAGGCCTTATGACGTGACTAAAATTCTCCAATTGCTTGCTCATGTCCTGAATCCTAGACTCTAGTCTATCTATTTGGGATTGACTGACTCGTTCTGGGGGTATCAGCACAAGAACTGTGGCTGGGTGTTCTTGAAGCACAGGTTGCAGGACCTGTTCCAAGTGAGAAGGTTGAACATGAGCAGGAGGATTGTTGATAGGACAAGTGGGCGCCACAGGATGGGCTACATCAGTAGGGGTAGTGGCGTACGCGACCTTTGATATAATTCTGGTTCTCCGCTTTGCAAGACCTCTAGTTTGTTTTCCACGGATGACGCCAATTTGTTGGAGCTAGGTTTCTTATCCATAGATTCAGCTCCTTGATGACTTGGACCGCTGCTCAATAAGGAGGTTTAAAATCTGTAAAAAACCATCGGAGGGTGCTCCGGCAGGGGAGGTCAAATATGCAAGTCAGAAAATGTGATTTTCAAAATGATAAATAGACAGAGAGGGAGGACGGATATCTTTTTGACCCTTATGTGTTCTATGTTGAGTTCAGAGAATTTACCTGGCTTGACATTTCGGGGCTCTTTTATATGATGTTCTGCTAGAGACGTATGATCTTGGGGAGTTACAATTCTAGTTTCTTTGCAAAACGATCTGACGATTCAAAATCCTAATTGTCAAAGATGTCAAATTGTTATCATTTAGAAAATTGAATTATACAGAAAAATTCTTTCCTTTATCAATTAGATCCTCGAAGGTCTCCTTCTTTATCCAAGAGATGCGTTTCATACTGAAATATGAAGTTTAATCAATATGAGATTCGGGTAAATATTACCGATTGAAAGTAAAATTATTCGGTTTGTTTAGTATTTGGTAGTTATCGATTGGGTGAAAGAGAGAAAAAATAACAACCGTTCGGTTTTTTCAAATGCTCTTGTAAGTTAGATCACATAAACTTCATCGAGAGCCAGACAATTAGTGAGTAGGATACCATGGAGTTAGACTCCATCAAATAGTTGCGGTGACAGAGGCCCGTTTATGTTTGATTGTGTTGAATACATTGAATCATGGGCCTCATACCGTCTATTGAACGTACTCTGTTTTATGTATTGAGCCTTTTGGAGATGGTCCCATCAACCACCATGTTGGTTACATACTAAAGGTTTGTTTTTAGGGTCTGTACTAATTTTACATACTAGTATGAAATGATTCGATTTTATTTTTTTGGTATTTGACTACTGCTATTCGGATTACTCGATTAATCCAGTTCGAGTAGGGGTGAACTATTCCAGTGCCTATTTTTCTGTTTTTAAATTTGAATTCGAGATTTTGATTTACATAGACTCACAGAACATTAATAAATGATTTGATTTTAACACAACTAAGAGGAGTGATTGAGTGGTCAGTAGGAACTCTGCAAAATACTCCCATGAAGGAGATTAAAAAGGTTGGGAAAAGGTTGAGTTCTCATGCTACATATGGGTTTCTTTGCAGTAAAGGAATTCAAGCCAAACTTACCTTTGCAAGCTGAAAAGGGAAAAAATGACTTTTTGTGGACCTCGCAGGATTCTTGAATCTGTGATTTTTAAAAGCAAAAGAAAAGTGGGTTCATGTTTCTAATCTTATAATTTTTAAGAGAGCTTTTCAAGAAAACTATGATCCTAATTGATAGATGGAGAAAAACCCACTAGGCCTTCAATATAGTGAGAAACATGTAAGGAAACTAGTGGGGGGATTATTTCTTTTGCGAAAACCCACTAGGCCTAATTCATAGATGGGAAAAAAAACCCACAAGTCCCAAGGACTTGTGGGAAACATGTGGGGGTATTATTTCTTTTGTAAAATAATAATGAAAAAGAGTATTAAAAAAAAAAAAGAAAAAGAGAGGAAGACATACAAAACTAAACTACATATGATCTTGCCTTTTCTTTGGAGCAAATGAATTTATGACAATCTTGTACGTACTATACATGTATCATATTCCGATTCGAACCAAACTGGTAGTTGGGCACTCTAGCGCCTTAATTAGAGGTCTCGAATTCAAGTACTGGGAAAGAAAAAAAAAAGATTTGAGAGAACCAATTTCTTAATTGATTCAACAGTACTTGAATCGGATTAATCAAGAGAAACTCGGATATCGATCAATAAAAAACCAAAATAAAAAGATTCTGATTTCAAAATTGAATCAGAACTAAATCTCTTAAAATTGAACCATCCAATTCTAAATCTAAAACCTTTCGACAGCATCAAGTGTAAATTTATCCACAATCATAATAGTTCAGAAGATTGTAACACGTTTAAAATAAGCTTAGCCAAATGGGCATTAAGTGCAATTTTGAGTTTGTATAGGCTAAATTTCGTACAAAATTTTAAAACAAATTCGTCTATTCAATGAAACTTATTTTTAACAAATTATAAACTTTTATAAATTATAAAAGATATTTTTGGAGTAAGTGAACTCTTATATTTTATTTTTAAAATAAATTATTTAAGTGTTTGAATAAAAAAATATAACAAAATTTTAAGATATTTTATTAATTTATAAATTTTTGTTGTTTTTGATAATAATGATATTGGCATTAAGTGTTTTGATGATGAACAAATTAGTGTACACAATGTCGATGACAATCGGGAGGAATTTGAAAGAGTTTAAATTACAAAAAGTTAAACCCAAAAGCCCTATAAGGATAAGCAAAGAACAACACTTAGAAAATTCTCAAAAGAAGTAAAGTACCTATGGATTGCAAAATACGTGTCAACACCATCATATAGATATGTCGATACGCCTTTTAGAACACTGAGCACACCTATGAAATGTCGACATAATACACCAAATGTTGACACGAACCAAGAAGATCAAATGCTTTAAACATGTGACATCACCATGAAGACATGTTGACACATAGGAGTATATAAGTTGTATTACTAAAGCAAAGTACTGGTACTTTGTTGTCGACCCCTAGACCCTTATGTTGATATAGCAGTGTATTAAGCTTATATGTTGTCATTTGACTCCATCATGTCGACATACTCATAAGACATGTTGACATGTGTTATAAAGTACTAGTACTTTGTGCATAAATCAAAACCGATTGACTTATTAGTTCCTGAACAACAAAAACGCGACCTGATGTCGACGTGAAACATTAGGATATTGACATGACCTTTACAGCTCAAGAAAACTATATTGTCGACATGAGAGGTTATAATGTCGACACCGACTTTACGACAGACACGGAATATATAAAACTATAGGTCAACACAAGAATTGAAGTGTCAACAGACATCGTGGAGCAAACATAGAATATATAAGAACATAGAGCAAATAAAAGACAATGTCGACACAAGCATATTGTGATGTCGACATATAGAGACTTAGAACACATTAAAGATCAGACGTCAAAATAAGTAGATTAGAATGTCGACACATGATCCAGAACCTCAACACACTATGAGATGTCGACACAAGAACATTAAAATGTCAACACATGCAATAGAAATTCATTTTAACTCAGCATGTTGAATAGCAAACTGAGTCTATTGAATATATGTATGTTATCTTTGCTAACTATGTCGACATGAGAAAATAGCAATGTTGACACAACGATTTCAACAACCATTTTTGAACAAAAGCTAAGAGCATTAATTCAAAAGCTGCTTGGTTGGTGAAGACATTAAATTTAGATTAACGTTGGAAATTCAAATTCTCACATACCTCAATGGCTAAATCCTTGTCTCTAGCTATAATACAACCACCATTGAAGGCCAAACTATTTCTTAGAACTACTATGAACATTAATTATATATTAATGTCTTCGGTCTTCTCTATTCTTTTATTCTTTAGTATTGTATTTAATTTTTGGGTTGTAAAGTCTTCATGAGTATCAAGACTCAGGTTTGTAATCTTTTCTCTCATTAACCTATAAGAGATCAAGAAGAGAGGATCTTTTTGATCTAGGGTTAGATTGTCTGAGAGAGACAAGTGAGGGTCCACTAGAGTTGTGAATTCTAGTATGAGTTTTCTAGGAGGAACACTTCAAAAGGTTGGATGAGTGTTCTAGGAGAACACTTGTAAAGTTTTAACTAGGACTTGGAAACCTAGTTGGTTATACTATTTGGGAATCAAATAGTAGATTAGAAATTTTAGGTAAAACCTGATAGTGAAAGTACACCGAGAAGGTGAAACCACTATAAATACTGATGTATCATTTTTCTCTCTTTCTCTCTCTATCTTTTGTTTCTGTAACTCAATTTAACAAAAACTTAAAAAGTACCAACAACCTATTTATCCCTCCTCTATACATTGTTAAATCTTAGTTCTTTAATTGGTTTCAGAGTAGGTATGTTGAATAGAATCTAACATTTTCAACATCAAAGGTTCAACATGGAACTAAATGGAGATAGTGTCCCTTTTGAGGCATGCTTTACAAACAAAGCATCTTTCTTCAATCATAGCAACTATAGCTACTGTAAACAGAGGATGGAAAACTTTGTCATAGCCCAGGATGAAATTACATGGAAGATAATGGAAGAAAGCACTAAATTTCCTACTAAAGTGATAGATGGTGTTCGAGTTCCTGTCAAAATAAAGAATATGACACCAAAGGAGAAGATAGCCTATAGAGCTAACTGTAGAGCTATGAATCTACTCCACTTGGCTTTGAGTTTAAATGAATACAAAAGAGTCTTGTCATGCATCATTGTCAAAGAAATTGGGGAGAGACTCAAGGCAACACACAAAGGTACAGACCAAGTGAGGAAGAACAAGGTGAGGATATTGAAACAGAAGCATGAGGCCTTCAAAATGAAGGATGGAGAATCAGTCCGAGAAATGATTACATGCTTCAACACCATAACTAATGAGCTCATAATGCTGGGAAAAGGTATCTCTAAAGAAGATATAGTTAGACAAAGTGATGGGATGTTTGTCTAAAGCTTGGGAGTTTAAAGTCACTGCAATTGAGAAATCAAAAAATCTAAAGACACTCACAATGGATCAACTAGTGGGGTCACTTATCACTCATGAAATAAAACTAAACACCAAAAGCAAAATGAGTGAAAACAAAGGAAAGATAGTGGCTCTGAAGGTAGGAAGCGAAACAAGCTCCTCAGAAAGTGAAGAAGAAGAAGATGAGGAGAATATTGCTTTATTGAATTGGAAGTTCAAGAGATTTCTGATAAGAAGAAGAAGAAACAAAGGCAAGCCAGGGTTTAAAAAGCAAGAAAGGAAGGAGGACACCCGGTGCTTTTTGAGTGCAGGAATCCTGGACATATTAAGTTAGAGTATCCTTAACTCAATAAAGTTGACAAGAGAGACAAAAAGGGGAAGAAGAAGAAGGCTTTAGTTACTTGAAGTGATGAAAATAGCTACTCAAGTGATGAGAAAACTGAGCTAGAGCAAGACAACCTATGCCTTATTGCGTTGGAGGACTCTCAGAAGGATGAGGTAAGTTCCTACTATTACTCTGTCTCTTTAAGTTCTTGTAATTTTGAATATGAATTATCCACTCATGAATTGCATGAAGCTCTCCTAGAAGCCCTTAGAGATATTAGGAAGATAACTAAGAAAAACATATCACTTAGAAAGGCATACACTGAATTTGAGGAAGAAAAGAATAAGTTAGTTTTAGACAATCAAAAACTAAAAGAGGAAAATGACATACTAAAACAAAGTAAAGATGAATTGCATGATGAGATTGAATCTGAATTAAAAAAGATTAAAGAACTAGAATCAAAATTAGAAACTTTTAGGAGCATGTCTGTCTTCATAGAAAAAGAAAATCTTGAATCAACAACTATGCAAGAGGAACTAAAGGAGGAGAGAAGTAGAAATCAAGGACTTAGGTTTCTATTATATAAATTTGTGCAAGGTCAAGAAAAGTTAGACTTAATGCTAGGTGCCCAAAGGGTAGTCTATGGCAAGGCTGGCTTAGGATTTAACCATTTAAAAACTCAAAAGAAGCTCAAAAGCTTCTTTATGCCTAGCTCAGGAGCCAATAAAGCAAAAATCAAATGCCATGCATGCATAAAATTAGGACACAAAGCTGAGTATTGTAAACTGAAGAAAAAGACAAATTCAAGCAAAAATAAAAGGCCAATGAAGGATATGAAACACTCACATTGTCATAGAACAGGCCACGGGTGCCAAAAGTAGTTAGGAATGTTATTTTGACTAACTCAGTAAGACTCAAGAAAATTTGGATACCAAAAGCACAAACATGAATAATATTCTTCTCAGGTCTACTTAAAGTCCAAGGAGGCTCTAGATTTATCATCCTAATGCTTGACAGTGACCGTTCAAGGCATAACGAGAGATGTATCAAAGTTCTCTAATCTAACAAAGACGAAGAGAGGAAAGGTAGACTTTGGGAACAACTCCAAAAGCAAAACTATTTGGGAGTCGACAATGTTGGTAAGTCTTCCTCGACCCAAATTGAGAATGTTCTTCTTGTTGTTGGTTTGAATTTAGTATTCTGGGTAATTAATCAATTGTATGATGTGTGTATAACAATTAATAAAAAATCAAATGTGGCTATAGAAAAGGAAAATATATATATATATATATATATATATATATATAGAGTAACTTTGAATGAAATAGAGACACTAGGTGAATCTTGTTTGGTTGAGATAAACAAAAAAGTTCTACATTACGGCATAAAAGACAAGGTCATGCAATTATGGGACAATTACTATGCATAAGGTAAATTTGGTAGCTCAAGAGTATAGTCAGGAATAAAGAATAGACTATGATAATACTTATACTCCTGCAGTTAGATTAGAAATAATTAGAATTCTCTTTGCCTTTACATGGCACATGAATTTTAAATTGTATCGGATGTGAAGAGTATTTTTCTGAATGGAGCAATAAATGAAATAGTTTATAGAGCAACCCCAAAATTTGAAAATCCAAAATTTCTGAACCATATGTAAGTTTTCTAAAGCTTCATATGATCTCAATCAAACTCCTTGAGCTTGGTATAAGTGACTTAGTAACTTTCTTATTGAAAATAAGTTTGAAAGAAACAAGGTTGTCATTAAAAGAAAAGACAGAGAAATTTTAATAGTATAGATTTATACAAATGACATAGTTTTTTGAGGGACAAGTGAAAATCTATACAAAAGGGAATTTGAAATGAGTATGATAGGAGGGTTAAACTATTTCCTAGGACTGCAAATTAAATGTGAAAGCATATTTATTGGTCAATCCAGGTTTGCCAAGAATTTAGTTAGAAAATTCGGATTAAATTAGGCAAGAGGAAACACCACTTCTATGAGCACACCTATCAAATTAGATAAGGATGGAAATGGCAAGAGTGTAGGTCATAGGAGAGTGATCGATTCATTATTATATTTAACAACCTCTAGACTAGACATTTTTATAAAGTGACTGGTTTTGTGCGAGATTTCAAAACTAATCCTAAGTAATCGCACTTAACTACAGTTAAGAGAATTTTTAGAAGACACATGTAATTTAGAACTATGCTACGATAGGATCTCATCATTCAAATTACATGAATATTCAGATGTAAACTTTGCTGGATACAAAGTCAATAGGAAAAGTACCAGTGACACTTATCAATTATTTGAGAGTATATTAGTATTATGGTTTTCTAAGAAATAAAATAGTATTGTCACCTCAACACAATTAGTATCATTCTCTCATATGATAAAAGATAATTTTCGTCATACAATTATAGAATAAATTAATATTACTATAATGCAAATCTGCTCTCTAGAGGAAACTAAGTACAAATTTACCAAATTATGTGTGAAATCGGAGAATTTATAGTAGGACAAATACAATAAATAAACTTTGAAAAATATGAAATTGAAAGATGATTTGTATAAGTTTGCAAAATCATCTCACATTCACTTTAACTTTTTTGTATATATACTTGTGAATATGAATGATAGTTTAACAAATATGTATCAAATGTGAGGTCCAAAATATGTATAAGATAATATCGTCTACAAACCAAAAGAAAATATAATTTACTTATATGAAATAAGATGTCTAAAATCTATGAAGATGATATTGTTCAATACTTGAAAGAAATCTCTAATACATAATAGCTCGATAAATCACACGAGAAAAACATTAAAAGAGTCTTAATCCAATTTAAACCTTTCCAACTAGTGTTGGTAAATAAAAAAAGTATAGTAATTATATGTATCAACTCATTGGTTTCAAACCCGAGTAAAGGAGAATTATAATAAATTGATAATTAATATAAAATTTATATTAAAATTAATATGAGAGATAAATAGATCGACTCCAAAATATAGAATTAATACTTAATTTGTTGTTATTGGTAATTATATGTTGAAAAATAATTTTTTAAATAAAGTATCAAATTCTAATTTGGTAGTTAGGGGATTAATTAGTCGGCTGCTTGGATACTAAGAATATGGCAATTTAGGAGTAGTTTATGGTTGAGGATAATTTTGGAGGCTTGGTGATGACGTGGACAGTGGACAACTGGTGCAAATTAGCAATCGACGATGAGGACAAGGTGGTGGTGACGTCAGTTCCGGGGGGACACGTGTAATGATCTTGGAGGTGGAGGTACGGATTATAGACAAGTGGGGTGGGGTCCACCATGTAACGTGATGATTAAGTTGTTGGGTTTTTGTCCTAAATGGCCGAAACGACAGATTGTGAAAGGGTGAAACGGCAGGAAGGGATAAAGACGGCCAGCTTTTCCGTGGACGGTGGCGATCTATCTGATGAGAAGAGGGAGAGGCAGAAGACGCGGTGCATCCGGTCGTCTTCCTGCCATTTTTTTAATCAAACTTTGTCTTACAGAATAATTAAAATATTAGAAAAGGTGAAATGAATAATTTTTTTTTTATAAAAATTTGTTATTTCAGAAAAGGATATTATATTTTTATCAAAAAGTTATAATTTTTTAAAAGAAAATTAAAATATTGGCGCCACTTGTTCCCACAGGGATTTGATGTTGTCATTAGGATCTTTCTAGAACTCCCAAATGTCCTGAGGAGAGGACCCTTAAAGGATTTTTCTTTATTTCCAACTAACCATGGTCCACCACTCTTTTTTTCTTTTTTTTCTTTTTTTCTTTTTTATATGAGATTATGTTCGATCATTATCCATTAATTTAATAACAATTAATTCCTAACCCACGTACCAAAATTTTTTCTTCCTTTTTCTTTTAATTTCATTTTCCTCCTACAATACCCCTGTTTGATTTTAAAATATTTCAATGTATTAAATTAATTAATATTTATATAAAAATATTTTTAATATTTACATATTTTTTATATTTAAAAAATTATTTATTTATTTTATTATAATATTTATATTATTTTATTTTCATATAATTAATAATTATATCTCGATTATTTTAAAATTTTATTATAAAATATGATTATTTTATTATTTTTATAAAATAATTAATATTTATATAAAATTTCTTATCTTTTATATTTATATTTTTTTTATAAAATTTATTTTAGGTATTAAAGTAATCGCCACGTTCTCAATAAAATAATTGAAGTATTCATTTCCAAGTCCACAAGGGGCATTAAATTGCATTTAACATGTTATGGGCGATGGATGTCCTCTCAACTCAAGTAAAGGATAAAGTATTATTATTATTATTATTAATTTTTTAAATTTCTATGCTCATTTACAGGTTTTTGATTTATTTTTAATTTATTTCATTTATCATATTTCTTTGATTATTCAATTATTTTTGTGTCTCGGATGATTTTTTAGGCTTTTGTTTTAGGTTTTTAGGCAAAATCTTGATATAATAGTTGAGTAATTTTTTTGATAATTTTAAAAATATAAGGGAAATACTGTATATATATACGATCACTCCAAAATTAATCCCAATTGTTAAGACTATTACTCTGATTGATATTGTTTTTGTATTATATTTCTTTAATTAATAGATGTTTTAAGAAATACATAACTTTACGAAAAAAAGTTGAATTTTTATTTTATTAAAAAAACATTGGGTTTTTAAAAAAGGAACTAAATTAGTTAAAATAGTGGATGTAATTGTGTATAATTTGACAGATAGGGTATTCATTAACTTTTGTTAATGAAGTAGATTTAATTTTAAATAATAATTTTAATTTATTTAATAATGATACAATAAAAAAGTTACATCAAAACTGAAAAGATTATAATTAAGAATAATAAATATGTAATCCTCAAACAAAACAAGGAAAAGATTACGATAAACTTTCAAAAGATTATGATTGGTAACACGAAATGAGAAAGTAATCGTTCAATGTTTTTGAGCAATGGATATTAGAAAACCTTGTAAATTTTGATATCTTGAAGGGTTTTATGTTCTTTTCTTTAATGGCTCAAATCAATTCATGTCATGATGCACATAAAATAAGAGAGGGGTGAGATTGGAGATCAACTATTTTTATTTGGTATAAATTCAAATTTTATGTTTTCAAATTTATGGAGGCTGCTTTTTGAAAGACGCTGTTCTAACAATTTAGAGAGAGTGAATATGTTGTTTGACACTATTTTTATTTAAACAGAAAGCAAGAATAGAGAGGGAAAAAGAATTGATACAAGATTTTATAGTGGTTCCACTCTCTTTGATATTTATCCACTTCTAGACAGAACCTAGATTTTCAATCCATTTTTTTCCAAAAATAGTATAACAACTAATTTGTACAGGTACTAGTTAGACCCAAGTGTTTAACTCAAACACTAATCATTAGTTTAAACATGTGCTAACAAATCTAATTTGTCTTCTCCGAGATAACTAATCCCTAACCAAGAAGATTCTTTCTTTTGGTCAATTACAAGAATGGAAAGAGAAAAAACAAGATTACAATCATGAACTATAATGTTCAGACGTGATCTTTGTAACTCAAATAAATACAGCTCAAGAAATCGAAAGTGCAAATATCTTGTGTCGATGTAACTTTGTTTATACTTGAACTTTTCTAAGTGTCAATCATACTTGGGGTATATGGCAAATCGACTTGTCCCTATGTTGTGTTGACACAAACCTTCTTGTATTGACATAACTCCAGTGTGCCATGCTCTATGCCATGTGTCATGCTTGTGCCATGGCATGTGTCATGGCCTACGTTACGACTGTCGTGACATAGTGTGGCTCGTGTCATGACCTATGCCCTGACTCATGTAATGGCATGGTGTGGCTAGTGTTATAATATGTGTCATTGCATGTGCCGTGACTCATACTGTGCTCAGTTTTCTAATTCCTCATCTTGTGAATTGATTTGGGATAACATGTAAGTCAACTTAGCATATTGTATGACTGGTCCAACTTATGTCTTGACATATGCTATGACTCATGACTATATCCTAGTATATTATGTCCTATGACTTGGCATATGTGGTTTAATGTCGACTTGTTCTTCATAAAAGTTTCTAAATGCTAAGTATGCTAGTCAACTTATGATCTATAGTATGTCGATTTAACATGTATATGGTGTGTCTTATTTTTTATTTCGACTGTTATTGTTTTAAACATTTGACCATTGTTACTTTGAATTTTCGTTCTATTGCTTCATAGAATAAGTGAGTTGACTGGTCCTTTGGGGTGAGTCGATTTGAGTGGCTTACTATCTAATTCCAATTTACTGACCTAACATTCTGTCTAAATTTACAAATTTATCTAAACTCAGTGAATCGACTAGTGTTTCAGGGTAAATTGACTACTCTAGATTTGAGTTTCATATGTGTCTTTTATCATTCCTAATTCATCCTTATATCCTACAAACTAATTTTTTATTGATCTAACATATTGTTCTCATCATATGCTCACTTTGACTCATCATTTGCTTATCATTAAAACTCATTTTGCCAATACTCCCATTTGCCCAATTTGCAATTACATATGAAGAGTCTCTCATAAATATGTTTTATTTTGCATGCATAAACCTACATTAAGTAGTCTTAAAGCCAAGGGAGGAAAATAACATTTCATGATTGATAACAATTTTTTTCTTTTTCCTTTGAGATGCAATGGCCTACTTACCTCAGCTTTCCTTTGATGCTTTAATGGAGTTTGATTCCAAATTTTACTTTAACAATATGTTTTGTATTTTTCCAATGAAAAGCAAAACACTATTTGTACATAGAGTAGACATGGTTAATGGGGTTTGATTCAGCCAGGAAAGGGCCATATGAAAAATAATTATTTGGTTTTTTAAAACATCCCATTCATACTTTGGTTGTTTCCTCAAAATGGGATCTAATATAATTTGCCTTCTAGTTTTGATGACTACTTTCATTGTTTAAGCAAAAGGGTCTCTTTCCCAAACCATACAACAAAAATAAAATTTATAAAAAGGAAAGGAAAGAAAGAAACCACCATATGAAATGTTTTTCAAATTCAAAATTCATATTTTTCTATGCTAGTGATAAATTGATGATTCTTTATTTATTTATTAGGTTGGGATTAGGATAATTTATAGCCAAAATCACAGCATAATTAATAAGGTGTTCAAAGATTGCTTTTCCACATTAATTTATTATATTTAATTTTGTGGAGAAAAAGAAATTGGAATCATAATGAAAAAGAATATTAAATAAAAAAAAAATAGAGAGGGAGACACACACAAAACTAAGCTACAAGCATAAATTTATCTATAATCATAATAGTTTAGAAGATTATAACACGTTTAAAATAAGCTTAGCCAAATGGGCATCGCGTGCAATTTTGAGTCTGTATAGGCAAAACTTTGTAAAAAATTTTAAAACAAACGAAAGTCTATTTAACGAAACTTATTTTCAACAAATTATAAACTTTTATAACTTATAAAAGATGTTTTTGGAGTTTGTGTACTCTTATATTTTATTTTTAAAATAAATTATTAAAGTGTTTGAATAAAATAAAATATATTTTATTAATTTATAAATTTTTGTTGTTTTTGATAATAATGATGTTGGCATTTAGTATTTTGATAATGAACAAATTAATGTACACAAAATCGATGATAATTACAAAGACTTTGAAGAGTTTAAGTTCGGAAAAGTTAAGCCCAAAAGCCCTATAACGATAAGCAAAGAACTATACTTACAAAATTCTCAAAAGATGTAAAGTACAGATTGCAGAATACATGTCGACACGCTTTTTAGAACACTGAGCACACCTATAAAATGTCGACATGAACCAGGAAGATCAAATGCTTTAAATGTGTCAACATCACCATGAAAACATGTCAACACATAGAGTATATAAGTTGTATTACCAAAGCGAAGTATTGGTATTTTGTCTATAGTGTCGACCCACCTAGACCCTTATATCAACATAGCAGTGCATTAAGTTTATATGTCATCATTTGACTCTATCATGTAGACATACCCATAAGACATGTCGACATGTGTTACAAAGTACTAGTACTTTGTGTGTAAATCATAATTGGTCGACCTATTAGTTCTTGAACAGTAAACACGCTGCTAGATGTCGACATGAAATATTAAGATATTGACATGACCTTTATAACTCAAAAAAACTATAGATGTCGACACGAGAAGTTAACAATGTCAACACAAGCTCTAGGACAGAGACAAAATATATAACACTACATGTCAACACAAGATATTAAAGTGTCAACACATACACTGTGGAACAAATATAGAATATATGAGAACATAGAGCACAGAAGACAATGTCGACACAAGCATATTGTGATGTCGACATATAGGGACTTAGAACACATTAAAGACTAGATGTCAATATAAGCATAATAGAATATCACACATGACCCAGAACCTCCACACGCTATGAGATGTTGACACAGGAACTTTAAAATTTCAACACATTCAACAGAAATTCATTTTAACTTAGCATGTCAAATAACAAACTGAGTTTATTGAATATATGTATGTTATCTTTGCTAACCATGTCGACAAGAGAAAATAGAAATGTTGACATAAGGATTTCAATGACCATTTCTGAACAAAAGCTGAGAGCATTAATTCACAAGCTATTTGGTTGGTGAAGACATTAAATGAATATCAACGCAGGAAATTCAAGTTTTCATCTACCTTAACGGCTAAATCCTCATCTCCAATTATAAATACAACCACCATTGAAGATCAAACTATCTCTTGGAACTATTGTGAACATTAATGGTACATTCGTTTTCAATCTTCTCTATTCTTTTATTCTTTAGTATTGTATTTAATTTTTTGGCTGTAAAGTCTTCATCTCAGCATCAAGGCTCAAATTTGTAATTTTTTCTCTCATTAACCTATAAGAGATCAATAAAAGACGATCTGGGGTTAGATTGTTTGAGAGAGACAAGTGAGGGTCCACTAGAGCCATGAATTCTAGTATGAGTGTCCTCGGAGGAACATTTGAAAAGGTATGTGAGTGTTCTGGGAGAACACTTATAAAGTTTAAACTAAGATTTGGGAACCTATTTGATTGTACTATTTAGGAATCAAATAGTGGATTAGAAATTTCATATGAAGTATGGGAATGGAAGTATATCGGGAAGGTGGAACCACTATAAATACTGGTGTTTATCATTTTGCTCTCCTTCTCTCAATCTTCTATTTCTATAACTTAATTTAGGAAAAACCTTAAAATTGCTAACAATCTATTCATCCCTCCCCTCTTGGTCGTTAAATCTCAATTCTTGAATCAGTATCAAAGTAGGTGTATTGAATAGAGTCTAACATTTTCAACATCAAGGACCTGACATGACACTAAATGGAGACAGTGTTCCTTTTAAGGCATGCTTTACAAACATAGCACCTTTTTTCAATGGTAACAATTATAGATACTAGAAACAGAGGATGCAAAACTTCATCATAGTCCAGGATGAAACTGTATGGGAGATCATTGAAGAATGCATTGAATTTCCTACCAAAGAGTAGATAGTGTTCGAGTTGCTACCAAAATAAAGCTAACTGCAGAGCTATGAATCTACTGCACTTGGCTTTGAGCTTAAATGAATACAACAGAGTCTTGTCATGCATCACCACCAAAGAAATTTTGGAGAGACTCGAGGCAACATATGAAGGTATTGACCAAGTGAGGAAAAACAATGTGAGGATGTTTAAATAGAAGTATAAGGCCATCAAAATGAAGGATGGGGAATCAGTCTGAGAAATGATTACATGCTTTTGCACCATAACTAATGAGCTCAAATTGCTGGGAAAAGGCATCTCGAAGATATGGTTAGACAAAGTTCTGAGATGCTTGCCTAAAGCTTAGAAGTCTAAAGTCAATACAATTGACGAATCAAAGAATCTGGAGACACTCATAATGGATCAATTGGTGGGGTCGCTTATAACTCATGAAATGAAACTAAACACCAAAAGCATAATGAGTGAAAACAAAGGAAAGACAGTGGCTTTGAAGGTAGGAAGTGAAACAAGCACCTCAAAAAGTGAAAAAGAAGAAGATGAGGAGAATATTGCTTTGCTGAACTAGAAGTTCAAGAGATTTATGATGAGAAGAAGAAGAAACATAGGCAAACCAAGGTTCAAAAAGCAAGAAAAGATGAAGGTCATCTGGTGCTTTGATTGTAGGAAGCCTAGACATATTAAGTTAGAGTATCCTCAACTCAATAAGGCTAACAAGAGAGACAAAAAGGGGAAGAAGAAGAAGAAGGCTTTAGCTACTTGAAGTGATGAAGACAACCGCTCAAGTGATGAGAAAATTGAGCTAGAGCAAGCCAACCCGTGCCTTATGGCATTGGAGGACTCTTATAAAGATGAGATAAGTTCCCACTATTACTCTGACTCTTTAAATTCTTGTAATTCTGAAGGTGAATTATCCACTCATGAATTGCATGACACTCTCCTAGAAGCCTTTAGAGATATTAGGAAGATAACTAAGAAAAACACATCACTTAGAAAGGCATACACTGAAGTGGAGGAAGAAAAGAATAAGTTAGTTTCAGACAACTAGAAACTAAAAGAGGAAAATGGCATATTAAAACAAAATAAAAATGAATTGCATGATGAGATTGAATCAGAATTAAAAAGGACTAAAGAACTAGAATCAGAATTAGAAAATTTTAGAAGCATGTCTGTCTGCATAGAAAAAGAAAATCCGAATCAACAACTATGCAAGAGGAACTTAAGGAGGAGAGAAATAGAAATTAGAGAGTTAGTGTTTATTTGACAGGATATTTTTTTTTTTAGCTTCTCTTTTCCTTTTAAGGAGAAATCTTACTAAATAATATTTTTTATAAACTCCTAGAAAAAAGGAGTATTTTTTTTTATGAAGGAAAAAAAAATAAAGCTTCAGCAAAAGCTCCTCAGAAGAGATTTTACTTCTTCTTTTAAAAACATATTAGCTTTTACGGAGATATAATTTTTTTTATCCCATTTATGCCCTCATATCAAAAGAAAAATTCTATCTCTATCCTCCTTCATAAACCACCCATGAAGAGGTTGCACGACCATTTAATGGACTGATTTATTTAAACAAACATGTTACTGTTGCTGCTAAGGTAGTTTCAGTGATTCCGTATATATTTAACAACTTGTAGAAACTATAAGCCCCAATATGAAGAGGTTGCACGACCATTTAATGGATCCAATGCAGCGCATCCTGGGATTGTATTGATTGCAAGGGTGGACTCTGCATCTAAGAAAGTTTCAAAATGTTCTATGTGGGTCCTATATGTATATATTTTCTGGTGAAATTCTTTTAGAACACTGCTGGAAGTTGTGTGTCGATGAATGTATATTGGTGGCATAATTCGAATATCATATCTAAGAATTATTGCCATCACTGTTAGAAATGTGGTGACCACTAAATGCTTCTTACTGATTATGCACAATTCTCAAATAGTGTGATGCTAATAGCTATCAAATGTCTGCACAATCTAGAATCACAGTCAGCATGTTTTTCTCATAAGTTCTATTGGTCATGCTAAATCTAGGACTACTCTTGTAGTTTTCATAACCTTCCTTACTGTGTTGAATTTCGTTATTTTGGTGAAAATCATCCTTTTATACAATTGTGAGTGGAACAAGAAAAAATTGCATTAGAATCATAGGAAATTGTTTTACTAGAGATCTTCATCTCATTGCCTTGGAGACAACAAATGTTCCTATAAGGTAGTTTAGATGGTGTTTATATTTGATGTGGTTTGGAGGAGCTTTTGACCTTGATGAGATTGAAAGACCAGTGTTTTGGATTGATATTGACAATACTATTTTTCCCAGTGAATTTACAGTAACCTTTTATGTTACTGTTACTGCTGTGCATTTGCTGTTGCTGCTATGCATTTAGATAGAGCCATGCATTTAGATTTTGTTCTCAATTTGTTATGCATTTGCTGTTACGGCTGTGCATTTTAAAAAGTGGTTTGATTGCTTGGAAAATCTTGAATATTTCTTTCCTCCCATTTTGCTTGGACATGTTTTTTTTTTGCATCTCCTAAGATGAGAAATTGAATAACCAATGCTTGCTTGTGTAATTTCTTTAATCTGTGGTTTGAAATTATCCTTGGACACATGGTTCTTTAAAAATATTAAGATTGTTTTATATATTACACTTATGGTTAGCGGACAAATGTATATACCATTGAGCAAAATTTTTAAAAAACAAAAAAATATTGCTAAATGGGATTTCAATATTAATAAAATCTTACTTCAAGTTTGCATGGACATCAGTGATGCGTATCCTAAATGAGGACAATGATGAAAGTGTTAATCTAGTTATGAAAGAAGATGGTTTTGAACTTGATGATGAAGATTTCATTATAGATGAGGATTTTAGCCCTGTTGCAAATAATCAGAGAAAAAAAATAGTGTCAAAAGACATGGGGAAAAAAAGCCAAAGCATAAAAAAAAGGTTGGGACAATAGGAAATATGAAACAAGCAATAAGTCGAATTATTAAATTTGATTCAAAGTGACAAAAGTAGAGTTACTCTTATATTTTTACCATGTGTAGAAGATAAGTTAGATTGGTTTATATATAACTATAATCTAGAGAAAGCAAAACTATAAAGACTTTATATATTTAGGAATTAATTTGATGCTTATTATTCAAAATTTGAACTTCATATTATATTGACTTATATTTATTTGCTTTATGTTGTATTGAGAAATTTTAGTTATCATTATATTATATTTATGTGGATGTTCTTAGTATGTATTAATATATTTGCTATAATATAAATATTTAGGTTAAATTTATATATTTTGGTATTTTTATACAGATGGATTGTAATGATATTATGGTACCGGTAAGAGTTGTAAAAAGAAGGAAACGAGCAAAATTTTTTCAAAAACTTTATGAAGCAGTTACAATAGCAAGTGTATATTACACGAAATATTTATTAAAATAAGGTAATAGATTCACTTACTCTAGTGGCTGGAATTAAGTCCGGGAAATCATTACCACTCCAAGTAAAAGTTATAAAATATTTAGAGTATAACCATTATTGTATTAAAACTTATAGATTTATGGAAGAGCAAGGGATGGTCACGACTATCTAAAAATATGACAGAATTGGAGGTAATCATTATATTTCTTTAGACTTGTAGATACAGTCAAATAAATCGTAATGCCCTAAAATAAATTTGAAAAATTGAGGAAAACTATAAATAGGAAGTTTGTTGAAGTTTTAGAGGTTTTATGTTTGTTAATCAAGGAAGTCATAATAACTCCAAATTTTGAATTTAAAAAATTTCCAACCAAAATTAAAAATGATAGTAGATATTGACCTTATTTTAAAGGGTGCATCGGTGTGATAGATGATATACATATACTTGCTACTTCTACCAATGATCAAATTTTCGTTTCATTAGTTGAAAGGGAGTTCCGACACACAATGTCATGTAGTATACAAGTTTGACATGTTATTTACTTTTATTGTTATTGGTTGGCCTTATACCACACATGGCTTCAGAATTCTTTCAACTATACTTGAAGAAATGAAAAGTGTTTTATCTCATCGATCAAAAGGTACAATTTCATTTATACCCTATACAAATATTGAAATGATTTTTTTAAAATTAATTACTGATCAAATTTATTATTATGTTTTATAAATAAAGATTATGTAGTGGATGCTGGATATCCTAACATGAAAGGATATCTAGCACCTTACAAATGTGGGAGATATCACATTCCAGATTTTAGAGAATGTAGAGTCACAAGGTAAAGAAAAAATATTTAACCATGCGCATTCTTCTTTGAGAAATGTCATAAAATAAACGATTGGAGTCTAAAAGAATAAGTGGCATATTTTAAAGGATATGAAGCTATTTCAATTGGTGAAACATGAGAAGATAATTGTTACAATAGTAGCACTCTATAACTTCATTCAAAATTGTGGCAAAGATGAGGTGGCAAAGACGAGGAGTTTGTAGATGTAATCGTAACCCCAATTACACTTCAGAGTTTGAGGTTGAAAGAAATATCAATGAAAAAATTGGTTCATCTACTTATAGAAGAGAAGTGGATGATAATTATATGAATAGAGTTCTCAATCAAATAACAATTAATATTGGTAGAAAATATAAATATATGACTTATGTTATTTTGAATTTCTTAATTTTTTATATTATATAAAAATGATTTTATATTTATAAATATTTGATTTTAATTGTTTAGAAAAATAATTAATTTATTTTTATTTTAATTATTAGTATTTATACATTTTATTTTTAAAATATCGAAATATCAATTTTTAATTAATCGCTGGTAACGAGAAAAAATTATATTTTATGTGTATTCTCTTTATGGTAATTTAATTAAAAATAGAGTTTACGAAAATTTTTTTGTTAAATAACTAATTTATAAAAATGAGTATATAAGCAGTTTAAAAGTAAAAATGTCAAATAATTTTTAATTTTATTTTAAAAATATTAATTTCTGTTTCTCCTTAAAAGAATAAAAGAAATTGAAAAAAAAAAATCCTGCTAAACGGGCACTTAGTTCTCTATTATATAAATTTGTGTAGGGTCAAGAAAAACTAGATTTAATGCTAGGTGTCCAAAAGGTAGCTATGACAATGCCAGCCTAGGATTTAACCATTCAAAGACTCAAAAGAAGCTCCATAGCTTCCTTGTGCCTAGCTCAGGAGCCAATAAAGCAAAAAATCAAATGTCGTGCGTGCATGAAATTGGGATACAAAGCTAAACACTGTAAACTTAAGAAAAAGACAAATTCAAGCAAAAATAAAAGGCCAATGAAGAATATGAAATGCTCACATTGTTATAGAATAGGCCATATAAGTGATACATGCTAGATTAGAGACACTGAACCTAGAAAAGTCACAATGAAATGGGTGCAAAAGGTAGCTAGGAATGTTATTTCGACTAATTCAACCGAACTTAAGAAAATTTGGATATCAAAAGCACAAACATGAATTATATTCTTCTCAGGTGTACTTAAAGTCCAAGGAGGCTCTAGATTTATCATCCTGATGCTTGACAGTGACCATTCAACCGTTCAAGACATATAACCGGAGATGCATCAAAGTTCTCTAATCTAGCAAAGAAAAAGAGAGGAAAGGTAGACTTTGGTAACAACTACAAAGGAAAAATTTTTTGGGAGTCGACAATGTTGGTAAGTCGTCCTTGACCCAAGTTGAGAATGTTCTTATTGTTGGTTTGAATTTAGTATTCTGGGTAATTAGCCAATTGTGTGATGTGTGTTTAACAATTAATAAAGAATCAAATGTGGCTATAGAAAAGGAAATATATATATATATATATATATATATAGAGAGAGAGAGAGAGAGTAAATTTGAATGAAATAGAGACATTGGGTGAATCCTGTTTGGTTGAAATAGACAAAATAATTCTACATTATGGCATAAAAGACAAGGTCATGCAAGTATGGGACAATTACTATGCATAAGGCAAATTTGGTGGCTCAAGAGTATAGCAAGAAAGAAGGAATAAACTACGATGATACTTATACCCCTATAGCTAAATTAGAAATAATTAGAATTCTCCTTACCTTCACATGACTCATGAATTTTAAATTGTATCGGATATGAAGAGTACTTTTCTAAATGGAGCAATAAATGAAATAGTTTATAGAGCAAACCCTAGATTTGAAAATCCAAAATTTTCGAACCATTTGTAAGTTTTCCAAAGCTTCATATGATCTTAATCAAGCTCCTAGAGCTTGGCATGTGTGATTTAGCAACATTTTTATCGAAAATAAGTTTAAAAGAAGCGAGGTTGTCATCAAAAGAAAAGAAGGAAAAATTTTAATAGTACAGATTTATATCGATGACACAGTTTTTGGTGAGACCAATGAAAATCTATATAAAATAGAATTTGAAATAAATATGATAATCGAGTTAAACTATTTCCTAGGACTACAAATTAAACGTGAAGGCATATTTAATAGTCAGACCAAATTTGCCAATGATTTAGTTAGAAAATTTGAATTAAATAAGGCAAGAGGAAACACCACTCCTATGAGCACGTCTATCAATTGTTACAGATACTTTTATGCACGAACCTTTTTAGGAGTACAATAGATTCATTAATATATTTAACAGCCTCTAGACTAGACATTTTTATAAAGTGTCTGCTTTTGTGCGAGATTTCAAAGCTAATCCTAAGTAATCGCACTTAACTAAGAGAATTTTAGAAGACACATGTAATTTAGGACTATGATACGATATGATCTTATCATTCAAATTACACGAATATTTAGATATAAACTTTGCTGGATGCAAAGTCGATAGGAAAAGTACTAGCGACACCTGTCAATTGTTTGGGAGTATGTTAGTGTTATGGTTTTCTAAAAAATAGAATAGTGTTGCCACCTCAGAAGCAGAGTATGTGGCTGTAGAACTTTATATCCTATGGATTAAGCATTAGCTTAAGGACTATGATTTAGAACTAAATAATATTCCGATTCGGTGTGACAATATTAGTGCAACAAATTTAATTAAAAATCCAGATTGACAAAGCACATTGAAGTGACACATCACTGTATCAGAGATCATGTGCTTAATCTCAAGAATGGTGTAATTTTAGAATACATCAAAACAGACAAACAAATTACAGATACTTTTACAAATCCCATAGATAAAAACAAATTTTATGATTTAAGAAGAGAATTATAAATGATAGAACTAAAAAATTAAGTCATAAAATTGAGAAAATTAAAATTAAATGAAAAATGAGCATTAGAAAAACAGGGGAGCAGTGTTGAAGCAAGTATCGACAACCCAAACATGCTTGTTGACATATTAAGAGTTTTGATGAATGTTGTGCCGACACATTAATCGAATGTGTTGAACACATGAGTCTATGTCAACATATAGAATAGATATGTCGAACATTTTTCTATGCTTGTATGAGTGTGTCAATGTATTTGTTAAATGTGTCGAATGCTATGTCTGTTTGAAACCTGATGTTCAATATTCAAGTTGTTATGTTGACAATTCCCAAAGAAAGTGTCAAATATATATATAGTGAATCGAGCATTTCATGTCGACATGCTTACCCTACAATGTCGACATACCATTTCACAAATAACACATGTCGACCCACTAGTCTAATAGTATCGACATTACACTTATAAATGAAGAATGTCAACAAACTCAGTCCATTATGTCGACATACGAAATTCAAAATGTCAATGTCAACATACTAGATTATGGTGCTGATATATTTGGTAGAATCTAAACTGATGGGAATTGGATTCGACAAATCATTAAATGTCTTAAATGAAATTTCAAATTTTGAAATCTTAACCTAAAAATCTAAACCAAAATAGTTAAGAACTTTCCTTTTAATCCTGACCGACACATCATCAAATATGTGATCAAATTTTGAATCGAATCTTCATATTCCCTCCCAAATTTGAAACCTTAAAAGTACATCACTTTAATAGTAACCATTTTTTCTCTTATGCACGAACCTTTCATTTCTCCATCCCTCTTTCTCACTTTCAATGATCTTCAATCTCAAATTTGTATTTTCTTCCCTTTAATCTCACTCTGTTAATCAAAGGAAAATCTAATCCTTATCTTACCATCGATCATGGTTGGAAATGGATCGAGTTTCAATCACGAAGATTTCCCATCTAAACGTCACGATGAGCCTTTTTATCAACATTTTCTTTTTTAAAATTGTCATTCATAATAGAGGTATCGATTGAGATTACTTAGATTGTATTAATTTTCCTTACAAAGATCACTCACATCTGGAAAACATGTCCAAATCCCCTTATCTATCCATGGCACTCTTACAAAAGGCTAACTAAAATATTTTACAATAATATAGAAAGTTACAGAGGAAACAAACAAGAAAGAGAGGAAAATGCCATAATCATGCAAGATACTGGGCATGTATGCTCAAGACATATGCCGAAGGAACCAAAGTGATTGTAACCTTATCATTAATTAGTTGAATAAGCAGTCGAGAATGAGTTCCATATTCTAGGTGTGAGGAGTATCTAAAAACAAGCCTTATAGAAGATGCTAGGGTAGTCTTTAAAAATAACCAACTTATTAATTAACTAGAGGGGGCAAATAGTTGATTAGGGATTTTTATCCTATAAATTTCGACTACTTTTGGATTTTTGAAAGGATTCACGTAAGAGTGTAATTGACAGTGAGTGAAGAAAAATAACAGAGGATACTAGAAATTTTTATATTGGTTCCACCCAACCCGGTATATGTCCACTTCCAGGCTCCCCCTGGATTTTTCACCTATGCCTCACGATTACAAATTTGATTCTGGGTTCAAGTTAGACCTTCCCAAACTTGATTCACATGTTCAATTTAAATCTTCCAAAACTCGATTTATAGGTTCAAGTTAATCCTTACAAAGTGTTTATCCCCAAACACTAATCCAATCTCTCACAAGTTGTTTCTCTCTCTAAACTCAAGACCGTGACACACTCACCGGTCTTGTAAAATCACAGTGTTACAACAAAGGGTGTCTACGAGATGAGGCTAGACTCCTCAGATTAGACAATTTTTTAGCTTACAGATGATTGTACTCAAAAGAAATGAAATAATGTATGAATAGAGTACAAGAGTTTAACAGACAAAGCACAGAGAGATGAGTTCATAATGGTTCAGATTTTTAATGGCGCATTCAACAACAACAATCTCTATCTTCATTTCTTATCTCTCTGGTATTTATAGTCTCATTGAAGAGAGTTGTTGTATGATTGGTGAGCTTTCGATCGTTGTACATTAATGTTCTTCACTAACCTCATTAAATGAGTTTGCTTATTGCTCTATTCCTTGTTTTGCATTGAGATTTGTATTCCCACTGGCAGCACTTTTCATTTCACCAATTGGGAGGCGGTTTTGTTGTATTTAAATGTTAGTTTTGTATGGAAAAAGTAATGCACAAAACAAGTCCCAAAAAGAGATAACTGTTGTATTCTCAAAATTTTCGAATTCTGATTTCTGATAGCCTTAGGTCGACAAGTCTAATAAACACATCGACCTAATTTCAAAAGTTTTGCACTGTAATTTCATATGACTAGGCCGATATGATAGTTTAGCAGGTCAACCAGTCTGGTCTGTTGACCAATTTTGAAAGACGTGTGGACCAAATTAATTTGTAGATCAAATTGAACAATGCTATGTCGACTTCCTATCCATTGTCTTTAAGTGAGGGCTTATCAACTTGCCTTAGATTCAAGTCGACACGATTTTGTTCTGTACCAAAATTGGTGGACAACGCTTTTAGAATTGGTCGACATATAGTGATGGGTTGGCATATTTTAACTTCTAGGTTGATGCAATCCAAGATGATTAGGTTGAGAAGATGGTAGAGTTTCACCTCCTCAATCATTATGAAACCGTAAGATATCACATACTCATAAAATCTCAAATACCATTGCCTGATGATTGCTTAAGGTCATATATCGACTTCCAAATTTGACAAATCTTATCTTCTTGACCTACAGGAACAAAGCTAGATAGCTACCTCATATAGATCTCCTCATCCAAACTTTCATTTAAGAAAACAATTTTAACATCTATATGGTGTAACTCCAGATCTATATCCACGATAATTTTTAAAAATAAACGGATCAAGGGAACCATGCCCTTAGTCTGAGTGTAACCCTTAGCTACCAGACGGGTCTTATACCTCTTCACCGATCTGTCAGTCTTTCTCTTGATCTTGAGAACCCATTTGTTCTCAATGAACTTTCTACTCTCGGGAAAATCAACTAGGTCCTAGCCCCGTTGATTCTCATTAATTCCATCTTTTCATCTATGGCTTTCAACCAACGGTCTACTGCAGAACCCTCAAGAGCCTTTTGGACCATTTTGGGTTCCTCATCATCCTCATGAGTCATAATAAGGGACTTACCCTTAATCGGGAAATGATATTTAGGTATGTGTTCTTGACTGCTCCCACGAGGAAGAGAGAACGCCTTCACCTCTAGATGGATCACTCCCACGAGGACTAAGATCCATAACGGGTTCTTATGTCCCTTCACTGGGTTGAGCTAAGCCACTAAAATCTTGATTAATTTCACCTCTCTTAGGAAAATCATTCTCAAGAAACGTGGTATTATGAGACTCAATCTCGGTAACAATATCGTCCATATGCTCACCAAAGAACACATACCTCTTGGAGTGTTTTGAGTATCTTATAAAGGTATACCTCTTTTCTCGTGGGGCTAACTTGCATATGGGTGCGAGGAATTGTGAACATACGCGGCATAATCCCATGGTCTCAAGTAGCTAAGGTCAGGCCACCTCCTTATCCAAAGTTCATATGATGTATTGACCACGGATATTGATGAAACACGATTGAGGATGTAGACTACAGCCAATAATATGTCTCCCCAATGGGAGATAAGCAAATTGACCTGTGCTATCATAGAGCTTATTATCTCCAACAAAATCCTATTTCTCCTCTCGACTACTCAATTCTACTGAGAAATATTTGGAATAGTCAGTTATCTCGCAATACGCTTCTCGAAACAGAGCTCTTCAACTTGTTTAAACAAATACTCGCACCCCCGATCGATTCTAAGAGCTTTCTCTTTTAGTCCAACCGATTCTCAATTTCACTAATAAACCTCCTGAAGCATTCTAATGCCTCAGATTTATACGAAATCAGATAAGCGTAACCAAAACGCGTGTAATCATTTTTGAACATAATAAATTACATAGCTCTATTTTAGGCTCTCATATACATAGGGCCATAGATATCAGAGTGAATCACTTGTCATAGAGTCTCAGCTCTCATTGTCTTGTCAAATGATTTTCTTATAGTTTGCTAATTAGGTAAAACTCATATACGGGCAACTCGACTCTGGTTAGTGGGCCCAATAAACGATTCGATGCTAACCAATTCATCCTCTTTTACCCTATCTGTCCAAGTCTACTATACTATACAATCACATCATTATCTACGCAATCAGATGTAAAGCCAATAGAAATCAGGTAAAGACTGGGTCACTCCGAGTACCTAAACTTCATTCGAAATGGGCTTGCCCGCATTCCTTAACTCACTTTTCTTATAAGTATTAAACTTATAAGTCAATATTCTCATCTTAGGAGCTAAAAGAGTACCATAATACTCTTTTAGGGTAAGCAAAACTGACATAGCAGTAGGATACTGTTTATAAACCGAGATCATATTGTCGTGCATGCTACTCAGAATAATAGACCTAACCTGACAATCCTTCTTCTTCTATGCATGAAAACACCTCCTGATCTCATCTCGCTTGAGGTGTGGTACCCTCCCCAGAGTTCACATCTCATGTCTCAGATTCTCAGATAGATCTTGTTCCTCAAGTACAAGCTGAATCTTCCGGTGCTAAATGTCATAATTATCACCATTCAGTTTATCCCCTTTGTAAAGATCTAGAATGATAGTTTTCGAAATAGTCATAAAGATATTAGTGACTTATGAATGCTTATTCTTATAATTTTGTGCACTCTACGAATCAACAAATTCAAAATAATTTGAGTATAGACCCCAAAGCGAGCGTATGAGTCAACGGATATCATATACCGCAATCCGAAATCACATCTTACCACCTAGATTTAGATTCGGCACACAAAAATCCACAAAAAGTCACTTTTAATTATATGGGACCCTCAAAAAACTTGAAAATTTTCATTCCAGCAAAGCCTAATGCACTACCAGAGGTCCCACGTGCCGCTACATGCTGGTGACGACACCCCACGTACCTGCACGCGCCACCCGTGTGCTGGTATAGGTGCCAGATGCACAGCGCATCATCCACGGGCCTGTATACGTGCCCGGGTCCTATTCTAGATCGAGAGGGGGGTCGGACATGGATCCAGGTCGTTTGGAATGACCCGGACCCCCACCCGGATGCTCAGGCGCCTCAACGTGCGTCGGATTCACACACTTTCTCTCTGCGGGTGTCATACGCCTCTGTGCGCATGTATGCCATACACCCGTGGCTCGGGTTGGGTCGGGTCTTCTTCAGTCGACACCCTGTACTCAGATCTGTGTGACCCAACTATCGAAAAACTCAATTCCGGCTACCTTTTGACATGGATTTCGATCGGAATTGCAATTGGAGTTCCCTAATTCATCCTCAACTTGATTTTTGGACGATTCAAGCGCTAAACTCAGCGAACCTAACAACCTTCATCGCGGCCCTTCGCAGCCATGTCGGAAAACCCAATTTTTGATGATGCCAACTACAGTTAATTAATCGAATTGATAGATCCAAGTGTCAGGAACACATTTAAACCAATTTCATACAACAATTTTCCCTTATACTAGATAGATCTAAAGATCTAGGGTCAGTCAAGGTCACTGTCCATGGTTGGAAACTTCAATCGGATATTTCATGGTTTAAATATGCTCTAAAAATAATAAAAATTATATTCGTGATCTATGGGTCACGCCTAATCTCATCGTGTAATTAGATTCATGAAATTCATTCATGATTCAAATCCTAAATTTATACCCTATACTTTTTATACCAAAAAAAAATTGAAAATTATTTTAAATAAATCTAACTACGCTTTCATATCAATGTTAGATTTATTTGTCAAACACAGCAAAAGTATGATAATTTTTGAAAAATTAAAATGATTAAAATTCTCAGGTCATACGTTGATGTGTAGGTCTCCAAATGTTAATTGAACCGTGAAATCTCTCAAACAGAAAAAAACCCTCAAACAAAACTCTCAGTCAGAATGGTGATCGTGAAATCGAATCACCACCACAGATTTCACAGCACCACAACCCAAGATCCGATGATTTTGAATGATGGAGAAAATTTCCTATGTGAAATTTTCTCGATATCTTGAATTGTTCTCACTCTAGAAAATTTTTCTCTCACAACAACATACGTTTAACTGTTGTTCTTCTTCTTAATTCAAAAAAAACCCCATTTTTGAATCATGTCATGTAAAGAGAAAATAAGGGAGAGATTATTAGGAAGTGGGGATAATGAGTAACTTCTCATTACCCCTATATTAAATTTTAAATTTTAAAGTGTACCCCTCTAACCAATGGTAAAAATGCCCTACGTGGGCATATTAACCTACACGACTTGAATTCTAATTTCTTTTTGTTCTTTTGAATAGGTGCCACCAAATCTAGAGTTTCTATAGTATTTATTAAATTTTTATTTTTGTTACTGTCATTCAATATTAAGATTCGATCTATTTAATTTAATTCATGTAGCATTACTCGAATTATATAAAAAAAAAACAAGTTATCTTACATAATTTTAAGTTATTAAAAAAAAGTTATTTTTGTTACATCACTATGTCTTTGCCATAATAAAAGTTTAGTCTTGCCACTAAACCTGCCACTAAACCTACAACACGTTGTTAAATGATTTAATTTTAAGACAACTAAAAGATGGGGTGATGAGGGTGGTCCATAGGGACCCTGCAAAAAACTCCCATGAAGGAGACTAAAAAGGTTGGGAAAAAGGTCGAGATCTCATGCTGCACGAGTTTCTTTGCAGTAAAGAAATTCAAGCCAAGCTTTTGCAAGCTGACAAGGAGAAAATGACATTTTGTGGACCCCGAAGGATTCTTGAATCTGTGGTTTTTAAAAAAGCAAAAAGAAAAGTGGGTTCATGCTTCAATCTTATAATGTGCAAGAGGGATTTTCAAGAAAACTATGATCCTAATTGATAGATGGAGAAGAAACCACAAAGGCCTTCACTTTGTCCTCAGGACTTGTGGGAAACATGTGGGGTATTATTTATTTTGCAAAAATAATAATGAAAAAGAATATTATAAAAAAAAAAAGAGGGTGTCATACAAAACTAAGCAAATGAATTTATGATCTTCTTGTACTATACATATCTTAGATATTTGATTTCAAACTTAATTGTTGAGTTTGATTTCTGAGAATAGAGAAAAATAATTTGAGAGATCCAATCACTTAATGGGTCCCACAGTATTTGAATTGGATTACTCAAGCGAAACCCGAATATCGGTCAGTAAAAAAAAAAAAGATTCCGATTTCAAAATTGAATCAGAAATAAATCTTTTAAAATCAAACCATCCAAATCTAAATCTAAAACCTTTCGACAGCATCAAGTGTAAATTTATTCATAATCATAAGTGATGAGACATGACCCAAAGGCCCATCGGGGCAGTGTCCAAGGACCGGAAGGTCCATAACTAGGCTAGCACTTCGGCATGACTACAGGAATGTATCTCCCCGAAGAACGGACTTAGACCGACCTCTTGATCAATTTCTAATGGTGGCAACCCAATCGATTCGAAACATTTGGCAGTCTCAAACCAATGCCCCTCTTTCTTTAATCGATGATCGACAGACTACTAGAGAACTGATTGTTTTGCTCTCATCAATTGGAGATAATATTTGGCTAAATCTCATATTAGCCTATATTTCATATCCCGTCACAAAGCACATCTCCTAGATAAAGAAGGATATCCCACAAAATCTAATCAATAAGAGAAGAAATCTTCCCATATTGCAAAACTTCTTAAATGATGAAGATCACAAATTTTTTGAGAATATTTGATTATAGAATCACGAGATTCTCAGATCTCCTATAACACCGACACTACGGTATCCGTATTGTACTCCTGTACTTGAAGTTAATAAAAAATATTTCCTCCATTTTTATATATATATAGATATAGAAAAATTTTAAATTTTATTGATTTTTGATTTTGTGATATTAAATTGAAATTTTTGGTATATTTAGGATATCCGTGTTTCCGATTCGGAGTACATTCTATTTTAGTGATAAATTTAGAGTTTTAATAAAAATGCAGGAATAAATATTTATTTATTTATTTAATTAATTATTTATTTATTCAGTTAAAAAAAATAGAGAGAGAGAGAGAGAGGAGATGCTGCGTTTTGGCCAAAACGCAGCATCCCCTCCCCCAAAATTCGATTAGGGCTAAAAGCCCTAATCTCACTCTCTCTCTCTCTACTCCCTCTCTCCCGCGGCTTCCTCCTCCGCCGCCGCCGCTGATCGCCACCACACACCGCTGTCTCTCTCTCTATTCTCTCCCTGCTCTCTCACTCTCTCTCAATTCCCTCTCTCTCGGTTGATCTCTCACTATTGCTCTCTCTCTTTCTCCCGATCTCTCGCATTTTCTGCCCTCCTTTCAGACACGAACGGCCACCGCACACCACCCACGACCGGCCGATCATCTCTCTGCCTCCCTCTCTATCACTATTTCTCTCTCTCAGTTTCGATCTCTCTTAGTCCCTCTCGGTCTCTCTCCCTCTTGATCTCCCTCCACCGCGAACGGTCGCGATCCGCCATCTCCACCGCTCGCCGCCTTCGGTCGTTTCCTCTCTCTCTACCTTCGGCTCTCTTTCTGTTTCTCCCAATCTCTCTCTCCCAGCTCACACGCGACTGCAGCACGCGACAGCTCCCTTGCGCGCGCGACTGCAGCGCTCACCTTCCCTTCCCGCGCGCGACGGTCCCCCTGTCTCCCTTTTCCATGCTCGGATGCGACGTTGCTTTCTCAACCGAGAGCCTCTCTGTAACCTTCCCTGCTCTTTGCCATGACAACACTCTGTCAGAAACCCTAAGCTGAGCTACGATTCCTTCTGTGTGCAGGTAAGGACTGAGTTTAGATCTTGGTTCTAGGGTTTTGATTTCCATAATGATTAAGTCTAATTGCTAAAATTTGCTTCAATTTGGAGACATTGCATGATTCCGAACTGAGTTGCACACGGATGTTAGGGTTGTGAGCTATGAAAACCCTAGGTGAGATAAAATTTCCAATTCCTTCGATAATTGAATGAGTTGAGGCTGAATTTAGGATGAGATTCTTGTATATGTCTTGAAAATGTGTGAAATTTGAAGAGAATGTATTTTCCTGAAAATTGATATGTGATTTCTAGGGTTACATCTAAATTCTATATGAATTTAGGCGAATTAATATGAAAGAAACGTGTTTGATGAAATTAGAACTTTGTTGAGTTAATTAGAATAGCTCTTCTTAGAGTCGATTCGAAATGTGCATGAAAAATATTAAGGTTGAGTCTAGTGTCTGATATGGAAAGAGAATGTTCCGGATGATAGAATCATGTTGACTTGATTTGAAAGGTTGATTTTAGAGTTTAATTTGACGAATGCATGAAAATAGTGAGAAATTGGGATTTGAGTTTAAGGATCGATGCGGTCTTTCTCATTATAAGTTGTCTTGCATATAGACAATCAAAATACAACTTCTATATTATGAAAATAGACTTCAATACCTTGAAAATGACATATGGTTTGAAGAAATTGGATGAGAATCGGAAAGTTTATGATTTTTCAAAGAATTTCTATTTTGGGAGAAGATTTATTATTTTATGGTTATTTCCGATTATGAATGATCTTTAGGATTTTATTTGACTTGACATTCAATGTGTTATTTATTTATAAATGAAATGTAATTGATGACATTAGAGTGTATTCATGAATTGAAGAATTGAGATTTGTACAAAAATTAGAGAAAATGGAAATTGATGACATAATTATGATTTTGTATTAGGAAAGGTCAATCGAGGATCGAGTAAGATTTCATTTGATTGAATTGTGAGTATATGTGAATTGTGAGTATATGCAAGTGTATATGGGCTGAAAAGTGTGGTGTTGTTGGTTGAGCATAATGGGATGTTATTGTGTACTAAAATCACCTTAAAGGCCAAGGAAAATGGTAGAAAGTGTGCGGATTTTTGTGGTGAAATGGTGAATGTGCATGGATATAATTGAGGTCGAGGTGTGAGAAATATGTGCATGTATATGTATGATCAATGTATGTGTATTATATTTGTATGTTGAAGGAGAAAATTTGATAAAGAATAAATATGTTTGTATGCAAACTGTTTTGTGTAATCAAAGGTTGGAATGAGAGGCATGTATGCTTGGTGATGATACTATGAGGAATGAATCTATGGAACATGGAAGTTGTTGTTGGTGATGGAGAAAGAGGAAGATGAAATGCGCGTATTTGAAAGAGTATTTAGTATGCCCTAGTTTTGGCCTAAATATAGGGTTAGTTAAAATGCTAACCAACTTAGTAATTTTTCAATTCATGACATATATGATGTGTTATAATTGTAATAACTTGCTTGGAGACCGATTGAGGGGAGCACAGTTTCGACACTTGTTGTGTATTGTAGGGAGTGATTGACCCTCCCGTATACGGTGAGTGAGATTTATTTCAATGTTTTCGTTTAATATATAAACCCTGTTTTACAATAGTTTGATAAATGAGTATGATTTATCGTGTGCTTGAAATGTTTTGACTGGTTTTGGAACTGACTTTTGTGAACCGATGGAGTGTTCAAAAATTGGTTGAATTATGAAAATATGCATCCATGTGGTTGAAATATAAAATGTGTCATTTTATGCTATATGTTGCATTTGGTTTGTGAACCTGATTTACGGCACATGTTTGATATGATATTGATTTTGGCCTTGAGGGCTTTGGTATGTATTGTTCCGTAGCTACGAAGGACATCGTGAGAGGCGCTTGGGTGGCGTCCGGATATGCCTAAGCCCGGGGTATCCTACGAGTTGTCGAGATTATATTTACAACACAGTACTAGCCAGGTTGAACCCGAAAGGGGGAGGATTTGAATGCTATCCAAGTCTAGCACCTGGACGAGATCCGTCGCCAACGTCGAGGTAGAGAGCACTTTAAATAAAATCGTATATAACACCCCCGGTGCGCCTGTCATAGGTCGAGGTAGACTTCTGCCAGGACACTTTCGGCTGGCAGCTCTATGATTTTAATGACAGTGCTTTGGATGCATGTTTGATTTGATAATGCGTCCTAATGATATATTGCTGAAATGAAAAGCATGATAATTTGAAATATGATTTGTATACTTATGCTTTGACACTCCAGTTTCACACCCCATATTAGACGATTACATTGACCCACTCACTCACTGAGTATTCTTCCCTGAGTACTCACCCCTCCTCTTTCCCTCCCCAGACAGGATTATGGTGCTAGGACGACGCATTTGGCTCTAGAGGCTTGATAGCTTGATGGTGGATTTGGGTGATTCACGATGGTGAGATCTTAAGTTAAATTTGAAAGATAAATTTCGTATTTTATTTTCGACCCTGCGAGGTCTTGTTGAGATCCGTAGTTGGTCGTGTACTTATTTTGGGATGACTGTATAATTTATGTATGTTTATTTGCGAAACTCTCATATTTCATTTGCATTGAGCCAATTGTACATATTTGAATAATTCTTGGGAAAATTATTGTAAATTGTATAAAAAACTTAGACCCGCTTGGTGTAGCGGCTGTTCATGCTCTAGTTGGGCATGACAGTAGAGGTCTGTGGCTAGGACTGTTGGTAATTTATTTAGCCTTGCGTTGTTCTGGATGTCGGTTGTGGGATTTATTAGTTTTGGAGAGGCCGAGATGACCATTTGTTTAATTTACAGGATGATTTTAAATTATACAGGTATACAGGTTTATTTGTACATGGGAGACCTCCGATTTATGGGGAGTTTCTATCCGATTTTCTGTAAAAATACAGCCGGCATCCAGGACAACGGGCGACTGTTCACGATTCCCGGTTCGGGGCATGACAGTTCGATTGGTATCAGAGCTCTAGGTTGAGAGCTGTGTTTGATAAAATAGTTTGAAAGTATTCCCAAGTATGATTTAAAAGTCCTCAATGCATATGAGAGTTTCATTACAGTCATGAGATCCCAGTACAACGGTTTTAGGCATATGAGTTATTCTTTTTAGGGGGTTAGATACGGTGCGTATCTAATCTAGCATATCATTTCAATCGGTTTTTAAACTGGTAACTCTATTCATTTTAGGGGGTTAGTTATTTCGCAACTAACTCTAATTTTTGAATCATATCTAATTTAATTTCTTTCTTTGAAAGATTATGATTACTAGACGAGGTACTAGATTTATACCTGAGACACCTAGAATACTCGAGGATGTTTCCTCGTCAGGTGTACCCTTCTAGCATGTTCTCAGCTGGCTATTATAGCCACGGTTTCATCACCATCATTTGATGCATTTAAGCAGGTGTATGAGTGGTACACCTGCCATTGGATTCGAATGCCTTGATTCATAACTCAAATTCTTTTTAGGGGGTTAGTTACTCCGTAACTAACCCTAATCCTTGATTTCCACTTAATAAAAAGGTGCTCTGCTTGCAGAACTATGCCGCCTAAATGTAGTAGGTGCGGCGCATCACTAGAGAGTCCCTTAGTGTCTGATGCATTTGTGGCACTCGAGACTTCACGAGTACCAGAGGATGTTTCCTTTACTCACGCACCTTCCCCAGTGCCACTCCTAGCACCTCCACTGGCTGGTACAACCGAGATTTCTTCGCCACCACTCGACGCCTTGAGGCAGTGGCAGGAGTGGCTTAGTAGATGTGGGGCGCAGATGCCCCCACCTCCACTACAGACTCCAGCGACCGCACCTGCGGCCGTACCTGCTCTTACGGCACCGGTTCCTTCTCTGGTGGTCGGTCTTTCTATTTCTACTCCGATCGATGAGACGTCGGTTATCTTGAGACACATCCATGAGCTTACTCAGTTGGTGACAGAGTTACGACAGCTCAGATACATAGACTTTTCAGGATCTAGTGATGCCGTAAAAGCGAAGCACTGGATCTATAGGATTCGCAGGATCCTCACTGATGTAGGATTGTCAGAGGACCTCAGATTGAGAGTTGTTGAGAGACTTCTCAACGGTGATGCCCTCACTTAGTGGGAGGCTAATTGTGACGAGACTATTGACTCACTGCGGTAGGAGGACTTCTTGGGGGAGTTCGACCGCAGATATTTTACGAAGTCCTAGTAGGACCATAGAGGGTTGAGACCCAGACGAGCCAGAGCTCAAAGTGGGGTAGGACTTCTAACTTTTAGGGAAGCCCCTCTCACTTTACATCAACACAGTTTGGACAGGGACCACGTCCCTAGAGTTTTAGAGTACAGGCCCCTAGTGCCTCTAGTTATTCCACAGTACTGCATCATCCTATCTGTCGCGACTGCGGCTGATGTCATTTTGGAGCTTGTGGAGCTCCCCTTAGATGCTTCTAATATGGGAAGCAAGGACATATTTGTAGCTCTTGTCCTGACCTAGGTTTCAGAGGTCAGGTGTCACAGACACACATGGGTAGACCATGGACAGGTCAGTAGGGAGCACCTGCACACTCAGTACACACTGCTCCACGGACTGCAGCCGGGAGCAATACTGCACTAGACCCTTTGCGATAGTAGCCGAGGGCATATACCCGCATATATGGTATGACACAGGAGGACGCTTAGGTGAACCCAGATGTGATGGATGATACTTCCACGGATTCTATTATTTAGGAGTTTATAGATACTCTCCTTTTTGAAATCATGTATATCATGATAGTTATGTACCGTCTTGACTAGTTAAAGCTCTAGAAGCTTAACTATTGTGATCCTCTTTTGAAACCATGCATCTCATGATGATATGTACGGTTATGACTGGTTAAAGCCTTAAAGGCTTGACTACTTGATATATATATACGTATATCTTTTGCGTATCCTATATTGGTTCCTTTTTCAATTTCTCGCATCATGAGTACCATGAAAATACTAAGAGTCGATGCCCGTGTTCTTATTGACACTGGTTCAGATTTTTCTTACGTGAGAGTATTATTTCGCTCGACAGTTGGGTAGACTGTTATCGTCGCTAAATGAGGAGCTACTAGTCATCACTCCTCTTGATGAGCAATTGGTCAGAAAATTCAGTGTATAGAGAGAGCTTATCTCCCTTGTTTGACGGGACCCCGTATATTAGGAGTTAGTTTGGTTAGTGATGATCGAGCAGCATTACTAGCTTGATTTGAAATGAGACCGACCTTGTTCAACCGCATTAGAGAGATTTAGGGAGCAAATGAGGAGCTCCAAGGTATTCTTGATAGATCTGTAGAGATGATGACAGAGAGTTCCGAGTCCGTGATAATGGACTAGTAGTATATCGATAGCGGGTTTGCACTCCCGCCGACAGTGAATCTTCGTAGAGATATTCTAGAGGAAGCTCATTCCTCCATTTACGTTATGCATTTGAGAGGTACAAAAATGTACCAAACTATCCGAGATATTTATTAGTAGTCTGGTATAAAGAGAGAGTTCATTGCTTGATGCCTGGTTTGTCAGTAGAGGATGGCCAAGCATCAGTGACCCACAGGCACGTTGCAGCCTTTTCCCATTCCCGAGTGGAAGTAGAAACACGTCACAATGGATTTTGTGACAGGGATTTCCGCGGACTTTAGCACGCCACGATGCTAATTTGGGTGATCATAGGTAGGCTCACCAAGTCCACACATTTCATTCCGATTCGTGTTGATTATTCCTTAGAGGTGTTAGTAAGCCTCTATGTTGATACGATTATCAGGCTTCATGGGGTATCAATGTCAATAGCATCGGATGGAGACCCCAGATTCATTTCTAGATTTTGGTCCAGATTATAGGGATTTCCGGAGTAGTTGGGATCGGCATCTTCCACTGGTTGAATTTGCATATCATAGCAGCTAATAGGCCAGTATCAGGATGTCTCATAAGAGGCACTATATGACAGGGAGTGCCGCACCCCGATATGTTGGGGTGAGGTCGTAGAACGACATCTCAACAATGTTGAGTTGATTAGGAAACGAAAGATAAGGTTAGGGTCATCCGTGGGCGGATGAGAGCCGCCCAGGACCGGCAGAAGGTATATGCCGATCATAGACGGCGACACCTTGAGTTTGCCACAGGAGATATGATTTTCTTGAGGATATTTCCTTTAAAATGAGTTATACGGTTCAGGCAGCGGAGCAATCTGAGTCCCAGATATATTTGTACCCTTCCGTATCCTTGAGAGGGTCGGGAGTATGGCATACAGATTGGAGTTGCCAAATGAACTATCCCGTATTCATGATGTCTTTCATGTCTCAGTACTAAGGAAGTACCTAACTTTCTTTTAGTTTCGAGGATGAAACTTATTTTTAGGGGGTTAGAAAATGTAACACCGACACTACGGTGTCCGTATTGTACTCCTGTACTTGAAATTAATAAAAAACATTTCCTCCGTTTTTATATATATATAGATATAGAAAAATTTTAAATTTTATTGATTTTTTATTTTGGGGTATTAAATTGAAATTTTTGGTATATTTAGGATATCTGTGTTTCCGATTCGGAGTACATTCTATTTTAATGATAAATTTAGAGTTTTAATAAAAATGCATGAATAAATATTTATTTATTTAATTATTTATTTATTTATTCAGTTAAAAAGAGAGAGAGAGAGAGAGAGAGGAGATGCTGCGTTTTGGCCAAAACGCAGCATCCCCTCCCCCAAAATTCGATTAGGGCTAAAAGCCCTAATCTCACTCTCTCTCTCTCTCTCTACTCCCTCTCTCCCGCGGCTTCCTCCGCCGCCGCCGCCGCTGATCGCCGCCACACACCGCCGTCTCTCTCTCTATTCTCTCCCTGCTCTCTCACTCTCTCTCGGTTGATCTCTCACTGTTGCTTTCTATCTTTCTCCCGATCTCTCGCGTTCTCCGCCATCCTTTCCGCCGCGAACGGCCACCGCACACCACCCACGACCGGCCGATCATCTCTCTGCCTCCCTCTCTATCTCTATTTCTCTCTCTCAGTTTCGATCTCTCTTAGTCCCTCTCGGTCTCTCTCCCTCTTGATCTCCCTCCACCGCGAACGGTCGTGATCCGCCATCTCCGCCGCTCGCCGCCTTCGGTCGTTTCCTCTCTCTCTACCTTCGGCTCTCTCTCTATTTCTCCCTATCTCTCTCTCCCTGTGCACATGTGACTGCAGCGCGCGACAGCTCCCTTGCGCGCGCTACTGCAGCGCTCACCTTCCCTTCCCGCGCCCGACGGTCCCCCTGTCTCCCTTTTCCTTGCTCGCATGCGACGTTGCTCTCTCTGTCGAGAGCCTCTCTGTAACCTTCCCTGCTCTCTGCCATGACAACACTCTATCAGAAACCCTAAGCTGAGCTACGTTCCTTCTGTGTGCAGGTAAGGGCTGAGTTTAGATCTTAGTTCTAAGGTTTTGATTTCCATAATGATTAAGTCTAATTGCTAAAATTTGCTTCAATTTGGAGACATTACAGGATTTCGAACTAAGTTGCGCACGGATGTTAGGGTTGTGAGCTATGAAAACCTTAGGTGAGGTAAAATTTCCAATTCCTTCGATAATTGAATGAGTTAAGACTGAATTTAGGATGAGATTCTTGTATATATCTTGAAAATGTGTGGAATTTGAAGAGAATGTATTTTCCTGAAAATTGATATGTGATTTCTAGGGTTACATCTAAATTCTATATGAATTTAGGCAAATTAATATGAAAGAAATGTGTTTGATGAAATTAGAATTTTGTTGAGTTAATTAGAATAGCTCTTCTTAGAGTCGATTCGAAATGTGCATGAAAAATATTAAGGTTGAGTCTAGTGTCTGATATGGAAAGAGAATGTTCCGGATGATAGAATCATGTTGACTTGATTTGAAAGGTTGCTTTTAGAGTTTAATTTAACGAATGCATGAAAATAGTGAGAAATTGGGATTTGAGTTTAAGGATCGATGCGGTCTTTCTCATTATAAGTTGTCTTGCATATAGGCAATCAAAATACAACTTCTGTATTATGAAAATAGACTTCAATACCTTGAAAATGACATATGGTTTGAAGAAATTGGATGAGAATCGGAAAGTTTATGATTTTTCAAAGAATTTCTATTTTGGGAGAAGATTTATTATTTTATGGTTATTTCCGATCTTGAATGATCTTTAGGATTTCATTTGACTTGACATTCAATGTGTTACTTATTTATAAATGAAATGCAATTGATGACATTAGAGTGTATTCATGAATTGAAGAATTGAGATTTGTACAAAAATTAGAGAAAATGGAAATTGATGACATAATTATGATTTTGTATTAGGAAAGGTCAATCGAGGATCGAGTAAGATTTCATTTGATTGAATTGTAAGTATATGCAAGTGTATATGGGCTGAAAAGTGTGGTGTTGTTGGTTGAGTATAATGGGATGTATTTGTGTACTAAAATCACCTTAAAGGCCAAGGAAAATGATAGAAAGTGTGCAGATTTTTGTGGTGAAATGGTGAATGTGCATGGATATAATTGAGGTCGAGGTGTGAGAAATATGTGCATGTATATGTATGATCAATGTATGTGTATTATATTTGTATGTTGAAGGAGAAAATTTGATAAAGAATAAATATGTTTGTATGCAAACTGTTTTGTGTAATCAAAGGTTGAAATGAGAGGTATGTATGCCTGGTGATGATACTATGAGGAATGAATCTATGAAACATGGAAGTTGTTGTTGGTGATGGAGAAAGAGGAAGATGAAATGCGCGTATTCGAAAGAGTATTTAGCATGCCTTAGTTTTGGCCTAGATATAGGGTTAGTTAAAATGCTAACTAATTTAGTAATTTTTCAATTCATGACATATATGATGTGTTATAATTGTAGTGACTTACTTGGAGACCGATCGAGGGGAGCATAGTTTCGACACTTGTTGTGCATTGTAGGGAGTGATTGACCCTCCCGTATACGGTGAGTAGGATTTATTTCAATGTTTTCGTTTAAAATGTAAACCCTGTTTTACAACAGTTTGATAAATGAGCATGATTTATCGTGTGATTGAAATGTTTTGACTGGTTTTGGAACCGACTTTTGTGAACCGATGGAGTGTCCAAAAATTGGTTGAATTATGAAAATATGCATCCATGTGGTTGAAATGTAAAATGTGCCATTTTATGCTATATGTTACATTTGGTTTGTGAACCTGATTTACGGCACATGTTTGATATGATATTGATTTTGGCCTTGAGGGTGTTGGTATGTATTGTTCCGTAGCTACGAAGGACACCGTGAGAGGCGCTTGGGTGGCGCCCGGATATGCGTAAGCTTGGGGTATCCCACGAGTTGTCGAGATTATATTTACGACACGGTACTAACCAGGTTGAACCCGAAAGGGAGAGGATTTGGATGCTATCCAAGTCTAGCACCTGGACGAGGTCCGTTGCCAACGCCGGGGTAGAGAGCACTTTAAATAAAATCGCATATAACACCCCCGGTGCGCCTGTCATAGGTCGAGGTAGACCTCTGTCAGGACACTTTCGGCTGGCAGCTCTATGATTTTAATGACAGTGCTTTGGATGCATATTTGATTTGATAATGCATGCTAATGATATATTGTTGAAATGAAAAGCATGATGATTTGAAATATGATTTGTATACTTATGTTTTGACACTTCAATTTCACACCCCATATTAGACGATTACATTGACCCACTCACTCACTGAGTATTCTTCCCTGAGTACTCACCCCTCCTCTTTCCCTCCCCAAACAGGATTATGGTGCTAGGGCGACGCATTTGGCTCTAAAGGCTTGATAGCTTGATAGTGGATTTGGGTGATTTACGACGGTGAGATCTTAAGTTAAATTTGAAAGAAAAATTTCGTATTTTATTTTCAATCCTGCGAGGTCTTGTTGAAATCCGTAGTTGGCCGTGTACTTATTTTGGGATGACTGTATAATTTATGTATGTTTATTTGCGAAACTCTCATATTTCATTTGCATTGAGCCAATTGTACATATTTGAATAATACTTAAGAAAATTATTATAAATTGTATAAAAAACTTAGACCCGCTCGGTGTAGCGGCTGTTCATGCTCTAGTTGGGCATGACAGTAGAGATCTGTGACTAGAACTGCTGGTAATTTATTTAGCCTTGCGTTGTTCTGGATGTCGGTTGTGGGATTTATTGGTTTTGGAGAGGCCGGGATGGCCATTTATTTAATTTACAGGATGATTTTAAATTATACAGGTATACAGGTTTATTTGTACATGGGAGACCTCCGATTTATGGGGAGATTCTGCCCGATTTTCTGTAAAAATACAGCCGACATCCAGGACAACGGGCGGCTGTTCACGATTCCCGGTTCGGGGCGTGACATCTCCTCGCATGAAAACTACGGTTACAATGCTCCAGGTACACACAGCTCCTAAGAGACCTACATATAAAAGCATTCGGTATATCGAAACCTAGGTAAGCTCCCTGAGACCCAACGCTTGACATACAAACCATAAGGTTCTCAGCTCTCTCTCTCGTGCTCAGTCTGTTTCATTCCTATCGAAAACCACTCTTTCTGATTTGAGCATCGGAACCTCCTTTGTAGGAGTACCCTCTGGCAGTTTTTGCAGGTTTTAAATCATCTTTCGAAGCAATTGTTTAAGTCGAATGAGCTAGAATTTGTAAAGCCAAAACCCATGTCCAACAAATTGGCGTCATCTGTGGGAATAACAGTCTGACTCTCTAGACAAACATGTCATCTGCCTTTTGCTACTATTTAGAATATGACAGTGGTCAAGAGAAAAAGACTAATCATTGATTTCAATGATGACGATCTAATCGAAGTCGACCCTAATCGCAACGACCCTTTGGTTATCACCATATGAGTGGAGTCTCACGTCGTTAAGAGAGTTCTTATCGATCAAGGAGCAGACTATGATCTCCTCACTTGGGACGCCTTTAAGCGAATAGGTTTTAACTCGTCTCACCTTCAACCTTCTACCGGGTCCCTTAAAGGATTTTTTGATAAATACATCTATCCAAAAGGTGTTATTCCTATCACTATAACTTTGGGAACTCCTCCCAACCATGTGGCCGCTAAAGTCGTCTTCCACATGGTGAAATTATTTTCACCTTACAATATTATCCTCGATCACTCTATTCTGAATGAACTTGAGGCACTATCCAGTACGAAACATATGAAAATCAAGTTCAGAATGCCAGAAGGAATTGTTACTCTCTGTAGTGACCTGATCCCTACACTCTTCTCGTAGTCCAAGATGGATAAGAGAACTTTCTGATTGATACCCTAGAATTTAGGGATGATATCAAACCAATGACCAAACCTGAACCTGTGGAAGAAGTGATTGAAATTCCCTTAACTGGTGATCCTAGTTAGATCATTTGAGTCGAGGCTAACTTGCCAACACATCTTTGAGAAGCGATTATCGATTGCCTATGCCAACATTCACAAGTCTTTGCTTGGTCTCCTGAAGACATACCTAGTATTCATCATTCGGTTATAGTCAACAAACTGACTGTTAACACCAGATACAAGCTGGTTAAATAGAAGAAAATGGTATTTACCCTAAAATGCCAATGTGGCATCCAAGAAAAAGTCGAGAAACTGTTGATAGTTGAATTCATTTGTAAAGTCAAGTACCCTGAATAGCTAGCCAACGTGGTCTTGGTGAAAAAAGCCAATGATAAATGGAGGATATGTATGGACTTCACCAATCTCAACAGAGCATATCCAAAAGATAGCTGTTCGCTTCCCAATAATGACAAGCTTGTGGACAACTCCTCAGGCTATCAACTTTTGAGTTTCATGGATGCCTATTCTAGCTATAATCAAATATGAATAACACCGGAAGATCAGGAAAAGACAAGTTTCATCACAGAATTCGATATGTATTGCTATCAAGTCATGCCTTTTGGTTTGAAGAATGTAGAGTGACCTTCCAATAGTTGATCAATAAAGTCTTCAAAGACCAACTCGGCAGGAACATAAAAGCATATGTTAATGACATGTTTGTTAAGAGCACCAATACAGAGGCCCTTGTTACCGATCTTGAAGTAACTTTTCAAATGTTGGAACATTACAACATGTGGCAGAACGCGACAAAGTACACCTTTGGAATCGCGTCTGGCAAGTTTTTACGTTTCCTAATCACCAACTGGAGAATTGAGGCAAATTCCCAAAAGATACAAGCCATACTAGAAATGTCACCACCCTAGACATTGAAAAAGGTACAGTGCCTCACTGGTAGAATATTGGCCCTAAGTCGATTTATTTCGAAAGTCAAACGAAAGTACAAACCTATCTTTAATGCCTTGAAGAAGTCCCAGAGGTTCGCATGGACACCTGAGTGTCGAATGGCCTTTAAGAAGCTTAAAGAAGATCTCATGTTGCCCCTATTGCTCTTTCATCCTATTCTTGGTGAGAAACTATATCGATACCTATTTATCTCTAATCAGACATTTTGCTCTGTCCTTGTGAGATAGGAGTTAACCATACAAAAGCTAGTTTATTATATCAGTCGAATACTCAAAGAATCTGACGTCAACTATTAACCTATCGAAAAGATAGCATACGCTCTAATTGTCTCAGCTAGGCGCCTTCAGCCATACTTTCAGGCCCATACTATCATAGTACTTACAGATCAGCCATTGAAATAGATCCTTCAAAAGAGGGATATCTAAGGACACTTCATTAAATGGAGCATGGAGTTGGGCAAGTTTGACATTTAATACCAACTGAGACCCGCTAGCAAAGGCCAAACCCTAACAAATTTCATTCTTGAATGCACCCTCCCGACTCTAGCCAAATGCTAGTTTATCAATAACCACGAAGAATGGGCACTATCAGACTGGACGTTACACGTTGATGGGTCATCAAACTCCTTAGGAAGTGGTGCTGGGTTCATACTGATGGGTTCGGACAATTTCAAGGCGTAGTACGCTCTTCGCTTCAACTTCAAGGCTATAAACAATCAAGCGGAGTATGAAGATTTGTTTATAGGACTTCGAATCGCAATGATCATCGGGGCTTGAAGTGTTCAAGAGTTCATTGATAGCCAGCTAGTTGTCGAATAAATTGAAGGGCTTATGAGACTAAAGACCTGATCATGGCCAAGTACTTAAATAAATTACGCGACACAATAAGCAAGTTATACAAAGTCAACATCCAACAAATCCCTCAATCAGAGAACGCATGGGCTGACACACTCTCTAAGTTAACCAATTCAGACTCGGTTGCCTTTAGTAGAACAGTCTACATCGAGACCTATCACGCCCCAGCATTGATGAATCCGAGAAGATTCTTACAGCAGACCAATCACCTACTTGGAAAGACCTCATAAAAACCTATTTGAAGTATGATCGTCTATTGGACTCACTATTGGAGGCGGCGAAACTAAAAAGGAAGGCCGCTCACTACATAATCATTAACGGAAATTTATACCAAAAGTCATTCACTAACCCGTACCTAAGGTACCTAACCCTTGAAGAATGAGACTATGTTCTCCGAGAGATCCATGAAGGGATATACGGCAACCACTTAGGGATTCAGAATCTAGTTTAAAAAGCCCTATGTCAAGGGTATTACTGGCTAACCATGAAAACCGACTCTAACAACGTCAAGAGATGTGACAAGTGCTAACATTTCTCTTCAGTGCGACGACTACCCTCCAGCAAACTTAGTTCCATAACATGCCCCTAGCTATTCACACAATGGGGAATAGACATCCTTGGACCATTCCCACCAGCCACCGAACAACAAAAATTCCTCATAGTGACTATCGATTACTTTACCACGTGGGTAGAAGTCAAACCTCTGGCCCAGATAATAGCAGTCAAAACCCAATCATTCATATGGACTCATATCATCACCAGATTTGGCATAACCCGCATCCTCATCACCAATAATAGGAAGCAATTCGACAACAACAACTTCTAAAAGTTTTGTAGTAAGTTGGAAATTCACCACCGATTCACATCGGTGGCTCATCCACAGACTAACAACTCGCGAAGATAATGAACAGAACAATTTTACAAGGGTTAAAGACAATACTAGATGAAGCTAAAGGGCGATGGGTGGAAGAACATTACGGCATCCTTTGGTCATATTGTACTACACCTCGAAGGGCAACTAGCAAAACACCATTTAGCCTGACACACGGGTGTAAAGCTATCATACTGGTGGAGATAGAGATTCACTCCCTTTCGGTGGATTGATACGTTATGGCATGAAATGAACCCACCTTACAGGAATGATTGGATTTACTCCCAGAACTACAGGAGTCTACATTCGTCGAATGACTGTGTACCAGCAACAGATGGCTGAGTATTACAACAAAAAAGTCAGAAATAGAATGTTCAAACCAAGCGAACTAGTCCTAAGAAAAGTAAAAGCCATTGGTCAACCCTTGCCTGGGAGCAAGCCACACCTAATTGGGAAGGCCCCTATCAAATATGTTCCGTAATCCACCCGGGGACTAATCTTCTTAATAATCTAGATGGATCGGCTATGTCCAAGACTTGGAACTCAGAAAAATTACACATCTACTACTATTAAATCTCATCGTTTCCCTTAGTCAGAAGAGTCTCCCATCAAGTAAGACTCCTTGGCTTCTCCCTTTCGTTTATCCTAATGGTTATGTCCTATTGGTTGTTCTTAATTGAACGTAATATGTCATCAATATGGGATCTGACTCCCAGACAGGTAGGCACGATTCATTTCTATAGGTAGTTTCCTGTCGAATGTAATATGTCGTCAATAAGAGACCTAACTCCCAGACACAACTTATTCCTTTCGGTTATTTCCTATCGAATATAACATATCGTCAATAAGAGACTTAACTCCCAGACAGGTAGACGTGGCCCATTCCTATCGGTTATTTCCTATCGAATATAACTTGTCGTCAATAAGGGACCTGAATCCCAAAGGGGTAGGCACAGCCTATTCCTATCTGCTGTTTTCTATCGAACGTAACATGTTATCAATAAGGGACCTGACTCCCAGACAAGTAAGTACGAGTCATTCTACCAGTTCATTTCCCATAATCAAAATAAAAGATATATCTCTCAAAAGAATATGACCTATCCTATCGGTTGAATTTCCTATTGGGAGTCATGTCTATCTAGACACTTTAGCAGTAAGTAATGTATCTCCCAGTTAAGTATAATTTATCTCATCGGCTAAACGGACGAAGAAAGGGATATTTCCTTAAACAAATACAATAAACATTTGCCAGTTCAGACAGTGGTTGTCAAGACACCTACGATCGTGGTTAACTCTCACTCTGCCTGATTAGCATATCGTATTATCGCTCCATTGATTTCCTATTCATTCAGGCACGTGGTTTCTATCCATAGAGATTTGATAGGTAAGTGAAACAAAACTCTTCTTTTATTTCTATATAATGAATACATATCAAGATTACATGAGCTGATATAGTTTATAAATCCCCAAGTCAGATCGAATTACATCAAAAAGAAATGCATAATGAATCCACAGTATTGTTATTGGACAAAGAAGCCATCGAACCATGGATAATTGACAACATTGGAGAGTACAAAAACAGTAAAAAGAAAAGATGGAAGAAAGAATTCCAAAAATTTCTATAGCCAAACGTGGACAAGAAGATTGTAGAAAGAGTTGGAAAGACTATGAGGATGCATCAAGATTCAAACCTTTTGCCACACACAACCTTTGGTTATCTCCTAACTTCTCTTATCACCCGACTCGACTATGATTACCTGTTACGCTTGTGGGTCAGACACCGATTTTGACCCTAAGAAAAGAGCTCATGGTAAAGAGCATCTCATCCTTCTTAAGGTCAAAAAACCTCGATGAGGACCCTAATGGGTTCCACCACTACATTTGAAGAACAGATGACATGAAAAAACCTCAGATCAATGGTCCCCTTCTTAACGATGTCTCGTATCGGAGAAACAACCTATACTACTAAGCCTTATGACCTAAGGCACACCATCGAAATAGTTCACAAAGAAGCTAACACTCAGTAGGAAGGCTTGCAAACACGAAAATATTCAAGTTTTCTTTGAAGCAGCACAGAGCCATGTGAATCCTATTTATAGTTGTAAGGAAAAAGATCTTCACAAATCTGTGGCAAACGAAACGGTTCAATAAGGATTGTGTGCAATGAATAAAGGGTTTAAATCCTTCCAACTTCTCGTAAAACATTTATTTTGAAAACATTTGTCTAAAGGTTGAATACGTTAACACCCTCAGGAAGATGGAATGGTTGAGAGAAAAAGGCATCCACCTATAGTCCATTTCAACTTAATGTCTTATGAAAAATGATTCGTATAATCCGAAGTGACATATGCTGCATTAAAGACTTTGTGCCTTTCCAATTTCCAAAGAATAGTCATTTCTCATGGCACCTTTCTTATGAAACAATACAATGAGTCGGGAACAAATGATGAGACATGACCCAAAGGCCTATCGGGGCATTGTCCAAAGACCAGAAGGTCCATAACTAGGCTAGCACTTCGGCGTGGCCATAACAGGGATTTATCTCCCCGCAGAGCGAACTTAGATTGACCTCTTGATTAATTCCTAACAGTGGTGACCCAACTGATTTGATACATTCGGCAATCTCAAACCGATGCCTCTCTTTCTTTGATCGATGACCGACAGTCTGTTAGAGAATCGATCGTTTTGCTCTCATCAGCCAGAGGTAATGTTGGACTAAATCTTATATTGGCATATGTTTCCTATCTTGTCACGAAGCATGTTTCCTAAATAAGGAAAGAAATCCCATAAAATCAAATTGATAAGGGAAGAAATCTCCTCATATTGCTAAACTTCTTAAGTGATAATGAACACAAATCTCTCGAGATATTTGACTATGAAATCCTGAGATTGTCGGACCTCATCGCATGGAAATTAGGGAAACAATGCCCCGAGTACACACGGTTCTGTGGAGACCCACATATAAAAGCATTAGGTATACCAAAACTCAAGTACGCTCTTTGAGAATCAACACTTGACACACAAACCACATGGGTCTCAGTTCTCTCTCCCTCTCTCTCTCTTTTGCTCAGTCTATTTCATTCTTATCGAAAACTGCTCTTTCTAACTTGAACGTCAGAGTCTCCTCAACCAGAACATCATCCAGTGGTCTTTTACAGATTTCAAGTCATCTTCCCAAATAACTGTTTGAGTCAAAAGAGTTGAAATCTGTGAAGTCAAAACTTACCCCAACAATAAGAGTACCAAAGGTTATAACATGTTTAAAATAAGCTTAGCCAAATGGGCATCAAGTGCAATGTTGAGTTTGTATAGTGTAAACTTTGTACAAAATTTTAAAACAAATGAGAGTCTATTTAACAAAACTTATTTTCAAAATATTATAAACTTTTTATAACTTATAAAAGATATCTTTGGTGTTCATGAACTCTTATATTTTATTTTTAAAATAAATTATTAAAGTGTTTGAATAAAATAAAATAAAATATAACAAATTTATGAGATATATTTTTTTAAATTTATAAATTGTTGTTGTTTCTGGTAATAATGAGTTTTTATAATTTTTTTATATTAAAATGACTAAAAATGACAAAATACTATTAACATTACGTAAACAAATATCTCTTCTATCTATAATGGTGATAGGTGGATTTTATATGTATTTATAAATAATATAACAGTGGCACCTGTCAATTATTCAAGAGTATGTTAGTGTTATGGTTTTCTAAGAAATAGTATAGTATTGCAACCTTAAACATAGAATCAGAGTATGTGGCTATAGGATAGTATTATGTTCAAATCCTATAGATTAAGTATCAGCTTAAGGAATATATTTTAAAATTAAATAACATTCCAATTAGGTATGACAATATTAGTGTAACAAATTTAACTAAAAATCCAGATTGACAAAACATATCGAAGTGAGACATCACATCAACCGAGATCACGTGCTTAATCTTAAGAATGGTGTAATTTTAGAATACATCGGAATAAACAAATAAATTACAGATGTTTTTATAAAATCCCTAGATAAAAACAAATTTTTTGACTTAAAAAAAGTACCACTGGCACCTATCAATTATAACTCATAAGAATGGTGTGACTAGATATTGATATAAACAGATTAAAATGTCGACACATGACCTAGAACCTCAATACGCTATGAGATATTGACACAGGGACTCTAAAATGTCGACACATGCAGTAGAAATTCATTTTAACTCAGTATGTTGAATAGTAAACTGAGTTTATGTTATCTTTGTTAACCATGTTGAATGAGAAAATAGCAATGTCGACACGAGGATTTCAATGGCCATTTCTGAACAAAGGCTGAGAGCATTAATTCAAAAGCTACTTGCTTAGTGAAGACATTAAATGCATATCAATGTTCAAAATTCAAGTTTTTACCTACCTCAATGGCTAAATTCTCGTCTCCAACTATAAATACAACTACCATTGAAGATCAAACTCTCTCTTGGAACTACTGTGGACATTAATTGTACACTAATGTCTTCGGTCTTCTCTATTGTTTTATTCTTTAATGTTGTATTTAATTTCTGGATTGTAAAGTCTTCATCTGAGTATCAAGTCTTAAGTTTATAATACTTTCTCTCATTATCTTGTAAGAGATAGAATCATCTTGATCTGGGATTAGATCAAGCATGTGAGGGTCTGCTAGAGCTGTGAATTCTAGTGTGAGTGTTCTAGGAGGAACACTTGAAAAGATTGGGCGAGTGTTTTGGCAGAACACTTATAAAAATTTAACAAGGATCTATTGAATATATGTATGTTATCCTCTCCTTTCTCTCTCTATCTTTTGTTTCTGTAACTTGATTTAAAAAAAAAAAAATCCAAAAAGTGCCAATAACCTATTCGCCTCTCTCCTCTATATTGTTAAATCTTAGTTCTTCAAATGAGTTTTTATAATTTTTTAATATTAAAATGATTAAAAATGAAAAAATACTATTAATATCACGTAAATAGCTATTTATTAAAATTAAAAAGGTAAATATGTGTAATAAAATATTAACGAGGACAATTTCATCACTTTGCAGGTCAAAATAAAATAGTCTATAAATTGCACAAAAAAGTTAGAATGGAGTTACTTTTTTTTCCCTAATTATCTAGTAAGTTTTGATTGTCTTATTTTAACAACGACCGTTGGATCTAGTGGCATCAGAGACCTTTTTCTTGATCCAAAGATCTCGATTTTGAGCCTACCTCAACATATTTGTTAATAAATTGGGTTCTACAAGTGTTCTATACATAAAGTAATCTCATTAGTAGATTTAAATAATAAATCTATTTTTTGTTCGGAGAGTTTTATCCAATCGACACAAGTTAGATTAATCAAAACAAAACTTTAAATATCGAATGGTGGATCAAATCCAAATACACTAGAAAAAAAGAAAAAAAAATAACTCACTAATATCTCGATGGTACAGGGAAAAAAAAAATTTTAGTGAGTTAAGGGATCTGGATGGCAGTGGATGGCAGTGGCAAAGATAGGGGATTTAGGGGCAATTCCCCTTGAAATTTTAAACAAAAAATTTCAAAATATTCTTTAAATTTTTTACTTGTACTTCAATAAGTATTATTAAAAAATTTTTAAATACCATTAAATCTTGTAAGATTTTTTTTTTCCCCACAAAAATTGGAACTTTTGCTCCCTTTCATTTTACTTCCCTATATATTATTTTTGATATCCGAAATTAAAATTTTTTACTTCCTTCGTGCTCCCAGGCAGCCTTGTGCGGTCATTTGATACCGATGAACAACAGCTTGAGTAGAGACAGAGACCAAATGGAGCAAAACTGCTAATTTGGAAGGTTCAAAATCCCCACTTGCAACCAATGTCTGGTGATTCTATAACTATACACCGGGAACTCTTAAATAAAAATTTAAATTTAAATCTTATATATATAGAAAATAGACACCGAACTGATAAACTATAGCTCAACTAATATTACTTTATTTCCTTTAGAGATTTTAAATTCGAATCTCTCCAATATAACAAAAAAAGAAAACAAAGGTTGAGACCCTTAAAAATCCAACTCAATTCGAATCGAATTTAATCAAAATCAAAATAATTATCAGATATCGATAATTTATTTTAAAAAAAATCTTTACTTCATGTAAATATTAATGGTTTGAATATTATTTGAATAGAAATATAAAAAATGAAGGCAGAAAGCATCTTGATTAAAGTTAATGGTGACAGGTGTATTTTATATGTATTTATAAATAATATAATATATATATCATTCTCTATATTCAAAGAAATAATCATAAGTTAATGGAGTATCTTCTTGTCGCCCTCTCCCTCTTCCAATTTCTTTTTGTTCTTTTGAAAAGCCACCACCAAATCTGGAGTTTCTACAGTATTTATCAAATTTTTATTTTTCTTTCTCTCATCCAATATTAAGATTTGATCTATTCAATTTTTAATTAATTTAATTCATATAACATTACTCGAATTATATATAAAAAAAAGGTTATCTTACATAATTTTAAGTTATTAAAAAAAGTTATTTTTGTTACATCACAATGTCTTTGCCATAATAAAAGTTTAGTCTAGTCACTAAACCTGCAATACATTGTCTCTCTGGGACAGTTTAAGCGGTAAAATCTTCTCACTTCCATCCTATCTTTCTCATTTTAATCCCATTTGATTGTATCTGCTTATATTTAGAGAAAAAAAAACTCTACCACACGTTGTTAAATGATTTAATTTTAAGACAACTAAGAGATGGGGTGATGGGGGTGGTCCATAGGGACTCTGCAAAAAGCTCCCGTGAAGGAGATTAAAAAGGTTGGGAAAAGTTTTGAGATCCCATGCTGCGTATGGGTTTCTTTGCAGTAAAGGAATTCAGGCCAAGCTTTTGCAAGCTGAAAAGGAGAAAATGACTTTTTGTGGACCTCGAAGGATTCTTGAATCTGTGGTTTTTAAAAAAGCAAAAGAAAAGTGGGTTCATGCTTCAAAATCTTATAATGTGCAAGAGGGCTTTTCAAGAAAACCATGATCCTAATTGATAGATGGAGAAGAAGCCACAAAGGCCTTCTATTTGTCCTTAGGACTTGTGGGAAACATGTGGGGTACTATTTCTTTTGCAAAATAATAATGAAAAAGAATATTAAAAAAAAATAGAGAGGGAGACATACAAAACTAAGCAAATGAATTTATGAATTTTTTATAACCAAGGATCTTGAGTTTAAAATTTAAAAATAAAATAAAAGGATTTAAGAAAGTCAATTTCTTAATGAACCCCACACTGATTGATGAAAATCTAAAATAAGATTCTGATTTCAAAATTGAATCAAAACTAAATCTTAAAATCCAACCATCCAAATCTGAATCTAAAACCTTTCGACAGCATCAAGTGCAAATTTATTCATAATCATAAGAGCTCAAAAAGTTTTAACTAAGTGGGCATCAAGTGCAATTTGAGTTTGTATAGGCTATACTTTGTATAAAATTTTAAAACAAATAAGTCTAATTAAATTTGAAATTTAATTAAAAGATCTAACACTCTTACCTATTAAATCGACTATTTGTTGATGCTGAATAGCGTATTATCTCAATGATTGAGTGTCCTTGCTATTCTCGATTGTATGAGGGAAAGAAAGAGTCCCAAATATTTTTCTACTGGGAAGCCAAATGCTTTATTTATATTTTTGTGACCTTAAAAAGCTTGCATGGAGGATGATATAAAATTGTAAGGGGCCATAACCTCCGGGCTGTGGAGGGCTGTGGCAAAGAAAGATAGGAGATTTAGAGGCAATTCCCCTTGAAATTTTATACAAAAATGTTCAAAATATTCTTTAAATTTTTTACTTGTATTTCAATAAATATTATTAAAATTTTTTTAAATACCATTAAATCTTGTAAGATGTTAATTTTTTTTTCCAAAAAATTATAATTTTTGCTCCCTTGCATTTTACTTCCCTATATATTATTTTTGATATCCCAAATAAAAATTTTTAACTCCCTCGCAGGCCAATGCAGTCATTTGATCCAGATGAACAACCGCATGAGTAGAGGCAGAGACCAAATGGAGCAAAACTGATCTATCATTTTTATCAATATTTTGGAAGGTGCAAGATGGAGTGATTACACGTGATAACTCTTAAATAAAAATTTGAAGTTAAATTTTATATATATAAAAAATAAACGTCAGATCGACCAATAAAGTATAGTTCAATTGGCACCGTCCTATTCCCCTTAAAAGTCACGAATTCAAGTTTTCCCTATATACTGAAAATTAAAAACATATATCAAGAGAGTTTTATCCCTTAAAACCCAATCTTACTCAAATCGGATTTAATAATTCAAAATAACTTTCGAATACCGATAGTTTATTTTTAAAAAAGTATATTTACTTCTGATAAATATTAATAGTTTGAATATTATTTAAATAGTAATACAAAAAATAAATGGATGTGTGGTAAAATTAGAAAAGATAGAATTAGAAATAAAAAAAATACATAATAAGTTGGGAGTTGACTCAATTATAAATAAAATACGAAAATATCATCTGAATTGGTTTGGGTATGTGTAACGAAATCTAAAGATACGTAAGTTAAGAGAATCGAAAACTTAAATATAGGGGATTTAGTAAAATGTAAAAATAAATCGTTAAAAATTTGGATACAAGTTAGACATGATAATTAATACTTTAGTGGATAGAGAAGTTGGTTTTTGATAAGAATGAGTGATACAGAAGAAACTATATAAATTAAATCAATCTTTTTTTAATATTTGTTTTTTATTATCGATTTTAAATTTTAGAATTAAAATTTAAGTTGTCGTTGTAATAATAATATAAAAAATGAACGCAAAAAACATCATGATTAAAGTTAACGGTGATAGATAATTTTTTATGTATTTATAAATAATATAATATATATATATATATATATATATCATTCTCTATTCAAAGAAGTAATCATATTTTAGGATCATATGAATAGAATATAGGTATATCCCAGTTGGAGTGTCGCCCTCTCCCTCGTCGCCTATTAATTTCTAATCAAATGGATCAATTTAGCAATTCCAATTTCTTTTTATTCTTTTCAAAAGCCGCCACCCAATCTAGAGAGTCAATAAGAGAGATTTAAATTCCGATATTAAGATTTGATCTATTAAAAATAAAAAAAAAAAAAGATTTAAAAGAGTTAATCCCTCGATAACTCTCACAATAATTGAATTGAATTAATCAAATAAAATCTGAATACTGATCGATAAAAATCTAAAAAAAAAAAAATTAAGATTTGATCTATTTAATTCTTAATTGATTTACTTCATATAACATGACTCGAATTATATATATATATATATATATAAAGTTATCTTACATAATTTTTAAGTTATTATAATTTGAAATGATTGGTTGAATATTTGGTTTTACATTCGAGATAAAAATAAAACTTTCAAAATAGTAACTCTATTTGAACTCCAAAGAATTAAAATTAAAATTAAAATTAAAAAAACTAAATTTTATATTTCAACTCATTTTAATAAAAATTGAGATCTTTCACATTTGAATTACTTTCCAAATCAAACAAAATATTTTTAATGTAAAATGATACGTAAAATTTTTTAATTTAATTTTTGATTTATTTAGTTTCTTAAACATTATTTATTTATTTAAGAATTATTTTTTAATATTTGATCACTGATATTTAAAAACTCGATTAATTTGATTTGAATAACTATAAGATCTATTAGAAGCTTACTCTCTTGATGTCTATTTTTTTATTTTTAAACATTATATATATATATATATATATATATATATATATATATTGGTGTAGGTTTGTTATTAAAGAAATATTAGGATCCAGAATCTTTGGGAAGAATTATGCCTGACCGATGATATTAAGTGGACTTAAACAATTGAACTCGTTTTTTTTTTTTTTTAATACAATGAGTCTCGAATTTGAATCTATCATAAGCGAAAGGAAAAATGTATCAGTTGAGTTAAAACTCATTAGCTGAACTCGTATTTATATTTATATGAGTCTAAACAAAAATTTTATCTTTATTTTTTTTAAAAAAAAGAAGATATTTTATATAATATTTGTCAAAATAATAATACACTTTGTCCTTTATCAAAATCAATGACACATGTTCTATCATTATTGCTGTTATATCATTTTACTTCCCTATATATTATTTTTGATATCCCAAATAAAAATTTTAAACTTCCACCCAGCCCCCACGCAGCCCTATGCAGTCATTTGATACAGATGGACAACTGCATGAGTAGAGACACAGACCAATTGCTGCAAATTGATCTATTATTTTTATCAATAATTTGGAAGGTTCAAGATGGAGTAATTCACACGATAACTCTTAAATAAAAATCTGGACTTTATATATAGAAAAAATAGACATCAGATCATTAAAATATAATTCAATTGACAGCGTTCTATTCTTCTTAAATATCACGAATTCGATTCTTTCTTATATATTGAAAAAGAAAACAGATATTAATAGAGTTTTATCTCTTAAAATCTAACTCTACCCAAAAAAAATGATTTAATAATTCAAAATAATTTTCAAATACCGATAATTTATCTCAAAAGCAAATCTTTACTTTCAGTAAATATTAATGGTTTGAATATTATCATCTGGGTTGGTTTGGATATATATAACTAAAACCTAAAAATACGTCAGAGAATCTACAACTTAAATATAGGACATTTAGTAAAATATAAAAATAAACTGTTGAAAATTTAAATATAAATTATCAATAAATATATGATAATTAAAAATTTAATAGAAAAATTAGTTTCGATAAAAATGAATAATATAGGAAAATTCGTATAAATCGAATCAAATTAATTTTTTTTTATATATTTATCGCTCATTATTGATCCTAAATTTTATTAAAATTTAAGTTATTGTTATCGTAGTAGTAACATAAAAAATGAAAGCAAAAAACATCATGATTAAAGTTAACGGTGGCTGGTGGGTTTTATATATATTTATAAATAATATAATATATATATCATTCTCGATTCAAAGAAGTAATCATATTTTAGGTTCATATGAATAGAAGATAGGTATATCCCAGTTGGGAGTCGATATTAAGATTTGATCTATTTAATTTTTAATTGATTTAATTCATATCGCATTACTCGAATTATATACATAAAAAAAAAGTTATCTTACATGATAAAAATTTTCAGAATAGTAACGCTATATGAACTCAAAGAATTAAAATTAAAATTAAATAAACTAAACTTTATATTTCAGCTCATTTTAATAAAAATTGATATCTTTCACATTTGAATTACTTTCCAAATCAAACATAATATTTTTAATGTAAAATGATATGAAAATTTTTTAATTTAATTTTTGTTTTATTTCTTAAACATTATTTATTTATTTATTTAAGAATTATTTTTTTAATATTTAATCACTTATATTTAAAAATTCGATCAATTCGATTTGAATAACTATAGGATCCATTAGAAGCTTATTCTCTTTATGTCTGTTTTTTTATTTTTAATATTTGAATTTGAGATTTTAATTAAGAAAATCACAGTGTCGTTGGTATTTAAAAATCTACAAGTATTAATCCGAAAAAATAGTATTTGGTGGCAGCATCCATTGGAAGATGATGACTCAATATCCATATAGTTTGAGATATCCTTAGCTTGGTCATTATATTTTTATAATATATAGGATCCAGAATCTTTGGGAGGAATTATGCCTTGCCGACGATATTAAGTGGACATAAACTACTTGAACTCGTCTCCTAAAAGATAGTTTAAATGATAAAATCTCTTTCTTTCTATTTTTATTTTTTCGATTCGATCTCATATTTATATTTATATGAGTTTGAACAAAAATTTTATCATTTTTTTTTAAAAAAGGATATATTTTATATAATGTTTGCTATAATAATGCACTTTGTCGTCAATCAAAATCAATAACGATATGTTCTATCATTTTATTTTATTCCCACTTGCTGTTATTTCATTATTGGACACTTGACGTGGTGCAGCCACACTCTTTTTTTTTTTTTTTTCTTTTCATGTTGATCATTAGGGAGAAGTGAAGGTTGTTGAAATTTGATTCTAATTGTCTATTATTTTTTATTATTTTATATATTCAAAAAATAAAATAATAACTTATCTTTATTAAAATAATATTCGTATTAATTATTCAAATAAATAAATATATTTATGCACATATAAAGTCCAATAATTTGATATGTATGATTTATGTATGCGATGAGGTAAACATTGCGTACAAAAGTTTAAAGTTATGATTATTTCAAATTAAAGAAAATGTTAATTTTTAATTGATAAAATTAGATATTTCATCAAGTTTTAAATTATACCTTGTGAGTTTTCTAATTAACGAAAATGATTTATCTTAATAATTAGACAAAATCCAAATCCAAATAAAGTTTAGACTCATGGTGGCGATTGCATGTGGTTAGAACCAAATATGACCTATAGGGTGATTTCCTAAAATGTATTATGAATGAAAATTTGTATTTTATAATTATATATAGTTTATGTGTTTTTAATTTTGAATATATATAGATAAACATGGAAAACCAGAACTGTATACTTTGATATGTTATGAGTGATATATTTTATAAGTCAAGAGTTTCATATATAAGATATATGATATTAATTAATTGGGACATGCCTACACAATAAAGAATCTATACTAATTACGTCAAAAATCACCCTTCTAATTATCGTACTTTACAATCCAGAAGCCAATGAGCTATATCTCAAATGACATCGCCGCCCTTTCTCTTATAAAAGTCTCGAATTTGAGTCTACGTATATATATATAAAACTTTACTATCTAGAAATTGAATAGAATGATACGATTTTGTACCATAATAGATGTTTTTAAAATTTATCAAGTTTCATCTACTGATGAAAGACAAATTAAACATTTTGGATGTCATTTATTTTGAACGAGAGAATCAAGGTATTAAATAATTGAGATAATAATATATATTGTCTGATCTCAATTACGAGTATTACATAGATGGGCAGCATATAAAATGCATACAAGTCAAGGACTGAGTATTATATATTTATTTATTGATTTTTATAAATAATATAGTATTTTTTGGAGTAAAGTTCTAGTTATTTAGTAGAATTAATTAGAGAAAATAATTTTAATAGTAACACATGATATCATAATTATTTTGGAATCTAGATAAATATGTTTTAAATCTATTCTCTATCATAAAATCTTATTCGGTATTTATTACTTATTCGTATGAGATTATTTTTGGGTTAAGTTAATTGAAAGCTTACAATAATGTAGAGAAAAGTTTAGGGCAAGCTTTTCAGAAAGTTATAAAACCAATATGCAATTTTAGTAACATTTTATCCTAATTTAAAATTGTGAATACCTATCTATGCTACTTTATAATTTTCGAAATTATTTTCTCCTATTTTATAATTTCAAAAAGTGTTTAGCTACTTTATAATTTCAAAAAGTATGAAATCTGGTTTTATAATTATTTAGCTACTTTATAAAAATCTAAATTATTTTCATCAGGAAAATCTATTTTTATTTGAAAATTATTTTTATTAAAAAATGTTACAAATAAAATAAAATAAGTGAATAAAATTTGAGATTTCTTAGGCATCTCCTTATGAAAGAATAACATTATTTGGATTAAATTCAACAATTAAATTATTATTATTTTTTTCTTTTGGGTTTAAAATTTTTTTTTACGTTCCTATCTAATATTTAGAGTTTTGTTCTAATTAATCTAAATTGATCTATTATTAATTTTTTTTAAAATAATTTTTTTTATATTTATAAAAAATCAAACTCACATTAAATAAATTTAACTTGACCGAGCCAATCAAGATCAGATATCACGTACATAACGATAAGATTTTGTGATTGGACTGTGGTCATGGGTCCTCTCTCTCTCTCCCCCCTCTCATCCATACATCCATCCATCATGGCCATCATATCAATATGATCTGATGTGCATCCATGCATGTAACACATGCATGCATATGCACTACACATTGCATGTTCATATACATTTATAAATAATTAGTTTGGTGGATAAGGACGGTGATCGATTTTTTAATTAAATTTATAATTTAAGAATAAAAATATTATATTAAAAAAATTTAAGTTAGATTTAATAATATTTAAATTAAATTAAATAAAATATAATTTTGATATCGAACGGTTGTTATAAAAATATAAATAAACATATATGAGATTCGGTGAAGGATATGCCCGAAGGTCCGGTGAACTCATTGAATGGCCGTGATTGAGGAAGAGGCACGTGTGGACATCTGAGGCAGAGAAAGAAGACAACAACAGGCCAACAGACCACGTGCCTACTCGCTTTCTCCAACTCAATTATTTTTCCGGGAAACACGAGTCAGCATTCCTGCTGAACTAATCCATTTAATATTGTTCCCTCCCCATTCAGATATTCCTCTCCTGCTTCTCACCTCACCCTCCTCATCCTGCACCTGCACCACCACACCTTATCCACTCTGATATACTTCAGGTAAATACCTCCATCTGTCTTGTTGTGCATGTTTAGGAAAGTTTACCCTTTTTCGTCCATCCTCAAGCCTCTCCATACTCTCTCTCTCTCTCTCTCTCTCTCTCTCTCTCTCCCCACTATAGCCTCAACACACTCTTAAGCTTTTATTATGGTTTAGTAGACTGTAGCTTCCCTGGACAGCCAGGGATCACCAGTTCAACGTACTACAACGTTTCAACATTGCTCATGATCCATTCCTATACCAGTATATATCTATATATATATATATATATATATATATATATATAATTTGGAAAGGAATTATAATGGTGAAATCTATCAAACACATGCATTAAGGAAAATACATAGTTTTTTAGGCTTCTAGTGGCATTTCCAGTTGCTTTGCTTAGAAATAAAATACTAACAGTGTGCGTGAACCTCCATCCTCCATTCAGAGACGAAAAAGGATACTGTGGTGTGTGAGGGCAAAGTGCAACTCCTCTTGAAGCTGTCTGTATCAATGGTAGAAGAAGTTGCAACTAACATTGCCAATTGAGGGGATTGCAAAAATCAAATGCCCAGACCAGACCCATAAAGTTTTATTAAAAGGCTTATGTGGTGCACAAAATATTTAGACACGGAACGAGCGAATATGTACAAATTAATCAATAGATACAAAAGAAAAGCGAAAGAAAGAAGGATGAAAACCTATTGTGAGTGAGAAAACAGAGTTAAAAGCCTTGTTCAAAAGTTCATATCCTGGCCAATATTGTCCCATCTCATGCTAGTCCTAATCTCAGAGCATAAGCCTTAGATGCAACATTCAAAAGCTCATGCTCAGCTCAGTCTAAATATACAATAACACATCCAATTGCAGATTCACCTTCTCAACTTCCTCAGCTTGAGAAATTTCAAGACTTCTGTAGAGCCAGACAAGTGAACACGATGCGAAAGGATAATAAAAAGGAAAAAACTGAACCTTACTAGGAATATGTATATGTTGTCTTCACTACTACAGATGCAAATACTTCACACAAGGAGAAATTATACAACACTTTTCAGGGTTCGGAATTCTGCCTAAGGAGGCTTTCCCCATCATGCCCACTTCCCCAAGCCCTCTCCTTCCAAATCTTCTCCACTTCCTCAAACGACAATCCCTTAGTCTCCGGAACAAACACCATCACAAACGCAAAGGCGATCACTGCTATACCAGCAAGAATTGAGAATGTTGCACCAGTCCCAACAGCTCCAGCAAGGGAAAGAAAACTTTGGGCCACAATCAAATTCGAGACCCAATTCACGGTTGCTGACATGCCCCCACAAACCCCCCTGTATGCTTCGGGATATATTTCTGAGTTGACAGTCCATGGCACAGGTCCCATTCCTGGTGAGAAAAAGGCTATGTACAATGCTAACCCTACGACTGCAAACCATCCATAGAAACTCTGCAGAGAACCAGACGATTGAAGGAAGAATGACACGGAGAGAATGATAAGGGACACAATCACACCAGATAAGCTTGTGAGAGCCAATTTACGCCGCCCAACATGGTCAATAAGGTAAATACCAACAACTGTTCCAGCAGCATTCATGGCAGCAATAATGAGGGAGAGGAGAAGGGCTAACTGGTTCGACGAGAAGCCGGCCATTTGGACAATTGTTGCACTATAGTACATGACAGTGTTTATACCAGTAAACTGCTGAAATGCCTGCAAGATCAAATCTCTTGTATTAGATGTTGCAGATAATTTAGCGAATTATCTAATGCCCAGATTTTAATTTTCAAGTGAACACTGCAAAATAAATGAGACGCTGTGGCTCTACGCTTCAATTCGGGTACCTTATTTAATATGACCAAAATGTCAACTTAAGGCATGATAATTTCATTAAGGCCAAGCACAATCCCATATGTCTGATGCGAAATACCCCTTTACTTGCGTATATTAAAACATCCAGGCAAATATTGTAGCAAAGCAAATAAAAACAGAAATATCACTATTGAAACAGCCCATCAACAGTTCAGAGACCACTGATGTCAAACTCAACTAAGCTCATATTCTAGAATTCAAAGTCAGGTGTGTGATCCCCACTGTCACACGCACCTCTACTTAGGAGTCCTGTAGTTATTTTACATGTAAGAATATTTCTTCTCCAATACCACCACCATAATTTCTGAGCTACTCTTATAGTTGTTGAAATTCTTTCAATCCCTCTACAGAGCTACACCTTTCCTGATGCATTTTCCATTGTTTGCAACCAGTCACAAAATTACTCCAATGCACCCCCATCCAAATACTATCAGCTCTTGTCAGTTCACCAATCCATCTCATCTTCATATGCCCATATGAATTTTTTACAGCAGATTTTCTCTTATATTATCTGTTCTCTTTTCATATCACACAATACCCCCAAAATATTCCGTTTCATCCACATCTCAAGCATTAAAAGCTATCAATTCTATCTATATCTTTGCGAACAAATCTTGCGACCCTCGTATAGTTATTAGTTCCACCGAAATTTTCAGTTTAATGGCTATGTTTTAGTAATGCAATTTTACAATCTTCTGATCTGAAAACATCAATTTGAAACATAGAGAGCTGACGAAAATGTCAGGTATTATTTCTTTCTAAAGATGTACTTATCCCGAGAACTATGTAAAAAAATAATATCCTAAATTGTCTGCTATAAAATAATAAAACACAGGGATATAGCAACTTAAGAATAAAATGGAGGAACCTAGAATTTGGGACACTAAATGAATCATGTTCCCCTTGAATGCATACAAGTAACCAACTCCTTAGCAATTAAAGCTTTTAATTTTATTCAAGAAATCTATTAATGTCACCTGGACCAGCCCTGAAATTAACCAAATAGTTGTTAATATCTCACTTCAAATTGCGGAATCATTTGAATTTACAACTGAAAAAATTTTGAAGTTTTTAATAACTTCCACCCTGTTCTTCTACAATCAAATGATGTAGAATCTAGTGCTACTAACACTGGTAAGCATAATCAATGTTATTGAGATGGAACCAGATGTTATCTCAGCCAATAGTAATGCAATTTCACTCACCCTAAAAAAAAAAAAAATAAATCTATGCCAATACTACCAATGGGCTGTTTTCAGAAAGAAATCAAGCAATTCAGAATCTTTGGTGAAATCTTTGCTACGTACCAAGTCAGCTGAGATAATGCAATTGAAGGCATTTCTTTAATAAGAAGAATAATGCAACTCTCTTTGCAATAAGTTAAAATATTGTAAAAATGTAACCATAATTATCATTCCCTGGTACTTCCACTAATGGCTTAAAGATGCTGAAATAAATTGCCTGATGCTGCACCAAGACAAGTGATAAAAAGCCAAGAGCCTTGAGACTTGCTTCATCTTAAATTGCCTTTGAAACTTCTTTTTTTTCTTTTAATTTTATTGTCCTGGGTTCTATGGTAGAACTCTTCAACTGAATGCTATTCAATTAAAACCTTAAGACTAGCCATGTAATTTCCTACAAACAAAAACGAAAGTGGGAGGAGCTACAATTATAAACAATTCAACCTCCAATCACTGAGCAGTTTAACTTCAAGGAAATGGCGCCTTTGGCACAGAAGTGCCCCATTATTTCCCAATTAAAAACTTCAACATCCTTCCGCCACTAACTCCAAACCAGAGCTGACAAGGTCAACCCCGAGAATTGTCATGGCAGGAACAGGATCTCATCAAGGTTTAAGTTGTATTGCAAAGCCATCACTTCAGGCCCCTCAATTTCCACACATTCGTTTTCTAAGATATTAATATGCACCCACAAGGCCCATTGATGCGAGGACACCATACCAGGTACAAGTGTAGGAGGTCGGCTGTTGTTTGTGAAGCAGCAAAGAACCACTCACTAAGAAATGGAAATGTTGCCAATAACGAATAATCGATGTGACCAATTGCGAGGGCATTTCTTACCATGCTAACTACTCTCCCATGTATATAAATGCCCAAGGTTTCCTCTTTCAATGAACACAAAGAAGTCAACACCATAGCCTTTCATTCTCATTAAAAAGGAAAAAAGTATAAGGGCAGTGAGAATTGACGCCACTCGCCACATGAGGAGATCTACAGCAGATTGATGGTGATACAATATGAAGAACAAGAACAATGAACCATTAAAAAGAACTTCAGGGATTTTCTGGGTAATTACTAAACTCACCTGAAGTCCAGCTCCAGCAAGAAATGCAAGTCTGATTTCTTTTGACTTGAAAACGTCCAAGTATCCAATGTCATTCATTCCCTGGTGCTCTTGTTCCAATGCAGCAGAAAGCTGATCAATCTCATATTCCAATCGTAGAGGATCATAAATTTTGGAAAGCACAGATATGGCTTCAGACTTGTTACACTGTAGATTTATGAGGAAATATTATGGGATTTTAGTTTTCGAGAGACAGAAAGAGATGCTTTGAGAAAATTCTGCTAAAGTTGGGCAATAAGCACCTTCATGTAAAGCCATCGAGGGGACTCTGGCAAAAACAGCATAAGGAAAAATTGAATAACAGCAGGCGCACCTGAAACTCCAAGCATCCATCTCCAAGTCCCTGGTACCTGCTCAAATTGGTCATGTTACAAAAATAAAAAAAAAAAATAATCCAAGGAAGTACTTAGAAGAGTTGTTTAAGTTCGTTGAAGTTTGTACTTCTGTATCACAAGAGTAGCAAACATGATTACAGATATTTTACCACTTCATGCTTTAACAAATTCTGGGTTAAAGATGTGGACTTCCAGTGATAATAAAAGGGTGGAATTATTCATCTCAATTCCAACATTATATTTAGAAAGAATATTTCCCATACTGTGACAGCATATATGACTTCATTCATTTAAAACTCTTTACATTAATTAGTTCTAACTTACTTATCAAATATTTACATACAATTTGTAGTGTTTGCACACTCATATGTAGATTTACAGTTTTCTTTCACAGAATAATTTGCTAGCAAGAATTGATTGAAGTTCACATTAATACCCATCAAAGAAAACCGACAGGATAAGACACTATAGTGAGGTCTTTCTAATCCAATAGCTTACATATTGTCATTTTTACTCTGATTAATGCTAAATGCATTAATCTTAATTTGACTGATGCTGCCAACCTAAATTTGAATGGTCACCAGGTTAATAGATCCAAACCATGAAGAAAGAACAATACGAATATCAATCAAAATGACTAAAAATTAAGAATACCATAAAGTTATAACCAGAAAAGAAAAAACCATGTGAAAAAAAATCACTCTTATAGACGAGAAGTGTAGCTTTGATTTTCCCATGTCTCTGCTTTAGTTGACAACAGATCTATCCCTTCTGCTGTCAAATAAGTAGAGCCTCAACTATTACCTAAAACTAATTAATGACAACTTTCCCAGTAAAATGTCTCCACATCATGCACAAATTGAAAAGTGAGTAATTATTTCCAAAAATTTTACACCTTCACTATCCTCATCTCCATGGTCGTTAAACTATATCCTCAGCTCAAGCAAAATAGTATCTGTCAATCCACCCTACATAAAATGTTGGATAAAATGGCCTTTTAAGTGGAGGAAAAAAGTAAGAATAATAAAAAAAAAAAAAAATTATATTTTCACTAAGAAGTGTCCCATGCAAATGAAAGAGACTAGATTTGATAAATATATTTTCTTGGGGTACCATTATGGTCAAAAAAAAAAAAAAAAAAAAAAAATTGTGCACGAAAAATAAATTATCTGGTTAATCATAGTCCATGGGACTCAGAACCCCCAGTCCCGAACAAATAATGTACCAGTTCTCCAGATCTTGTCAAGAAGCTGCCCCAGATGATTTTAAGTAATTTTAACAACTTTGAGAAAAGGACCTTTTTTTTTTCTTGGGTGAGAAGGGAGGTGTTAGGGCTGATTGACTTTAGTGCAAAAATTTGGTAAAGAAGAGAACCATCATGATAATTTGATCATGACAAAGAAAAGCATTTAAGCGGAAGGTGCCTGTTCAGCATCACAAGATTTTTGCATTCTTTGTCTTTGGTAAGTTTCAATCTCTCTTTTGTTGCATTTAAGCAGGCATTATCTCAAGTGGAAAAGCAGAATGAGACCAGGAGAGATAATGAGCAGTCTTGCTTCAGGGTATTTTAGGAAAATAGAAGTGTTGTGGTGATCTTTAATCATGCTTTCCATAAATATATACATATATAATAGATTGTGCTTTGAAAAGGAACAAAACTTAAAGGCACCAGGCTTTTCACACTAAAGATAAGTTTCAAAACAAAAATGACGACAGAAACACATTACAAAATGCTGGAATAATGGGGAACCTGGAGTAACATAAACTTCAAAGACACAGATAAAGCCATCAGTAAATTACAGATACACCAAGAAAATGTTGAGAAAGATTACAAAATTCAGTGAATCCTACTACCATCTCATTTCAGAAGCTTCTGTAAGTATGAACTTGACAACCTGTTATTCTATGTTACTATGTCAAACTCCAAGAAGTAAACCTTAGAAGTGGAAAAAAGATGTATGTTGGTCATGAATTTATTCCAAGAAACAGGCTCATAAGTCACTTAACAGGAGCAAGCACTTAACAACACCATTGGAGATTAGATCTAAGAATTCAGATCATACGTATCTCATTTTCCCCATGTCATAAGTCGCATGAAGATAGCCCTTACATAGACTACTGACCACTGAGAAAAAGTTATGGAAAGAGTTTTAATTTCTCACACAATCATCATAAGCAATAAAAGGTAACCACTGACAGCTGAAGAAACAAGCAACATAGAGCATCTACTCTCAACCCAGAAAAATAGACTGATACACAGACTAGAATAGTAAATATGAGAAGTTCATCACCCATAACAGCTATGAACAACTGATTGCATTGCATGCTGTCAATAACCATAACATTAGGTTGATTTCAGAACAGGACAAAAGGAACAGAAGAATTTCCTTCAGTGATGTTTCTCAATGCAAAACTTAAAAATGCAAAGGCTTGGATCCTATCTTGGTGCTGCCTTTGGAACTGCACATCAGGAACCTTTGGCAAACAGAATGTACAATGAGCATGTTTCCAACAAAAATTCTCCTGCAATAAAATATGATGTTCCGCATAAAAGTGCAAACACAGAAAGAAATCTGAACCGACTTATTAATCTGTTATAATTCAGGAAGTGAGATTAATTTCATCAAATTTCCAATTTTAAAAATTGTAAGCCATGTATTTAAATGATGTTTGAGGCTCTCTAGAAGGTACAAATTGAATCCGATTGGCTAGAATCATCTTATATTCCAATTCTATGTGTAACACAAGAGTGAAACCAATTTCTCAGTTCTATTCTTGGCTTACATATACAAACAATACATATCCTTCCATTTGTTCACAACATTAAACTTTTTGACATAACCAGTTAGAAGTAACAACCATCTTTAAGTGCACCATAAACAAGAAAGTTTTTCCAAAATCTCATACTAATTTTAAGCATCAGTTACAGTAAAAGCCTAACTATGCAAACCATCAACAAATCTCCATCTTATTAAAAGCTTAATATGTTTAAGACAATACTAAAATGTAGATAAACATCTCTTATTATGAACTATTACGTTCAATTTTTCATCCCGCCTTTTGCAAATATATAGGCTTCTACATTTCCACTTGTTTTCATAAATTTACTTTTCTACTTGGGAGCATGCATTACCCAATCTCAGTCTTCAATCTTACCACTTGGCAGAATTGTTACTTCATTGTAAACAGCATAACAGAAAATGTGATTTTGTTAAAACAAATAAAAGAACATAGACCATGCATCAGTGAACCAAAACGTTCATGAATGGGCACAAGATAAAAATAGTCTGACCTCTGTAAAAGCAAGATTTATAAGGTAAGAGAGAAACTGTCCACCAGTAATCATCAGCACATTTGTGCTCACTAATCCCCCTCTTATTTCCGTTGGAGATGCTTCTGCAATATATACAGGAGCAGTAACAGATGCCACACCAACACCTAATCCAACTAAAAGTCGTCCGGCAATAAGAACATAAGGGTCTGGTGCAGCAGCCATGACAATTGACCCAACTACAAAGACTACATCAGCAGAAAGGGTAGCTTTCTTACGACCATAAGCATCATTAATCCACCCGCCAGCTGCAGCGCCAATAATGGCCCCAACCAAGGCCATGCTTACAATAGTTTCCTGTCAAAAGAAAGATTCCAAGGTGATCAATAATGCCTAGAAAACCATCACGAGCAATCGATCTATAGCGCTGTGACCAAAGAACATGATAATCAATATATCATGCTGACTCTCTCCAGTTCCAGATCAAGGGGTAATTGCTATTTCTTTCTCTCATAACTCTTCATTACTCACCATGCCATCGTTACGACTGTCATCACCACTGCATTTAATATACCTCGTTCCATTTTACACGCCTACTCAAACACCCACCCACCAAGATGGAAAGGCAAAGAATGTGAACAACCCTTTTTTCCCTTTCACACAAAGGAACACACCTCCATTCATGCCAGAGAAACTAAGACTCATAAACCTGTACCTGTAGAAAACTGCTCTCATTGACTGCCTCAAAGTCATCTTTGATGTACAGGAGGGCCCCTGATATTACACCTGCAACATTGACATACATCAGCTAGCATGTAAATAGTGAAAGAAGATTTCTAAGCAACAGACTAGGGAAAACAGAATATTGTTTACAAACTCACATTGCACCAATCTTTACAAGTAAACAGAAGAGATCTTTATAAAAATGAGAATATCATGTTTCTTATGTCAAGAGTTAAGGTCAATGTATGAAAACTCAATCTTCACATCCAACAGTGAAAAGAATAATTGTGTCTATTTCCATTAGACCCAAGCTCCTCAATATCACCATTTTTCCAAAAGATGACTGAATTTTTTAAATCCATCTCGAAAAAAGCAAAAATTGCAAATCACAGCCAAAGGGCAGTACTTGTTAATTAACATCTCCTCAGCTCCTAATAAAATAATTATCCCCTATTTCATAGACCAAAATGTGAATAAGTACTAATACACAAATATACTCATTAATGACACTTTTAACAAATCAACACATTAAACCATTTAAAAGGGTGTGGTGCAACCCAAGTACAGAGAACTATAAAAATAATGTTATACCATAGAAGAGGACTAGAACTCTGATTCTTCAAAACCTAAGATTCAGCTCCATTTTTATACACCAAGAAATCACCACAAGAACACATTTCCAAAGTGAAGAAGTATCTTTCTGTCATCTAACATCTCTAAATTTTGCCAGAAACAAATGAGACTTGTAAAATAGACCGCTCATTGGCACACAAAGCAAACGAAACGGTTCCATATCTCCTATGTAATAGGACGATGCAAAAATTGGTGGTCTCTAATTTCAAATACTTAGTGCACACAACACAAACGTCGGGAATGATAGCTTTGAAAGGGTCTCTTCTTTTGTAGCCAGTTATTTCTATTGATCCACCATAAACCACATAAAAGTTTTAATTTTTTTGGCAGGAAATTTTACCTTACAATTGAATTTGGTCAAAGGAAAAAAGGGTGTGGTGAAGGCAAATGTGATGATGAAAGAAAGATTTGCAAGAGAAAGTCCTAAATGCATCAAAACTTCAACTCCAGTTTGGGGGCATTCAGAGAAGGTTTTTTTATTTCCTGGTTGGAAGGAAATTACGAAGCAATAATCTATAGCTTCATATCATTTCGATCACTTAAGAAATGAAAATTCCAAGAAATTGGATGAGCCTCCAAGGAGGTTTGTACTGATTTGACCCCATTTGGAAAAAAAAAAAAAATTGTAAAACTATCTTCGGGGGAAAAAAATTCGGTTTTTAACCCATGATGTTCGCGTTTTAAAAACTTGACCATCATTGGTCGTGTTCTCAAAACTCGACCACCACTGTTGGTCGAGTTTTAAAAACGCAACCAACATTCTACTCTCCCCATACCCAACCCACATGTGTAAAGAAATCAAAAAAAAAAAAAAAAAGAAAAGAAACTGCAAACAATCCAAACCCAAAACTCTGCCAACACCAAATCCAAACTCAACAGTCCCACTGCAAACCCTAACACCAAAATCCAGTACAGAAGCCAAATTCAACTTCCATAATCCAAACCCTATAACCACAAACCAAATTCATATTCAAACCGAACAATTTCAATTCACAGATATCATTTTAAACCAAATTCAAATCAAAATTTATATCCAAACAATCTATCACGAACAAAACAGTAAAACAGTTACAATTATAAAGATCAATGAAATAAAACATGATTTTCATTAATATAACGAAATATACGAAATACAAAGTCTAGTAAATCAACGTCGTCTTCTTCTCCTATTATAATGTCTAACATCTCGTCTACCTACACTAGGATCAGGATGTACAAGTCTCTGATCATCTATCTGTGAAATCTTAGAAGAACCATCATCGTCCTAGGGGGTAAAAAGAACTGGTGAAGGATACATGGAAGAATGGTGGGCTATCTCCTCCCTGAACCTGTGTCACCCCCTCATCCATGTCAACATCCGGACGAACTCCCCTATATGAAGCACCCGGAGTCGAAGTATCGGGCAAGTCACCAACTTTAGGTGTGAAGAAATTACTTAATAGAACAATCCTAAATCCAAAATTATACGAACCCTTTCACAACCAAATTACCCTAAATTCAACAATTTTTAACAATTAATCAACTTAATATACAAAACTCTAAATTAATAATAAAAATTCTTAAATTCAATAACCCTAATAGTTTCAACAAATTTAATAATTTCATAACACTAATAATTTCAGAATCCTAATAATTTTCAGAACCCTAATTTGATAACCACAAAAACCCTAATTTGAGAACCCTAATCCCATAACCCTAATCACATTAAACCCTAATTTCACAATAACCCTAACAAATTAATCAAACAAACATCATTTAAGTCGTTGTACAATTTCTTGAACCCTACTAATTTCAGAACAAATTTAATAATTTTATAACACAAATAAATTCAGAACATCCAACAATTTCAGAACCCTAATTTCATTAAAACAAAAACCCTAAATTAAACCCTAATTTCAGAACCCTAAAATCACATTAAACCCTAATTTCGCAATAATTAATCAACAAATATCATTCAAATGGTTCTACAATGTTAAACCATAATTTCAAAACCCTAATTTCAAACAAATATCATTCAGAATACTTATAATTTCAGAAACCTTAATTTCAGAAATCCTAATTTCAAAACCCTAATCTCAAACAAACATCGTTCAGAACACTAATAATTTCAAAAAACCTAATTTCAAAAACTCTAATTTCAGAAACCCTAATTTCATATCCCTAGTCATAGTCAGCTCTAATTTCACAATAACTATATACAATTAATCAAATGAACATCATTCAGATGTTAGCAAGAGAGATTACCTTTTAATTTTGGGGCTTTAGCACACAGCAGGTCACGATTAATTTAAAGGTACCGCTGCGAAGGAGTGAAGGAGAAGAGCGAAGAGTGAAGGAGCGAAGGAGAAGAAAGAAAGAGAAAGAAGAAGAAGGAAGAGAGAAGAAGAGCGAAGGAGAAGCAGGCCGAAGAGCATAGGCAGAAGCAGAGAGGAGAAAGAAAGAGAGAAGAAGAAGAAGAAAAGAAGTCTGTTAAAAAACGCGAATTGGTCGCATTCTCAAAACTCGACCAACACTGTTGGTCGAATTTTAAGAACGTGACCAATGATGGTCGAGTTTTGAAAACGTGAACATCATAGATTAAAAACCAAATTTCTTTTCCCCCAAGGTTGGTTTAAGAATTTTTTTTTTTTTTAAAATTTCGGGTCAATTCCGTACAAAACTCACCTCCAAGTAATAGAAATCTTTGCTAGGTGAATGAAGCATGTACAATTCATAGAGTTTAGGAAAAGTGATGAAAATGGGAGAATCTCCAATCCAAGAACCCCCCATAAGAAAATATGAGAACCATCTCGTAATTTGAATGATATGAGAGGAAAAGAAAACTTATATAACAAAAAGCATGAGAACCATCCTGTAATTTGAATGATATGAGAGGAAAAGAAAACTAATATAACAAAGAGACGAATTTTCAAGAGCCACGATGAGAAGCTCTCACTCCAATGTTGTCTTCCCATCAATTTTATCAGAAGGCATACTTGCCCTTGATAACTTTATGCCATAATGGGTTATAATTCAAAGAATATCTCCATGCCCATTTGCTGACCAGGGAAATATTTCTGAACACCAAGTTACGGAGATTCAAACCACACTCAAATTTACGCATGGAAACCCACTCCCTACTCACCAAGTGATCCTTCCTAGCTAAACCATTACATAACCATAGGAAGTCTCTCAACAATTTAATCTAGAAATTTATGGTTGGGATGATGAATTAAAAAAATAGAAAATAAAAATAACCTATGCAATCACACTTGGGGTTTTTCGGAATTATTCACTAGAAAAAGAAGCGGTCACACTTCTTAGATATGAGAGAACTCAAAACAATTTTGCTAATAAAATTCAAAGTCTTATTATTCTTCTTAAATGAAGGTTAGAAGTCTTAAATAGACAACTAACCTTAAGAAAATAAAAACTACTATTAAGACCAAAATTTAGAAATTTTTAAATAATTTTACTCAAATAACATAGAAAAATAAGTAGAATCAAAACTAAAATTTAGAAACTTCTAAATTAAAAGTAAAAGAAACTCCTGTTAGACAAAATCTAAATTAGAATTTTCACAAGTGACGATGTTGGCTCTTGAATCATTCTTTACCCTTCTCTTGTAATACTTTTACTTTGTATCATAATTTCTCTATGTTCTCTGTCACCAGTACCAGAAATTTAAAAAGAGAAAGAAAATAAAGAGGAATGCCATAGAGATACACAAGAATAAGGGAAATATGGTCAGTAGAGAGAAAAAAACCAAATAACTGCCATTCCACCCGTCTAACCTCGTATTAGTCCTAACCACAACATGAACTCAAAATGAACATTCCTTGGATTGCCCACAAAAGGAACCCCCAAATAAGAAATAGGTCACTCCCTCTTCTCAACTAGTAAGGGCTCACAAATCATGAAGAGTTTCACTAGCCACATTTATACAAAAAAGCTCGCTCTGGCTATATTGATATCTAAAAAATGTTGAGAAGAGTAATCATAGGAAACTATCTCTATCCTCTTTGAGAAAAAGGATAGCATAATTTTGGAAACTGAAGATAAGGGACACAAACCTTATTGTTCCCCATCCCAAGGCCAAAAAGGCCATAGGCCTGAATCCTCTCTCAATCAATGAGCACAACAAGTCCACAACAATAGTTAGGAGATTCCGCCCAAGAATATAAGAACCATTATAATCATGGAATAGTGGACCAGGTGAGATTTCTAACTAAGAATACTAAGAACCTAGAAAACCATATCAAACACCTTCCTGGTCCACCTGCAATGTAACAGAAAGTGATGAATTGATTCATATGCTCTACCAGGATTGAGAGAACCACACCCTTTTTCATGAATCATCTTGTCAAGGATTTTCTCCCTCGAAGCCCCCTATAAAGGCACACAAGAGGAGCGCCTTTCTATTAAATAGCCTTCCACAAACTCTCTGTCCTCTATCTCTACTCTCCACAACTCTATAATAACCTATTCCAGACCCTCGCCACTGTTAGCCATCCACATAAGCCTACTCGAAATAGAACCATTAACGTGCCAAACATTGAAATATTTCCAACACCCAAATGCATTTTCTTGGACAACAAATCACACACCCTCTTCTCCAGTTTAAAAGAAGAACAAGACCTAATCAAGACAAAATGTATCATCAAGTTGAAATAGATATGAGAACTTCTCTTTCACAGGCAGGTCCTACCAAACATCTTAAAAGAACATCAGGAGATCATACAAAACTAGACAAGACTCAAATCATGTGTCTGCTTTGTGCTTTCTGCATAAGAAAAACAGGAAATTTTTGGATTCAATTTTTTTTTCCCTAATAACTTTAATGCAACCCCCCCAAAAAAAAATCAGAATTCAAAAGGCAAATTGGGAAAAAGAATAAGTTCAAAGCAACCTATTACACCAATTTTCCGTACAAGTGGCTAGCAAATGGGAATTCAGACAAGAATGCAATCTTCAATTGGGTATGAAAGCTAATAAAATAGGCCTAATGACATTCCTTGGGGAAGATCAGGTTCAAGGTATAGATAGATGAAAAACTAAGCTGCTAGCCTCGCCTGTCATGCACGTAATTAGATTTCAACAACTCTTTCTTGTAAAGAGACTTGGAGTGGCTAAAAATATCTTCTTTCAAAGTGAGAAAGCCCCGAAGAACATTGGCGTTAATCAAAAATTGCATGCAAAATGAAATGTTTGAAACCCAACATGATCAAAACTGTCTACCATTTGAACACAAGGACCAACAACATTATCTTCTCATAGGATGAAACAAGTACGAAATTTCATAAGATTCAACGACAGACAAGAACATAGAAAAAGCATAGGAATACCTGTATCGTAGCCGAATAACAGTCCACCAATACCAGCAATGACAGTCAATCGAAGTACAAAAGGGTTGCTGAAATATGAAAGTTTTTGACCTGGCACTGAATCTAAATACCCTGAGCTTCCTGGTAAGGATTCTATCGTCATTTTCTCACCTTCCAGTTTCAAAACTCCCACAGATTAGCCAAAAATTTCACCAAACCCAGTTCAGGAAACAATCAATTCCCACTTACCCAATTCAATTTAACAGCAAAAATCACAACTTTTGATGAGGAAAAAAAAAACAAAGAGATTGTACGCACTAGTCCCCCTTTGAAAGAAAAAAGGAATTGGGGATTTGATGATCAGTTGATTGACCTTTAAAAACAGCAACCAGGGAAGATTTTCAACAATGGGTATTCATAAAACGCCCAAAACATGTGCAAACCCAGAACCTGGGAGAGGTTTCGAGTCTAAGTACCCCTTTCTTCCAAGAACCGAAACCCGGTTTTTATCTTATTCACTCAGTGACTTGAACAAGAAGGAGACGCACGTTGCATTATCAGAAAAAAGAGTAAGAGGAGTAGAAATGGGAAAAGGAAAGAACAGAAATTTCCTTGTGTGGGAGACCGATTTTCTTTCTTTGTCTATCAAAATTATAATACTTTTTGGCGAAAATTTGTAGGTTACATTCAGAGAGAGAGAGAGGAAGAAGCTGAATTTGGGTACACGGCTAGCAGAGGACAAAATGGTAGGCCGACCGCCCTTCCCTGTTCCGTAAAACGTTTTTCTTTTGTCGTTAGATAATGCCGTTGACACAGACCCGTGACTGAGAGCCGCCACCCTGCAGGGTCAGTGCAATTTTATTTAATAATATATATGTTGACCAAAAAGTGAAATATCATATTTGTAATTGCTTTGGCCCATGCCTTTGTCCAATTTACCAAATAAATCGAAAACTTTTCTTACTATTTCAAAATTTTCCAAATGAAATTTCTTAAATTTGACCCATTTTTGGCAAAGCATTAATAAAAAGACAAGTATTAAAATATCACTCAAATTTGAATTCTCAAATCAGTATATTTATTTATTTAAATTTTTTATTATTGGTATTAATTTTCTTCCCATCTAAAATCAAGTTAATAGATAATTCATATATTTTAATTTATATAATATTTAAGTTTTAGTCACAATATCTTTTTAAATTTATAAAAAAAAAATTAAACATATGGATATAAAATCATGACAAAATTCAATTCATTAGGTTTATGCCTCGTGAAATAGAAAAAAATATCTGAAATTCTTTACGACCGCACGATATTACTGTATTTAAATGAAAAGTTTTAATAGAATCATGGTAAAACTTAAACTATTATATGGTATTAAGTATTAGACTATTAAACAACAATAAGAATAAAAAATAGTTATAATAGAAATAAAAATGTTTAAATAGATGTGTGATAAAATTAGAAGAGATAAATTATAAACGAAAAAATTCATAATAAATTAGAAATTAGTTCAATTGTGGATAAAATGCGAGAGTATCATCTGAAATAGTTTGAATATGTGTAAAAAAACCTAAAACGCACCAGTTAAAAAAATCGAGATCTTAAATGTAGAAGAGTTAGTAAAACGTACAAGTAAACCGTTGAAAATTTAAACACAAGTTATCCGTAAAGACATGATAGTTAAGGGTTTAAATAAGGAGATGGTTTTGAATAGGAATGAATAGCGTAAGAGAATCCATACAAATTAAATCAATATTTTTTTTTAATTTTTTCTATATTTATCTTTCAAATGATCGATTCCAATTATTAAAATTAAAACTCAAATTGTTATTATTATTGTTATTTGGCTTATTTCCTCTTTCAACTCCTTTGCATTAATCAAAAACAAGTATTTAAAACTTTATTATGATAATCTAGATAATCTATCATGTCAAAATACACTCAACCAATTTTTGTTGGAACAAAGAAGTAAAATAAAAAATTTATGTGATAATCATATTGACACACATAAACATTTTGCTCATTTTCAATTGAATTCCAAATAAAAAGATTTGTTTTTCTTCTATCGTTGTGTGCACTTAGAACTGAAAAAACTATTATTCTAAAGCTCTATAAAAAAATATATATATTTTATTTAAAACAAATAATTAAAAGGTTTACCACCAAATATGTGTGGCAGTCCTGAAATTCATTCCAAATATCACCTATGGGCTTCCTAATTAGATATATAGATATATATATACATGACAAATAGTAAATTAAGCAAAATTCTTTTATGAAATGATAGAATTTATAAATAAAAATCAAAATTTCTCTTCAATTAAAATTTTATTATATTAACAATTTTATAGGAAAGTAGTATCAATTTTGTTTATACAACAACGACCAAATATTTATCTCATTAAATGAAATCATTATTATATTTTATTTTATATCGTATATTTATTTTTTAAGTTATTTTTGGATTTGATAATAATAATAATAAAATCAAATTATTTTAAGTTAAGTGATCTGATACTCTATTATCTTAATTAAATATCTTAATTTTAAATTTTAAAAATAAAGAAAAAAGATTTAAAAAATTAATTTTTAAAATAGATTTAAAATGAGAGTAAAATATTGATTAAATAATGAAAATTAAAAAAAAATAATATTCAAATGTTTAGGATCGGAGGGGACGAAAAGGTCACTTTCTCGATTCGGACGGGAGTTTTCAAATTTTATTAGGGGTCTACCGTCTACTGCTTTCTTTCTCTCTCATCGTTCCTTTTTCTTTTTCGCTTCGCTTCATTTTTTGATTGGAAGGAGACTTCTCAACTCACGTGGTACAGTAAAAAGCCTCACTTCAAAACCAATCAACTCCCCCCTTTTCCCCATGCGTAAATCGTACGACACTCGCTCCACCACATAAGAGCTCTTTATGGGACCCCCATCTCATTATTTTTCTATATTTTATAATTACTATTACAAAAGAACATTACCTTTTATCTTTATAATTATTAAAAAAATATATTTATTATTCATTGTATTTGTACAATCATACTAAAGAGCGCAGTGTTCCTTTTCTTGGAATGATTTTGACGGCGTTCGGTTTGTATTCAGAAATTAAAATCAAAATTAAAATAAAAAATTTTAAAAATCAAAATCGAAATTCGATATTTATTATTTGATTCAAATTTTAAAATAGGTATGATTACCATTTTTAATATTTGATTTATATATCTTTCGGAATGAAAATCATATAATAGTCAAATTTACCCATTGATATAAAAATACTTTAAAATTAATATTTTTACAATTTTATTTTATTTTTTAAAATTAAAACTATAATTGTCATCTACTTTATTTTATTTTATTTTTTTAATTTAATTTTTTAATTAAAATATGTTTTAAAATACTTTTAAAATTAATATTTTATTTTATTTTCTAAAATGTTTTAAAATCAATTTGTAAAAAATGATCAAAGAAAAATTATTGAATATTTGTAAAAAGAGAAATAATAACTATATATGCAAGCTGAATAATTGTAAAATTAAAACGGATATGATTAATTTTTTTTTTTACCAATAGAAGCTAAACGACCTTCTCATACATCAATTTCATTCTAAAGTTACAAGCTACTTTCATTTCAATATGGGAGAACCTCATAACATACAAATGAGAATTCTGGAAAACTTATACGTAAGTTTTTTTATCAAATGACATATATTTGGGTATATCTACCTAATTAAATTAAAGACAGAGAGAGTTGGTGTTCTATTCCTTTCATATCTATATTTGCTCTTGCACATGCATTGTTTTGCTTAAAAATAGAGAACTTGATAAGAGAGATGTATCTTGGTTCTATATGAGTCGTAGTTTGTGAGAAACTATCTAAATCGTAACATAATTCATTAGTAAAATAATAGGAATGCATACAATGGTTAGCATGCTATTTGTTGGTTCTGCAACTTCCATCATGAGTCCACTTGGTCATAATTTTGCAAGGTAAGATACAAAAAATATAAATGTTAACAAACATATCACACATGCTTCATCAAAACCCAAAAAGCCCAAAGTTATTCTCTATATACAACTATCATTTTTGTAAATCCAAATCTTCATGTAGACCCTAAAGTTAACAAAAAAAGAGTGCCCATAAGAGTACCAGCAGGTGCTTACTTAGTTTATAAGTACAATTAACTGTCAAGAACTAATATTAATCCAATGATTAGTTGAAAGATACAAAAGGTTCATCACATATTGTCTTTCATGTCAGGAGGAAGAGTGAAAAAAACATCAAGTTTATGAGGCTCAACTTCAAACATATTGGCAACATTGTAAACATCACCACTTGTGAACCCAAGTTTTAGCAACTCCGGAACAATATTATTTTTCCTGTCCAATACTAGTTGCTCACGCTTATCTTCATTCACCATAACAGTTACCATTGTATTAAAGTTAGCAGAGATACCATTCATGAAAGATCCAAATTTATCTGTAATTTGTTGAAATTGTGTTTCAAGACTTAATGGAAGTGTTGTTGATTTCAATTTTTTAAACCAATTTTTAGTAGGAGTATTATTCTTCCTTATCTTTGAACTCCTCATGTTTGTTGAGGTAACTGGGGTAGATTCCCTAGCAGAATTTGCTTCATTTCCATCTTCATTGTTATCATACCCGTCATCATTTTTCTCCTCTTGCATATCCAAATTTTGGGCAGTCTCCATATTTGTCATAGCATCAACATTATCTTTAGCAACATCCCACATTGCTCTATCTGCTCCATATACAATCTCAAGGTCATCCAACCATGGAAATTTGACATCCCAGAGGTCTATTCCACCTCTATGCATCTAGAAAACAACAATACATAGTAAATAATAAAGATAACTTTGAACTCATATTCAAAATAAAAAGTTAAAAAATTATTTCTTACCTTACACCAATCATCATACCATTGCTTTTCACAAGCAATCTTTCGCTCAATTTCATTCTAATTATAACCTCTTTGCTACACATTTCAGTAATTATATGAAACTTAAGTTTTAATCACTTGATTTTTGATTCAATGTGGGGATTAACTTTCTTAGAAAATGTTTGGATATTACGAGGACGATTTTATATAACTCGGTCCTATAGTTGTTCTTAAAACCTCCACCAGTTTTCCACAAAGGATCACAAGCTAATTCTTGTATTACTTCAATCAAAACTTTCACATCATCATTTGATCAAAAACATTTGTTTTTATCTCATCCCTGTAAATATTCATTATTCTCCATCTTTTCGCTGAAATACAACTCATAGAAATATTAAATTTCAACATTAAATATAAGATTCATTAAATAAAATAAAGTGAAAAATATAGAGTAATACCATATTTTTAAAGTAACATATTGAATCAAGTATTCCAATCAACCACTCCAATCAAATATAAAGTAATACATTGAATCAAGAACTCCAACCAAACATAAAGAAATACATTGAATCAAGTACTCCAATCAAATACAAAGTAATACATTGAATCAAGTACTCCAATAAAATAAAAGTAATACTTTGAATCAAACACTCCATTCATTAAACATGTGGATAGCTAAATTATTTCTAAAATAAGTCCACTCGTTATTTGGTGTCACACTTGTTATGTACTCCACTTCATTCTCCTCATCTTCATCACATTCCTCTTATCTTTCCTCATCACTTTCATTTGTATCATCATCTAACTCTTCAATTGGTTCTAACTCTTGAAGATCAAAAGCCACGCACTTTCATATCAAGTTGTGCAATAAACAACATACCATTATAATTCTAATTTGTGTTTTAGTTCTAAAAAATGAAGGAGAAGCAAGGATTTTTCACCTTCCTTTTAACAATCCAAAACACCTTTCTATGATATTTCTAACTCGTGAGTGTTTCATGTTGAAATATTCTTCTGTTGTCTATGGTTGGAAACCATCAAATTCACTCAGATGATATTGTTGCTCTCGATAAGGGGCAAGAAATCCCTTAGCATTATAATATCCAGCATCCACTAAGTAATAACAACCTTCAACATACAATTATGTTTGATTAATATAATGTGATAACTTCAAAATTAAAGAATTTTTAATCAAACTAATTTTAATTAATTCAACTATTAAATGGTACTAGATATTGCAATATATGTACCTTGAGGCACTTTAGGCCCATTCGGTCTAGATATGGCATCTCGAAGCACACGACCATCATGTGCAGAACCTTCCCAACCAGGCAAGACAAAAATAAATTTCATGTTGGGTGAACAAACTCCTAACACATTGGTTGCAATATTTTTTTTTCTTGTTCGGTATCTTAGCTTTTGTTAAGAAGGTGGTGTCATTCTAATTAATATCTCATCTAAGACACCCAGACAATTCTATATTTAAAGACACCAAAAAAAACAAAAATGAATAGAAACTTTTACAATCACCATTATAAATTATAAAAAATTTAATTTAAACAAAAAATTACCTCAAAATATTTACATCTATCTTCTGTGCAATCATCAATTATAGGCTCTGGTTTCTTAAGCAATATGGAATGTAATTTCAAAATCACTAAGAGACGAAGATTGAATTGCCGACTAATAGTTTTATCACTTCTCAAGAAGTAATTGCTTATTGTTCTGTTTTATTTGTGGTGAGCCAAAACATAAACAAATATGGATACAATCCCTTCTAATTACATATTTCTTGTAGCTTTTAAACATCCAACATCTCTTAACATCTCAAATAATATTCCAAATGTGCGTCTATCCATTCGAAGTTCACTAATACAATGAGTGTCACTATCTCTTGTAAGTCTATGCAAGTGAAGCATGCACTCAATTCTCTTTTCTTCTTTTGACTTTATTAGTTGTTTCCTACTTAAAAGATAAGCCATAACTAAATGGTACCACATCATGAAGATGGTAGCAAAAGTCCTAAATATAGCAGATTTGATCCAAACATTGCGTTTTTTCTTGCATCTTCTATTTGTCATAGAAAGATGAGTAATTTTCTACAAACCAGTAAGACACCATATATATAAGAAAGATGAAGAATCAAAAGAGATAAATAGAGAGATCATAAATTTAGTGATAAAATTAAAATATATTATAATGATAAATGTGATATAACATACTTATGAATCAATTAAAATATATTTACATTAATTAGTGATACAATTAGTAATAAAAGCAAGCAAAAACCATCCCCATCGAATCATATAAGAAGAATATTCATTAGAGTTTCAATGGAAAAATATTCCAAATCAAAAGCCCTAATTCAAAACCTATAACATATAGACTCAAGGGAACAAACATAAGAAGAATATTAGGAGCCAATAATAGGAGAAAAAAATAAAGTATTCTTCTATGCTGCAACTGATGGTTACAATAGCATTGGGTAGATGTTCTTTCTATTTTACATTGGCATCTTTTTAGGATTGCATATCTCCTTGTAATTAGTTCTATTCATTAACTGTATGTATGCATAATTTGTAAAATTGCAATTTCTCCTAGACGAATCTAATCCCCAACAATAAAAAAAAACAACAACAACAAAAATCCCAACAATTGGGGTTGGCGATTAAGTAGTAGTAGTAGTAGTAGGTAGTAGTAATAGTAGTAGTAGAACACAGTAGAACAAAAGAATGAAAACACAGTAGACATATTGAGCATAACATATAACTCAGAGTATGCTAGCACCAAATAACAACAATATAAAATCGATCAGACAACAATATAATACACCATATCTTCACACATGAGAGAATGTTTAAAATCCCATAAAAATTTATATAATACACTAGACATAGCAATATAATGCCCAAATCTTCACACATGACCGAACACAACAACATAAAATCCTATAAAAATTTATATAATACACCTTTCAAGATTTCATCAAAGATTATATTTTGCAAGACAAAAGAAAAAATTATATGTTGAAGATCAAAAGACAATAATTATCAAAGAAGTAAGACAGAGAAAGTTACAGAGTTTTTCGATTATGGGTAGTGAGAGAGAGAGAGCATGAGACAATGAAGTTAACCAGATCTAAAAAGAGATGGAGAGAGGGAGCAAGAGACAGAGAAGAGAAATCTGATGTGAGAAGCAAGAAAACCAACAAAAAAAAAAACCCATCTCAAGATGAGAGAGAGAGAAAGAGAGAGAGAGAGAGAAAGGGAGAGAGGTAGAGGAAGAGAGAGGGAGAGACAATACCTGGAGGAAGCCGAGATCTGTCACACAGCCATGGAAGAGAAGAGAGCAAAGTCGAGAAAGAGAAATGGTTGGAAAAGAGAAAGGGGCATGGGGGGCAAAAAATGACTAGGGATTTTTATTTAAATTTGAAACGTGGGTTTCCACTGAAACCCAAGTTTTTATTTGGGTTTCACCAAATCTTTATTTTATGAGTTTTATTCCCACACCCATATTTCCATTCTATTAACTCAAACAACTATTATGTTTTAAATCCATTCTTGAAACTCATACCATTTAACCAAACACTCCCTGAGTGTGTTAGCATTGGCATGTGATTAGATTGCCCACACGTCTTGCAACAGCGATAAGAGTGATAAGTTTATCGAACCAATAGACAATCAATTCAGTGGGATAGGGTATTAATTCTCTTATTCAAGTTTTAGATTCAAAACTTAAGAATAAAAAATATTACGTTATGAGAATCGTTTTCTAAATAAGACTCCCACAAATATACGAATCGAATTAATTAGAATATGATTAAGGATACCAATAGTAAGAACAAAAAAATAAATGCACTGAATTCTTTTAATTAATTTTTCGAATTTAAATTTTAAGAATGAAAAAAAAAACACTGCGAGAGCTCAACTCATAGTGAATCCAAAAGTTAACTTGAATCAAATTAATCAATATCAATAAATTCATTATCAGAAATAAGTTGGATAACGGTCGATTAAAATAAAAAAAAATACAACAAAAAGTGAATGATATTGAAAGGGAATTTAAAGGCTACCAAACAAAATATTTGGAAAGGTGTCAAATTTTCAGTGGTGGGCCACACCTACTTCATATCTTATCACTTGTTTCCTTCTCCTCATCTTTTAAATCTTTTTTTTTTAATATGAAAGAGCAACGATGGAGGTCGAGAGAGAGAGATTTTCATGCAAAGTAGAGCAATGTGAAAGACTATTCATAGGATGGCTGGTTAAGGGAGTCCAAATTATATGTTAAATCGTGCTAAAATTAAAACAACTATAAAAACGAAATTCTAACATTAAAATATTCTTTTTTTACTTAATCAATCAGTATTCAGAATTATATTTTGACTAAGTAGACTCGAATTACAATTGAATGCTATATAAGAGTGCTCTATCAATATAATTCTTTCCTATAAAATCTTAAAATATTCTAACATATAATGCTATTCATCTAATTAATTAATGATACATTATTTATATTCAGATCATAATTAACAATAAATAATCAAAACACATGTTTCAAAATGGTAGTATATAATTTATTCTCTTTTTCGAACTTAATTAAACTTCTACTTTTACATTCTAAAAATTAAATAAAATCACAAAAGCAAATTTGTAATATAAAAAAGCAAAAAGAACTGTAATTTTCAATCACCCTCCAAAAACCAAACCCCAATTATCTATTCTAATTCTTATATTCCTTCCAATTTCATAATTTTTATTATCTAGCATATGTTTCTTGAGAAATTTAGTAATCTCCCAATGGTGTTAGTCAATTATTATTTTGTAGCACTAAAAAAATATGTAACGTTCTCTTGATTTTATAGGACTTTATTGGATCTAAAGTCAGAAAGGGAATAAGAATTTTACATTTGAAAATCCAACATTTCCCCACATAATGAGTTATATCTCATCCACACACACTCAAATTATTTTTCAACTGAGGCTTGCTTGGCCTTCCACATGTATATGTTATGCAAAGGAATGTGTTACTGCTCACTGAAGAATAGTTGCATCAGAATAACTGGTTAACAATTTTGAACTTTTTCTCATGAGATCTATCGAATCTACTAAGTCAATTAGTAAACACGATAGTTTTGAACTATCAACTTTTCTTGTAAACCTAAAAAATAAATATCACACAACTATCCTTTCAACATAGTTGGTTCTTGTTGGATTTGGGATTGAAAATGCTATTTCTATTTCATTCTCAATATCAATATTGTTATATTTATTCTACAAATTGGAAGAGTGGTAAATTCACAAAAACAAATGTAGATTAGAATTTTAGGGATGTGTACCTTGTGTGTATGTCTGTAAAAATCCAAACTGCAAAGTCCCTTAAAAAATCGCACAGTCGGGATGATGATCACGTAAAACGAACCATCACCATAATATCACGATATCTCAACCTTAAATCTAATGATTTTGAATGATTGAAAAAATTTCTGATTCAAAATTTTTCAATCCCTCAATTTCTCTCTGTCTCTGAATAGTCACTCAACAAGTAATTCTTTTAATTGCTTAGAATGTTCAACCAACCACATAAGTTAGTATGTTGAAAGAGACATAAGGAGTTATGGGAAATTATCCCATTATGCAAATTCAAATTCAAATTATTTGAAATTGCTTCCAAAAATACCCCTACATGGGCATACAAACTAATATCTCATACTTGCACATGAAGACATTTTACGTCCGTCATAAGATTACAACTCATGTGACCTTCCATATTACCCCACTAGATTTTCATACAAGATTGGGCATCATGCGACCGGCGAGTGCACCTGCAAGCAAAGATTTCTCGATACAACTGTTAGAATGATCAAAAAGTTATCTTTAGTATAAAAAAAGAACTCGTTGTACCCCAAACTCAACGCATTACATGCATTGAGCCACTTTCCTTAACAAAAGTGATCCCTAATCATTTCTCGACTATGTATTCACTACTATATTTGAATCACAATATGGATAAATATAACAGGTCGACTGGTGAATACATTATAACAATATTAAGTCGATTGGCCTTCCTTTTCCCTACTAGAATTTATCCATCTCAATTTAATTGCTTTACTAGACTTGTCCTGCAGATCTCATTATCTCCTAGATCATTAGTAAACAGATTAAAGTAGTATACACTGAACAAAGATTTTAAGAAACAGTCGAAAGTAATAAGGGTATTGGTAGACCCATCCAATGGGTCTCGAGTCTTACATAGTGGAACATGGGGATCAAGATCACGTCATCGTCTCATATAATGGCACCCACTGTCCCATGATCGATTTAACACACGCGATATCAAACACGTGTCACAATATTATTTCCTCATCTCTCAAAAGGAAATTTGTCAGATTTTTCTAATATTGTACAGGTATAGAACTCAGTCTACACATAAAGTTTTACCCAGAGATCTCAGAGAGAGTACTTGAGCAACGATATCACTAATTGCATGTGATATTTGAGATTTTAAATCTTCTTGCTTATAGGCAATATGGATGTGGGTATATCTATATCGGTTATATCGTATATGACCTCATCCTGAATACATATCAGGGCGACTTATGTTCTAGTATGGTCGCTTTCAAAGTCTCTTATATCTAAAAATCGTCTCATTCCTACTCACTCAGAGCTGGAGGTGGTCATTCATATGAGAAAGTCGATCTCACCACTTGATATATCTTTTATCACATCACATCTCAAAACTATATGACAATCAATAAGTGCAATAAATAAATAATTGAATAACGTATGTATGTCATATATAACAATAAGCATCAAAGACATCTATCCAATGCATCACGAGAAATATGTCAAAATACATGTAAACACAAGGACTCTCTATGTCCTACAAAAGAATCCCTCGTAATGGGCTTAGTAAAGGTATCAACTACCATGCTGTCTATGGATATGTACTTGATCGTCACTTTACCCTTTCCAATGATATCTCTCATAAAATGGTATCCGGTATCAATGTGTTTGGTTCTGTTGTGATACTTTGGGTCTCCTATGTAGGTGATAGTGGACTTATTATCACAATAAATCATCACTAGCCTCCCACTATCTACCACAACTCCTAATCATCAAGAAATCTCCTGAGCCAAACACTCTCCTGAACTACCGCTAAGTATGCCACAAACTGAGCCTCCATCGTAGATAGAAATATACAAGTTTACTTCTTACTGTTCCATGATATGGCACAATTATTGAGCAAGATAGCAAAACCTTATGTCAATTTGTATCCATCTAGATCGCCGCCTCAGTCAGCATTTGAATATCCAATGAGACGCAAATCACCTTCCCCATAACACAAGGAGAGATCCGCAGTTCTTTTGAGATATCTGAGAATTCTTTTCACTGCTCTCCAGTGACTCCTTTCAGAATTAATTGATACCTACTCTCCAAACTGACTGCAAAATAAATATCTGGTTATGTACATAATATCGTGTATATCAAGTTGCCTACTAAACTGACATAAGGGATTTTACTCATCTTCTTGTTTCTTCCTAAGTTTTAGGACACATGTCAAAACTTAGGCTTTCACCTTTAGCGATATGAGTATCATGGGGTTGCAATCACTTATTCCGAAATACTTGAGAATCTTCTTGATATATGACTCTTGTGAAAGACCTACACCCATGTTAAACGATCCCTCTGGATCCTAACTTCGAGAATGAACTTAGTCTCACCCATGTCCTTCACATCAAAACTCGACGATAACCATATTTTAATAATCATCAGATACTCTCTACTGTTTCCAACTAACAGAATGTCATCCACATATAAAGACAAGATCACAAAGGAGTTAGTAAAACGTATTAAATACCCACAATGATTCTTCTCGATTATCACAAAACCATAAGATATCACCTCCTCGTGAAATATCATGTACTACTGCTTGGATGATTACTTAAGACCATATATCGACTTCGAAAGTTACATACCTTATTCTTCTGACCTATTGGAACAAAACTAGATGGCTACTCCATATAGATCTCCTTATCCAAACTTCTGTTTAGGAAGATAGTGTTAACGTCGACCTAATATAATTCCATATCCATGTCCACGACTATAGCCAAAAGTAAATGAATCGAGATAAATTCGACTACAGGGGAAAAAGTCTCCTTGTCGTCCACGCCTTTTGTCTGAGTGTAACCCTTGGCTACCAAACGGACCTTATACCTCTTCACCAATCCATCAGCCTTTCTTTTAATCTTGAAAACTCACTTGTTACTAATGGCCTTCCTTCTCAGGCAAATCAACTAGATCCCAGATTCCATTGATTTTCATAAACTCCAACTCCTCTTCAGTGGCCTTTAACCAATGGTCCTTTTAGGATTCTCAAGAGTCTCCTGGACCATTTTGAGTTCCTCATCATCCTTAAGAGTCACAATAAGGGTCTTACCCTCAATCGAAAAATAACGTTTAGGTACGTGTCCTCAACTACTCCTACGAAGAAAAGGAACCTCTTTATCTCTAGATGGATTACTCCTACTAGAACCAAGATCGTAACGGGTTCTTAGATCCCACCGCTGGACTCAGCTAAGCCATTGGCTCATCCATCTCATAAAAGATAAAGTCTTAATCGATTTCACCTCTTTTACGGAAATCATTCTCCAAGAACATGATTTCATAAGACTCAATCTCAGGGAGTGTGCTATTTATATGCTCACCTAAGAACACGTACCCTTTGGAGTGTTTTGAGTATCTTATAAAGGTACAATTCTTTTCTCACAGGTCTAACTTACCATGTAGATGCAAGGAATTGTGAACATATGCAGCATAACCCTATGGTCTCAAGTGGCTAAGGTTAGACTGTCTCCCTATTCAAAGCTCATATTGGGCACTGACTACGGATTTTGATAGGACACAGTTGAAGATATAGGCTATAGTTAATAAAACATATCCCAAATAGGAGATAGGTATATTGGTTTGCGCTATCATAGACCTCACAATCTCTAACAAATCTGATTCCTTCTCTCGGCTACTCCATTTTGCTAAGGATTAGCAAGAATAGTTAACTATCTTATAATATCCTTCTCAAAACTGAGCTTTTTAAATTGTTCAAACAAGGACGCACACTCCCGATAGGTTTTGAGAGTTTTCATTCTCAAATCTAACTGACTTTCAATTTCGCTAATAAATCTCCTAAAACATTTCAATGTCTCAGATTTATGCGAGATCAGCTAGATATAATCGAAACACATGTAATCATCTATGAATGTAATAAAATACACAACTCCATTTCAGGCTTTGATGTTTATAAGGCCACAGATATCAGAGTTCATCAACTATAATAGAATCTCAGCTCTCATTACCTTGCAAAATGGTTTTTTTGTAGTTTTGCCAACTAGGCAAAACTCACATACGAGCAACTCGACCTTAGTTAGCTAGCCCAACAGGTCACTCGCAACTAACCGGTTCATCATCTCTTGCCCTATGTGTCCAAGTTTACTATACCATACATTTATATCATCATTAACACAATTAGACGTAAAGACAATAGAAGAAAGACAAGAATTACCATTAAATAAAATAGTATCCAGTGCATACAGCCGATCGTGCACAAAAATAAAACAAACCAAAGAACTATCATAAAAATAGAAATTGAAGAGTTTTCCATAGGCAAATCATATCCTAAGCGGTGTAAACAAAGTATAGAAACGTGGTTCCATCGAATATCCAGAGTATAAAGAATATCGTGCAGGTATAGAGTGTGACCACTTTGTAATTCCAGCTTACAAGTGCCATTTCCTCTGACAATGACAAAAGGTTCGTTCCCCATGTAAATCCTCCGAGGCTGAGGACTCAATTGGTAGAACTCCACATACACACTCTTGTTTCGAGCTACATGGTTGGAGGCTCCAGTTTATAATCCACAAAAGAGAGGAATTTGTGAGCATCACAGTAGATAAGACAAAACTCAAACTAGGTAATGAAGAAGGACATACCTTCTACTTATCACACTCATGAGCGAAGTGACTAAGTCTGCCATATACATAACACTTTACTTTGACCTTATCCAACTCTTTCTTCTGGCGCTTTTGTACCTTGCTATAGGATTTCTCGGATGGCTTCTTTTTGCTTGGACCTCAGGTCGTCTTCTCATGCTTCTTCCATTTATGTTTCGTGCCAGGGGAGCCCTTGCTCGAACCTGCTGTATAAGCATGACTCGAGTGCGAACAAATCGCCTCCAGGAGCTCCTTCTCGAGCTCACGATGCCTGCTCATATCCGCAAAAGTACGATACTCTCATCGTGTATGAGATAGGTTTTTATGGTCCCTTATGAATCAGATAATAACTAGATCACATCCAATACCTGAAACTCATCTGAAATATGCTCGCCCTTTTCTTATAAGTGATAAACTTATTAGACAACATCCTCACTTTAGGAACTGAAAGAACACCATAATACTCTTTTAGGATGAGTCAAATGACATAGCTGTATGATACTGCTCATAAACTGGGATCATGTCATCGTGCATGCTCTGATACCAATGTTTGATTTATTCTACGAATCAGAAGTATGGTAAATTTACAAAAACAAATGGAGATAAGAATTTTCGGGATGTGTACCTTGATGTGTAGGTCCGCAAAAATCTAAATTGCAAAGTCCCTCAAACAAATCGCACGATCGGTATGATGATCATGTAAAATGAACCATTGCTACAATGCCATGATGTCTCAACCCTAGATTTGGTAGTATTGGATGACGAGAAAAATTTCCGATTTGAAATTTTTCAATCCCTCAATTTCTTTGTCTCTGAATAGTCACTCAACAAGTAATTCTTTCAATTGCTTAGAATGTTTAACCACCCATGTAAGTTAGTAGGTTGAAAGAGAGATATGAAGTTATGGGAAGTTATCCCATTATACAAATTTAACTTCAAATTATTTGAATTTTTTTCCCAAAAATGCCCCTACATGGCATAGAAATGAATAAATACAGTGGAATAATAAACACAGAAAGAGAAATATATCAATTAAAATATAATTTAAATAATGTATTGCATAAAACTAGAAAAGGATTATTGTATTTGTAGTTCCTTCGAGTCTATTTTTCCAGCAAAATTTGTCGATCCCAAGTCTCCAATGATTCTTTCTTTCATACACGATTCTATAATCTCTCATACATTAACCTCACACCTAGATTTTCTTCTCTGAACCCCTAGACTCAAAACTCTCGTATGAGTAAGCGAAGATGGAATATGAGAATCAAAAATAATCTGAGAATCCTATATGCTTAAGACTCAATATTCGGTTTTAACCAACTGATGTTAAATCCGAAAAATAAAATAATGATAAATAATTCTAGAGAGAGAAGGAAAAAATTGAACAATTAATTATCAAAAATAATTTCTTAGTTAGGGCATAGTAATTTCAAAAGGTGAAAATACATTTGAAACTAACTCAAAAATCTAAAACAATAAAAATGGAGAAAGTTTTTCCAAATTTAGAAAACATGATACATAATTTCAAAATTAAAATTTAGGTTAAAAGATTTTCTAAAATTCTAAACTCGTCATGGTAATTTTCTAAAATTACAAACTATCCCCAAACTACTCTTTCTTTATTTTTCTTTATTTCAAATTATTCAAATATTAATATAAATCCATACCAGTAGACAATAAATATCAATTGAGTTTTTAGGATAGAGAAGAGATCTAGGATATATTTATTTTGGCTTTAAAATAACTATAATACAATTTGTTAATGCAATATTTAAATTAAAATTATGTTAATTTTAATTAATTTCATTAAATAATTAAAATTACACTTTAAAAATAAATATTGTATAATTTATATAAATCAACAAATAAACATCTACTACTTTGTTCATTAATTGTATGTGTTCCAATATAATACCCTTCTATATAACATAGGTCCATATATGTATAAATATTATATATATATATATATATATGGTTTTATCACCCATTCAATTATTTAATATTTTGAGTCTTTTGTCCATAATAGAACATATCCAAAATGTCTGATTTGTCTATATATATATATAGTTTTAATTTAGCTTCTAGATAAATGATTAGAACGACTCAAGAATGTGATTTCGAACATAGTTAGTATACATTTCTATTTTGTATACATATCTCAACTAACTAATACCGTATACCCAATATATAAAACTTTTTACGCATAAAAAATTTTACTCATAATACATTAAAGTAGACAACAATCACTTTGCAAATTTACTCATATACACTCAAGTTTATGAATACATAAACTACATAGAGGTATATAATACTAATTTCCTTTCATAGTACATTTTAGGAAATCACCCTATAGGTTGTGTTCAATGTTAGCCACATATACTAATTTTTATTAAGTTTGAACCTTGTTTTAACATGGATATTGTCCGATGATTAAAATAAATCATTTTCAATAATTAGAAACGCGTAGGTTATAGCTTAAACCTTGATAAATGTCTAAATTCACCAATCAACTATGAATTATTTATTTTAGGTTTTTGTACTCATGAGGTATGCCTTCTGTATGCACTATTTACTCGATTTCATAAACAAGTCACACACATCAAACTAGTAGACTTTTTACATGCACAAATATGTTTATCTATTTGATTAAAAAAAGTACTAATATCCATAAATCGAAATTTCAAATAAAACATAGTGTTTAGGGCACACTTGAAATATTTCAACAAAATTGGTAATGTTTCCAATAGTTCTCATGTTCATGTTCATTTTGACTATGAATGCTACCCTAGTTTCATAAGTATCTTAGAGAATTCAACCCTAGAATTCTCATAAAAGCAGTCACTCTTCACACTTAAATGATTTGTTCAAATAATTAAAAACAAAACTTATCATCAAACTCACATGTACTATCATACAAGGTTATCCAGTGCATACACTATCATCATAACTTAGCTATCTATTTGAACCTAGATCTTAGAATCTCCAATCTACTAGGTAGGATTAATGCTATGATGACTAGTTAATAGGCTCTAAGTCCATTCCTATAGCTAAACTTGCTATCAACTTTCTAGTTAAGCTCTTTGTTAGCGTATCCATGATATTATCTCTCGACTTTACATAGTCGAATGATAATTCCATTAGAGAGTAGCTACGTAGTGGAATGATGCCTGTAATGTATATGTCTTGACTTTCCATTGTACATAACATTCCTTGCTCTTCCAATTGCTAAAGAACTTGTTTTTGAGTTGTCTCCGTTTATTTTTTACTTGATCTCTTGACACATCAAACTAATGAATTGCTTCACAAACTTGTAGAATACAAAAATACTAGCAATAGGATCCTTACCTTCTTGTTCAGCAAAATGTAAGAAACCTTCAAGGAACGCAACCTTGTCATCACATCCCCACACTCTTTAAAAAGGAGATTTCTAAGTTATCTTTAGTTTTTTTTTGTAGTTTTAATGTTTTTAGATTGAAGAGTCCTAGTTTTAATACTACCATCCTTTGTTGTAGAAGAATGCTATAATTTCTTATGAGAAGGAAAAGAAGGACGACAAGTGAATTTGCGTTTAGATTCAGCTGGATGAGAAGATCAAGGCTTCAATTTCCTTTCAGGAGGAGGAGGATGTAAGGATTCAGATTCTAATGAAGAGGTTACCATTGAAGTCGAAGAAATTTTGATTAGTATAAATAGTAGGATTTTCAAAAAGTTCTTTCCTTTTCTTGGTATAATCATTTTCTCAAATCAAAAATTCAAACCCTCATTTTCCTTTTATAGTGCAAAAATGATTGATCAAACTGTTTTCATGTACTCCATTCAAATATTAGGACTTCGAATAGAGATTTGAGTTCTAAGAATTTAAATATTTCAAACAAAATGAAAAAAAAAAATAAAAAACACTAATGAAGGAAACTGGAATAGGATAAAGTGATAATTAAGGAGATTACAAATAAAAATGAGTAAGTTTGCTATTTTAAAATTACACTAATTTAGAAATAGATGCTTGTATACTACCAAAATAAGAAATAGATACTTTCCATAATGATCAAATACCACAATGTAAATTAGAAAGGGAAAGCGTTGAGGACACATAAGGTAGGACATTTATTAGAGCCATAGATTGATAACCCGAGAATTTTGTTAGTTTCTTTTATTACAAATAATGGATGAAAATAGTTTTGAAAATATTATTATTTGTATAAAATAATATTTTCAATGCTTGCGTCAATAAAGAAAGAGGAAGAAACATGGGCAAGATATTGCGATTCATAGAAAGCAAAAGCAAATACAAAAATATGCATATAAAAATATATTCAATTATATCTTTTTAGTATTTTGATATTACAGACCTATGATTTGAACTCATGATCCAATTTCCGACGAAAATATTTATGGGTGGCTATAAAAAAATTTGTGACATGATTTAGAGATTTAATAAAAAGTTTGTAATGTGATGTGATTTAAAAAAAGCATATTTGAAAAGATGAACCCAAATAGTGAAAAATTGATACCAACGTTGGATGACTCAGTTAGAAGAAACTTGAGTTTCTTAATCATGGTCGTGAGTTCGATTCTCCATGGATATAGAGCAAACTACGTTGAGAGATTCCCCCCAAATGAGGGTCCGACCGCGGATCAATTCAGATTAGTCGGAACGAAACCTCAGATACTGAACGATGACTCTAGCCAGGGACTAAAAAAAAAGAGTGAAAATTTGATAAGAGGGAGCTTTAATAACAAAGTTGAATGTAAATAGATGGTATTATCCTTGCGTTTATAAAATTTCAACTAAACTCTACTTGTCTAAATTATTGAATTATTAATGTATAAGATCAATGTACATAATTCATCTCGATGTTCTTGTACGAAATCTGTCTTTCAACTTGATTATTGTTGAGATTTTGCTTATCGGTGAAAGTATCGCTTCTAAAATTACTAATAAAGGAAAAAAAAATATATCACTTGTATATCAGCTTCCATTTGAAAATCATAATTAAGTTCTGATCATGTTTTTCTAAGTTTCAATATGGGGCAACTAACAACAATTTTAACATTGGTTCATTGTTGCACCCTCACCTATCGTACTATCTATTATGTTTAATTTTTCCAAATTTTCATATTTTACTAGCTAGCTCATAAGATTGCTAAGAAACATGTAGCAATAGTAGAAGAATTGGTAGTTCAACCTTTAGATAACCATTTTTGATTCCGATGACATTGAATCTTATGCATTCTTCTATTTTCCAATATGCATTAGTTGCACAAAATGATATATGTTGTCATATTTGGATGATTAATAGGTGTGAACAGATTTTACATAACTCGACTGATACAATATTGTATATTATGTAACAACCATCCATTCCATCTATACCATATGTTGTGTAATTACCACAAGATTCAGATCATTCACTATATTCATATTTTAGGAAGAAAAGAGTAACAACAAAAACTGTTCAACCATTTTGCAGAAAGCTCAGAAGAAGAAACCAAAAGCCTAGAAAAGAAACATCAAAAACCATACCGCAGAGCAAGAAGAAAAATAATAATAATAAAAAAAGAAGATTCTCACAAAGCCTCAAAAATGGAAAATCCCAAAACAATAAGAAGAGTTCCTTTGTACAAGCAAGGAGAAAGTTATGCATATCTTCTAATGTATCAATTTTCATGTCGATGAACTTGATCTATAACTCCTACAGAGCCATTTGTCCTTCATAAAGTTTTGACCATTTCTAGGAGACTCCATCTTTGTTCTCAGTTTTTTTCTCTTTATCAACTTTAACCACATTAATCAAATGACACCAAATTTCTTTTAACAAAATAAAATTAGTTTTCTCATTAGCATTTGTAAAAACATGCTTCTTATTTGTATCTTTGATTATCGTAGTGAATACAAACAATAAACACGAATTTAGGCGAGTTTGAAATGTCCTCCAAAAATTATAAAGCCATTAAAATTTTCACCAGCTTTATCCAAAGAGATGAATTCATATTACAAGGTGAACCTTGCTATACATGTTTACTTAAATGATTTCTAACGTATTGCATCACCACCAAGTGTGAATATATATCCTCTTGTACATTTAATATTTTTTATGCAACTTATCTAATTTGCATTATTATATCTTTCAAGTACCACAGGATATCTCGTGTAATACAATCCATAATATTAAATATGTTTTAAATAACTTAGAACACTTTCAAAGATTTTCTAATGCTGAGCATTTGGATTGCTTGTAAAATGATTTAGTTTTCTTACAACATAAACTATGACTAGTCCATTGCAGTCCATAATGTACATTAGACTACCTAATATTTGAGTATATTTTAAATATGACATAGTTTTGCTAATATTTTTGGATAGATGGAGATTAACATTGGTTGATATTTTCTGAGATTTAATATCAAGACTTTTTATATATATCAAAAACCTTTAATACATAACAAAATTGTGTAAGACTAAATCTTCCAGGAGTACCATGGATTTTAAGTCAAAAAATAACATTTGTAATCCTCATATCCCAGTGAGAATAGATTTTACATTACTCAACTCATGCTATGTCATATATCTCATAACACCTATCCATTCAATTTACATTATACGTTGTGTAACTACTACATTATTCAGCTGAATCACCACATTATTATTTTATGAACAAAATAGTAACAACTAAAACCACTTAGGCCTTTTGCAGAAAGCTGACAAGAGAAAACCAAAAACCCAAAAAAGAAAAATCAAAAATCATATCAAGAAAAGTTAAAAGGGAGATTATAACCAAGTCTAAAAAATAGATAATTCCAAAACAATAAGAAGAGTTACCTTGTACAAGCAAGGAGAAAATCACGTATATCTTTTGCTATATCAATTTTTGTGTTGATGAAATTGATCTTGGCTCCAATAGAGCTATTTGTCTTTCATAAAGTGTCGACTTTTCTAGGAGGCTCAATCTATTTTTTCCCCTCAATTTTTAAGTGTGACAACAAATAACTAGCATTGATTTAGGCTAGTTTGCAATGTCGTCTAAAAATTCTAAAACCATTGAACTTTTTCACTAGCTTTATCTAAAGAAATGAATTCATATTCCATAGTGAAACTTGGTTTCACCCATATATTTTGTGGCAAATGAGAAGCATTCAGCATGATATTCACAATTTTCTTCAAAATTCGATTTTTTTTTCTACAACCATATGATTGTGGAGTATAATGAGTAGAGACATGATGAATAATATCGAACTCCGAACACACATCCTCAAAAGGATATTCATATTCACCACCTATATCACATATTATCATCTTGATTTTCAACTTCATTCTTGTTATGTTTAAATACATTAATACCCATATTGAAAATAATGCGCTAATTTATATAGTTGGGAGCCTTAACTCATCCACCCATACTACCACAGGGACAAAGTTATGTATACATATAGTATAAATTTCATGAATCATTAGTATACATAAATAATGATAATGTTATAAATTTCAAAAATACATTTATAAATAATGTCTAATGTTTTCTTAACACAGCATATACTGTGGTCTAGTGGTTAAGGCCATTTATAGTTGTGGGCCAGGTAGGGCACGTGGGTAGGCATAGTATGTGAAAGCCATGTACTATACAAAGAAAATAAGTTTAAAAGAAAATAAGTTTAAATTAGAAATCTAGCAATATCTTGTTTCAATCCTAGGATCAAATGGCAACTATAAATAGCCTTAACCATTAGGCCATAGTATGTTGCTTTATTAAAAAAGTATCAAACATTTTTTATAAATGTTTAATGAAATTTATGATATTATAATTATTCATGCATATGATTGATTCATGAAATTTATGCTATATATATGCATGAATTTGACCCAATGGGAGTGTGGTGGTTGAGTGGTGACTCTCAACCCTACAATTTAGTACATTTTTTAATATAGGTATTTGTACACTAAGTCCAAATACAAGATGATGAGATGTGAAATTCGAATAGTAGTGAATGAATTTAATTCACTTGTTTAAGTTTGAATTTTACATTAAATTGTTTTATGTTTGTCGATTTAAATAATGTGTAAATTTATTGAGATAATTGATAAACATCATTTAAGTCACTTATGTCTTATTATATGTACTTAAAAATGTGGCTGCATTAAAGAACATTATAACTGATCTAAACAATGAAGATAAATTGAACGGTGACAATTATGATATTTGGCATCGGAAGGCGAGAAACAAGAGCTCATAGAGGTCTTGATGCATGAGATGGGCGACTTTGGGAAGGCTACCATGGCGCAGGGAAGACAGGATCAAGATGTCTTCCACACTTGAAAGAAGAAGGATAGCCAAACTAGGGCTATCCTCATCAGTTGCATGATTGATGAATTGATCTCGGTGTATGAATAGTACCAACGGCTAAGAAAATGTGGTTCATTCTAAAATAGCATTTTGTAGCCATTTTAGCACCAAAAGTGAGAATGATCACTTATAAGTTTGAAGTGTCCAAATCATACCATGAAGCAGCATCTGATATAGCTATCTAATATGATTGCTTTGCTTAAAAATGCGGGCGAGCCAATGTCAAATGAGTTACAAGTCCTGATTCATGGAAAACCATGAAAACCTTCCTTACTCATGATGACAATATTTGTGCTTTTGTTGATGTGAGACATCATTGTGAGTTGGAGGAGGAACAATAAGGGCTACCCAATCTCTCTCTGGTCATGCCTATGTAGCAAACTCAAGTAAGGACCCTCGTAGATCTAAACGCAAATGTAAGAGGCATGACTAGAAGAATTGATACAAAAGCAAGGGACTCTCATCTAAAAACCCCAAGAACAAGGGAAAGAAATGCAAGAGGAAACCAATAGACAAGACTAAAGTAAATTGTTACATTTGTGATAAGTCTGGTTATTTCGCTCTTGAATATGACGAGCATGGATTATCTTATATCTCATCAACATTAATGTTTACGGATTCCTTTCCTTTATGGATTGTAATCCCAGGAGCCATAGACCTTGTAGCTCGTGACACGAGTGCGTTCAGAGAATTCTTTCACTTAAGCGTTGATGCGAGAAGGATATACGCAAGGAATGGTACATTTGTGAATGTCAAGGAATAGACACTTGCAAACTGGAGCTGCAAGTGGCCATACCCTTTATTTGCACAATGTCGTCTATGCAGCAGATATTCCACAAAATTTAATTTCTGTACTTTGTTTATGTTGTTTGGAGTAGTATTGATTTTTAAAACCTCTAGTGTGTACTTTTATTATAACAACTCTTAGATCGGATCTAGACATGTGATAGATAGATTGTATGCTTTAAATACTATTTCCTCAAATAGAAATATTTTTTATGAATTGTCATTTGCTGTTACATCCAATCATAGTGTTGATAATGTGAATATAAAGCATGTTAGACTAGAACACATAAGGCAATAGAGTATAAATTAGTTAGATAAAATGGTCTTTTAAGACCGCTAACAAGGGTTGAGTTGTCCATGTGTAAGTTTTGCTTGTCTGGTAAAACCAAAAGAAAATAATTTGGTAAGGCTATGAGAGCAAACTCTCCATTACAACTAACCCACTCTGACATCTGTGGTCCCATGAATGTAAGAGCAAGAAATGAAGCTATATATTTCATAACATTTATATATGATTATATGCTTTTCGGTTATATCTATTTGATCTCGTATAAATCTAATGTATTAAAATGCTTCAAAAGATTTATAAACTAAATCAAGGACCAATCAAACATGAAAGTTAAAACTCTTAGAACTAATGGAGAGAACGAGTATTCATCTAATCAGTTTAAAAATATTTGTTTTAAGAAAGGTATCAGAGACAATTAACTATTCCTACAACTCCTCAACAGAATGGAGTTGTCGAGAGAAGAAATAGAACAATATTGAAAATGGTTAAGTCAATGATGGTAAAAGCAAATTAATCTGTCTCCTATTGGGGAGACATGTTATCGTTTGTGACTTATGTCCTGAACCATATACCATTGAAATCTGTAATGAATACTCCATATAAACTATGGACAGGTATGAGGCCTGACCTTAGTTGTAAGAGACCATGGAGATGTGCTGTGTATGTTCACGATTCCTTACACCCACATGGCAAGTTAGGCCCGTTAAAAAGAAGTGTATCTTTATTAAGTGCTCTGAGCACCTCAAGGGATATGTGTTTATAGGTGAACATGCAGACGACAGCGTTACAGAGTTGGAGTCTTTTGATATAATTTTTTAAAAAAATGATTTCTCTATGAGAGGGAAAATCGATGAAAACTTACCTTTTATGAAATGGTTAAATCTAATAGCTCAAATATACCTACTCGAGGGGATCAAGGACCAATTATGTATTTTGGTTTTAGTGGGAGCGATCTATCAAGTGGTAAAAAGGTTTCTTCAAACCTTCCCTATAGGAGTGATCGTCAAAGTGTACCTATATGTCACTTTATAATGGGGGAGGCTCTTATTGTAACTTTTAAAGATGATAAGGAACATAAGACAATCATCAAAGCTCTTACTGTTCCTACAAAGGATCAATGGAGAAGAGTAATTGAAGAAAAGATGAATTCAACGAGAATCAATAGATTCTTGGACTTAGTTGATTTACTTAAAGGAAGAAACACTATGGGAATAAGTGAGTTCTTTAAAATTAAGAAGAAATCTGATGGGTCAATTGAGAGATATAAGACTTGTTTGGTAGTCAAAGGGCATATCCAAATAAAAGGTGTTGACTATGAGGAGACTTTTGCTCCATTAGTCAAGTTTACCTTGATCTGTCTACTTTTAGTGATTATAGCAAACATGAATTTAGAATTGTATCATACGGATATTAAAATTGCCTTCATGAATGGAAAGCTATATGTAGAGATCCATATGGAAAAACCATTGGGTTTTGTTCCTGAAGGTTGAGAGGGTAAGGTCTGTCGACTTCAGAAATCAATAATGGCTTTAAACAATCATTCAGGCAGTGGTACCTAAGATTTTAAGATGAGGTGATATCTTATGATTTGTTATTGATTAAGAAAGATCATTACATGTATATGAAATATTCAAGTAATTCTTTTGTGATTCTGTCTTTCTATGTTGATGATATTTTATTAGCTAAAAAAAATAGAGAGTATCTAATAACCATTAAAAAATGGTTATCATTGAGTTTGACATAAAGGACATTGGTGAAACCAAATTCATCCTTGGAGTTAAGATGTAGAGGATCACTCAAGAAGAATATTGGCTCTTTTATAAGAGCCTTACGTTAAGAAAATTCTTAAGTGCTTTAGGATGCATGATTGTAAACCCATGGATACGCCAATCGGAAAATATGAGAGTTTGAGCCATGAGATGTGCCCTAAAACTCAAGATGACATAATAGATATGAGAAAAGTCTCGTATGCTAGTCCAATAGGTAGCCTTATGTATGCTATGTTTGTACACATCTAGATATCAGCTAATGAGTTGGTCTGGTCAGTAAGTATCAATTGAATTTTGGAAGGAGACGCTGAAAAGCTGTAAAGAGGATTCTGAGGTATGTAAAAGGAATTGCAGACTTCTCATTATAAAGGAGATTTGTGTTTAGTTAAATATTCAGACACTAATTAGGGAAGTGATCTAGAAAAACACAATTCTACATCATGTTTTGCTTTTTGCTAAACAATGGTGCCATATCATGAAGTAGCAAAAAGAAAACCTTCATATCATTGTCAACTATGGAGGCTGAGTTTATTACTTTCTCAGTGATAGTTCAAAGAAGGTATTTGGCTAAAGAGATTTCTGAACAACTTAAGGGGTTTTGACAAATAGTGAAAGGGCTATGATTATATACTATGACAATCAAACCATAATTGGCTACACAAAAAACCCTAAGTATCATTTGTAAGTCCAAACACATAAATACAAAATACAATTATGTAAGAGACATCATTGGCATGAGTGAAGTGACTGTGAAATACATATCTATACACAAAAGGATAGTTGATCTGCTTACTAAATCATTGTGAGAGACTTTTTATGAGACATGTAAACTTTTGGGTTTGCGTAGAGCTTAAATATTTTTTGTTCATACTATATTGTAAAAACTTGATACTTATTAATGAATATATGTGCATTATTCATTGAAATTAACTGTTTTGATAATAGTGCACTCATATTATATTATATCATATTTTTTAGATTTGATTTAATAAAAATATGTCAGGTTGTCGATGTCGGCTTTCTCACATGAGCGACTACATCTAGCCCTAAGTGAGCAAGGATGACATGGTTCTAAGCGTAAAGGGTTTTGAGAGTGACCATGTTTAAAACACAAGTCACCCTGATAAGTGTTCAAGAAGAGATCATAAACTAGTGTGGCCTACATGGATAAACCCACAATCCATATTGCCTATAAGTAGCCAGGTTTGAGATCTTAGAAGTCATCTACATTTTTCGATGTCATCTCTAAGGTACACTCTCTAAGATTTCTATTCAATTTTACGTATACACTGAACTTATACTTGTACAGTGTTAGAAAAATATGATCTTTTGAGAAATGAAGTGACACTGTGGCATGTGTTTCGTACCACATGTGACAAATGACCAAGGATTAGTGGAAGCAGTTTTTTTTATGAGAGGATGATATTTTGAATCCTCATGGTCCAATGTGTGAGACCTGACACCTATGATGTGGGCTCATGTGTGTCCCTAGTACTTTCGACTGTTTCTTGAAGTTTTGATTCAGCGTATGCTATTTTTGCATATTTACCTATGCTCTTCAACTTAAATAAAGCCTATGGGACATGTCTAAGAAAATAACTAAATTAAGATAGAGAGATTCAAGTAGAGAAAAGAAAGACCAATCGACATTCCATCAATATTTTGTATTCCTCAACTAGCCTATTGTGTTTGCTCTTAAATATAATAGTGAATAAATGGTTGAACAATTAATGAGAATTACTTTCGATAAGAAAAGTAGCTCAGTAGATGAAATGCATTGAGTTTGGGGTACAATATGTTTTTATACTAATAATGGTTTATTGATCACCTTAACCAATGTATTGAAAAGTCTTTATTGTATTCGCATATCATACGACACGCAATTCTGTATAAAAATCTAGTGGTGTGTTGTCTAAGATTACATGAGTTTTGATCATGAGAATGACAAAAAATTATCCATTATGTGCAAGTGGGAGATGAAAGAATAGAGAGGATGAAGGGATAGTTAAAAGAAGTTAATTATCCCCCTCCCTTCTTTCTTCTTTCCTTCCTAATGAGAAAAATAGAGAGAGAAAAAAAGATAAGAAATGTCTTTGATTTTCATACATACAAAACATAATTTAGGTATTGAAACACTTGGATTGGAGCGTAGTATCGTGAAAAATATAATATTGGTTCAAATTTGTGATCAATACTTTGTTTGGTTTGAGAAATTTAAGAATAAACCCATCACGGTTTGAGGCACACATTTTTAATTCTGTCTTATAAATCCAATACTTATTAATAAAAGTAATGAAATACTTTTTATTACCTTTAGAAGGCATATATTTTACAAATGTTAATATGAATCAATCCAAACAATTCAATATTTCTATTAACTGAACAAAATAGAGTTTAGGCAAATTTAGATTCCACACATTTGACATTTTTTTATTTGAACAATCAATAATTGATAACAAATCCATATCAACTAATTTTTTTAATGACTTATAATTAATACGTCCTAATCTAACATGCCATACATTATATGACTTAAGCGTATAAATCAAAGGAAGCACTCTCATTCTTACAATCATTCTTAGTTACAACAATCATTATATTTTTTAAAAAACCACCATCGATTTATCCCTTTCAAACATACATCTTATTTTTAAAAAGTAAAAAATTATCAGATATAAAACCTAGTTTAAAACCACTCTTACCTATAAGAGATCCAATACTAAATTTTTATTGATGTTAGATACATGTAACATATTATTGAAAGTCATAGTTTTTCAAGAAGTTATATTGAGTGCAACCTTTCTAACACCTTCGACCTTTGTCTTCAACCTTGGTAGTTGATGAGTTCCCCAAAAAGAGTTTCTCATCATTTCTATTTAGGTTATAGGATGAGAATATCAACTTGTTAGTGCAAACATGTCGTGTTGCTCTAGTATTAATCCGCCATCCTTGAGGATTTTCTGCATGTTGTATTTAAAAATCACAACATGTAACTCAATATCTCCTATCCCATTAAAGATATTTCCTCTGCAACATTAACCTCGAATTTCTTCTCTCAAAATTTTTTAACTTATTGCAATCTTTGGCACGATATCCAAGTTTGCCATAATTGTATCACTTATTGTTGACCTTTTACTTTTGGCCTTGAGTTAGACCATCACCAAAATGTTTCATTTTCATGTTAGTCTTTGCAAATCCTTCAACATTGTTGGCTCTTGAGACTAGCTGGTAATTAACTCCTTTCTTTTTCAAAAAATCTGTTGTCTTCCCCAATTTTTAACAGTATCATCAAATCTTCATGTGACATCTCATTTCTCTTATCCTTAAGACAGTTCTTCCTTTCCAAGAAGATGACAATTTTTCATTAAAAGCAATCATCTGAATGGATTCATTTAAAATAAATGTTCTCATTATGAATTCATGTACTATTACCTCAAGTTCTTAGACTCAAGAGATGATAGTCGTATTGTCCATTATCTTGAAATACAAAAATTTCTATAATAAATTTCTGCAAGCCAACATTCTTTGATTTATACTTTTTATATAGATTGTTCCACAATTACTTGACCATTTTAGATGGGCTAACACACTGTAAAGTGCATTGTGCAGCTTATTAAAGATATAATTCCAATACATGAAGTCTAAATACTTTTAGCGCATCCCATGTAGCAACATTTTTCTTGTTGATCTCTCCTACAACCAACTCACGAGCCTCCTACGTGAGAAACTTAGTCAAATTCAACATAGTAAAATAAATCAATATTTTCCACTGCCATCTTTTAAAATCAGTCTTGCTAAATTTTTTAGATTTTACCTAATAAGTGCTCAGAGTTGGCATACATGTGACTACCAAGAAAACGAATGATGCCATTTCTATTATAAAAATAACAAATCAATTCTATCATTACAAAATTCCAATATTCAATAATTCACAAAATATGAAATTCAAAATGATATTTAAACATATATTGAATATTATAGCCACAATAACAAATTACTTAATTTGAAATTTTCAACTAAATCAGAATTGAAATATAGGTTTTTGCATAAAACCAAATTTGTATATTTCCAAAAAAAAAGAACCATAAAAAATCGTGATGTAAAAAGAAAAATAGGAACTAAGTTTACATATAAACTGTGATTATACATGAATTATATAAACATATGCAAATAAAACTTGAAATATTGAAAATTAAAGCACAAATATATCATAGATAGCAAAATTGTTTTTTAAGATTGTTGGATAATATTGAGCAATATATTATATGAAGAAAATATTTACAATATATTGATATTTGTACAATAATAATAAATTTAGAAAGCAACTTGCAAAAATTTTCAAATTCACTGTGATATAAGCAAGTGCAAATACAAATGATGAAGTCTAATCCAGACTCAACGAAATCATATTGTCTATTTAAAATAAATTTTCTCCATCCCTTGTTCCAAAGTTGTTAAGCAATTATTTTTCATAATAGATTGGTGTCCTCTTTTATAAGGTGATACACCAATTACAAGAATTCTAACAATCCAAATTCTATACTAGTGAGCATAGAGTATGAGACAGTATATGAGTATCTGTTTATGCTTTTGATTATTTGATATGTCTACGCTATATACCTATTTATAATACTAAAGGGTGTAAATAAAAAGTCACAAAATTGATAAATTATGTGATTAGAATAGGGATGTTATGACACTTGAGTCAAGTCGGGTAGTGTCATTACCCGAGTTCAGCTTGAGCGTTTTTTGGTTAAACTCATGTTTGAGCTCAAGCTAGTGCTCGTTAAGCCTACGTTTCTAAAGCTTGAGCTTGGCTTGAAGTCTCATCGAGTAGCTCGAGTCGAGCTTGAGTGTTGTGGCATTGGACCGTGTGATTGGAGCCCAAGCTTGAGCTTGAGCCCGGGATCATACCCGAGCCCGAACTCAAGTATTAGAGTGCTGGACATACTTGTGTCAAGTATTGGACATGCTTGTCTTAAGTATTGGACATACTTATCTCTGCTTATCTTAAGTGTTGAACATACTTGTCTCAAGTGTTGGACATGCTTGTCTTAATTGTTGGACATGCTTGTCTCAAGTGTTGGACATGCTTGTCTCAACTTGTCTCAAGTGTTGGACATATTTGTTTCAAGTATTGGATATGCTTGTCTAAATGTTGGAGTGTTGGGTATATTTGATTCAAGTGTTGGACATGTTTGTCTCAAGTATTGACATAAATCAAGAACAAAAAAGCGCTAAAACCCTAGATTAACAAAGTTGGTAGAAAGAGAGAGAGAGAAAGAGATAGTTTACCTTCAACCAAAACAAAAGATGCTATAGCAGCAATGGTAACATAGTGATGGATGATTCACAGATATCTATTGCACAGAGATAGAGAGGGTTAAAGACTCGAGAGCTAGGTTTAGGGGCGAGAAGAACAAATCATAGAACAAATAGTGAAAAATTTAATAGGAGAACAACAAAAATTGCAAAAACCCTAGATTCACAAAATCGGTAGAGAGAGAGAGAGGGTGTGTGTGTGTGTGTATGTTGTCACGCTCCAACTCATTGGTCGAGCACGCGAACAGACCGCCACGACTCCTTGAGACACGAGTATACCCTACTCACACATTGAGGCGACGCAAAGCTAAGTACTTGACCAATATTATGACCCTACTCGATATTCTAAGTCAATCACAGTGGAAGATTTGAAGAAGAAAATTTTTAGAAAATTTCTTTAAAACATTTACCTCCAATTTACATATAATATTTATATGCGCGGTCCAGTCGTAAACAAAGATGGGTGTGAATACTTATCCGATAGCGTCTCTTAGTAAAACTCATGGAACAATATCCCAAAGTAAATCAAATGCAGTATAAGTTGAAAATTTTAAATATGAGGGGATGAGTATAATCCACATTCTCAGTGAGTGAGGTACAACGACTATATAATGACAATAAATGAATTTGTGAGAGTGACAAGTCAAACCATTGTTTTCAAATTATATTTCATTCATTTGTAACATATCATATAATTCAAAATAATATACATCCTTATTATCAATCATGCATCATAGGTTGTCAAAAATGCATTCTACCCATAGTTTGTCTAATTAGCGTAAAATCCACCAAGAGATCACTAAAATATCATAAGAATGAAACACATATATTTTTCCTCCCTTCCCTTGGTGTTGACACGGTCCTCATGTGGTACTCGTCCATTGGATCCATTGGTCACAGACAGGGAACTCAAACCCCAACTTCCATGTTACCCCACCACGTCACCCTATCAGGTAAACGCTCAATACCGTGGTAAGGAGTGCGATATAGCCACTATATACCACCCAATAATCATATACATGTGTCATATATCATCATTCATAAATCTTTACTCGTAAAAAACAAGGCACTATCAAGTAATCATAATATCATTATGCAATTTTTACAGAAACATTATTTCAGGACATGCCACAAACACTAAAATATTTCTAAATCATATTTTAAAATTTATTTATAAAAATCATGATTGAAACTATTTTTTATTTAAAGTCAAAAATAGTTCATCCTACTCACATCAACTGGGGAGGGTACGTCACACCCATGAATTGTCCTCGTTCCTCGAATAAACCACCCCTCGTACGAAAAGTAACCCTACGCCTAAGTTAAACAATATGTATAATTTATCAATTCAATTATTTCGATAATATCATATCGTTAGTTTATAAAATGCATATGGAAATGTTTTCTTTAAGGAAAAATCTCAAATTCTATTCTTAGAGAAAATTTATACAAAATCTACAACGTGTAAGTTTAGTAAAATCGTGATATCCTCCAAAATTTTGATTGGATTCCAACGATTCAAATTTTTTATTAAATTTAAGACATATATTTCTAACTTTTATATTTAGACCAACTTCAAATTCTAGCCACACGAATTTAGAAAATTTTATAACTTTTTCTGTCTAAGTTCCTAAAGTCAACTCTGCATAGTTTTGGGAGAATTTCCATATATCCCTATGTACTTCTCCAATTTAAGTGATTATTATCTCAAATTAAAGATAAGACACAAATCTAAAACTTTCTAGCTTTGACTATCCTCAGATTTTAAGTGTATAATTTTACAAAATTCCATTTTCATCTCAGTTTTGGTTTTAAAACTACTTCTGCACAGTTTTAGTAAAAATACCATAACTTTCTACATATAACTCCGATTGAAGTGACCTTAAGCTCAAATTAAAGATAAGACAGAGAGCTAAAACTTTTATGTTTTAAATTTCTCCAAATTCCATACAGAAGATACCTTACAAATTGATACAATATACTGGTCATACACAAAGTATGAAACAAGATTGGTGAAACATGCTAAACTTCCAAAAATCACTAAAAATCGATTCCTTAATGAAATGTTTCACATAATATACCATTTTAAAGTTTAGGAAGTCTAGTTTACACAAAAACAAACGGTTTAGATTTTTGATTCCTACGAAATGAGATATTATAGCAAGACTACACAAAACTCAATCTAAAAATTTATATCTAGCGTGCTAGTTTGGATACTAATGTAACTATTTATTAAGTAATTTAATCCTTACACAAGTTAAGACATATTATCTTTTTTGTAAGATCCCTTGCTAATAATACATATTATTACTCTATTTGAATCCTTGAATTTTTTTATCATCTTAACAAAATCAAGACACAATAAATATGAATTCTTATACAACACTTCTATGCTTCCAACTTGAAATTCAAAAATTTCTAACAATACTCTTACCCCTTTGGCTTCATGGTTGAATTCAAATTTGGATAAGGAGTTACATACTTCGTCCAAGGGGGGTTAAATGAAGAAAATGAGCCAAATTCTTTTTAAACAAGTTCTTTTATAAATCTAGCAACATATCATTGACCATTGGATCATCTCATACATCATCTCAACCATCCATTTGTTCTAACACTTAAACTATGCAATTGTTGATTCAAGCAAACTTCATGCACATTATTAGAAGTCTTGTTGGACGTCCATGTTAAGAGGAGAAGTGTCACAACTAGCACAAGTCATTCCAATAAGATTTCATGCACAAATTATCATCTTATGAGTTTTCTTGAATATGATACAATCCTATGAGGCCACTAACCAATCTGCTGCCCTCTTGACCAATAATGTGACTCCAATTGTCCATCCTTGAGTGGTTTACAATTTAGTCCGTTAACATTCCTTAATCACATTTATACCCCTAATTTTTAATAATTTGTATTTTTTGTCCCTATAAAATTTTGTTCGAAATTTCTTTAAAATGTAAAATTTCATTTAAACAACTTTATTTAAATGTGTAGTCCTTTTCTAGCCATTTTTAACTTCTTTAGGCCTTGTCGGCGCTTGCCGAGAAAATTTTCGGTTTACCGATAAAATTTTCGATTTTAACAATTTTGAGACGAAATCTCAAAATAAATAAATAGATAATTAAAATATATGTCTCAAAAGGATATTAATATATATATATATAACCATGAGGAGTGGTAAATGATACACAGTCACCAAAAATCAGTGTTATAATTTCGAATCCCCAAATAAAAAGTTTCGTTTTCGAAACTAAACTGAAACTATACATTAAATAGCTAGGGATACTGTCTCCTCATTGCATCCTCAGGTTCCGAAGTTTTCTCCTCGACCTAGTCATTCCTCCAAAGTACTAGGACCAGGGGGACCTCCTTGCTCCGTAGCTTCTTGATCTGTCTATCTAAGATCGCTATAGGCTGGACATAGAAGCTCAAATCATCGCTCAACTTTACTGGTGGAGGCTCCAGTACATGGGAATGATCAGGAAAGTATTTTCTTAGCATCGATACATGAAATACATCATAACTCCGTACTAGCTCAAGAGGCAGGTCCAATCTGTATGCCACTTTCTCAATCCTCTGAAGAACTCGAAAAAGACCAATGTATCTGGGGTTAAGCATTCCCCGCTGTCTGAATCGGATCATTCTCTTCCAAGGGGATACCTTCAGAAACACCATGTCTCCCTCCCCGAACTCCAAAGGTCACCGTCGTCTGTCTGCATAACTTTTCTGCCTATCCTATGTAGCTTTCACCCGAGCACAGATGACCTTCACCTTCTCTCTAGTCTCCTCAATCAAATATATACAACTGAGCCGTCTCTCCTCAACCTCGTCCCAATACAAGGGCGTCCGGCACTTCCTCTCGTACAAGGCTTCGTATAGTGGCATTCCAATACTATCCTAATAGCTATTGTTGTAGGCGAACTCGATCAACGGGAGGTATTAGTCCCAACTGCCCTTGAAGTCCATGACACAAGATCTCAACATGTCTTCCAGTATTTAAATAGTCCTCTCATACCGACCATCCATTTGGGGGTGAAATGCAGTACTGAACTTTAGTTGGGTGCCCATGGCCTCTTGCAATTTCGGTCAAAATCGAGAAGTAAAACGCAGGTCTCTGTCTGAAACAATGGACACTGGAACTCCATGCAGTCGAACTATTTCATTGTTGTACAGGCAAGCCAAACCCTCTAGTGGATAGCTACTGCAGATGGGAAGGAAGTGTGTGGACTTAGTGAGTCTGTTTATGATCACCCAGATAGCGTCGTGTCATGCCGAAACTCGTAGAAGACCCATTACAAAATCCATGGTGAGATATTCTCCTTCCACTTAGGAATGGGTAAAGGCTGCAGTTGCCAGCGGGCTGCTGATACTCAGTCTTCACTTGTTGGCATGCCAAACACCGGGTAACAAAACTGGCTATCTCACACTTCATGCCCGCCCACCAATAACTTTCTCGAATCATCCGGTACATCTTTGTGCTACCAGGATACATAGCGTAGGCTGAAGAGTGAGCCTCCTCCAATATGGCACGTCTAAGGTCATCATCATTGGGAATGCAGATACGTGTCCCAAAAACTACTAAGCCATCATCCTTGACTCTGAAGTCTCCGCCTTCCCCTTTGTTGATCCTCTCAATAATTCCCCGAAACTCCTTATCAGTAGACTAAAGTTTTCGAATGTGGTCAAGCAAAGTCGGTCTCACTTCAAATCTAGCCAAAAGTGCTCTAAAATCATCTATAATCAGTCTGACTCCTAGTGAGCGAAGTCCAATAAGACACGAGAGATAAGAATCCTTGGTGGGTGCTGACGATGACGACTTACGACTCATTGCATTCGCAACGACATTTGCTTTCCCCGGGTGATAGTCAATAATCAGATCATAGTCTTTAAGAAGTTCCAACCATCTCCTTTGCCTGAGATTGAGCTCCATCTAAGTGAGTAGATACTTCAAGCTTTTGTGATCTGTATATACCCGGCAAATAACCCCGTATAGATAGTGTTGCCACATCTTCAAGGCAAACACAATAGTAGCAAACTCTAAGTCGTGGGTAGGAAAATTCAGTTCATGTCTCTTTAGCTGTCAGGAGGCATAAGCGATGACCCGATCCTTTTGCATCAGGACACAACCTAGTCCCTGTTGGCTGGCATCACAGTATACCTCATACTCATAGTCACTAGTAGGGAGAGCAAGGATGAGTGCTAACGTTAGTCGTTGTTTGTGCTCTTAAAAGCTCGCCTCACAGCGGTCATCCCAAACAAACTTTACCTCTTTGCGCGTCAAGTTAGAGAGTGGAGCGGCAATCTTGGAGAATCCCTCTATAAACCTCCGATAATATTCTACCGATCCAAGGAAACTCCGCACCTCCATAACGCTCCGTGGTTGTTCCCATTTCAGAATAGCCTCAACTTTTTTCGAGTCCACAAAGATCCCATCAGTTGAAACCAGATGACCCAGAAAGTCAATCTCTCTCAGCCAAAACTCGCACTTGGAGTATTTGGCATATAACTTCTTCTCACGGAGTGTCTGCAGTATAGCCCGTAGGTGCTGAGAATGCTCCTCATCACTCATCGAATACACAAGAATATCATTGATGAAGACGATGACAAATTTATCCAGGGAGGAGTGGAATATCCAGTTCATCAGGTCCATTAAAGCTACTGGGGCAGTAGTCAACCCAAACAGCATCACCAAGAGCTCAAAGTGACCATACCGGGTCCTGAAGGTTGTCTTGGGAATATCACCTTCCCTGATCCGTAGCTGATGATATCCAGATCTCAGGTCGATCTTAGAGAAAACCCAGGCCCCTGCAACTGATCGAACAGATCATCAATCCAAGGTAATGAGTATAGATTTTTTATGGTCATCTGATTCAACTGTCGATAATCGATGTATAGTCTAAGAGTGTAATCCTTCTTTCGGACAAATAATACCAGATCTCCCCAAGGCGAAGTGCTCTATCTGATGAAGCCTTATCTAACAATTCTTACAATTGGATTTTTAGCTCTTTCAACTCTGCTGGGGCCATCCTGTATGGCGGAATGGAGATAGGCGCAGTGTCTGGTACCAAATCAATGGCAAAATTGAACTCCCGAACTGAAGGTAATCCGGGTAGCTCCTCAGAAAATACATCAAGAAACTCATGCACCACTGGGACATTATTATTCTGTCTCTCCACTGTGGTGTCCACAACATACGCCAGATACATTGTACAGCCCTTACTCATAAATCTATAGGCCTCCAAAGCTGATATCACACAATTTGAGAGAACTCATCTAATTCTGTGGAAGACCAATATTTGACACTTTGGTCTCCAAAATTCGAATGTCTTAGCAAAACAGTCCACTGAACCTCTGTGCTGGTATAGCCAATCCATACCTAGGATGGTGTCGACATCCCGTATGTCTAGTGGAATCAGATCTACAACACTGTGCTCTCCACCTCAACTCCACAGTCTTGGTACACCTCTTTCTTGGCAATCTGCTCCTTTAAGGGAGTAATAACTAATAGCACTTTATCCAGTGGTACTAGAACCTTGTCAGTGTAGTGAGCGAAGTTCGTGCTCATAAAAGAATTATTCGCCCCAATGTCAACCAACACATGGGCGTCTCTTCCGAAGATAATCATAATGCCTATCACCCGAATTTATAAAGTCTATTAGCCCAATATCATCGGAATAATTAAAAATTACTTGAGGATAAAACTCAAAATGAATATATATATCATCTTTCAAAGTTCACCAAAATACATCATAGTCTTAAGTTCTTATACATCATCAGGATAAGGAGTGAGGGTAGCACCTGTTACTATGTCTAGACTAGTCTGTGCCTCCTCGTTAATCATAGCATATAGTTTAGCCTGCAACCTGGGCTGTGACGAGGAGGTGGAGCAGACATGTTACTCCCAGTGAAAGACTTCCATGTGGTACTATAAGGAGGTGCCGTAGAAGGTGTTGAGCTGCCTCTGGGGCCATAAGGAAAGCTCTGATCTGGAGCATGACTGTATCCCACAGCTTGCAGAATGGGACAACGGTTTTTGAAATGTCCCTCCTTTCCGTACTAATAACATATGCCAGAGAATCGGCATGAGGCTGGATGTGCTTTTTTACAAATTGGGCAGGACCTTCTCTATGCTCCTCCGGACCATGGTGCAGTGCCCAAGCTACCTCCTGGTATACTCATCGGGGCTGATGACTGCCCATACTACCCATGAGGTGTGATCCCGGGCCCCTGTCTAGGGCCGTCACTATATGAATCTTGGCCTCTACTCCTCTTGGAGTTCTATCCCTGCCCAAATCCAAGTCTCTTCCTTTGGTCTTGCTGGTCGCGGAGTCTGTTCCGTTCTTTGATGTTCTGTTCTGCTCTCAGTGCCCATTGTAGAACTCTAGCATATGTATCCTCTTCGGAGACTGTCATCTCAGTCTCGTACTCTGACACAGACTTTTGCCCTAGTTTTAACTCCAGGAACTCTCACCGCTTCATGTCGCAGTTGAACATCGTGTAATACTGGGAATCAAACTCCCTCAGAAAGTCACCCCAAATAAGCGGCTCATCCGCTCTATCCTTGACGTCGTCCTATCAGTCACGGGCATCATCTTCTAGCAGTCTAACTGCTATCACCAGCCTGAGTATATCCTCAACTCCCATGTCCTCTACAACCTCTTTGACCCATTTGAGCCACTTCCTGGTCACAATGGGGTCGTGGGTCCCAAAGAATGACTCACACCCTAGACTCTTAGCCTCTCTCAACAAGGTAGAGACTTCTATCATCTGTCAAGTAATCGGTGTAGTTGTCAGTGAAGGAGAGGGCGTTAGTGCCACTGCGGGTACAGGTGAAGTCTCAATCGCTGGTGCAGGTGGTGCTGTTATCTAGTCTTAGCGGGTCATTTACCACCCTATCATCTCCCTAAGTATGGAGAGCGGTGGGGGTACTTCTCCAACAGGAGGGGCCTAAGGTGTTTGAGACAATGACGTGGCCTCGAGTAAGGTCTAAGTGGTATGCCTCGGTCGTTCTTGGGGACGCATTGTTCTACATAAAGGACCACGCTTAGTACTTAAGAGTGGGTAAATAAAGGGTTATGTGCCAACCTAACCCCTTAATAAAGATTAACGTTATAAGACCATAGGAGGCAAATTATAAATTCTTTGAAAAAAACATTTTATAGATACTGAAAACGAAATAGAGTAGATACAGAACCTATGCTCTGATACCACTAAAATCTATCACACCCCGACCCATAGGTCGAGCACGCGAACAGACCACCCCAACTCCTCGAGACATGGTATACCCTACTCGCACATCGAGGCGATGCAAGGCTAAATACTTGACCAATATTATGACCCTACTCGATATCCCAACTCAATCACAGTGGAAGATTTGAAGAAGAAAATTTTTAAAAAAATTCTTTAAAACTTCTGCCTCCAATTTACATATAATATTTATATGCGCGGTCTTATTGTAAACAAAGATTAGTATGAATACTTACCTGGTAGCGTCTCTCAGTAAAACTTGTGGAACAGTACCCCAAAGTAAATCAAGTGCAGTATAAGCTGAAAATTTTAAATATAATGGAGTGAATATAATCAACATACTCAGTGAATGATGTGCAAAAACTATATAATGGCAATAAACAAATTTGTGAGAGTGACAAGTCAAACTATCGTTTTCAAATTATATTTCATTCATTTGTAACATATCATATAATTCAAAAATGTATGTATTCTTATCATCAATCATACATCATGGGGTGTCAAAAACGCATTCTACTCATAGTTTGGCTTAATTAGGGTAAAATCCATCAAGAGGTACCAAAATGTCATAAGAATAAAACACGTATATTTTCTCCTCTTCCCTTGGTGTTGACACGGTTCTCACGTGGTGCTCATCTATTGGATCCGTTAGTTAGAGACAGAGGACTCAAAACCCTTGCTTCCGTATTACCCCATCACGTCACCCTGTTAGATAAATACTCAATACCGTGAAAGGGAGTGCGTTATAGCCACTATACACCATTCTATTGTCATACGCATGTGTCATATGTTATCATTCATAAATCTTTACTCATAAAAAAAAGACATTATCAAGTAATCATAATATCAGGATGCAATTTTTACAGAAATATCATTTCAGGACATACCACAAACACTAAAATATTTCTAAATCATATTTCAAAATTCATTTATAAAAATCATGATCAAAATTATTTTTCATTTAAAGTCAGAAATAGTTCGTCCCACTTACATCAACTGGGGAGGGAGCATCACTCTCCCTAACTGTCCTCGTTTCTCGAATAAACTACCGCTCGTACGAAAAGTAACCCTACGCCTAAATTAAACAATATGTATAATTCATTAATTTAATTATTTCAATAATATTTTATCGTTGGTTTATAAAATGTATATGTAAATGTTTTCTTTAAGGTAAAATATCAAATTCCATACTTAGAGAAAATTTATACAAAACCTACAACGCGTAGGTTTAGTAAAATCATGATATCCTCTAAAATTTTGATCGGATTCAAATGATTCAAAATTTTTTCCTAAAGTAAAGACATATATCTCCAACTTTTATGTTTAGACCAACTTCAGATTCTGACCACACGAATTTAGAAAATTTTATAAATTTTTCAGTTTAAGTTCATAAAGTTAACTCTACATAGTTTTGGAAGAATTTTCATATCTCCTTGTGTACTTCTCCAATTTAAGTTATTTTTGTCTCAAATCGAAAATAAGATATAGATGTAAAACTTTCTAGTTTTGACCGTCCTCAGATTTTAAGTGTATAATTTTATAAAATTCTATTTTCATCTCAGTTTTGGTTTTAAAACTACTTCTATACAGTTTCAGTAAAAATACCATAACTTTCTGTATACAACTCTGATTGAAGTAATCTTTAGCTCAAATTAAAGATAAGATAGAGAGCTAAAACTTTCATGTTTTAAGTTTCTCCAAATTCCATACAAAAGATACCTTACAAATTAATATAATATACTGGTCGTACACAGAGTATAAAACAAGATTGATGAAATATGCTAAACTTCCAAAAATTACTAAAAATCGATTCCTTTATAAAATGTTTCACATAATATACCATTTAAAACTTAGGAAGTCTAGTTTACACAAAAACAAATTGTTTAGATTTTTTATTCTTACGGAATGAGATATCACAACAAGACTACACAAAACTCAATCTATAAATTTATATCTAACCTGCTAGTTTGGTTACTAATGTAACTACTCATTAAGTAATTTAATCATTGCACAAATTAAGACATGTTATCTTTTTTGTAAGAACCCTTGCTAATAATATATATCAGTACTCCCTTTGAATCCTTAAATTTTTTTATCACCTTAACAAAATCAAGACACAATAAACATGAATTTCTATACAACACTTCTATATTTCCAACTTGAAATTCAAAATTTTCTAACAATGCTCTTACCTCTTTGGTTTCATGGTTGAACTCAAATTTGGATAGAGAGTCTACATACTCCGTCCAAGGGGGGTTGAATAAAGAAAATGAGCCAAATTCTTTTTAAACAAGTTCTTTTATAAATCTGGCAACATATTCTTAACCATTGGATCATCTCATATATCATCTCAATCATCCACTTATTCTAGCACTCAAACCATGCAATTGTTAATTCAAGCAAACTCCATACACACAATTAGAAGTCTTGTTGGACGTCCATGTCAAGAGAAGAAGTGTCACAACTAGCACAAACCATTCCAATGAGATTTCATGCGCAAATTGTCATTCTATGAGCTTTTTTGAATGTGGAATAATCCTATGTGGCCACTAACAAACCTTGCTACCCTCTTGACCAATCATTTGGCTCTAATTGTCCATCCTTGAGTGGTTTGCAACTTAGTCCCTCAACTTTTCTTAATTGCATTTAGACCCCTAACTTTTAACAATTTGTATTTTTGGTCTCTATGAAATTTTATTCGAAATTCCTTAAAAATGTAAAATTTTATTTAAACATCTTTATTTAAGTGTGTAGACATTTTCTTATCCATTTTTAACTTCTTTAGGCTTTGTCAACGCTTGTCGAGAATATTTTTGGTTTACAAATAAATTTTCAGTTTTAACGATTTTGAGACGAAATCTCAAAATAAATAAATAGATAATTAAAATTTCATTTTAGATGTCTCAAAAGGATATTAATATATATATAAAATCATGAGGAGTGGTACATGATACATAGTCATCGAAAATCGGTGTTATAGAGAGGTTAAGGACTTGAGGTTGAGAGCTGGGTCACCATGAGAGAATGAGATCAATTTGAGAATGAGAAATGTGGAAATGAAGTAAAATGACTTTTTTGTAAAATGAAATGAGGATAAATGAAAATGAAGTAAAATGACTTTTTTGTCATTTAATTTTTAAAATTTAAGAATTATTATTTGTAATTTATTTAAAAAAGTATAGGATAAACATAATTTCACATAATATCATGTAACTCGACGAGACTTTGAGCTCAACATAGTATGGGCTCTAGCTCGAGCTTGATGTTGAACTATCCAAACTTAAGCTCGACTTGAGTTTGGTTAGATTGAGCTCAAGTCAAGTTTTGATCGGGTAATGTCATGGGTATATGTGATACTACTCGAGTATCATAATACCCCTAGATTAGAAAGCAACAAACAAACCATTTAGATATTCCACCTTTGCAAATACAAGTGATGTATTAATTTTTACCACTAATTAAGCAAGAACATAAGTTGGGTATAACATTGAGTTAGTCAATTCACTATCTACATATAGGACAAATTCTTTATAACTGATATTAGTAAAATTTTTGAATATTTACTCTAACAAAAAATGCTGAAAGTAAAAAAGCAACCTGTTTCAATTATTTTTCAACTTCTAAATCCCACATTCCACTTCCCTCTTTGTTTTCTAGCTCCCACATTTTTACAATTATTTTTCCTTTGTTTAATTTTTTTCTCTCAACTCCTACACTTCCCTTCTTTATCTCTACCTCCCAACTTTTTGCAGCTATTTTTTTATTATTTAATTTTTCTTTCTTCTCAATTCTCCTTAATTACCTCATAACCATCATGTGTGATGTAGAGTTAGTTTTAGTTAATGTCAATAATTTTATCAATTACAAATACAAATAGTCATTGTATTTAGATTCACTTCCAACTATAGTCATTGTATTGTAAGTAGTTGTAAAATTGGAATAATCTAAAATCAATCTGTAATTCACTTCAAACTATAGAATATTATCATAAAACGTTGTTAAATTAAAACACCAAAATAAAATAATATTTAATTTAAATTTCTATACTTCACATTTTTAAATATTTATTATGATGCTTAATGGTTTTCTTTATTTTTAAGTATCCAAAACTTTCATCGGCTTTCATTTTATAACCTAAAATTTTCATGACCAAAATGGCTCAATCCTTGTAAAAGAATAGGGTTTTTTGTTGAATTTTGAATGTTAAAGCATTAAACCATTTAATTATATACTTGTTAAGTATAAAGCACTCTATAGTTCAATGAAAGGAAAAAAAAAGTAATAATATTATTTTTTAATAATATTTTGTAGGTTACTCCTCTTCTCAAAGGAAAAAAAAAAAGAATTTTAGTAAGTTACTACATACCATAGTAATATTATTATCTTTTATAATTTGATTTTTTTTAAAATTAATATGTGCAATATTTATCTACTCTTTGAGAGAATTTTTTTTTAAAGTAAAAATATATTAAGTTATTTAACAATAAATTATTTTTATTCTATTTAGAATTAACAATAAATAATTAAAACACACATTTCAAATTCAAATTCAAAACCAATATCAAATTTTATACTCCTTTTAAACTAAATTAAACTTCTATTTTATATTCTAGAATTAAATATAAATCATGAAATAAATTTTTAATATACAAAGCAAAAAAGTCTCAAGTTTTGATCATCCTCCAAATTCCAAACCCTAATTATTTATTTTTTTGATAATTCTCTCTTTTGAATTGTTATTAAAACTAAACTAACCTGTCGGTTGGACCAGTTCTACCTGCCACTTAGATATTTCATAAGTCGATTTAATTATAATACCATTTCTACATTGAACCTTAAAATCCCATGGTTCAATTACGAGCAAACTGCGATTCGTGTGACCCATGAGTTTTGCTTTTGAGGGTAAAAAAAAAAAAAAATCTCAACTTTTCAAATGGATGCTATGACTTTCTCACTCTCACTATCGCTCTTGCTTACTATCAATCAAGATCAACTCTCTCTCTCAATCTTGATCAAGTCTTTAATCATCTTCATCTCTTATGTCTGATTTTCGATCTCCAACTTTCAAGTCCACTATCCACACTTGACCTCACTCTTAGATTTCGCCAATTCTCCATCTCTTCATCATCTCAAATTTCTAGGCTAAGGTAATGCCCATCTCATTCTCTGTCTCTCTCTATCTATGGCGTGATTCTCAGATTTATCTTCAAGTTCAACATTTTTGAAATTGGATTTTAACTTTTAGGGTCTTGAAGTATATACTCAGTCTCTCTTTCTCTCTCTCTAGTGCGATTCTCCTAATTTCTAATTCATCTAAGAGTCCTAATTTATGCAATTGTAGGTGATCACCCTCTGTTCTACAATCATAATCTCCCTCCCTCTCTCTCTCTCTCTCTTAGGTTTTGTAGTTTTTTGGTGTTCAGGTTTGGCTCTTTCTCTTTGCAATGTGCAATCCTAAACCTAATTTATGTGTTCTCTCTCTCTACAATTCCCTAATTTTTTGCAATCTTTACTTTTTTTAAGGCAATAAAATAAGTTGTATTTGTCTATAAATTCCTTGAAATTTGTCTAGGAACTAGTAAAGATGTAGGAGAAGGTAAACAAACAAATATTCAAAAATGTTACTTTCCCTAAATTATATTTTCTTTGCCAATATGACTAGATACGTGCAAAAATTTTCCAAAAATTATTTCATTCAACTTATATAAAAAATGTAATATATGTGCTTATTTCATGATTTTTTTTTTCAAGCCATGATTTTGAATTTTGAAATTTTTTGATTTTTTGATTTTTTTAATTTATTACTTATTAAATAAATTAATACAAGTACACTTAATCTGCACTTAGTGTCTCTGCATTTTAGAAATGTTATACTATTTTTTTTAATTGCAGACATGCCATCAACATTACCATCTCCTTTAGACTCAACCCAAAGTTCTTCTCCTCTCTCCAAATAAGTTAGAGGTCAAAGTGATCCCGCTTGAAATTATTATGTGGAAGGACCATCTGAAAGTGGGAAGAAAAAAGATGATTTAGTATGCATGTTTTGCCAAAAGATTTTGAAAGGAGGAGATATTTCTTGATTTAAATATCAATTAGCTGTATTTAAAGGTGGAGTTGTTGAGTTATGTAAGCAAGTTTCTCCTGATATTCAATATCAAATTTAACAAAATATTGAGGGATTCATTGACAAGAAGGGAAAAAATCAGATGTTGTTTGAAATACAAAATCCTTTTAGCTCCCGACAATATGTTGATGATGAGAATGAAGTTGTTTTTGCCTCAAACAAGGACAAAGGAAAAGGGTCACTGATGATGAGAGAGAGTGCTCCCAAAAAAAAAAAATCTAAATCAAGGATCGGACAAGTTGGTATAGATCCTTTTTTTTTTTACTTTATGCCAAGAATTACATCGGTTGCTCAACCAACCATCAAGAGTGCAATACAAAGCAAAGAAGTTAAAGAAAAAACTTATTTAGCAGTGGCTAAGTGGATGATTGATACTCTATTCCTTTTAATGCAATCAATTTTAAATTTTATTAACAAACAATTGATGCAATTGAAAGCATAGGTTCAAAGAATAATGTATCTAATTTTTTCTGATGTTCATGGGTATCTTTTATCAAAATGTAAGAAATTGATGAGTGTTCTCTTTGTGGAGAGCTTTTGTAACACATGGAAGGAAACTTGTTGCATAATTATAGCTGATGAATGGTCTGATCAAGTCAAGAGAACACTTATCAATTTTTTACTATATTGTCCTTTGAGTAGGGTTTTTCTAAAATTTGTTGATGTCATCTGTTGATATATTATATAAATTATTTAGAGAGGTGATATTATTTATTGATAGTGAAAATGTTATGCATATTGTGACTGATAATATTGCAAATTATATTATTGTCGGAAGTTTGTTAAAACAAGAATTTCCCAGACTTTCTTAGTCTCCTTGTGCTACCCATTACTTGAATTTATGTTCCATGATATTAGAAAATTGGATGAAATTAGTGATATAATTACTTATGCTGCTAAGATAACAAAATATATTTATAATCCCCTTTTTGTTTTTCATTTGATGAGAAAACATAGGTGGAAGAGAGATTCTTCGTCATGTTTCAAAACATTTTGTCACAAATTTCATTGCTTTACAAAATATTTTATCTAAAAATGATATTTTTATGTGCTATTGTGATTAGTAGAGATCGGACATAATCAAATTATGCAAGGAATAGCAAAGGGAAAAAATTTACTGAGCTGATATTAGATTCAAGTTTTTGGAAAAATATGTCACCATTGTCCAATTGATAGCACCTCTAATTCGTGTGCTACAATTGATAGATAGTGATGATAAGCCGATTATGAGATATTTGTATCATGTTATTCATGTTGCTAAAGATGAAATCATAACAAGATTTCAAAGGAGAAGAAAAAAAATATGGAACCTTATTTTAAAATTATTGACAATTGTTGAGATAATTAGTTTTGAAAAATTCTACTACTATTTTTTGGTTTAATTCAAACTTCCAATATAATTTCAATATCATGGCAAACCACCGTCACAAAATATCAAGTCTATTAGATGTGATTGAGAAGTTTGCACATAGAAATGAGATTCTAAAAAGCAAACCTACTCAAAAGATGAATTTGTTCTAAATAAGAAGATTGATTGAGAAGTTTGCACAAGGAAATGAAATTCTAAAAAACGAACTTACTCAAAGGATGAATTTGTCCTAAATAAGGAGATGGAGATTTTGGGCGAGTGTCAACTATTACAGATAGAGATGCAATATTACTATGTGATAAAAAAAGTACAATCTTGCTTTCTTATATTAGAGTTGTTTTTTTTTAGTAATGCAAACTTAAAATTATATTCTCACTTGATTGTAGATTTATGGTGGTCTTGTTATGGAAGTAATACACTAAACATTAAACAACTAGCAATTCTGGTATTAAGTCAAACTTGTAGTGCTTTTGATTATGAAAAAAATCGAAGTGTATTTGAACAAAATCATTTGAAGAAAGGAAATAGATCGAAGTATAAAAAATTAAATGACTTAATTTATGTGCACTACAATCTAAGATTGCAACAAAAGTATAGCTATGAAGATTTTACCTATACTTTTTCTGAGTTGTTCTATTATGTGAATGGTTGAATTGAATTCAATAATTAATTTGTTTTTGTTTTTTAAATTTTAAAAGAATTATTGGAAGGTCCGTAATTATGATTGTATTGATTTTGATAATTATACATCTATTGACATTTGAATATTAGAAGAGGAACCTTCGACCTTCAGCGCGAAAGAAATTGAAGTTTTTAGATAATAAATGTCAACTTCTTCAATCTAAAACGTATCTAATGGTAATTCACTATTTTACCGTTTTAAGATTAAAGTTATATTTATAATTTTTAATGTATAAAACTTATATAATTGATTTTATATTTTGTTTTCTAGATAAAATTGTCAAGTTAGAGTACTTTGATGATTTCAATGAAAATGAAGAAAATAATGTTGGAGTTAATGTTGCTCAAGATGAAAGTAATTTCATGTTTATGTAACACATTGGAATAAATGAAAGTAGAATATTATGACATTATATGAAATTTAATTTGAAATATTCAACTTTTGAGATTTTTTTTTTTAATTTTTACGAGATTATGAGACTACAAATTTTTAATGTTATGATTTTCAATTATAATTTGTATGATTTTATGAGTTAGTTATTTTGTTTTTATTTATTAATATAAATTTTAAAAATAATAGTTGATTTTATATTTATTAAAATTTTATAAAAAAAATGAGATTAATATATATTTATTTTTAAAATTAATTATATATATTTTTAATTAAATTAAAAAATCAACGATTGGATCAATTGATTCACGGTTAAATCGGTTGAATCATAATTTTAAATTTTATGGATCAATATACAGTACAATTATAATAACAATGCTCTTTTGTATTAAATTTAGTAATCTATTATAATTACAATGATATATGTAATAAATTAGGAGTTAATTTAATTGTAGATAAGATGAGAGAGTACCGTTTAACCTAGTTTAGGCATGTACGAAGAAGATTTAAGAACGTATTTATTAGGAAGACCGAAAATTTAAAAATAAGAGTGTTAATAAAATGTAGAGATAAACCATTAAAAATTTGGATGTAATGTATTCGTAAAGACATGATAGATATAAATTTAATTGAAGAGATAGTTTTAAATAGGAATAAATGGTGTAAAAGAATCTACACAAATTAAATCTTTTTTTTTTTCGATTTTTGATATGATTGATTTTAAATTTTGAGATAAAAAATTTAATTGTTATTGTACTCTATTTTTTGTTCCAACTTTTCACACCCTCTCCCTCTTCTCTCTATAAGAACAAGTGAATTGAGTTAATTAGTTTAGTGATTAGATATTAATATCTTTTTAAATAAAATCTTATATTTAATTTTTAAAAGAATAATTTAATCTTTTTCTCTTTTAATTTTAAAATTCATAATTCATAATTTTATAATAATAATAAAAAAATCTCGTATCTGAGAGATGCAGGGGAGTTTTGTCTTTTCGAGGGTGGCTCGAATTTGGTCCGGCAAATGTAACTGCGTGGTTTATAAAAAAAAAAAAAAAAAAAAATAAGAAAAAGGAAGTGAAGCTAGAGTAACACCAAACCAAACCTTTCCGATAAACCCCAAAACCTCTCTCGTGTCTCTCTCCCCTTTCTCTTAATCGTTCATTTAAGACCTGCGGACGCTCTCTCTCTCTATTGATCGTTTAGTTAATACTTGCAAACCCTCGATCTGATATTTGAATGCAGAACAAAGCAGAGAGTTTCTCTTTCTGGGGGATTTGATTTTTGTTTTTGATTGCGCCTAGGGTTTCAATTGTTATTGCTAAAATGGATTCCGAAGACGATATGCTTGATGCTAATGATGTGGAGTCAATCGACGATGATTTCTACAGCGGCGATACTGGGATTGAGAGCGATGATGCTGATGCCAACTACGATTTTGATAATGACTCCGATGATTCGGAGGACATGATGATTCATCGTCCTCAGGTTTGATACCGAGTGCCTATTATTCTTGATGTTTGTGCTTTGCTTCAAGTATAGGATAGAAATTAGGGCAATCTCTGTCGTGCTCGCTGAGTTGCTAAATATTGTATCATAGTGCTTGGGTTGGTTCTATCTTGATTGAGCTTTATTGGGTTTGAATTGCAATTTCTTGCTGATGATAATTCTTTTCTTTGGGTCTGAGGTATTGAAATTAGGGCAACATTATTGATGACTTGTTTACTGATTTGCTAAAGATGTGATTTTTTTAAAAGGATTTTGGATTAATACTTTGACAAAATTAAAAGGTTCTCTATGCAATTGAGAGTTCTTTATTTTTCTCTTTTAGTTTTTCTACAATGGGTAATTCGATGTGCCTAAGTAATTGCAAGTAACGGAATAATAGTACTTGAGGAAAGTAGTGAGATGAGTTGGGCTGCTGCTAAATGGAAATCATGATAATGGTGGAAGGTGGAAAGAGGAATTGGATGCAGACGTATTATCAAGTTGAGGGTCAATTAAATTTCATCTGTCCACTGGGTCTCGTGTCTTGTTTCGTTTGATTTAATTGTAGATGAATGGGCCTATTGGTACTGTGCAGTTTGTTATACATTTGTTGCAAATCTTGTTCTTTCTTTTTCACCCCAGCACTTCAATTTAAGCATGTGTTCTCCTTTTCTTTTTTTAATTTTTTTATTCCACAAGTCTTGTGGGTTCTGTGGCTTGTTTATGCTGATTTCAAAGTTTTTACTTTAGTACTAATGGTTTCAATATGATTGAGTGAAAGATCAATTGGTAGCATGTGATGTTTGTTAATCTTTGGATCTAATTTTGCGTGTTATTTTCAAGCTTTATTTGATTGAATTTTGAGCTCTATTATTCAAGCAACATTTGTGTACTTTCCGTTATCTCTTTACCCAAATTAATCCTTTGCAGCAGATGTGAGCATTTTATATGCGTATGTCGCAGGTTGATTTGTTTTTTCTTTAGTTTCATTAAAGCAAGTGTCTGTGAGAATTGAGCAAGTGCATAAAAATATCTCCTATAACTCATTCCACTATATCTAAACTTAGTTTCTTACTTATACTACATGACATGATTTATTTTTTAACCGCAGCCTAACATTGATGCTTTCATAGTTCTTGAAATCCTTCAATTGGTCTGTTGTCGCCTTTTCTTTCATTATTTTTTTTTAAACAATGCATGAGATTAATTAAGTGCCAATTTAAATAAAGAGGATCCCACTTGAAAGAACTTATGAGCGATTACATGTAACTAATAAATTTGCAACTATTTGATCAAAGGGAGTTTTGGTAATCTCACTTTCTGGAACCATCAAATGATTTTGTAATGTGATCCATGAGGAACGTTGGTATTTCATCTATACTATGATATTATTAAACCCTATTTTCATTGTCTAGATTTGAAGTATTCTCGCACATTTGTAAGACAATTGCCCTTTAAATTTCTTGAACTATTTTATATGTGCTCTCATATTAGAGATACAATTGACCAATCTCATAAACTCTAACTTCCAGGCTTCCAGCTTATAACTCAGCTCGCATATTCGCTCCGAAACCTGATGTTATTTCTCTCAGCATACAAACTAATCTCATTTTCACATTTTGAAAACCACCCCACTCTTTTAGTGCATTCATGTGACAAATTCTAGTTCATTAAATAAATCCATCCAGGTGATAACAACAACAATAACCACCTGCACCTTAATCCCAGATTTTGGATTCGGTCATTTGAGGGAGAAATATATATAAAAAAATAAAAAATAAAAAATAAAAAATAGAAAATAGAAAATAGAAAATAGAAAATCATAACAATAACAATAACAATAACAATAACAATAACAATAACAATAACAATAACAATAACAATAACAATAACAATAACAATAACAATAACAATAACAATAACAATAACAATAACAATAACAATAACAATAACAATAACAATAACAATAACAATAACAATAACAATAACAATAACAATAACAATAACAATAACAATAACAATAACAATAACAATAACAATAACAATAACAATAACAATAACAATAACAATAACAATAACAATAACAATAACAATAACAATAACAATAACAATAACAATAATAATTTTAAGAGTTTTAGTTTAATTTGTGCGGATTCGCTTACGCCATTCATTCTATTTAAGGCCATTTTCTCAACTAAACTCTTAACTGTAATATTTTTATGGATGACTTGTATCCAAGTTTTCAACTGTTTATCTCTATGTTTTACTAAATTTTCTATATTTAAGTTTTTAGTTCTCCTTACCGGTGAGTTTTGAGGTTTTCGCTTCACATGCCCAAATCATTTCAGATGATACTCTCGCATCTTATTTACGATTGAACTAACTTTCAACTTATTACGTATCTCTTCATTTCTAATTCTATCTTTTTTTGTTTTGTCACACATCCATTTAAATATCATCATTTTTGTTACAGTCATTTTTTGTTCTTATTTTTGTTTAATGGTCTAACACTCAGTGCCATACAATAGTGTCGGTCTTATTGTGATTTTATAGAATTTTTCCTTCAAATGCAATAATATCGTGCTATCACAAAAAACTCTGAATGTTCTTCTCAATTTCATCCAACCCGCTTGAATCTTATGATCACATCCCCTTCTATATTGTCATTATTTTGAACCAAGATATCTAAACTGTTCACTTTTTTGTACATCTTTTCCTTCTAACCTAATCGTTTCTTCGTCACTCTGATGATTGCAGCTAAATCTACATCTTATATATTTAGTTTTTGATTTGCTCAATCTAAACCCTTTAGATTATAGTGTGATCCTCTATAACTCTAATTTAGTACTAAATATCTTCTTTAGTTTTATTGACTAACATTATATCATCTGCGAAAATTATACATCACGGTATTTCATCTCGTATACTTTTTGTGATTTCATCTATCATTATTGCAAAAAGTATGAGACTTAATGCCGAATCTTGATGGAGCTCAATATTAACAGGGGAGCTATCGCTCAGACGCCTGCAAGTTCTTGTATTGATTGCAGCTCCTCCATATATATCTCTAATAAGATTAATGCATTTCAAGGAGATCTCTTTTTTTATTAATGTTTACCATAAAACGTCTCTAGGAATTCTATCATATGCTTTTTCTAAGTCAATAAATGCTATATGTAGGTTTCTTTTCTGAGTTTTAAATGTCTCCATTAATTGTGTTAACAAGTGAATTGTTTTAATGGTGGGTCTTCTTAGCATAAATTCAAATTGATTATGAGACACTTATCTCCAATCTCAGTCTATATTCTATCACTCACTCCCATAGTTTCAGAGTTTAATTTCTCTGTAATTGAAACAATCTTGTATGTCTCCATTGTTCTTACATTGTGGTACAAGTGTGCTCTCCCTCCATGTTTGGGGTATTTTTTTGGTTTGCCAAATTTTGTTGAAAAGATACGTTAATATTACTATACAAAATTCATCCAAACATTTCCACACTTCAATGAGAATGCTATCAGGTTCTATAGCTCTATTATTCTTTATTTTTTTTAAGGTCTTCTTTACTTCATATGAACAAATCTTATATTTAAAATCTCTATTAATCTCTTCTATAGGTATTGCGATATTTTCTATATTTATTGTACTTTCAACATTAAATAGATTATCAAAATGGTCTCTATAACGTTTTCTTATGTTCTCATTCCTTACAAGTATACTATTTGTTTCACTCTTAATACTCCTAGCATCATTTAGATTTTTTTCCTTTTCCTCTCTTAGTTTGGTAATTTTGTATATCTCTCTTTTTTTGTCTTTAGTCTCCGGTCTTTTGTATAATTTGTTATACATCTTACTTTTTGATTCGTGGATAATCTTTTTTATATCTTTTTTTTTTACTTCTGTATTTTTCATATGCATCGTTATTACTACTACCTTTAAGGTTACTATAGCACTCTTGCTTGTTCCGAATAGCAGCTTGTATTTTCTCGTTCCATAATCACAACTCCTTGCTTACTGGGGTCTGACCTTTAGATACGCTAAGAACTTTCCTACCCATACTCTTAATATTATTAGACATCTCTTTCTATATTGTTTCTGGATCATCATTAGTAGACCAATTTACTACTTGACTTAATTTGTCTCTAAAAGCTGTTACTTTTTTTCTTTCAGATTCCATCACTTAATTCTTGAATCTACAAATGAACGATATTTCTTTTGCCTTTTAGGCACATGTTTTTCTAAAATATATCTAAAATTAAAAGTCTATGTTGAGTTGCTACATTCTCTCCCGGTATAACCTTACAATTCTTACAGATCATTCTATTACCCCTTCTAGTAAGAAAGAAATCTATTTGACTGGCATTCGACCTACTTTTATATATAATTATGTACGACTCTTTTTTCTTGAAGAAAGTGTTTATGAGTACTAGATTGAATGCTATAGCAAATTCTAAAATGGTATATCATGCCTTATTCCTACTATCGAAGCAAAAGCTTTCATATACGACTTTGAATCTCTCATTATTCTCTTATACATGTTCATTTAAGTCTCCTCCAATAAATAACTTCTCTTCACTAGGTATGACTTGTATAAACTCATCTAAATCTTCCCAAAATTGCTTTTTACTAGTTGCTACTATACCTATTTGGGACGTCTACACACTGACTATATTAATTACGTTTTCATAGTTAACTAATTTGACATCATTAACTAATTTGACAAGTATGATCCTGTCTCTCTTCCTCGTGATCTCTACTATATCTTATGGGTCTTTATGTACAATTATTCCTATCCTATTTTTATTTCTTTCTTTATTAGTATACCAAAACTTATGACCATAAGACTACTAGTTTAGTCTTCTCCCCCATCCATTTAGTTTTTTGGAGACACATGATATTAATCTTTTGTCTATTCATTGCTTCTCCTATCTCTTCTAGCTTGCCGGTCAAAGATTTTATGTTCTAAGTGGCTAGACGAATCCTATCTTCATAAACTAACTTATTTATCCGCATCCTATGGTCTCTTGTTAACTTGTCACTACACCCGGGGTCAGATGTAGCGCATTGCTGGGAAGGAAATGTTCCAAAAGTTTTTCTATATTTGTCTCTTATTTTTTTATTTTGACAAAAGATTTTATGTTGGTTGTCGACCTACTGCAACCCTACTCCTTTGTCCGGACATGGGATCGGCCGTGACAGAATTCTTTAAATAATAATATATAAAACGAATTAAAAAAAATAAAAAATGGAAAATAAAATAAAATAAAATAAAGTAAAATAAGATAAAATAAGGTATATATATATCTGTAAAAACAATAAAATAATAAATTTTATATTACTACTATATCGCTATGAGTGAAATATTTTAAATTTTAATAACTTTAAATTCATAGTAGGAGAGTTGCTTGAGTGCTCGAAGTGGAGTGGATGTAGTTGCAGCGAGGGAGATGAGATCGATGGAGCGAGCAGGGGGGAGAGAGAGAGAGAGAGGTGGTATTATAACATCCCAAAAATGAAAACAGAAAAGCAATGTTAAGAAGTGAACTTTGAAATTGTGGAGTATTTGTGATCCTGGTTGAATTCTTGTGACTTTTTTGGAGTTGTTTTTTCTCTTTATATATATGTGTTATATTTGTTTTTTGGATTTAAGTTTTGTGTTCCACTTTGTGCACCAGCAAAATTATGCCATCTTGAAGGAGGAGGACATTCGTGAGCATCAAGAGGAAGATATAGCAAGTGTTTCTGCTGTACTGTCGATATCAAGAGTTGCGGCTTGCATACTTCTGAGACATTATAACTGGTAAACTTTTGAGCTAATCATGCTAGAATGTTCAAACTGCTATCTGGATCTCTATGAATCCGCTTATACCATTAAAACCATCGTTTGAAGTGTATTATAGTCTGTGAATCACCTTTTTGTGCTACCCTGTTGCTGAAGCAAGTTGGCTTTACAGGAGTGTCAGTAAGGTCAATGATGAGTGGTTTGCTGATGAAGCTAGAGTCCGCCAAGCTGTTGGCTTGTTGGAGAAACCAGTGGTTGAGTTTCCAAATGCCCCAGAGGTAATTTATCTGCCTTATGATTTGTACTTGAGAGTTTCTGAATGTCCATGGATCTCGTCTTCTCCCTTTGGCTTTTTCATTTTTGGGGAGGTTTTGCATTAGGTGATTCACCTGTTTTAAATTTTTTCTTCCCCCCCCCCTTTATAAGAGAAGAGAAATATATATATATTTTTAAAAAAGGAAAAGAAAATCCAAAGGGAGAACCAAGTAGATGAAAGAGCTTATTGATGCCAAAATCTTCAAAAAGTGAAGAGAATTGATTTCCAGAAAACTTTTTAAAATTCAAAGACTTAAGTCCACTCTTTGAATTTTGTTCTGAGTAGGTGATCTGTGGGATTTGTTTTGAGAGCTATTCTCATAAAGGGATAGATTCTGCAGCCTGTGGCCATCCCTTTTGTCGGGCATGCTGGGCAGGTTTGTTCCATTACACATGACTATGATATCACTTGAATGTGCTTCCTTTTCAATTCATACTTCAATAGATGCATTTGAACAATTACTGTGGTGTGTGCTTATTGAATATTTGAATGTTTTTCTTTTTGTCTGTTGTTATCTATTGTAAACTGATACTTCAGTTCTCCGTGAAGTTTTTTTCTTGTAACTAACTTATACTTTCTCTTTTATTGTATTTCCTTTTTGTGTTCGATGCCTTTTGTGTTCTTGTCCATGCTTCAGTAATTTTTTATTTTAAATTAAATGTCCCAGCATACATGAGCACATCCATTGCTGATGGTCCTGGATGTTTGATGCTAAGATGCCCTGATCCGTCTTGTGGGGCGGCAGTTGGTCAAGATATGATCAATAAATTGGCTAATGATGAAGATAAGGGGAAGTATTCTCGTTACCTTCTTAGATCTTACATCGAGAACAACAGAAAGGTATGCATTGCATATGAAATGTTAACGCCATTATATTTCCACATGCATTTTTTATGTGCTTGATTCTCTAATTTTGAAGAAAGAAAGTCATTCGTATTATTTTTTGTTGGGTATAAATGGTTTCATTGTATGACATGTAAAAGTTAATTTTACTTTTCTGCTGATTAATTTCCCCTTGAAATTATACTGCTTGCTTGAGAAACCTATGAATTTTTCTTCAAATTCCCTGCCAATTTGATATGTGGGAATTTGCTTCCAAGTCAATAATTTAATGGAGGTAGGCTTATATAAATGTAGAGTGGATGCTATTCATGGCAGATGAGTGTTGCTATTTAGTTTCTTGAAGGATAATATGTGAAAACGTGCTCTATTTTACGTTGAATAACACTTTGCCATATGGATGTGTTTCTATAGCAGCATGGATGTGAATACAAATACTAATAGATTGATCCAACAAAGTTTGAAAAATAGGATATATACTAGAAGAATATGACACGGGTTCACAATGATGATATTAATGATAAGATATTCTTGTTATTTGTTTGATGATTTTGCTAATGAAATGTGCCTAGTAGATACAAAGATTGAAGTCCCTTCATTCACAGATTTTATCATCATGACCCTTTGAGTGGGGAAAAAATATTACACATGCTATTATTGAAGATAATTGCTACAAAAATTGTACTAGGAGTATTTCTCGATACATATCCAGTATTTAGAAAATGATTAGAAACCATGAATATGCCACCTGGAGTATTTGTCGATATCCTTATATTCCACATTAATAAGGATGACTTTGATTTTGAAGTATCCTTGCTTCGAAGTTATTTTGAAACCTTGAACTTTGGACTTAATATTATTTTATATTATTAAAAAAATAATAATAAAAAAAAATAGTGCGTGAAGTTCAAGGTGAGTCAATTCTTAGCGAAAAAATAAAAAATCTTATACTGTTAAAGAAAACATAGGGTGCAAGGCTGAAGGATTTGGTATGTATTATTAGAGATGAAATATAGGATTTGTTGGAATTTACCCGTTCCATCGTTTTATGTGCCTGCTATTGCATAGAGATCTATTGTTTGGTATCAAGGAATTGTAGAATTGTTGTCCTAGGCATGTGGGGCTGTGAATATCTGTTCTTTGTGTATTTAATTATGGCACTGGATTATGCAATGAAGAATCTCTCGGAACTGTCATCACGATTCCACTACTTTAATGCTACTTTCAGTTATTTAAGTTTTTTAGCCACCACATAACTAACCCCTAAAAATCCTATTATTCCTCCATGTCTGAACTAGTCCTTCGAAATCATTTGCCTGTAGTCACATATTTTCAAATCAAAATGGGATTGGGTCACACCGATCTGTCTGCATCTCTGGGAGAATGGGATAATTTTCTGACACTGGTTGTTCAAGTAACCACTACACCGATCCCGACAATCGCTCATCCAATTCTCAGTTGCTAAAAATTTGTCTAACTGGAGAAGGAAGAATTTTTTCCTCGAATTAGACCTAGTAAAACAACCCCCCATGGAGCGGCAAGTCCAATGACCCACAATCATGCCCAAAATCAGAAAAATCTTGCATTGCATTGGAGAAATCCACATCACAATCCCCCAGAAAAACCCTTTAATGGTAGCCAGAAAAACCCTTGTTCTTGGGCCATCCAATCCCACCCTAGGTCAGCAAATTGATAAAGACATGATATTGGAAACTTGCCAATCTAACCATCCACTAACTCCACTCTACCTCTATCCCAGTGTTATTAAAACCAGACCAATCTGCCAGTCGGACCACTGCAAACACCCACTTAGACATTTAACGGGTCGTTCCAATTATAATACCATTTCTGTATTGAATCTTAAAACCCCGTGTGTCAATTGTGGGTGAATCGCGACCTGTGTGACTTGTGGGTTAAAACAAAACCTGAGGATAAAAAGAAAAATCTCGACTCTCTGTCTCTCTCTCTAAAAATGCAAGGAATGAATTCCATTAATGTAAACCCATCGAAGACCTCCGGATCTTAACTTTTTCAACTACTCCTCACTTTGATCCTTCTTGAACAAATGACTTCGTAAGACAAGGAGAGAGAAAGTAGAGATGGGCCCGGGTCATGCTGGGCCGGTTCCGGGACGGGCTGAGGAACCGTGGGCCAGTTCAGCCGCGGTTCCAAGGTTGGGCCGGTTCAAAAAAAAGATTTTCCTTGGGCCCAGCCAGGTGAACCAGACCCACTGTGTCGGGCTGGTTCAACTGTTTTGTGTGTGTGTGTGTGTGTTTTTTTTTTTTTTTTTCCTCTCCCCTCCCCCTTTTTTTGGTTTGGTGAGGGAAGCCAACATAGTCAATGTTCCAATGTTTACACGGAGGAGGGGAAGCCAACAAAGTCCCAGAGCCACCAACAAACTACCGGAAGACAAAACAAAATGCTGGGGAAGGTTGAATTTGGCCTGCAGGTTTCAGATCTAGTGTCTGATCAAGTGTATTTCTTTTGGACACTTGCAATTCCTTCAATGTCTGTCCATCGTCTCTCTTTCGTCGTCACCTAAATATGTGAAATTGGCTGTCGATGAGTGGAATCGTGAGCCGGTGATGGTCTAGATCCTTCTCCTCGATGATACCCTTCCGAATCTCTAAGGAATCGAAGAGTTGTAGCCAATTCGAAGATGCTCCACAGATGGTTGATGATGAAATGATCATTGTTGACCGGTCAATGATCGTTGCCAATTGAGAAATATGAGATGGTGATGGGTGAATCGAACGACATAGGCTCCTTGACGAATCATCTTTTGAGAGTCGACGATTCTTGGGATGTGATTGCATTGTTAACAAAACCCCCATTAAAAAAAAGTAACTAGAACCGGTTGGGTCGGGTAATTCCACTTTCCGTTGGAATAGGCCCGCCGTTTTCGGGCCCAGGCCAGTTCCTGGTTTTAGAATGCATTGAATCGGACCGGTCTAGTTACTGTAGCAAGCCAGACTGTTTTGGGTTATTGTTCACCCTGGTTGGTTATCGGTTCGGGCTCAAGCGTGCCAATTGGGCCGGTTTCCAGGCTGGAACCGGCCTAATCCCATCTGTGAGTGAGTGAGTGAGAGAGAGAGAGAGAGAGCAGAAATAGCAAGAATGGAAGAGGAAGAAGAAGCAAAAAAAAAAAGTTATAACATCGTCATCCTTGTCGAAGAGATTGGAAGCCTTCTTGAACTCTGTGATCTCCTTCGTCGACTGCTTCGATTCTTTCCTTCACTTTCTTTGAGAGAGAGAGAGAGAGAAGAGGGAGAGAGAGGGGGCTTTTGAAAAGCTATGGGCCTACGTCTTTTGAATGTCCTTTCTCACACCCGAGAGAGAGAGAGAGAGAGAGAGAGAGAGAGAGGGCTTTCAGAATTCCTGTTGTTGTGGGCCCACCTCTTTTAATGGAGCTTTTGAAATTTCTTAATCTCATATTTTGGAAATTCCTTTTTGTTCTGTCCTTCCTATTTTTTTTTCCTTTCTCAGACATTGCTCCCTCTCTCACTCTCATTCTGTTTTCATGAAACTGGAGATAGAGAGAGTAATTTGGCCCTTTTTAATTTTTATACTTTTCGATCAATTTTATGAAATCAGAAAGGGAGAGAGATTTGGTTATTTTATTTTTATTTATTAATATAAATTTTATAAGTAATTATTAATTTATATTCATTAAAATTTTAATTTTTTAATTTTATATGAAAATATGAACTTGATATATATATTTATTTTAAAAGTTAATTATATATACTTTTTTAATTATTATTAAAAAAATCAGCGGTTCGACCATATTGACTCTCGGTTGAATCAATTGAACCTTAATTTTGAATTTTACAGGTTGATATACGATATGGTTCTGATAATATTGCTTTATCCCATATAATTAAAATGCCACTTGACGCTCCAAGAGCCCCTTGCTCCAACCAACTGCAACTTTGCCATGGCCACAAGCTTTTCACTACACTTTCCTCCATAACATGAAACTTTGTTTCTTGCAAACATACTATTTAGTCCTTACACTTTCTCAAGAAATCTTTAATTATTGCTCTATTACCTCTCTTATCTACACCCCAACAATTCCAAGATATAATCCGGAAATCCATCAAGAATGTATTATCTCTTTCCCTTCCCCCTCACCTTAACATTACCATTTTCATCCTTATGTTCCCTCGCTTTATCATAATTTACCGCAAATTCCAGATTCTCGAGGTCTTTACAACGTTGTCTCCACCCCTGTGAGGTAAATGTTCCTCAAACTCACCTTTTTTGACTCAAAAGAGCTCCAAATAGTTGGATAGCCTGATCCTCAAATCCATCAAAAGAGATAACAAATGATTTAGAGTTCTCCAACATATGCTGTTGAGCCAATGAAGGAATACCATCTTGAATATCCACCCCTTTCATCCCAACGACCATGGCTTCCACAACAGGAATGAAGGCCCACTCATTGACAACACCATTCTCGTTTTCAATATACTCTTTTCCTTGCCAATAGATGAGTTATGCACACCTGGCTGACACTCTGTCTCTCCCCTTTCTACGCCTAACACAGCCATGTTTTGATCCATTCTTTCACCTTGAGCCATGAGTCCCCCACACAACTCTGACAGTTACCCTGTCTCTCATTTGAGCCTCAAACTCATGTCTGATCAAACTCTTGTCAGTTAGGGATCATACCTGTTATGAGTCTGCACAACCTCCTGCGTGCGTGCAGTAGTATGCATAGAATGGAGAAGCTTCACTCACCCTCATAGCCATAGGAAAAGCTGTCCTTTGTCCAGTGTCTCTCCTTGCCTCTGATTGCACTGAAACACGAGCACCCATGTTCTCTGTGCGTGAAGTTGTGAGGGACCCATGCCTTGGCAGCTTGCAAACTAGCCCATAGGCAACAATGACAGTTTGGGCATACTAAATTGAACTTTGCCAAAAAATGGGATTGTGCTGCACCAGTCCATTATTCCTTGTCAATTTTGGGAAGTCAAGTGGCCACACATTGACCCACGTTGCTGTTGCTTGTTGTCTCCGCTCTTGCTGCTGAACAACACCCCCAGGCTGCTTACATAGATCAAAGACTATCCTCCCAAATTGCCACCAACCCATGGCCCCAAACCCTTCAAGAACTATCAACATGCGTAGATGGCTGCCAATCAATTCAAGTAACTCCAACAAAGGGCCCCTTTCGTTTCACTGTGGAGTCCGTGTTATCATCCAATCTGCCTCTCACCATCGACAGTACCATTTGGCCTCTCCCTTTTCAAAATAGAAATTGTGCCAAGATTGAAGTAGGCATTCAATTGCGTCTTGCCCTAGATAGATTGATCTTCTCATCCCTCGTCCAATCTTAGATATCCTTGGTAGATCTTTCCTTACTAATACGATGTCATAAGATTTTGTATCAATGGACAGAAAGTGGCTGCCTGACCTTCCTTTGCACATCCCAGCTTTACTCATTCCCCCACTGATGAGTGAATCAGAACAGATCGAGTGAGTGATTCTTGAGGGCTCGAATTGCAAGAAATGGCAACGACAGAGCTTCTTTCGACTACTGAGATTGGAAGGCTCAGAGCTTGTTGTTCAATTATGCTCACTGCTATCAGATTGTTCGTAATTCATATTAATTTCGTTGAAACAGAACTTCTGAAACACTAGAAATCACTTAAGAATGCCCCAAGAAATGAGAGAATTCTATCAACAGAGAGCTGAAGTGATCACTGACACTAAGAGGAACTGATTGAATTGTGGCCTTCAACTTTGAAGGAATTGTAGAATTGTGAAGCTTTAGAATTCAAAACCCTTGGACCTAGGTGGAGATTTTTTGATTTGACTATGGTAATTTTGATGGAGGAATTTTTTGGAGGGAGAAATCCAAAGTGCTGCGGCTAAAAGAAGGTGATTTTAATACGAAATATTTTGACTAGATGACAGCAATTCATAGGAGGAGAAACTTTATACATACGTTGGAGGTTGATGGGCAGCTGATAGATTTTAATAAGTTAAAGCTAGTTATTTTAAATTTTTATAAAGGTTTATATTCAGAAACGGGTGGAAACCAACCAAGGGTGGATGACTTGGAGTTTGATGGGTTAATTGATTTGGAACAAGAGGCTTTCAAATCCCTTTTTAGTTAAGAGGAGGTGCGGAGAGCTTTGCAAAGTTGTAATGGCGACAAGGCTCCTGGTCTGGATGGTTTCATTGTGGAACTTTGAAGGTCAATTGGAGTGGTGTGGAGAGAGATGTTATGGGAGTATTTCTGATTTTTATAATACTATGCAATTTATATGTGGTTTGAATTCTACTTTTTTGGTATTGATTCTTAAGAAGGTTGTTGCTTTGCATGTTATGGATTTCGGGCCTATTAGTCTTGTGGTTTGCATCTGTATGCTTATTGGTAAGGTTTAAGCCAATATACTCGAAATGGTGTTAGCTAAATTGATTAGGCATTTTCAGAATGCTTTTGTGGAGCGGTAGGCAGATCCTTGATGGAGCTCTAATTGCTAGTGAAGTGGTTGATAATTATTTAAGAAACGGTGAGACACACACCATTCATAAGTTAGATATGGAGAAAGTCTATGAGCACGTATTCTGAGATTTCATGTTGTATGTGTTTAATAGTATAGGGTTTGGGTACATTGGATTGACTAGGTTAGATTCTGTATCTCTGCTACCTCTTTTGCTATTATGGTAAATGGTTGTCCAACTAATCTCTTTCATGCCTCTGGGGCCTTCGTCAAGGGGATGCATTTTCACTTTTATTTATTCTGGTTATGAAGGTCTTGTTCAGAATGTCGCGGAAAGAAGTGGAAGAGGGTAGTTTAATTGGTTTCAATGTTGGGAGAGATGGATAGAGTGAAGTTATATCTCATTTGTTATTAGCGAACGATATTATTATTTCTTATGGTGCTGAGCCTTTATAATTGTTTTATTTGTTTTGTTAATTGCTATGTTTTGAGGCAGTTTTGAGATTGAGAACTAACTTGGGGAAGAGTGAACTGATTCCCCTTGGTGAGGGTGTAAATGGATCATGGCCAGCTAAGGTGATAGGTTGTCATCCTTGTTCCTTTCCAATAACCTATTTGGGTCTTCATCTTGGAGCTAGAGCAAATAAGGCAGCTTTTTGGAATCCTATTGTGGAAAGGTTTGAGAAGAAATTGGCAGGCTCAGGTGATAGGTAGTCGTGTTGGTTCCTTTTCAATCACCTATTTGGGTCTTCCTCAGAGAGCTAGAGCAAATGAGGCAGCTTCTTAGAATCCTTTTGTGGAAAGGTTTGAGAAGAAATTGGCACGCAAGGATGTTAGCTATCGAAAGGAGAGTGAGACACGTACTGTTTGTAAGTTAGATATGGAGAAAGTATGACCACGTATACTGAGATTTAATGCTGTGTGTGTTTAATAGGATAGGGTTTGTGTCCGTTGGATTGATTAGATTAGATATTGTATCTGTACCATCTCTTTTGCTATATATGGTGAATGATTGTCTAACTAATCTCTTTCACGCCTTTGGCATCTTCGTCAAGGGGATCCATTTTCACTTTTATTTATTCTGGTTATGAAGATCTTGTTCAGAATGTTGCGGAAAGCAGTGGAAGATGGTAGTTTAAGTGGTTTCAATGTTGGGAGAGATGGACAGAGTGAAGTTATATGTCATTTGTTGTTTGCTAATGATACTATTATTTTTTATGGTGTTGAGCCTTTCCAGTTGTTTTATTTGCTGTGTTAATGCTGTGACCTGAGGCAGTTTTGGGATTGAGAATTAATTTGGGGAAGAGTGAACTGATCCCTTGGTGAGGGTGTAAATGGATCATGGCTGGCTAAGGTGATAGGTTGTCGTCTTTGTTCATTTCCAATCACCTATTTGGGTCTTCCTTTTGGAGCTAGAGCAAATGAGTGTGCCTTTCAGAATCCTATTGTGGAAAGTTTTGAGAAGAAACTGGCAGGTTGGCGTGGATGTTATCTTTCAAAAGCAGGGTGAGATATGTGCTGTTTGTAAGTTAGATATGGAGAAAGCCTATGACCACGTATGCTGAGATTTAATGTTGTATGTGTTTAATAGGATGGGGTTTGGTCTGTTGGATTGATTGGATTTGTCACTATATCTCTACTACCTCTTTTGCTATTATGGTGAGTGACTGTCCAACTAATCTCTTCCATGCCTTCGGGGTCTTCGTCAAGGGGATCCATTTGCACTTTATTTATTCTGGTGATAGGTTGTTGCATTGATTCCTTTTCAATCGCCTATTTGGGTCTTCCTCGTGGAGCTAGAGCAAATGAAGCAGCTTTTTGGAGTCTTTTTGTGGAATGGTTTGAGAAGAAATTGGAAGGGCAGACTTGGCGCAATGGTGGAGTCTCTCCATTGTGTTCTGGAGGTCCGGGGTTCGAATCAGCCTCCTTGCAAAAAAAAGCAAGGGGAAGGCTGCCTAGGTATTCCCTTCCCCAGAGCCCACGATGTGGGAGCTTTGGCACTGGGTACGTCCTCTTTGAGAAGAAATTGGCACGCTGGCAAGGATGTTATCTATCAAAAGGAGTGTAGCGAATTTTAACTTAGTGTTTTGGCGAGCTTATGTGTTTATTTTGTCTCTCTTCCCCATTCCATGTCGTGTGGCGAGGCAGTTGGACCCAATTCAGAGAAGATTTTTGTGGGGTGGCGCAGAGGATGAGTGTAAGTATCATTTGTTGAAATGAGGGACCTTTAGAAAGGGGTGGCTTAGGTATGAAGCCTTTGGTGGTGTTTAATAAATCCTTGATGGGTAAATGGTTGTGGAGGTTTATGGTTGAGCATGATTACTTATGGTTGAAAGTGGTGGTTGCGTGATCTGCGGATTAGGGTTATGGGTGGAGGACTAAGTCTAGTTGGGCTCCATATGGACCAAGTCTAGTAGTGCCCCATATGGTTTAGACATGTTGAAGTTGATTAGTAGAGTTTGGATAGTTTTTGCTATTTGTTAGATTTTAGGTTTGTAAGGGTGATCGAGTTCTATTTTGGCAGGATGTTTGGCGTGGTAAGACAACTTTGAGGGATCGATTACCCAATCTGTACATGCTAGCCGGATTCAGGGAAAGGGTGACCGGTGACTATATTTATGTGATGGGTGATGGTTCTTTACATTTGGATGTTGCTTCTTGTGTTATAGGAATGACCGGAAATTGTCTCAAGTTTTTGAGTTTTTGGCTTTGTTACAGATGCAGAATTTGTGTGTTAATATGGCGGATTCTGTTTGGTGGTCATGAAGGAAGGAATGAAAATTTAGCATGAATTAATTTTTTACTTCGGAGGCTGTGTGAGAAGCTATTCTTACCCTACATAAATATGGGGAAAGGTTCTTATGAATAGGTGTTATATGTGCAAATTTGTGGTGGTTGTCATCTTCTACTATATTGCTCGTGGGTAAGAGCATTATGGAATATGATTTTGGGTTTTCTTGGATTTTCATGGGCGGTGGCAGGGTGTATTGGGGATAAAGTCTGGATTTGGTTGTATTTTCCAACGTATGAGGCGAAGAAAAGCTTTTAGCAGTGGTTCTCTTGGCTATTTGGTGGCGCCAACACAATACTAGAATTTTTTAGGGTAGAGAGAGTTTTATAGATTTTTTGAAAACTAAGTGGTTATCTACTTTTATTTTTTGGGTTTCTGGAGAGGCATTGGATATAGACGTAGCCTTTTTTTTGTCTTGCTTTGAACTGGTAGCTTTGTAATTTTTGTGATATGCACCCCCTTATGCCTCTAATAAAGATTTCATTTATCAATTTTTTTACATGCTTCGAGGGTTTTGTTATTTTTATGTTTGTTTAAATCCCTCAGAGATTGCAAATGTCCCCAGCAGTAGAAAGTAGGCTCAAAATCTGTTGGTAGATACTCCTCCTCCCTGTATGTGTCTTTGGAAGTTCCATGGCCATTTTGTTATTTTCTAGTCAATTAAGGTTCTGTGATTGCAGTTACTTGCTTCTCCCTTCCTTTCCAGCTTTTAAACAAATTGTTGGTTCTTATACATGTCAACCTTTGGGTCTTGTTCTCCAAATTTCGCTGCAAATGCTAGCTGATGTGCTTATAGAATGTTAGCTGATGTGTTTCTATCATTTTGTTGCCCATTATGTTTTATATGTTCTTTCCTTAAATTTTTGCTTTATTCTCTCGTAGACCAAGTGGTGCCCTGCTCCAGGCTGTGATTATGCGGTAGATTTTGTTGTTGGTAGTGGAAGCTATGATGTTTCCTGCCTGTGTTCGCATAGTTTTTGTTGGAATGTAAGTTTTATCTTCTTGTGTCTTTCATTGCATATGTTGGTTACATGTTTATTCTGTCTATAAAAACAATGATTCATAGAACCTTTTTTTTGGATCCTAACTTGCAGTGCACGGAGGAAGCTCATCGTCCAGTTGATTGTCCAACAGTGGCAAAGTGGATTTTAAAAAATAGTGCTGAATCTGAAAATATGAATTGGTAAGGCAATACTTTCAATGTTTCTCTGGAGTTCTCTATAGGAGAATGACTTATCTTCTTGTGTTATAATTTTTGTTTTCACCATTTCTCTGAGTGTAAGTATGTGGTTGATTTATTGGTGTCCAGGATTCTAGCTAATTCCAAGCCATGTCCAAAGTGCAAGCGGCCAATTGAGAAAAACCAAGGTTGCATGCATATGACATGCACACCACCTTGTAAATTTGAATTTTGCTGGTAAGATTTGATTGATGGCTTTGTGCAGATGGAATAATGTAAATTTTTATCTTGCTATGACGCGGCAAAGCCACCTACGGACTTTTTTTCTTTTCTCCAATATGCATGACAAGAACTTCTTTTGGAATCATATTTAGTTCGGGCCCTGTAATAAGCCATTCTTTAGTGGTTTGGTGTGAGACTCTTTATATCTTTAGATTGTGTTATTTAATTACCTTTTGCCTTGCAATTTCTAAAAAGGTTATGTCTTGGATCATGGGCTGAACATGGAGAGAGGACAGGTGGTTTCTATGCTTGTAATCGCTATGAGACGGCAAAGCAAGAAGGGGTGGTAATGAGTCTTTATGGTGGTTCATCTGCTGATTTCTACTTTTGACATGTTGAGCTGTTACCATTTTGTGACCGACTTTAATCAAATTCTATTTTCTTAATGCAGTATGATGAATCTGAGAAAAGACGTGAGATGGCAAAGAACTCTTTGGAGAGATATACTCATTACTATGAAAGATGGGCAACCAACCAGTTGGTATGCGTCTTCAACTAGTATTTTCTTTCATGGAAATTGATTTTAGTTATTTACATAATGAATTTGTAGGTTTACTAGAGTTAAAGAGGGTGTGATCTCAACCTTGGCCCCTCAATTTCAACACACCTTCACCTCTCAGAAGTTTTGGTACTAACCTACAAAATAGAATCAAGGCATGATTCATGTGTAGGAAGTGTGCCTTTCTTTTTTGGTGACATAACAATTTCAACTGTTCCCCCATTCAGTGTCTCCTTCGTCCTACACTTGCTATAGTTATATGCGTGTGGTGCTGGCTATGCTGAAATTATGTCACGAATACATATGTGAGCTGGAAAACTGTGGAAAATACTAATGAATTTTGGGGTTATGAATAATGTGTGTATTATATATTTTATAATAAAGTTAGGAATTTTAATAGCAGTTTGTTGGAGATAGAGAAGAGTTATATACGTTCCTATATACAATAGTTTAGTCACATGTTTTTTTCTTATGAAAACTATATATAATTCACTACTCCCTAAATTTTTCTGCTTTTATTGAACCGGTGAACATTTCTACGGTTGCTTATGGAAGGATCAAATTGAAAACTTTCCTCTTTTATTATATTTAAGTCATCACTGTTTGATGCTATGATCTTCAGCCTGGGATGCCTTTTCTATGAAACTTTGCCGCATCAATGGATGCATTTAATTTTATATAGGATGTGTCTGGAACTTACTATTGTTTTCTGAAATGGCAGTCAAGGCATAAAGCTCTGGCAGATCTACATCAAATGCAGACTGTGCATGTAAGCATAATTTTCTTTTCTATGCTTGATTGTATAGTGTAATGGTTTATGGTTGCTTGTATTATGTTATATGTTTTCATTTACATGTCTATGGGTATACTTTGAATCATGGGTATTTGTCTGTTACTGAATTCTACTTGTGTATTGCTTTAGTGATATTTGTAATTCCCAACTTCTACACTTCTGTAATTGAGGAACCCAGCATTCCTCTTGAAAGTTCCCCTTTTGGATCTAGCTTTTAATGAATCTAAATTGCAGAGTAGCTGAGAAATTTTTGTAATTATGCTTATATATGTTTTGTTGGTGCCATTATACTTCTGATATCAAGCTAAATTTGAAGGTAATTGGCTCCACGTATCGTATTTTTTCTCTATCATGTTTGTATGGTATGGTCATGTTATAATTTTTCATCAAGGTGGAGTGTTGTGTAATATTTTTAACTAGAATACAGCCAAGCCAAATGCTCATGTGGAATTGTTGATTAGTTTGGGACTTGAAGGTTAATTGAGTTGAGTTGATTTTTTCTGAAGCATGATTAGCCTGAAAGTGAAGGCAGATGGGTTTCTGTTGAAAGAATGAATGTTTAGAAAAATGGTAGAGGGAGAGAGAGAGTGAAGAAAACTTCTTCTATTGAATAAAAAGAGCTTTACAAAGTAGGGACAATTGCCCTTTCAAAGCTTGAACACAAGATCAAAGAAAGAGAGCAAGAAGAGAGGGACACAAGAGAGGAAGAAGAGATTGTTCTTCCATACTCCAAATGAGTTACAGACATCTTATTTATAGGGAAAGGAAGCCAATTAGCTGGTACATATAACCAGCTAACCAGTACACACAAAATATAGAGAGAGAAAGTGGAGAAAGGCCTTTCTAGCAGTTGGAAAGCCGCTGGACAGCTTTCCAATGGCCAGTTCTTGTCCTAGCCGATGAAAATCATGCCTAAAATGCCCTTGGCAGGTTAGGCAACCTCTTGGGCCCCTTTGGGTGCATTTTGGGCTGCATTCTTGGACACAATTGGGCTTTCTTGGTTGGACTTTGAAGCTTCACAGCTTGGGCCAAAACATGTGCTATTAGGCTGGACTTTTCTGGACAAAAATTATGGGCAGATTCCTGGGCATTGGGCTGTCTTTTTTTAGCAGTGAGCTAGGTTGTGATGCAATGAGCTATGCTGGATTTTCTTGGAGCAGAATGGTCTTGATGAGAGGAGTTATCTTGATTATTTTCCTTACTTTCAAGACTCCCCTTCAAATTGGGCGAATAGATGATGAAACCCAACTTGCCAAGATGTTTTGAGGATGACTAACCGTAGTCGCCTTAGTGAAAATGTCAGCAAGTTGCTCATTGCTCTTCATGAGTCGTGACTGTAGTTTTTTCCTCCACCTTTTGCCGAACAAAATGACAATCGACTTCAATGTGCCTTATCCTCTCGTGAAATTGAAGAGATGTGGATTGCTGATTGGTTGTCACTATAGAGTTGGATTGGAGATGAGGATGGATGTCCGAGCTCTTCTAACAAAGCCTTCAATCATACTATTTCACTTATAGCATATGCCATAGCTCTATATTCTGCCTCAGTACTTGATCTTGATACCACATTTTGCTTCTTACTCTTCCAAGATATAAGATTAACTCCAACGAGCATTCAGTAACCCATTGTAGATCTTCTATCTTCTGAATTTCCTGCCTAATCAGCATCATAATACCTGGTGATGGTTGTACTTTGGTTATTTTTCATGCATATTCTACCTCCTGGATTTCCCTTCAACTATCTCAGCACTCTTTGAGCAGCCTTCCGGTGCTTTTAACATTGGTGAGTGCATATGTTGGGTGAAGGCAATATCTGGACGGATGATTGTAAGGTATATAAGCTTCCTAACAAGTCCCTACGTTTTCAAATGGTTGGTCATCTAATTCACTTTCTTGAACTGAGGAGATAGGATTGTAAGCTAGTTTGGTGCCTAGTTTATCTGTTTCACCTAGAAGATCAAGTGTGTATTTCCTTTGGGATAGAATGAGTCATTACGAGGATAGACAAGTTCTATACTTGGGAAATATCTTAGTACACCTAAGTCTTTAGCTTCAAAACTAGTCATAAAAAATTGTTTTGTAAGAGAAATTCCATTGTGTCTTTCCCGGTGATAATAATGTCATCAACATAAATAAATACAATAGTGATTCGTTCACTTTTGTTTTTGATAAATAATGAGGAGTCGCTATTACACTTGGTGAAACCATTACTAAGAAGGGTAGAGCTAAGTTTAGCGTACCATGCTTTTGGTGATTGTTTGAGTCTATAGATTGCCTTTTTTTAGTTTGCATACTTTGCCATCATGATTATTATTAAGGTCTTGAGGTATTTGCATATAGATCTCCTCTCAAGTTCTCCTTGAAGAAAAGCGTTTTTTGCGTCCATTTGAAACATTGGCCATCCAAGATTTGTAGCTAGAGACAATCACCCCGATTGTGCTTTTTTTTTTTGCTATGGGGGTGAAAGTTTCAGGTCTATTCCTTGAGTTTGGGTAAATCCTTTTGCAACTAGCCTAACCTTAAATCGTTCGGTGGATCCGTCACTTTTATATTTAATTTTGTAGATCCATTTAAATCTTACAGCTTTCTTTCCTTTAGGTAAAGATGTTATTTCCCAAGTTTTATTTTTAGCTAGGGCATCAGGTTCTTCTTTCATGGCTTTTCTCTATTCTAGATGTTCATTGGCCTTATTGAAACTCCTAGGTTCTTGAAATTGGTATATGCTACTTAAGAAAGTTGGTGACTTGAGGAGATGCTAGTGATAGAATAGACTTTAGAAAGAGGATGAGTTGTAAAGAGAGAGTTATAGTAAGACTTCCATATTGAAGGAGGCTGCCTTGGCCTAGATGATATTAGAGGAGTTGGAGAAGACGGTCCATCATTTCTACTCTCTTGGTTTGTTTGTGGATTGGATTCTTAACTTTGAGCTCCCCCTTGCTCTCTTACTTCTTCGGCTCGAGGGAGGATTGGATTAGTTTCTTTCCTTTCATTTTGGTTTGGATTTCCAGAAGTATTCTCTCTTTGATTAGATCCATCTTGATTTGATTGAGGGGTTTTGATGTTAGGAACCGGAGTGTGTAGGAATATGTGCAAATCATGAGGTTCATGTTCCTTTATCTTCTTTTTAGAGTAATAGAACTCATTTTTACAAATACTATATCTTTTGACATGTATATTCGATCAGAGATTGGATCAAAACAAATGTACCCTTTATGAAAGGAGGCATATCCAATAAACACACGTTGCCTCCCCCTTTTATCTAGTTTATCCCTAAGATGAGAAGGAATGTAAACATAGCATACACATCCAAATAGTGAGATGTGAGATGGCTGGCTTAGAGTTTCTTAGAGTTTCTAAGGGAGATTTGCCTCGGAGAACTTTAGTGAGGAGATGATTAATTAGGTGTGCAGGTGTACTAACTGTATCATTCCAAAAGCTTTTAGGCATATGAGCATGCAACACAATTGTTCTAGCTATTTCTAGGAGATGTCTGTTCTTTCTTTCTTCTATACTGTTTTGTTGAGGTGTTTAAGGAGAAGTTTGGTGAATTATTTCTCTTGGTTTAAGGTATTCTTTGAAGGAATGTCTCATGTATTCTCCTCTATTATTAATTCTTAAAATTTTGAGCTTTGCATCAAATTGCTCAGTGACATATTGGACAAAATTTTTGAATGCCTCATAGGTTTGAGATTTTGATGTTAGCATATAGACCCAAGTAAATCGAGATTTATGATCAATGAAAGATATGCAATACTTGAATCCTCACCTAGATTATATGAGAGATGTCCAAATGTCAAAATGAATAAGTTCAAAAAGGATTTTGATATTTGGTTTCCGAAATATGATATACATTTCTGGTTTCTTTTCCAAATATACATGCTTTACAATGTCTATTATTACAATCTTTTGTTGGGAATGAGCCTTTTAAAGCTTGTTCATTTGGATGATTTAGTCTTGTTGAATTATCAAAAAATACAGCACAAAAAATGAAGAAATACTTTTGAATTTTATTGAAGAAAAGTGAGAGAATAGATAGAGAGATTTGAGAGCATTTTCTCATACCTTTGGGAGAGGAAGGAGTGCTCTATTTATAGGACTACAAGGGGAGAAAGAAGACAACAAAGGAGAGAGAAAAGAGGAGAGAAAAGGGGCTGTCACCTGACCAGTGGGCCCCATCCCAAACGGCTAGTAAAATAGCTGTTTGGGATGCTTCCCAACGGCTAGTTTACTAGCTGTTGGGAACAGCCCTTGGCTCCTCTTTTTGGGCCTAGGCTGGGTCCTTTTTGGGCCTAAATAGGTAGTCTTGGGACTGCACTTCTTGGGTCTTCAATGCTTTCCTTGGTGGGTTGTTTCTGGACTTTGAAATAAGAACTAAGTCTTGGACTTTTGGACTTCTAAGTAGATGGGCTTGGTTGGTGATGATAATGGGTTGGACTTTCCTTCTTTTCAGCACTCCTCCTCAAGTTGGATGCGTAGATAGCGATAGTGCCCAACTTGCTCATGATTTCTTGAAGATGAGTTGCGGTTCCTCCTTTGGTGAAGTTGTACGCTAGTTGCTCCTTTCCTTTGATGTGAGGAGTGGTAATGAACTTTTCTTCTACTTTTTGTCGGATGAAGTGATAATCAATCTCTATATGTTTCGTCCTTTCATGGAACACTGGGTTGGAAGCAATGTGGATAGTCGATTGATTGTCACAATGTAGGTTGATTGGAGTTGACTTTGAACCCTAATTCCTCCACTAGGGCCTTTAACCACACGATCTCATTAGCCGTCGATGCCATTGCTCTATATTCGGCTTCCGCACTAGATCTTGAGACTACGGGCTACTTCTTGCTTTTCCAAGCCACTAGGTTGCCTCCCATAAACATGCAAAATCCAGTGGTGGATCTTCTATCCTTCGAGTCGCTTACCCAATCCGCATCGCAAAAGCCTTCAATTTGTGAGCTCCCATTGTTCTTCATCCTAATGCCTAATCTGGGAGATCCCTTGAGGTAGTGAAGGATGCGTTCGGCCGCTCTCCAATGTCCCTTTTTCGGAGCATGCATGTGCTGGCTAACTAGACTCACTGCAAAAGCTATATCCGGCCTGGTGATGGTGAGGTAGATGAGCCGTCCTATAAGTGTCTGATATCTCTCTACATCCTCAAAAAGCTCCTCATCATCTACTAGTGGTATAGTGGTGGTTACTGGACTACAAGTTGGGTTTGCTCCAAGTTTCCCTGTTTCCTACAAAAGGTCAAGAGTATATTTCATTTGGGATAAAATTAGCCCATTATTACAATAGGCTAATTCAATTCCTAGGAAATATTTTAGTCTCCTTAAGTCTTTAATTTCAAATCTAGACCTCAAGAAATTTCTAACTATGTTTATCAAATGTATGTCATTTCCAGTAATGATGATATCATCCACATAAATTAAGGCCATCACTACTTTATCATTGTTTTTCCTAATGAAAACGGATGAGTCACTATGACATTTAGTAAATCCATCACTAAGGAAAGCATGACTTAATTTTGCATACCACGCCCTTGGAGATTGCTTCAAGCCGTAGACAGCCTTGCGTAATTTGCATACGTTTCCTTTTTGATGTTGAAGTCCTTGAGAAAGTTGCATGAACACTTCTTCTTCGAGATCTCCTTGGAGAAATGTATTTGCTATGTCCATTTGGAACATATTCCATCCATGATTCATCGCAAGTGACATCAAGACTCTTAATGGTGTTCATTTTGGCGACAGGGGCATAAGTCTCCTTGTAATCTATCCCATAGGTTTGAGTGTGTCCCTTAGCCACAAGTCTTGCTTTGAACCTTTCAATCGATCCATTGCTCTTGTACTTAATCGTGTACACCCACTTGCATCCTACAGCCTTCTTGCCTTTGGGTAAAGATGTGATCTCTCATGTTCCATTATTGGATAAAGCGTCTAGCTCCTCCTTCATGGCTCTTCTCCACCTTGGGTCCTTAGATGCTTTCTCGAATGTCCAAGGCTCTTGTTCTTTATTTATCCCAATCAAGAAGGCTTGGTGGCTTGAAAAAACAAGTGAGGTAGTATAATAATCGGAAAGAGGATGATCGGTGGAGATGGGGTTATAGTAAAATTTTCATTCTGAAGGAGGTTATCTAATCCTTGTTGATCTACTAAGTTGAGAAAGTGATGCATCTAATTCTTTCTCAACATGCTCGGATGACTCTTCCTTCCCGGTTTCTTGTTCTCCCCCTGAAGTGTGAGCTACCTCATCTTCTATGGAATTTGATTCTTCTCCCTCATTGCTTTGAGATTGCTTATTAGTCTCTTGGGAGGTTCCTTCAATTGGTGGAGATGATTGATTTGGGAGAAGCAAGAAATCCCACGTGCTTGGAGCGCTCTCCTCCTTTGATGGTTGTTGGTCTTCATTATCTACAAAAAAGAACTCATTCTCCACAAATATCACATCCTTAGATGTGTATGTTCGGTTAGTCTTGGGATCATAACACCTATACCCCTTTTCAAAGGAAGCATAGCCTAAAAATATGCACTTTCTACCTTTGTGATCTAACTTATCGCTTATGTGTGATGGAATATGAATATGACATACACAACCAAATATTCTAAGATGAGATATCTTAGGTTTTCTATCTAGTAGGACTTCTAAGGGTGATTTGCCATTTAAGACATGAGATAAGGTTTATTAGATGGACAATGGTTTTTACCGCATTGCAGCAAAATTTCTTAGGCATATTTGCATGAAACATAATAGCTCTAGTTATTTCTAATATGTGCCTATTTTTTCGTTCGGTCACCCCATTTTGTTGAGGTGTGTATACACAAGACATTTGATGTACAATGCCATTCTCTCTAAGGTAGTTCTCAAATTTCAAACTAGTGAATTCTCCACCATGGTCCGTCCTTAGGATTTTAATGTTGGCATTGTAAAGTTTGGTCACATATCTCTCATAGTTTTTGAAAGCTTCGAAAGCTTAATCTTTGACGTTCAAGAGATAAACCCAAGTATACCTAGCTTTTTGATCTACAAAAGTAATGAAGTACTTATAACCCAAATGAGACATGATGGGTGAGGTCCACAAAATCAAATGAACTAAATCAAAAACATTTTTATAAATCGTTTTTGAATTTGGATACATTGATCGGATTTCTTTTCCCAAAATACAAACTTTACAATGTTTATTTTCAATATTAATGTTTGGAAATAGACGCTTTAAAGTTTGATCACTAGGATGCCCAAAACGTTTGTGCTAAAGAGATGCATCTTCTTTGACACGAGCTACGAGTGCATGATGCTTTTGATCCCAAAAATATAGATCCCCTCTTCTAGAACTCTTGCCAATCAATTGATTCGACTTGAGGTCTTGAAAAGTAATATTGTTTGGGTCAAAAACAACTCTACACCCTTGATCCTTAGTGACCTTGCTAATAGACAAAAGATTTGAAGTGAGTTGGAGAACAAATAAAGCATTTTGATTTTTTTTCAAAAAGTTCAATTTCCCCAATTTGCTCAACTTCAAATCTTGCCCATAGGCAACGCGGACTATCTTATGGTTGGTGAGTTTTTTAAAACGCTTGATTTTTCTTTTATCCCTAACCATGTGATGGTCTGTTCCCGAATCAATAAGAAAATCTTCGGAATTGAAAGAAGATAAAGTGCTTGGATTTTTACCATTTGAGGGAGCAAGTTGTTGGAACTTCTTGTAGTTATCATTGAGTTGACTTTGAAGGGCAGCAAACTCAGTCATGGTGGGTCCTTGAAGCTTGGCGTGAAGTGCATCATGCTGCCCGGAAAGTTATTCCCTTGGTTTGAAGGTCTTGGGCTTTAAATGAGGATGAAGACCCCAACACTTGTCTTTTGTATGTCCTTTTTTCTTGTAATGAGCACATACTTCAATTTTCTTTGGAATTTGATGTGCCTTGGCAGCCACGTGCTCTTCAATAGTGGCCATGTGACCTTGAGATTCAATCCAAATTTTGGAGTTTTCTTCCAAATGCATACTAACTTCCGTCCGTTGGATCATATCTTGTACTTCTCCAAATGAAGGGAGTTCTTTCATTCGGAGAATTTCTTGTTTAAGGACAGAGTATGAGTCATCTAGACCCATGAGAAGATCAAAAATTTTATTTTCTTCATTCCTCTTTTGGAGGACTTTGAGATCTACGGAATCCGGGCAAAGAGTGGAGAGCTCGTTCCAAGCATTCGAATGTTCTCCGAAGTATAGAGGAAGTGACTTCCCTTCCTTTTTGATAGTTGAAATTCGTCGTTTGAGCTCGAAAATTCTGCCAAGGTTGGATTCTTGGCCATAAAGAGAGACTATTGTGTCCCATATTAGTTTTGCATTGGGAGCACAAGTCACCATAGATTTGTGTGTTTCATCAAAAAGAGTTGAGGAGAAGAAAGAATACTTGATCGTCCCGCTTCCTCCATTCTCTATAGGTTGGATCCGAATCTTCAATTGGATCGTCAATAATGTGACCCTCTAGATTGTGAAGACTTAGAGCCCTTCTCATCACACTTGCCCATTGATAGTAGTTTCCTTCCTTTAATTGGATTGAGGTGAGGTTTTGCATTTGGGTAATGTTAATGGAGGGAAGAGGGTCACCCAACCTAGAAGAGGAAGGGATCGAAATTTGCTCTGATACCATGTTGAATTATCAAAAAATACAGCACAAGAAATGAAGAAATACTTCTGAATTTTATTAAAGAAGAGTGAGAGAATACATAGAGAGATTTGAGAGCATTTTCTCATACCTTTGGGAGAGGAAGGAGTGCTCTATTTATAGGACTACAAGCGGAGAAAGAAGACAACAAAGAAGAGGGAAAAGAGGAGAGAAAAGGGGCTGCCACCTGACCAGTGGGCCTCATCCCAAACGGCTAGTAAAATAGCTGTTTGGGATGCTTCCCAACAGCTAGTTTACTAGCCGTTGGGAACAGCCCTTGGCTCCTCTTTTTGGGCCTAGGGCTGGGTCCTTTTTGGGCCTAAATGGGCAGCCTTGGGGCTGTCCTTCTTGGGTCTTCAATGCTTTCCTTGGTGGGCTGTTTCTGGACCTTGAAATAAAAACTAAGTATTGGACTTTTGGACTTCTAATTAGATGGGCTTGATTGGTGATGATAATGGGTTGGGCTTTCCTTCTTTTCAACAAGTCTAACATGTCATAATTCATACGAGCTTTCTACGCATGCTACAAAAGCGTGGTTGTCTTTGTCCAAAAAAAATGTAAGTTGTTTCTTCTTGACCTTCTATCAATCACTTTGTTGGTCTTGATGTCCTTAAAAATAGCGGTATTAGGGTTAAAGACAACTTTACAGTCTAGATCTTTAGTAACTTTGCTGATGGACATAAGGTTAGAGATGAATTAAGGAGTATATAAAATCTCGGTTTTTCTTCCAAGTAATTCTACCTCTCCTATATTTTTAATTTTCAAATTATTTCCATTAACTGCTATAACCACTTTGGAATTTGGCAAGGTCCCTAACTATATGGTGGTCACAATTAGAATCATTACCTATTTTTCGAAAATTAAAGAGAAGATTAGATTGGTACCTTGATTGCCAAGGCACTTGGTCGCTTGGTGGGGTATCTTAGTGATCTCTTTCAGTTGAGACCCACATTGGCTTGGTGAAAGCTTGGTTAAGGGTGATTTCTCAGCCAGCATGGGAAGGTCCTCTACAATGATAACTTGTGTTTTAATCCTAAATTTTAGGGTCGATCGTTTGAAAAAGAAATATAAGATAAAGCGAAAAAAAAATAATATTAATGTTTGGAAGCAAAAATAAAGAAAATAACACTAAAAAAATAAAAAATTAAAAGAAAATAATGAAAAAAACTATTCATAGAAACTTAAATAATAAAAGAAATGATTTAATTGTTTCGAATTCTCTTACGCTACTCATTCCTATCTAAAGTCATCTTCTTAACTAAATTATTGACACTAATATTTTTATAGATAAATTGCATTTATGTTTTCAACGGTCTACTCCAATGCTTTATTAAATCTCTTACATTTAAAATCTCACATCTCTTAATTGTTGCGCCTTTGTGTCTTTCTTGCACATGTCCAAATCACCTTATGCTATACTCGCATCTTATTCATAATTGAATTCACTCAAAACTTAGTACATATTTTTTCATTTTTAATCCTATTTTTTTCTAGTTTAACCACATTCATCTGAGCATCTTCATTTCAATTACAACTATTTTATGCGTTTGTTGTTGAGACATGTTCGGATCTATACCAAAAAAAAAAAAAAAATTCTTAAAACAACCCTCCCAAAAATTTTTTTTCCAAAAATGACCTAGGTTGGTCGAGTTTTGAAAACTCGACCAACACTGTTCATCGTTCAGTAGTATTGAAAATTGAGATTGGTCGAGTTTTCAAAACTCGACCAACCTTCTACAAAATGATCAATAGTGTTGGTTGAGTTTTGAAAACTCGATCAACCTAGGTCATTTTTTGAAAATTTTTCTTGAGAGGGTTGTTTTAAGAATTTTTTTTTTTTGAGTACAGATCCGAATGTTACTTTGTTGTTATTTAATGGTCCAACATTCGATCTCATACAATAATTCAAGCCTTACTGTGGTTTTATAAAACTTTCCTTTCAACGACAATGGTATTGTGCGATCGCTAAGAATTTCAGATATACTTTTTCATTTTATCATATCTGTTTGAATCTTATGATTTACATCACTATTTACGTTGCTATCGTTTTGAATGATGGATACAAGATATCTGAAATATTCACTTTTTGGTACGTCTTGACTTTTTAATTTAATAGTTTTTTCATCATTCTGATAACTGTCACTAAATGTACATCTCATATTAGTTTTTGACTGAGTCAATCTAAATTTTCTGGATTCTAGTGTGTTCTTTTATAATTCTAATTTAACACTAATAGTCTTTTTAGTTTTATTGACCAACGCTATATCATTTGTAAAAAGTATATATCATGATATTTTATCTTGTATAGTTTTTGTGATTTAATCAATCACTATTGCAAAAAGTAGGGGCCTTGTTGTTGAACTTTGGTGAAACCCAATTTTAATTGGAAAGCTATCATTTAAACCCCTTGTAGATTTTTACATTGGTAATAGTTCACTCTTACATATCTTTGATGAGATTAATGTATTTCAAGGAGATCTCCTTCTTCAACGCTCATCACAATGTTTTTAGGTACCTTATCATATGCTTTCTCTAGGTTAATGAATACGATATGCAAGTCTTTGTTCTGCGCTTTAAATGTTTCCATCAAATGTTTTAGTGACTGGTTTCGGTGGTGGATCCTCCTTCCATGAATCTAAATTGATTCTGAGACACCTCTAATCTCAACCTATATTCTATCACTTTCTCTCACAGTTTCATAGTATGACTCATAAGTTTAATTCTCCTATAATTGGAACAATCTTGTATGTCTCTATTTTTATATAGTGGTATAAGTGTTCTTTTCTTCCATACTTGGAGTATTTTCTTAGTTTATTAGATTTTGTTGAAAAGATCCGTTAACATTTCTATCTCCACTTCATTCAAACACTTCCAAGCCTCAATAGAGATGCGATCGGGTTCTTTGGTTTTATTATTCTTCATTTTCTTTAAGATCTAATTTACTTCATTATAACGAATTTTATATTTAAAATCTCTATTGATCTCCTGTACTGGTATCGCGATATCACTGATATCTCTTACACTCTTAATGTTAAAAAGATTATCAAAAAATCATCGATATCTCTTGTATCCTCAATGTTAAAAAGACTATCAAAATAATCCATGCAGTGCCATCTTATGTCCTCATTCCTTACAACGACACTATTGGTCTCACTCTTAATATGTCTAACATCATTTAGATTTTTTCCCTTTCTCTCTCTTAGTTTGGCAATTCTGTAAATCTTTTTTTTTTTCATCATTCTTAATTTTTAATTTTTTATATAATTCATTTGTGAATAATCTTTTTCACTTTTTTTTGTGCAATCTTGTACTTTTCAAATGTATCGCTAAGGTTTCTATAACATTTTCGTTTGGTTCGTATAGTAGTATGGATTTTCTCACCATGACTACTTGTCTATTGGAGCTTGATCCCTAGATACGTCAAGAACCTTGTTATCTATATTCTTAATATTATTAGACATTTCTACCTAGATGGTTTTTGAATTATCATTAGCAGACCAAGTTGTTACTTGTATTAATTTGTTTTTACAAGTTGCCACATTTTCTTTTCTTTTTTTTTTCTTTCTTTTTGGGGATTCCACCACTTAATTCTTGAATTCATAGATTGGTAGTACTTCTTTTGTCTTTTAGGCACACGCACATCTAAAACAAAAAGTCTATCTTGAGTTGCTACACTTTGCCCACATGGGAAGGTCCTCTCTTTGGCTTTAGATGAGGGTGGAGAATCCGGTATTTCTCTGACATGCCTAGGTTTCTTGCAGTAAGTGCAGATAGGGTGAGGTTTTTTTACTTCTTGAGCTTTGTTTGCTTTAGCCCTTTCTTCTTCAATCGTAAACCCATGGGCTTCTAGCTTGGAGGATTTAGATTCTTCTAATCTCATGTCTGTTGCTGTTCTTTGAATTATGAAGCGAAATTCATGGTAGGACGGAAATTCCTTTATCCTTGGTATTTCCTGCCGGACGTTGAGGAATTCTTCTCTAAGAGAGTTAAGTAGGCTGAAGGATTTATCCTCATCTCTTCGTTGTTGGATTACTCTAATGTTAGAGGTGATGGGCCGCAAGGATTCAAGCTCATTCCATAGATCCTCACATTCTCCAAAAAGTTGGGATATAGGCTTGCCTTCTTTCCTTATATTGGATATTTGCCTTTTCAAAAATTCGGCTGAGGTTGGATTGTTGATTGTAGAAGCTAAACATTTGATCCCACATAGCCTTGGTGTTTGAAGCACAAGTCACCATGTTCCTATGGACTTGATCCATAGAGCTAGCTATAAGAAGGAACACCTCATCATCTCTCATTTTCCATGCCTTGTGTTCTAGTCTTGATTCGTCAAGAAGTGCATTTGGGATGTGATCTAGGAGATTGCGAGAATTTGACACTCTCTTGAAACTTGCTGCCTATTGGAAGTAGTTAGAGGAGTTTAAGATGACCAATGACTCAGAAAGAAGAGAGTCACTTAGTTTGGGCTCGGAAGAGTATATAAGAATTTCTTTCTACTTTGATACTATGTTGAAAGAATGAATGTTTAGAAAAATGGTAGAGAGAGTGAGTGAAGAAAACTTCTTCTATTGAATAAAAAGAGCTTTACAAAGTAGGGATGATTGCCCTTTCAAAGCTTGAACACAACATCAAAGAAAGAGAGCAAGAAGAGAGGGACACGAGAGGAAGAAGAGATTATTCTTCTGTACTCCAAATGAGTTACAAACATCCTATTCATATGGAAAAGAAGCTAGTTAGCCAATATACACAACCAGCTAGCCAGTATACACAAAATGAAGTGTGTCCGAGCTGTTGAAATTCATGTCTAACATGTGCTATTAGGCTGGACTTTTCAGGACAAAAATTATGGGAAGATTCCTGGGCAGCTTGGGCTATCTTTTTTAGCTGTGAGCTAGGTTGTGATGCAATTTGTTATGCTGGATTTTCTTGGAGCAGAATGGTCTTGATGAGAGGAGCTGGCTTGATTATTTTTCTTACTTTCAGCAATTTCAAATATTGTGCCAAATATGGACAAGTAACGAACATTTCTGAGTACTGTGTCGCACAAGCTAAAGTGTCCTAATATTTTATTATTTTAGAGGTTTAGAGGGGGGGATCATGGAACACATGCCAAACACATGGATGGTGCATCTTGGGTACCCGAACACATGATTGGGTTAAAGTTATAATTTATTTGGTGTTCTTTTCATTTAGAATACACGTCTCAAACTATAGAAAATTTGATGTGCTATAGATTATAAAAATAAGTTGCTTGAATCTTGATGCAGTTAGCGTGTGCACACAATTTATTGATGTAAGAACTCTTTTATTACTCAAATATACCTCTTCATGTGTCAATTTAAAATATATTGGTCCTACAAAAATTCGCCAACATTCTTTTTATTCCAAAAATAAACATTCCTTTTCTGGGAAAGCATTGTCAACAGCGGAGGGTGCTGCAGCTGTGTCTGTCCTACTGTTGTGTTCCTTTCTATTTCTTAGCTCCACATGCAATTGTTTGATATTTGTATATACGCTTTGTAGTTGTGGACTTTTTCCTCAGTTTATATAATATTTTCCTGTAATAATCCTGCTATTATTGATTTTAAGTTTTGTTCAAAACTCAAAACACTTTCATTTTGGTTTTGACAAGGGGTTTACTATGATTGTCAATCTACTGTAATCCTTCTCCTTTACCCTTGATTGAGGAGTTGAGGAGATGAATTTAAATAGGAATGACCAGCGTAGGAGAATCCGATATAGTTAAATCATCTCTTTTAATATTTTAAGTTTTTACAAATGGTTTTTTTTATCTCTTTTTTATTACTTTTATTTTTATTGTTATTTTTTTTTATCTTCTCTATTTTTGCTTTCAAATTTTAATTTTATGTTTTTCCCCCTTTTTCCCCCCTTATCCTATAGTTGTTTCTCAAACGGCCGATCCCAAAATTTGGGATTAAGGCTCAGGTGGTGATGGTGGTTGTTGTTGTTGTTCATAACTCAAAACACTGTTGTGTCACTGTTATGATTAGTAGTGCATCCTGACATTTTATAGTGTCGATGTATGACTACTTTTTATAATTACTTACCAATACTTTTGGCAGATTGAGAAGCTCAGTGATAGACAATGCCAGCCTGAGTCGCAATTGAAGTTCATTATAGAAGCCTGGCTTCAGGTAATGTCTAGTGTATTGTTGGCTTTATGTTGCATGAATATTACATCCCTTCTATCTGGATGATGTCTTGTCAGTAACTGATTGCACTGCCTCATGGTATTGCTGACACATCTTGGGAGGTGTTTCCCTCATCACATTTTGACTTTTTATCTTGATGTTGCATTTTTTTTTTCCAGGAGCATTAGAGCACAATTTGTTAAGTTTATGGTTCAATGAGAACCACATGTTGAATTCTGCTACATACTAATTGATGTTAAGCTATAGTAAAAGGGATTAATGGTCGGCTTTCTGCTTCTCCTCTTTTTCCAACTTTGGGTGTGTGTGCATTTCCAATTCAAGTTGCTAAATGAATATCTAGACAATGACTTGATAATACTTATCAGATACCATCACTAGTCAATCCTAAAGGAACATGATCTTACTAGATTGGCTCTGGGCAGCAAAAGTGAACATTTAAATTTATATAATTGCACTTTTTCCTGAACGTCTTCATTTACTTATTACTAGAAAGGAAATAAACATATATGTAGATCAAAAGGACCGCTGAAAATGATCTTTTTTCAGATGATCAAACAGTGGTGATTGCCCAATTGTTGGGATTAAGGCTCAGATTGTTGTTGTTGTTGTTGATGATGATCAAACAGTAGTGATTCTTAGATTATGTGAGCAGTATAAATTTGTGCATGTTGAGTCACTCACCGTCTGCCTGTGAACATGATCGCATGTTCAAGGATATAATGTTGAGGTCTAGATGAATATGAGGAGTTGCTGCATTTAGCGACAATTTAAAGGAATTTGTTTATTTGGCATGAAATTCAGAGAGTAAATTATGCGGTTTGCAGATAGTTGAATGTAGGCGAGTGCTGAAGTGGACTTATGCTTATGGATACTACCTCCCTGAGAATGAGCATGCCAAGAGACAATTTTTTGAATACCTTCAAGGTATGCTTCTTTCTCTCTAGATCTTCACCTGATATCTATCACAAATCACTGGCTATTGTATTACAATTGATTCAATGTTGTGGTCTGTGCTGAGAATGTGATTAATGCTTCCTTTTAAGGGGAGGCTGAGTCTGGTTTGGAAAGGCTTCATCAATGTGCTGAAAAGGAATTACAAATTCACCTCAATTCTGATGGTCCATCAAATGAATTCAATGAATTCCGTACAAAGCTGGCTGGTTTGACCAGGTAATTATCAGTGGAATTTTGATAATTATCAATTTTAACTATATTGGGGAAGCTTCCCTACTCATTTTATTGGGTAGATGTATTTTTACTGATTTGGCAGCTCTGGCAAATATTATACATTTTGGATATTCCCTTTTAATTGGTGTTGTAAAATAGACAAACTGTTTAAGATATATTTATGTGCGGAATATTTTGCCCATTATTGACATGATAAGACATTAATGAGTGGCAAAAGATGCTGTTTTTAGATAGAAGAGGTAATGGTGCAGCAACGGTTCAATCTTCTATTTTGGAGTTTGCAATCATCCCTCCCCTTTTTCCCCAGCATATTTATGCGAAAATTTTGTGTTAATGTTACCCAAGTTCATCACTCCGGCGCCTCCTTAGTTGTGACGGTACTTTATAGTTTTGTCATAAACATACCATATCAATCTGTACAGCTGACCGTGCTATAATTTATTTTTTAATTCTTATTTTAAGTTGATAAAGGTTGGATTTCTTTTTTTCTGTGTGTGTGTGTTTGCCTCGTGTTTATGTGTAAGCCTAGAGGATATAAATAATGACCAACTAATTAGTACGTCTTCTTTTTAATGACAGTGTTACCAGAAATTACTTTGAGAATCTTGTGAGAGCATTGGAAAATGGTCTTTCAGATGTGGATTCGTGTAGGGCTAGCAGCAAGATGGTGAACTCAAAAAATGCAGGTGGTACTAGCAAGGGGAGGGGTGGGAGGGGAAAAGGGTCAAGCTCTCGACCCTCGGGGTCTGGCAGAAGTGATGAACCTGACACTTGGTCTTGTGAACGTTGCACCTATGCAAATGGTATGTCTGGCACCACTTGCCAGATGTGCTTCCACCTCAGGCCACAGTAGAACTCTACATATCGGATGTGGTGGCACTGAAATCAATCTTCTAAACCCCTTGTTTGTAAAGAAAGTTGCAAAATTGGGGAGGGCCATGTTCATTCTTGAGTGGGTTGTCTCGGTGGCCATTCCTTTGCCAAACCCAGTAGGTGCATGAAACAAGGACAAGCAACAGCCGCATATCTTCTTGCTTCATACTGGTGTTATGCCGAAGGTGCGGTACGTGATTCTCTGTACATAGCTTCTTATATCTATCTATAGGTGGATGGATTGGGGTTGTTGAATTATATGTTATAAATTTAGTATATAGTTATGGGAATCTGGAAGTGATTCTAAATGTACTTTGGTGTCTCTCATATTTGCACTTAACTTTATATCCAACTTCAGTTTCTCTTTTATTAAATAATAGGCTTGCAACTACTTTTTTTTTTGGCAGTCTTTATTCTCCCGACTCCCATTTGGAATTAATTCTAAGTAGGGATTCGAGATTATTTCTCAAGGTCTGCAGGGGTAGGAAGAACAGTCTATTGCAGTTCCACGTTATTTATAGAATATCATGATTTTCCCCTTTTTTATGCTAGAAAGAGAAAACAGATAAATTAAATGTAATAAAAATCAATGAGAATGAATGCAGGCTGGCTCCTGCATGCTATTTACTTATCCAAATGGAAACATGGGGTGCCCTTGGAAAAAGAATTGTCCTTGAACAGTCTGAGACTGAGTGCATTAAGCATCACTCTTGAATAGTTGCGAGAAGCCATCTTCCAATCCGTTCCACATTTCATCATTGCCTCGAACTCTTGGTAACTGACTCGTCCGTCCTGTCAGGATTTAACCGTAATCAGATTGCTAGTTGTAGGTTTGAACGAGTTTATTCTTTGGAGTTTGAGCTCTAAGTAAAGCGTTAATGAATTACCTTGTCCAAGTCGATGTCGAAAATTATGTCCTTGATGACCTGCTCTTTGTTAGGACCTAGGTTGTCATCTAACAGAGTCTCTCTCAGCTCCTCGAATTCAATGTACCCGCTTTGGTCCTTGTCGAAGTACCTAAAAGCCTGAGAAAGGTGCTCATCGTTGCTGATCTTTTTGAGGTGGACGGATAATGTTACAAACTCATCACAGCTTATGGTGCCATTTCCATCATAATCAGCCTGGTTTTTTGTCAAGAAGTTTTTAAGTGAGTTGGTACTAATGATGGGAGACAATGACACTAGTATTGCAGGAGGGTGTTTTGAGGACTTACAGCATCCATCAACATTTGAACTTCAGGATCAGGAACAGGCTGCCCAATCATATGAAAGCCATCTTTGAGCTCTTCGAACGTTAGATTCCCATTTTTATCTTTGTCCATCGTGTGGAAAAGCTCTATGATCCCGGCGATCTGTTCATTGGGCAAATTGTCTGCAACTACCTAATATGAGTTCAACACAAGCAAGTTTTATGTTGTTCATCAGGGAGGATGGTCATATTCGGATATATGGAAATTTGGAACCTACTCTCAAAACTTTCTTCTTAAACTTGTTCATCAAAGAGAACTGATTGATCCTTGTCCTAACGTTTTCGCCAAGAGGAACATCCGGTACATGGTTGGCGTTTTTTAACCATGGATGTCCTGTATGCAATGCCACACAAGAAGTCCCAGTTTAGAGAAAGCTCACATATACAAGAGATATATAATCATTATGGATTAGCTCTTGCAGCCAGTGTAACAAAGCTTTATATCTGCCCCCACCCCATTTTATGAACTTATGTCGCAAACAACCATTAGTCAAAGTTTTATTTATTGTGTACCTAGAACTTCTTCAATGGTGAGCCGACTATAAGGGTTAGGTTCAAGCATGTTCCTCACAAGATCCTTTGCCTCTTCAGAAACCTTTGGCCATGGATCCCTTTCAAAATCAATCTCACCCTTCACAATTGCGTGCGCAATGCCCTCTTCAGTTTCTGAACTATCACAAACAAGAAATGTTGTGTAAATAACCAGTCTGAAAGTCCAACAAGAATGGAAATAGATCGAAAAGTTAACCTGCCCAAAAAGGCGGAACACCACAAAGTAGAATGTAAAGGATAATGCCTGTACTCCATACGTCTACTTCTGGTCCATAATTACGTCGGAGAACCTCAGGAGCCATGTAGTATGGACTCCCAACAATTTCACAGAAACGCTGACCTGCCAAAGGGTATAATAGCTTCAGTCGGATGAACCCGGATTTGCAAAGAAGAAAGCTTGAGCATATACCTGGCTTGAAGAATATAGAGAGACCGAAATCAATTGCCTTAAGTTGAGAAGTATCACTTGCACTTGCAAACAAGAAGTTCTCAGGTTTCAGATCTCTATGTATTACTCCATGACTATGGCATGTCTGCAGAGATAAATATTGTTAAGATTCTAATCAATCAAAGCGTAGACAACTCCATAAAACCTTTCTCAAGCTAATCAATTTCTTCTGAAGAAAACCCTCAAAGATGAATGCTTTTTGAGTAATACCTTAACAAAGTAAACAGCATTGGTTTTTCCTTGTGTAGGCAAATTAACACATCAACAATCTCAACCCCACTTCTACAAACCATCAATTTCTTAAATAAAGGATGAATTCCCCCTAGTCACCAAATTCTATGAACATGGTTTTCCAAATTCTAATTTCATATGCACAATTTCATAATTTTAACCTTAAAACAAGTCAGGTAGGGATCTTCAAGTGGGCAAAAACCATGAAACAATCACAAAGAACAACTTAAGAAAAATCGTGATCATAAACAACAATCATATCCATATACCTTGACAATTTCAACAATGGTCCTTGTGATCTCAGCGGCGGCTCTCTCGGTATAATGACCTTTGGCAATAATCCTATCAAAAAGCTCACCTCCCTCACAAAGCTCCATAACCAAATAAATAGCCTCCTTGTCCTCATAAGCCTCCTTAAACCTCACAATATTAGGATGCGGAGGCAAATGCCGCAAAATCTCCACCTCTCTCCTCACATCCTCCACATCAATCTCTGTCCTCAGCTTGCTCTTCGATATTGTCTTGCATGCATATGTCTCCCCCGTCTCGTTGTCGAAGCATTGGTAGGTTATCCCAAACTCTCCCCTCCCTAGCTCCTTCTCTAGCCTATATTTCTTGAATATGTCATCCCCGTCTGGGTTTTGGAGAACGGTGATGGGGCGGAGGGCCGCCGATAATCGAAGATGACCACCGGTGACGGTGGGAGTGGTGGGTGCCACCATGGTGACATGTTTCTCTGGCTCCGGTTGAGGTGCGACCGCACCTATGGGGGAGGAAATACAGACACCCATTGGATTATGTCATTCACAGACGTCCATGGTAGAAAGAGAGAGGAAGATTAATGATGAGGGTGGGAGAGAGGGAGAGATTGGTGGGGGACAAAGATTGCATTCTTTGTCCATGCAGGAAGGAGATGGGTTTGACAGGTAGTCTGTTACGTTCGTTTGTTTTACAAGTCGCTGCCTTTTTCTTAGGACGCCTGTCTTCCGGCGGTTTCTCTTTCTTGTCAAATCATAGTAAAGTCAGTTACATATATTTGACTTGGCACATTTAGCAAATGTTAAAAACAAGGTTAATATTTAAAACTACAAATTCTAATATAGTATAGTTTTATTATGGGTTGATAGAAGTTTGTAAATAAGGTAAAATTATATTTGAAATCTTCTTCCATACATTGCAATATTCCCTTGTTTAGCCCACTCTACCTCTCTCTCTCTCGCGTATGTGTATGCGTATCTATATACATATCCTCTTGTATAGTCCAAACATATATACACATTGTTTTTATTTTCTTCAGGATTATTAGGCTCATGGGAAAATCCCATTGAACTTGTCTAAATTTTCCCGTCTCCTTCCGGTTCTACCATTATTGTTACATTTTGTTGGGGGGGGGGGGAGAGAGAGAGAGAGAGAGAGAGAGAGGCTATTTCATAAATTTTTTTCTTGATATTTGTTGAATTTCAAGTGTGTCTACTATTCATCATTTACCCAAATTATTTTTGATAGAGCACAAGCTATTCACAGTTTCCTCGAGGGAAAAAATTTATTTGGGGTGTGTTAAACTTGTTAGAAAAGCAAATTAGCTCGAGTATTCATATACAAATCATCAGGTTTTGTTTCTGATAGTACATTATTTAATAGGTCTCCAAAATCATGCATGGTTATCCGATAAGAAAAACAATCACTATCAAGGTCAAATCTTTCCATATTTCTTGAGAAAGTTTAAACCTTTCACAAGTCTCTAATTACAATCCTAACCATCTTAAAAGATTTCAAATAAAAAGAAATTAGGGTTTTCTACACCCTTGAGAAGGCTATAAATATAGAGTATAGACAACTCTCAGAAGAGACTCAGTTTTTACACACCAGAGAGAGACAATCTATATGCCGTTCAGGATAGGATTCTATACCCAATTTTATACATCAGCAAAGGTAGGGTTCTATACCCAATTCCATACATCAACGAAGGTAGGACTCTATACCCAATTCTAGATGACTCGATAGTCAGCTCTATATATCGTTCAGAGGGAGGTTTCATATCCAAACATATTCGACCAAAGGTATGGTTTTTACATCGATTGTACACACGATCAGAGGTATGACTCTATACGTATGCTTTTATATTGCATCACATGGCTTCACATATGCGACATACATAATACTTACTGTACAATACGCATGCATGCTACACACACGAACGGAAGTTCCGACATTCGCTTGACCGATACATCACATGATAGAGGCCATAGGGCCATATTTCTCTCGGCTGTATTCAGTTTTCCTTTTGTTATTACCCTTCTTGACTTGAACATCGGAATCCCCCCGCCAGGCCAATCCCGGTAGGGTTTTTGCAGATTTTTCATCCGAGGAGACCGGACAAACATATCGGCGCAGGCTTTCCATTCGAGTCGAAAAGGGCAGTTATCTGTGGGGTCAAAAATACCTCCAACAGATTGGTGTCGTCCGTGGGAACGACTAACTGATAAGCCGAAAAATCTTTACGACCCGACTCTGTCGAACAAAGGGATCTGACTCCCTGGGCGAATGTTGGGCCTGAGTCGCCCTGATTCTATCGAACGAACGGGTCTGAGTCGCCCTACTCCTATCGAACGTTGGGCCTAAGTCGCCCTATTCTTTCTGAACGTTGGGTTTGAGTCGCCCTGCTCCTACCGAACGTTCGGCTTGAGTCGCCCTGATTCTATCAAACGTCAGGTTTGAGTTGCCCTGATTCTACCGAACGTCGGGGCTGAGTCGCCCAGCTTCTATCAAACGTCGGGCTTTAGTCGCTCTGCTCCTACTGAACGTAGGGCTTGAGTCGCCCTAATTCTATTGAACGTCGAGCCTGAGTCGCCCTGATTTTACCGAACGTCGGGCCCGAGTCGCCCTGCTCCTATCGGATGTCGGGCCTGAGTCGTCCTGATTCTACCGAACGTCGGGTCTAAGTCGCCCTGATTCTATCGAACGAATGGGCTAGTGTCACCCTACTCTTACCGAACGCCAGGTCTGAGTCACCCTGATTCTATCGAATTCGCCCTGCTCTTACCGAATACTGGGCCTGAGTCGCCCTAATTCTATCGAACAAATGGGCTAGTATCACCCTGTCCTTACCAAACGTTGGGCCTAAGTCACCCTGATTCTATCGAACATCGCCCTGCTCCTACCGAATGTCAGACCATCGTCGTCTAGTCTTATCACAAGAATGCAAGGATGACAAACAAGCTTCTTTTCATATAAGGTTGTACTTATCACAGCGGAAGAAGCAAACTCTTTGTAATGAGATGATACTGTTATCGATTCGATAACTTGTGGTCCGACCCTATTTTCTCTTGTTTCAGCCACTAGCCTCTCGTATTGCCGGACACAGACTCCAGGTTAGCTTTCAGATATTTTACTCTTCGTAACACACGCACTCTATACTCCTGGTCATTGCTTGGCCAAACACTTTTGTTTAAATCTCTCAACTTGATAGTCTCTAACGACCCGTTGGTCCCTAGACCTCCTAATCACCCTAATCGTTCGACCTGTTGGTCTCTCAATCATTCGATCCGTTGATCTTTAACGACCCGTTGGTCCCTAAACCCCCTAATCATTCGAATCGCTCGACCCGTTGGTCTCTCAATTATTCGATCTGTTGGTCTCTAACGACCCGTTGGTCTCTAGTTCTCCTGATCATTCGAATCTTTCGACTTGTTGGTCTCTCCATTATTCCACTTGATTGGTCAACGACCTCATGATACCTTGACTTCTCGATCATTCGACTTGTCAGTCTTTCCATCGTTCGGCCTGTCGGCCCATTTATCTAAAGTTTCCTATCGTTCGGAGGGTTTGAGTCACCCAACTCTTATCGTTCGGAGGGCCTTCGTCGCCCAGCTCATGTTATTCGGAGGGCTTGAGTCGCCCAGCTCATATCATTCAGAGGGCCTTAGTAGCCCAGCTCCTATCATTCATTCGGAGGGCCTCAGTCGCCCAACTCCTATCATTCATTCGGAGGGCCTCAGTCACTTAACTTCTCTCGTTCATTTGGAGGGTCTCAGTCGCTCAACTCCTCTCGTTCATTCGGAGGGTCTCAGTCGCCCAGCTCCTCTCATTCGGAGGGTCTTAGTCGCTTAGCTCTTGTCACTCGGAGGGCCTTAGTCGCTCAACACCTATCATTCGGAGGGCCTTAGTCGCCCAGCTCCCTTCATTTGGAGGATCTTGGTCGTCGAGCTCCTATCGTTCATTCGGAGGGCCTCAGTCACCCAACTCCTTTCGTTCGGAAGGCCTCAGTGGCCCAACTCTTGTCACTTGGAGGGCCTTAGTCGCCCAACTCCTGTCGTTCGGAGGCCTCAGTCGCCCAGCTCCTATTATTCAGAGGGCCTCAGTTGCCCAGCTCCTCTCGTTCGGAGAGCCTCAGTCACCTAGCTCTTGTCATTCGGAGGGCCTCAGTCGCCCAGCTCCTCTCATTCGGAGAGCCTCAGTCACCCAGCTCTTGTCATTCGGAGGGCCTCAGTCGCCCAGCTCCTCTCGTTCAGAGGGTTTCAGTCACCCAACACCTATCGTTCGTACATATCGTCAATAAGGGATGTAATTTCTCGAACGGGTGGACGTGGCCTAATAATCTAAAGATTTCCTATTGCTCAGAGGGCCTCAGTCGTCCAACATTTATCGTTCGTACACATCGTCAATAAGGGATGTAACTCCCCGAACGAGTGGACGCGGCCCAACAATCTAAAGATTTCCTATTGCTCGGAGGGTATCAATTGCTCAGCACCTATCATTCGTATGCGTCGTCAATAAGAGATTTAACTCCCCGAACGAGTAGATGCGACCCAACATTCTAAAGATTTCTTATTGTTCGGAAGGCCTTAGTCGCCCAGCACCTATCGCTCGTACGCGTCATCAATAAAGGATATAACTCCCCGAACGCCCCCCAAACGGGTGGACACGGCCCAACAATCTAAAGATTTCCTATTGCTCGGAGGGCCTCAGTCACCCAGTTCCTATCATTTGTACACGTCGTCAATATGGGATGTAATTCTCCGAATAGGTGGACGCTGCCCAACAATTTAAAGATTTCCTATTGCTCAGAGAGTCTCAGTCGCCTAGCACCTATCATTCGTACGCATCGTCAATAAGGGATGGAACTCCCTGAACGGGCCTATGACGCCCTGATCTACTGTTCGACCTGTCGGTCTGGTATTTTCTAGATCGTTCAACCTGTAGGTCTGGTATTCTCTCGATCGTTCGACCTGTAGGTCTGGTATTCTCTCGATCGTTCGACTTATCGGTCTAGTATTCTCTCGATCTTTCGACCTGATGGTCTGGTGTTCCCTCGATCGTTTGATCTGTTGGTCTGGTATTCTCTCGATCGTTTGACCTGTCAGTCTGGTATTCTACTCGATCGTTCGACCTCTGGATCTCACGATCACGCAACCTCTCGATCTGCCAATCTCTTGATCACTTGATGACTCGGTCTCTCGATGACTCGATCTTTCGACCATTTGATCTCTCAGTCTACTGGCCTGCTGATCTCTTGACCTTTCGATCTTCTGGAAGACCTCTTACAATCTACTCTACTCCTAATACCATTTCTTCAAAATGCAATTAGGAGTGGGGGCAAATGATGGTACCTTATTTAATAGGTCTCCAAAATCATGCATGGTTATCCAATAAGGAAGGCAATCCTATCAAGATCAAATCTTTCCATATTTCTTGAGGAAGTTTAAACCTTTCAGAAGTCTCTAATTACAATCCTAACCATTTTAAAAGATTTCAAGTAAAAGAAAATTAGGGTTTTCTATACTCTTGGGAAGGCTATAAATACAGAGTATAGGCAACCCTCAGAGGGGATTCAGTTTTTACACACCAGAGGGAGACAATTTTATATGCCGTTCAGGGTAGGGTTCTATACCCAATTCCATACATCAGCAAAGGTAGGGTTCTATACCCAATTCCATACATCAACGAAAGTAGAGCTCCATACCCAATTCTAGATGACTCGATAGTCAGCTTTATATATCATTTAGAGGGGGATTTCATACCCAAACATATTCCACCAGAGGTATGGTTTTTACACTGATTCTACACATAATCAGAGATATGACTCTATACGTATGCTTTTATATTGCATCACATGGCTTCACATATGCGACATACATAATGCTTACTGTGCAATACGCATACATGCTACACACACGCACGGGGGTTCCGATATCCGCTCGACTGATACATCATATGACAGAGGCCACAGGGTCATATTTCATTCAGTTGTATTTAGTTTTCATTTTGTTATTCCTTCTTGACTTGAGCGTCGGAATCCCCCTGCCGGTCCAATCTCGGTAGGGTTTTTGTAGGTTTTTCATCTGAGGAGGCCGGACGAACATATCGGCGCAGGCTTCCCATTCGAGTTGAAAAGGACAGCTATCTGTGGGGTCAAAAATACCTCTAACAGTTTTGAAAATTTGAAGTAGCTAAAGAGTTCCGAGTTCTTCTTGAGCTCATGAGAGAGCTTTATATCAAGGGTAGTCTATTAAGAATTGGTTTAATCAAAAAAAAAAGAAAAAGAATCAAAGCGGGATGATCTGAAAGTTTTGGAGATTTTCAATGAATAGAGAGATCTTTTTTGTATAACTTACTTCCTTAGAGCCATCGGTGATGATTTGAGCCAACTAAAGCTTCCCTCTTATTTTTTTTTTAAATAATAATAATAATAAAAATGGTCTTACCACTATAATAATAATAATAATTTATTTTCCCTCAAAACTGATTTTTATCATTTCTCTTTTTATTATATTCTTTTATGATATTTCATGAACTATAATCCTTTCCTTTTAGTTATTTCTCAAAGTGAAAGCTTTTTATGTTAATATATCACAATTTAATCTTATTTTATTATATTACTTTCAATTTGGTCCGAGTTGAAACCAAATTTGAAAATCAAATCCTACAAGTTATTTCAATAATCAGTTGAAAATGAAAAAAATTATAGCAAAATTCAAATAATTAAATAATGATTAGATGTTTATACTTAAGTTGATGTTTAACATTTGGCTAAATTATCATATTGTTCATCTAATTTATAAACTATATTTTCTTTTTCTTTTAAATGTTAAAAACTAAATTGAAAATCAAGAGGTAATTCTATTTAAAAAATTAAAATATTGTCACATCAGATTATTCGTCAATTTATTTTATATATATATATATATATATTTGAAAAGAATTAGAAAAACTTAGAGTTTGAAATTTCTTAATTACTCAATTTTAATTAAAATTTCTTTTGAACATGCCCAAAGTGTTAAATAACTTTAATTATAATAAATTAATTAAAATTTATTATAAAATTTTAAAATACTTCATGTTCAATTATTAAGAAAAATATAATAGATGCGTAAGTGGATATGAATTTATGAGAATTGATATGATAGTAGTTCGTATGGCTCTTGATCTTCCAAATTCCTAATGTATGACTTTTGAAAGTGTTAACTCAGCTTTTTCTTTTTTGGATATAAGAAAATCTAAAACCCTACATACCATTTGGGACCCTTCCCTTTCTTTTCTAATATGAGTATCATAAATAAGCAATATAAATGTATAAAATCTTATGATAACATATAGTATATAATTATTGTTTTTATATATATACAATGTATAAGTCAAAAAAAAAAAATAACAGTCTCGCACTTAGATTATATATATATATATATAATACTTCATAATTTTATATTATAATATACTTCTGAGTTCAACATTATTATCAGTATAAAAAATAATCTTTAATATATCATGTCCATCAATTATATCAACACAGTACTAAAAAGATTTACATTATAATTATTGTAATTAGATTTATAAATAGGGACTTATATCAATACAACCAACGACAAGAATCAAGTAAAGATGTGTAATATGAAAATTTCATGAAAATTGATCTTAATATACTTATTTCTAACTGGTCTAATCTTATTCGTTTAATGAGATCATATCAAACATAATTAAAATATAAAATATACGAAATCTTTACACACTGTAATAAATAGTTATAAAATATCTATAAAACATAATCACAAAATCATCCATACTTACAGACCCGCTAAATTAATATATTATCAAGATGTGCAACACACATCTTAATAGTGTACTCATGAAAGACTTTGGGTGGTAAATCTTTAGTAAGTAGATCTACAATTATGGGGTTTGTCCTAATAAGCTCACCACTCTGAACCATTTCCTTAAAAACTAAAAACTTAATCTCTATGTGCTTTTACTTTCATGAGCTCCTATTATTATTGGAATATGGTTTGCTGATTTATTATCACAAAATAACTTTAATGGCCTTTCAATGCCATCCAAAATTTGCAACCCAGTCACAAAATTCCATAGTCATCTTCCATAATTAGAAGCATCATAACATGCTATAAATTTAACTGTTATAGTGGAAAATGCTATATGTGCACGTAAATATAACTTGAAGAGGATCTACAACTATCTTGGTATCCTGCAAAATTTGAGTTAGAATATCCAATGATCTTTAATTGATTTGATCTATGTAGTTTTATGTTCTCTGAAGATACCCTATGCATTTTGGCTATTTTTCAATGACCCATTCCTAGATTGCTCAAATATCTACCCTACATCCCAATAATGTACACTAAAGCTGGATGTGTACAAAGCTAAGCATACATCAAACTCCCTGGAACCTTCCACATTTTCAGGGCATTGATCAAGATTGAACTCATCTCCCTTAGTAACAATGGTATCACTTGATTTATAATCTTGTTATCAAATTTTTTAAAAACCTTCTTGATATAGATCTTTTGTGACAACTTAAGAGTATCTTGATAGCTACATAAGTGTATACTATTCCTAACATAAAAGAGGCATCACCAATATCTTTTATCTCAATTTTTTTGATAGAAGTCTCTTCGTTTCATGCAATAGGCTTATGTGATTGCCAACAAAAAATATGTCATCAATATATAAAATCAGAAAAATATGCTTACTTCCATTGAACTTGTGGTATATACAATCACCAAATGCAATTATCTTCAAATCAAAAGAGATGACAACTTGTATTATCATTGACAAAAAATTTGCTTAAACCCATAAATAGATTTCTTTAATTCACAAACTATATGCTTTGAATTTCCTAAAATAAAGTTTTTAGCCTACACCACATAAATTGTCTCCATCTGATATAGTTCAGGATTAAAATGTGCCACAAGTTCCATTATAGTCCTGAAAGAGTTTTTAAAAAAATGAAAAAATAATTCTTTATAATCAATGTCTTTCTTTTGAATGAAACCCATAAAGATAGTACGAGACTTATAGCTTTTCAAATAATCTTTTAAATCTCTCTTGATTTTAAATATCTATTTGCAACCAATAGATTTTACACCTTTAGGCAATGAGACAAGATCCTAAATGTCATTGTCTCTCATGGATTTGATTTTCTCATTTATAGTATCAGGCCACTTTTAAGCATTAGACCTTTTAATAGCCCAACAAAAGTTGATTCACCATTTTCCATCATTCTAATATCTATCTCCTATTTTCAGAGAAAGACAATGTAATCGTCCAAAATGTAGTTCTCCTCTCTCTAGTGGATCTTCTTAATGCTATTTGCTCTTGAGGATATTGAGTTTGTTTTTAACGAATATCATATTGACCTTGAACATGGAGATCTTTATGGTTCTCAGGTTGATTGTTGAATAATGTCAGGAATAAAAGCATGATCAATAACAATCATAGGAAAAGAAATGAATTTCTCTTCAAATAAAAAAGTTTCTAATCTTATTTCTCCCTTCACTCAATATCCTCAAAGACCTGAATATTTTCCGACTCAAAGAAGTACTTTGTTATGGTATAATAAAATTTGTACCTACAAGACCATTCATAGTACCCAACAAAATAACTGTTGACTATTTTTGAGTTTAGTTTCTTTTCATTTGGCTTGTAAGACTTTGTCTCAGCTCTACAACCCCAAAGATATAAATATTTCATACCATACTTCCTACCCATTCATAATTCATATCGGTTATTGCATTAGTTGGAACTTTATTGTGGATATAAGTTGCAGTTTTTAACACCTCTCCTTATAGTGAACCTAGTAAGCTAGTATGACTAGTCATACTCCTTCATCTTATTTAGTATTTTGTATTGTCCCATAGTAACACCATTCATATTAAGGCCTCCCCGACCTGGTGCATTGTGGGAAAATATTAGATCCCTTTATGAATTTGGCAAATAGTCGTGGACGTTGTTCACTTGATCTATCATATCTACCATAGTATTTACTACCATGATCAGACTTGATACTTTTAATATTCTCAACTTCAGTTTTGAAAACCTTAAACACATTCGGCGCATGAAATTTTTTGTGAATGAGATAAAGATGCATATAACATGAGAAATTGTGTATGAACGTAATAAAATATTATTGATCATTTTAGGAAACCAGAGGGAATGACCCACAAATATTAGTGCATATTAGTTTTAAGACATTTAAAAATCGTTTGACACCTGATGGAACATCCCCCAAGGGGCTGATGTTTGAAGAGTCTAGGCCCACTAAGCTCACAATTGAGAAGCCCCCAAACAACAAAATCCATAACTCAGCAGTAATTATCCCATCGGGGCGAACCGATGGAACCATCCTTCGGATGGTCTCAGCTTGGTGCTGTCGAATAATTATTCTAAATGAATCGATCTACTGAAGGGATTTAATCGCCCCGACCCCTGAACGTTATTAAATGGGATTTATCTCCCCAGACGGGCACTTAGCCCCTGGTCTTCCAAACAAAAGAACTATCTCTGAAGGATCCACAATGATTGACAATCGACCGAAAACCGATGATCCAACCGAATCCAAGAAGGGATTAGAACGTCCCCATGCCATTGGTTTTCTGCTTAGAAATGATTCTCTTGAGATCTTACTGATAAGGAAAGAATCTCTCGAATCTCGTAATTTCCCATACAGTAAAGATCGTGAATATTTCTGAATACTTAATTCTGAGATCTCAGGGCTCCTCCACAAGGAAAGTAGGGTTGTAACGCCCCAAAAGTACACGATCTATCAAGTATAAGACACCTTTAAACCTTCTAAGTCAGGTGCGCACTCTTGGCCTTACACACTAGGTACACCACTCACAGGAAATCTCTCCCTCTCTAAAGCTCTCAGTCTGTTTCATTACATTCGAAAACCGCTCTTTCTGACTTAATTGTTGGAGCCTTCTCCGCCAGAGAGCCCTCTGGTGGTTTTTGCAGGTCTTGCATTCTATTGACGATACCCGACTGAGTCATCAAAGAGTTAGTATCTGTGGAGCCGTAACCCACCTCCAACAGATTGGCGTCATCCGTGAGAAACAAACTAATCTTCTAAATATTCATGTCGACATCTATAGCCATCAATCCCGGCATAAAGCCTGCCAAGAGGAAGAGGCCAGTCATAGGTTTCGATGATGATGACTTGGTAAGGGTTGATCCCCGCCGTGATGATCCCATAGTTATTACCCTCAAAATAGAATCCCACATCGTGAAGAGGGTCATTGTCGATTAATGGGCCGACTATGATCTTCTTACCTGGGACGCCTTTTATTGAATGGGCCTCAATCTGGCTCGACTTTTGCCACCTATAGAGTCCCTCAGAGGACTTTCAGACGAGCATGTCTATCCTGAAAGCGTTATCTCCCTTTCTGTAACCCTCGGAAAACCTCCAAATCATGCGACTGCCAATGTCTTGTTTCATATGATGAAACTGTTCTCTCCTTACAACGTCATTCTCGATCAACCCAGTTTGGACGAACTGTAAGCATTACTAAGCACGAGACATATGAAGGTGAAATTCAGAACGCTGCAACAGGTTGCTACCATCCGTAGCGATCCTAATCCTTGCATCCTCGTTGCGACCCAAGATATGCGAGAAAGCTTTCCTATCGATACCCTGGAACTCAAGGACGACACCAGGCCAAGGTCAAAACCTGAACCAGCAAAAAAAAAACAATTGAGGTCCCCTTAACAGGCGACCCAAATCAAATCGTCCGAATCGGGACCAACCTATCAACTTCCTTACGAGAGGCCTTAGTCGCCTGTCTACAACGGTATTCCAAAGTTTTCGCTTGGATCCCGGAAGACATGTCGGGCATAGATCTATCCGTCATAGCCCATAGGCTATCAGTCAATAACAGTTTCAAACCGGTAAGACAGAAGAAGAGAGTATTCACTCTCGAACGCCAATGTGCTATACAGGAAGAAATTCAAAAGCTATTGGCCCCGGATTCATTCATGAAGTAAAATATCTCGAGTGGTTAGCCAATGTCGTGTTGGTAAAAAAAAACCAATGGCAAGTGGAGAATGTGCATGGATTTCACCAATCTCAACAAAGCGTATCCGAAAGATAGTTACTCACTTCCCAATATTGACAAACTCATAGATAATTCCTCAAGGTATCAGCTCTTGAGTTTCATGGATATCTATTCAAGCTACAATCATATTAGCATGGCACCAAAGGATGAAGAGAAGACAAATTTCATTACTAAATTTGGTACGTATTGCTACTGAGTCATGCCTTTCGGCCTAAAAAACGCTGGAGCAACTTTTACACGATTAGTCAATATGGTTTTCAAGGACCAGTTAGGCAGAAATGTAGAAGCGTACGTTGATGACAAGCTCGTCAAGAGCATCATTGCAGACACTCACGTTGTCGACCTTGAAAAAACCTTTCAAACATTAAAATGCTATAATATGCGGTTGAACCCAACGAAATACACCTTCAGAATCGCCTCCAGAAAGGTCCTGTGTTTCATGATCACCAATCGAGGATAGAGGCAAATCCTGAAAAGATATGAGCGATATTAGACATGTCGCCTCCTCAGATACTAAAAGAAGTGTAGCGTCTTACCAGCCGAATAGCAGCTCTGAGTTGATTCATGTCGAGGGTCGGTGAGTAGTGCATGCCCATATTGATGCACTGAAGAGGTCTCGGCGATTCGAATGGATATTCGAATGTCAGGCAGCCTTCGAACAACTAAAATAATATCTAATGGAGCCGCCACTGCTTTCACGACCGGTCCTCGGAAAAGAGCTTTATTTGTACCTCTCCATCTCCGATCGAGCACTCTACTCTGTGATGGTAAGGCAGGAGTTTGCTACCCAGAAGCCGATCTACTACATCAGTCGGATACTAAAGGAATCCGATGTTAACTACAAACCGATTGAGAAGATAGCATATGTCTTGGTCATCTCAGCTAGACGGCTTCGACTGTACTTCTAGGCCTATACCATCGTGGTGCTTATTGACCAATCACTGCAGGAGTTCCTCCAGAAAAGAGATATTTCCAGTCGACTCATCAAATGGAGCGTAGAATTGGGCGAGTTCAATATCCAATATCGGCTACGACTAGCGATAAAGGGCCAAGTATTGGCCAATTTCATCCTTGAATATACCTTGCCGACGATGCTCGAAGACAAACCTCCTAACAATCAGGAGGAATGGTGGGTTCTAGAGTGGACCATTCACATCGACAGGTCATCGAACTCCTCAGGAAGCGATGTCGGGCTCATACTGGTGGGCCCAAATAATTTTAAGGTGGAGTACGCCCTCCAGTTCGATTTTCAGGCCACCAACAACTAAGCAAAGTATGAAATCTTGCTAACGGGCCTTCGGATCACCATCAACATGGGGGCACGGAACATCAAAGTATTCACTGACAGCCAGTTGGTCGTTAAATAGATCGAAGGGGTTTACAAAATGAAAGACCCAACCATGGTCAAATACTTGAGTAAGTTGCGTGAGACAATAGAAAAACTAGACAAAGTTGACATCCAGCAAATCCCTCAATCGAAGAATGCACGAGCCGACACTCTACCGAATCTAGCCAGTTCTGATTCGGTTGCTTCTAGCTGAACGGTATACATCGAGAGCTTGTCGTATCCTAGCATTGATGAGACTAGAAAGGCTTTCACTATCAATCAGTCCCCAGTTGGAAAGATCCCATAGAAGAATACTTGAGGCATGATCGCCTACCAGAGTCACCAATGGAAGTAATGAAACTAAAGCAAAGAGCCGCGTACTACACCATAAGATGGAATCCTTTACCGAAAGTCATTCACTCATCTGTACCTGTGGTGCCTAACTCCCGAATAAGGGGACTACATCCTCCGAGAAATCCACAAGGGGATCTGTGGTAATCACCTAAGTGCTCAAAACCTGGTCTATAAAACTTTTCGCCAGGGGTACTATTGGCCGACCATGAAGGTCGACTCTAACAACTACGTGAAACGATGTGACAAGTGCCAACGCTTCTCTTCGGTACCTCGACTGCCCTCCGCCGAGCTCAGTCCTATAGCTAGCCCCTGACCATTCACTCAATAGGGCATGGACATCCTCGGGCCACTCCCTCCAGTCTCAAGGCAATGGAAGTTTCTCATAGTGGCCATTGACTATTTCACCAAGTGGGTGGAGGCCGAATCACTAGCTCAGATCACTGCAGCCAAGGTCTAATCCTTCGTATGGACTCATATTGTCACCCGGTTCAGCATACCACATGTCCTCTTCGACAACAAGTGCTTCCAGAAGTTCTACGAGAAACTCGAGATTCTGTATCGATTTTCATCGGTCGCTCACTCGTAAACCAACGGGCTAGTTGAGATAACCAATTGAACGATTCTGCAAGGATTAAAGACAATGCTAGACGATACTAAAGGATGATAGGCTAAAGAACTTTACGGCATCCTCTGATCATATCGTACTATGCCCCGAAGGGCAACTGGTGAAACACCATTCAATCTAACGTATGCAAGTGAAGCGGTCATACCTATGGAGATATGAATCAACTTGCTCCGGGCGGCCCAATACGACGCCAAACAAAACTAGCACGCCTTACACGAGAGATTAGACTTACTTCTAGAGCTACGGGAATCCGCATTGGCGCGAATAGCTGCTTACCAATAGCAAATGACATGGTATCACAACCAAAAAGTCAAGAACCGAACATTCAAACTTGGCGAGTTGGTGCTAAGAAGGGTAGAAGCCACCGGTTAGCCTCAACCCGGGGGCAAACTCGTTCCTAACAGGAAAGGTCCATACCAAGTATATTCCGTGGTCCGACCAGGAATCTATCACCTCAACAATCTAGATGGATCGGCCATGACTAGAACCTAGAACTCAGAAAACCTACACATATACCATCAATAGACTCCACAACTCCTTGCAGCTAGAAAAATCAGCTCAGTAAGGTTCGAACGATTCTCTCCCTCATTCTCGTCTAGCTATCAGACTAGTTTCCTACTGCTTACATAAGGAGGGAGCCTCCGATCGAATGTGTCATCAAAGAATATAACTCCCCGAACGAGTGGACACGGCCCTCCTATTTAAAATTTTCTATCGATCGAACATGTCATAAAAAAGAAATAGAACTCTTCGAACGGGTGGACACGACTCTCCTATCTAAAGTTTCTTATCGATCGAACATGTCATTAAAAGGGGGTGGAACTCCTTGAACGGGTGGACACGGTCATTTTATCTAAAGTTTCCTATCGATCGAATGTGTCATCAAAAAGAGATGGAACTTCCCGAACGGGTGGACACGGACCTCCTATTTAAAATTTCCTATCGATCGAACGTGTCATCAAAAAGAGATGAAACTCTCTGAATGGGTGGACACGACCCTCCTATCTAAAGTTTCATATCGATCGAACGTGTTATCAAAAAGAGATGGAACTCCCCGAACAGGTGGACACGACTCTTTTATCTAAAGTTTCCTATCGATCGAACATATCATCAAAAAGAGATAGAACTCTTTGAACGGGTGGACACGGCTCTCCCTATCTAAAGTTTCCTATCGATTGAACGTGTTATAAAAAATGGATGGAACTCTCTGAATAGGTGGACACAACCCTCCTATCTAAAGTTTCCTATCGTCGAACGTGTCATCAAAAAGTGATGGAACTCCTAGAATGGGTGGACACGACTCTCATATCTAAAGTTTTCAATCAATCGAACGTGTCATAAAAAATGGATAAAACTCCACGAACGAGTAGAAATGGCCCTCTTATCTGGTGTTTCCTATCAAACGTCGAGCCTAAGTTGCCCTGATCCTATTGGGATGAAACTCTCCAAATGGGCAGAGTTACCTAGTCTTCCCGAACAGAGTCCCTTACTTAAATTCTAACGGCTTGAATGGCCAGTATTGCCTAGTGTTTCCACACGGAGTCTAAAGGTAGAAGCAAATTCACTCCGATGAGAGTCGAAGAAATTCATACAATCAAATGAGCAAGAGACATCGAAAGAAAACAAGAGCAAAAATCAAGTAAGTAAAACATAACTTTTCTTTTACTCTTACACAAGAAATACATCTGGTTACATGAGTGAGTATACAAGTCCCTAAGTCAAACTGATTACATCAAGAGAAGTACATAGCAGGGATGCCCCTAGATAAAGAAACCACAATCACTATACCAGAGAGTACAAAAATAATAACTTTTATGTAGTGCTAGGGACAAAAGAGGATACGGGCTCGGGTGTTGCCACTCCCGAGTGACCCAAGCCCTACCTACTAACCAAAGACGGTGCGAGACATATCTCCACCGTAATTGGACGATCGAGGAGAACTTGGACAATTAACCCAAATCGGTGCCAAACATGTCTCCACTAGTGTTGGATGATCTCACCATGCCAACCAACTACCGGTCAACATAATGGGGTCTCATTCCGGTAGTCCCCCTCCATAATGGAATCTCACTCTAACAGAAGTTACCTGAGCTATAAAGTTTCGCATGCTAAAATATCTTACAGAACGGCTCTCGGAAAGAGACGACTCTCATTACAAAAGAACTTTCAAAAAGAAAGAAGAGCCTCAATTCTCTATAGGAAGGAACGAACACCCATTGTCATTATTTATAGTCGCAAGGGAATGGGCCTTCATAATTCAGAGTAGGTGAAACGAATCGATGAGAATGGCCCGACATAAATGGAGCAATTGATTTTCTCCAGTTTCCCATGAACAAGTCGCTTTCGATGAGACGCACCTCCCCTCATGAAAATGATCGAGAAGAAGTCCAGCAGACCTATGCTTGAATGACGTATCAAATACGCCTCATCCAATTCAAACTAATAGCCATAATAAGTCATTACTCATGGCACCTCTTTAAAGAAGGCCATGAGTCGGGGGCAAATGATGGAACGTTCCCCAAAAGGCTGATGTTCGAAGAGTCCGGGCCCACTAAGCTTATAGTTGAGAAGCCCCCAAATAATGAAACCCACGACTCAGCGATGATTATCCTATTGGGGCGAACTAATAGAACCATCTTTTGAATGGTCTCAGCTTAGCGCTGCCAAACGATTATCCTAAACGAATCGATCTGTTGAAGGGATTTAGTCGTCTCGACCCCCGAACGTTATTAAATGAGATTTATCTTCCCAAATGGACACTTAGCCCCTGGTCTTCCAAACGAACGAACAAACTCCGAAGGGTCCACAATGATTGACAATCGACCGGAAACCAATGATCCAACCGAATCCAAGAAGGGATTAGAACGTTCTCATGCCATTGGTTTCCTGCTTAGAAACGGTTCTCTTGAGATTTTACCTTTAAAGAAAGAATCCCCCGAATCTTGTAACTTTTCATACGATAAAGATTGCGAATATTTCAGAATATTTAAGTTCGAGATCTCCGGACTCCTTCGTAAGGAAAGTAAAGTTGTAACGCCTCAAAAGCACATGACTCCATCAGGTGTAAGACACCTTCAGATCTTATAAGTCAGGTACACTCTTTTGGCTTTACACATTGGGTACATCGGTCACAGGGAGTCTCACCCTCTCTAAAGCTCTCAGTCTGTTTCATTACATTCAAAAATCGCTCTTTCTGACTTGAGCGTCTAGACCTCCCCCGCCGGAGCATCCTCTGACAGTTTTTGTAGGTCTTGCATTTCATCGACGATACACGACCGAGTCATCAAGAAGTCAGTATCTATGGAGCCGTAACCCACCTCCAACAATACCTAATCTCCTCAGTTTGAGTTTTCATTATTTCTTCTGTGGTGGAGAAATCATGTCATTCTTCATCTTCATGTTATTAGTTTTAAAAATTGAAACCAAATGGGCACTTCTCTCTTCTTTGTGCACAATTTGAAATGAACTAGGTCATTTCTCCTTTTGGCAGTTATAATTGACTTTGAGTTGACTGAATTGTGTAGGAAGAAAGATTGAAATGAAATGCACAATCAAGTACTCAAATAGCTCTAATTTTAGTATCTTCAATTTTGATGCTAGATCAGACATTTCAATAATATAATTCCACCTCATGGAAAAAGACCTCCTTAAAGAGTACTTGTATCTGCCTTTTCATTTTTTGACAAAACGTTTCTCAAATTCCTCAAGTAACCATTTGGTATCAATCTCTTCAAACATGATATTGCCACATGTTTTTGAAATTGCACGTTTTATAATCATAAGATGTGTAATTTGAACGGTCCTATCTCTCCAAATCACTCTTATCATCAGAGGGACTTGCATCGCAAGTGTTATGAGCTGTTGAACCCAAAAAGTAAGATCTAGATCACTACCAGAAAAGAAGCTTTCAGTGACAGAAAAAGCCGTCGCTGAAAATAAAAAAATCCGTTGTTGTTTACTTTCTGTGACAGATTCGTTCCTTTCGTGAGGGTCACGTTGAAAATGACATCAAAAATTTTCAACGACGGATAAAATTCGTCAATAATTTTTCTGACGGAATAGTTATGGATACTGCTGTCGCAAAATTAAACCAACGTTAATCCGTCACTGATGTCAAATATATTAGGGACGGATTTGCAACGGAATATATCTGACGCAGAGGTTACCCGTTGTTAATATGTCGTAAATCGCACAATGTACTAGCCTTAGTTTGCGATGGATTACCGAGGAAAATTACAGCGACAGGATGAAAGCCTTGCTGATCCATCAGTAATAATTGTCCATGTTAATTGAAATCAGCGATGGATTTTCGACGGTAGGCTTGGCGTGTGACGTATAATCAGTCGCTAATCCGTCTCTAAATAGCGACGGCTCAGCAACGGAATTATTCCATTAGTAATTCTGTCAGTAAGAATTGCCTAGATGACAAAACATAGCGTGGGATCAGTGATGACATATTTACCGACAGACAAAATTACTCAGTAATCCGTCGGTGATGTTATGTATCTAGCTTGCACTTCTGCTACTGTATGTCTGAAACTAAACCTGAACCATGTAACTTGGATAAAGATGTTCCATTCCCATTCACATATTCCCATAATTCAAAATAAACCGTAAAAACAACACAAATTCATGTTACGAAACTTCAATGTCTGAATATATACAAAATCATAAAATAAATAAAACAGGTGTATAAAAAAACACAAACTTCAATTCGTAATGTTGGCAAAGTCCGATGTGTACATCAGGTGAATAAAAAAAACAGAATTCATACTGTTCAAATAAAAAATCATAAAAGCAATAACAGCTTATAATGTTTCAATCACATAAGGACATGAACATAAAACCTTCAAAGTCACTGAGCGGGGGGGTCAGAATATGTAGGTTGTGTGCTATCAAAGTCAAGTGATATATGTTAGATACCAATTTGCAATAGAATCTGACGAATTTGTGCCTCTGTTTGTTCTCTGACCTGACTTTGCACTTCTTCCAGTAGTTCACTTTGAATGTTACTCCTCATTTCAGCCATAATTTCGGTCCGCGTGTATTCCATGCACCTACTCCTTAGTGTACATCTGTGACGAAACCATGTGTGGATATGAAGTGGCAGTAGAGGAATTATGTGAAGGTATGGCATCATTTCCCTCTCCAAATCCATAAAGACGTCCCTTCATTCGACTTCCAGTGACCTCACACCATGAACCGGCATCAAAGTCTGGCTGGGAAGTGCTATCTGATCCATATTTCTCGTCAAGCAATTGTTTGTACTTGCCCTACATGAAACATACATATTTATATTTGTTAAATGATTAATAAATATAAATTTATCTATAATTGAATAATAGCAAGAGTGACTTACACTAACAGCTTCAGACTTCTTGTCAACAAACACCCCCTTCCCTTTGTCACGCCTATGCGTACGATTGAAGAGTTCAAGATATGAAACATGTTCTGTACTTTCTTGTTCCTGAAAAGAGTTAGAAATCATTAGTAATTTTAGGGGTATTAAATTGAGGAAGTCTTCTGGGAAAAAAAATTTAAATACAAACCATCTTCCGCTTGTGTATAGCAAATGGAATGGAACCAGACGTGTGCTTTGTAATTTCCCCCTCTTTTTCTGTAGACTGGTTTTGTTTGGCTGCGTTTGACTTATGTTGCCACTTTGGAGTACTACAATGATTCTCAATTAATTCATCCCAAACCGCAGCTGTCATAAACGTGGGGGAATGACCTTTGGTGTCAGATAGATTTGTGGTTCTAAGGGCTTGCATTGCTTACCTCCTCGCGAACAAAAACATATCAGCATATCTCCAGCTGCATGAAGCTTTCCACACATTACATATTGTAGCCGACTCTTCCTCTCACCACGTGAAAGTTTGCTGCCCAAAATTAAGTAGGTCAACAAATAAACAATCTCAAGAAGTAAGAAATGTAAATGTTTCTTAATGACAATAATAAATAAACATTAACAAGGCTTTAATATCAAACGTAAATGTTTCTTAATGACAATAATAAACATTAACAAGCATATCAGAATAAGATTGGGATGTTGTCGTAGAATCGTAGTACTATCACCATTGAATCACAAAAGAAAATAAAGAATTACAAAAAAAGGGACTAATAATATTCAGAATTTCTTTACTATGCTATTGCAGTGTAAAATTTTCATATCAATCTCATCAATTTTCTAGGTCACTTAAGTATAATCTGCATTTCACTAATTCCAGAAGGTCACAATATAAAAGATAAGCCAAAAAAAATCTACAACAATTGTGCATAGGGCTGTAACTTGAGCAGATTAGGCTCAGTTCTAGCCATACAGTATGGGTTCTTAAGATAACTGAATTTGGGTTGGACTGGTAAAATTGTTAAGTCAAAGACAAAAGGCAATTTTTTCTCCACATTTTGCTCACATTTTGCTCACATTTTGCTCTTTGATGACTAAGTTACTTCATGAACAATGTACAAATGATACTAGAGCAAATAAAAGAAATATATTATAGTTTGCAGGGCATTTTTACACTTTGTCCTACAAAGAAATATATAACGATCTTATGCATTACAGATTGCTCAAGTGGGACTACTTCTGAATTCAGTATGCACTTATGATTGTACTTCCTGAGATGAGACACAACAGATTTAAGAGGATTCTAACTGAGTCCCATGCTTTGCAGGACACCATGAACAAAGTGTCAAATTTTGTTTCAAAGTGGGAAAACATACAACACAAGTAATTTTAGAAATTAAAAGATAGAAGAAAGATTGTTCACTATACTGGTGAAAAAATATGTTAGGGCGTTAGTTTGCTTATTTACTGTTTCTATGGAAAAGAGTTATTAAGAACAGGAAAATCTTTTATAAAGAAAGATAATAGTGTGGTTTGAATATAATAATTGCAACAATTTTTGAATCATGAGTCCAAAATTTCTCCAAGCAATAAAGTTTGGGCCTAACGCATAGACCCTTAATAGAAATGATGCCTACGGTTGTGAGGTAACACTTTTACTTTGGAAAAGAAGTAATGTCTGACTGGAAAAAGTCACTCTAAACCATGGAAAGAAGGGTATAAGCAACACAAAAGAGGTAACACAGCCATATCTTGGTCCAAACAATTGATTTTTGGCAACCTGCGTAAAGGGCAAGGGTTCCATAATAAAGACAATATCTTTTTGGTCCAAGAACAAGTGTCCTCAAAAGTATTTGAAGTCTTTAAGAAAGTTTATAAAGTTTATAGTCATTTAAATTTAGTAAAAATAGAAGTTTCTATTTTAATTTTAACATGTTTTCTTATAGTTAGAACTTTTTAAATATTTTTATTCTAGTCATCATTTAGTGTCTTTCTAGTGTCTTAGGCTTTTAGAAACTTTCTATTTCATGAGTTTTGAGTCCTCCTATGTTTTCATATTGTTTGAGACATTTTATTGAAGGTCTGGAGTGTGATTAGGTTGTTCTAGCACCACTAATGTAAAATGTGAATAAAGTGAGAAAAATGATGGAATAAAGTTTATTGTTTTGTTATTTGTGTTGAAGGTATACATGCTTAGTTTTTCTTCTTCTTGCTATCTTATACTCATTCTTTATGCACTTGTTGATCAAAATCCTGAACAACTATTCCTTTTTCTTTTTTTTCCCTCTACCAAAATTCATACCCCTTTTAATTTCTTCCAATTGTAGGTGATCTACCCAAGCTGTCCTAGATCAAGAAGTCTCACAATAGGTTCACTTACATAATTCCAATTCTTCACGAAACAAAAAGACTCATTGAAAAGCAGCTTTGTAACTAAATTGAACTCCACATTTGCAACTGCATGAGTATCATTCTCTCCACCTAAGAAATAGTTAGAAGCACAACAAGATTTGTGTGCATAACCAGAAGTACTCGTTTGTCCACATTGTGCAAATTACCGGTCTATATTACCATCAGTTCAAAAACTATTAAACATATCAGTGTTGTTGGCAGATCAGACAAAAACCCTAAATTAATCAAACTGAATATTTGGAAAAGTGGCCAATGCTAGGATACCATCCAATCATACAATTTTCAAGGAATTCTTAGATTGGAGTTCTAGTTAGCTCTTTTAGCTGAGGTGTGTTTCGAGAATAGTTCTTCTTTTGTTCTTGTTCTGTTTGTTTGTTTGTTTTTTCCCCCTTGAAGATATCATTGGTGTTTTTGTACATTCTTTTTTTCTCCCAATATGGTTTCTTTTTCTATCTAAAAAGATGATAATAATAATCAGAATATGGCATAACACTTAATCATTTAAAACTTTATGGTTTTTATTTAATTTCTTTCTTCCTTTTTCTTAATTCAAATTGGAAAAGGGAGAGCAAGAAGAAAGATGGAGACACTGTAACACCGACATTGCGGTATCCGTACAAGTATACTGTTCATAAAAATAAATAAAATATTTCTTCGTTTATATATTAAGAGAGAGAATTTTTATTATATTGATTTTCGATTTTTAGGTATATAATTTGAAATTTTTGGGATATTTAAAATATTCGTATTTCCGATTTGTAAAATAGAGTGAGTATAAAAAAAATATATAGATGATTATTTATTCATTTATTAATTTATACATTTACTCAATTATTTATAGATTTATTTACAAAAGAAATATAATAATAATAATAATAATAATAATAATAATAATAATTATTATTATTATTATTATTATTATTATAAAAAAAAAAAAAAGGAAAAAGAAAAATTGAAATTTGGGCTTAGCCCTAATTTCCTTCACTTTTCTCTCTCTCTCTCTCTCCCCTTTCCTCTCTCTCCCGCGGCCATTCCTTCCCGCTCCGCCGCCTCCACCGCGGCTGCTCGGCTCCGCCACCCCACGGTGGTTCGACCACCCCACCGTCTCACTCTCTCTCGGCTCTATCTCTATTTCTCTCTCTACTCCTCTCCCGCGGCTCTCTCTCTCCGTCTCGATCTCCCTCCACCGCGAACGGTTGCTTTCCCCCGCCGTCCGCCGCATCTCGCCGCCACCGCGACCACCACGGGTCGCCGCTTGTCTCCCTCCTGCTCGCGCGCGCGACTGCGCGCAGCAGAGCGCGATTGCTCGCGCGACTGCGTGCGGCTGCGCGCTGATGCTCGCGCGGCTGCCCCGTGCGCGCCTGCTCCAGCCTGCCCTGCTCCAAGCGCGCGGCCGCCTGCGCGCGGCCCGCCGTGCTCGGCCCCTTCTGCGCGCTTTCTGCCACCTGCGGAAGCCCGAATCGAAAGCCCTAGGTCGACTGTCTTGTCCACTGCAAAGGTAAAATCAAACCCTAACCCAAATTCTAGGGTTTCGATTTCTTGGAGATTTAAACTAAATTTGCTGACTTTTGCTTCGAATTAGAAGCATTGTAGGTTTCGGACTAAATCGAATGTCGCACGGACGTTAGGGTTTTGGACCGCATTGAACCCTAGGTGAGGGAAATGCAATCCTTTCTATATTTGAGTTATTTTATTGAATTTAGGATTGAAATTAGAATTGGAAACTATATGTATGCTTTGAAATAAGTTAGATTAAAAGGAAATGTACTTTCCTGCAATTTCATATGAAATTATTTATGTTAAGCTTAGAAATTGATATAAATGGGGCTGCGTTGCCTAATAGAATGTGTTAAATAATGATAGAGGGTTGTTTGATTCGGTTGTATAGCTTTAGTTGAAAATTGATTGAAATATGCCTGAATGTGAGAGTTAAGTTTAAAAATTTACGCAAATTAGATTGCTTAGTATGGAAGAAGCATATGAAAAGATAATGAGATCGAGTTGAATTGATTTGAATACTTTCCTTTAGAGTTTAATTTGACATATGTATGAAAATAGTTAAAATTTGGGATTTTAGCCTAAGGATGGATACGTTGTTTTACATTATTGTTGATGTTGCATATAGGTAAGTTAAATACAAACTCTATATTATGAAAATAGGTTTCAATACCTTTGAAATGACATATGGGTTGAAGAAATCGGATGAGAATTGAAAAGTGTATGATTTTTCAAAGATTTTCCAGTTCGTAGGAAACTTAGTTATGTTAAGCGTACGTCCAATTTTGATTGGTTTTAGAATTGAATCAGACTTGATTTTGATTTGATTAATTGTTTATACATGGAATGAAAGTGATGAAATGGGAATCTAGAAAGGTGATTGTGTAAATGATTGATTTAAGTCTTAAATGAGCACATATTGAGGGGAGAAACCCTAAGGAAACATGTACTGAAAAATTTAGAACTTTGAGTATGAAATTTGATGGGTTTTAATGTGATTTTGAGTGTTAAAATGTGGATTTGATGTACTTGTGTTTTTGACATTTAAGTGTGGTGTGTTATTGGCTATGTATATGTGAAAGTGAGGCCAAGAGTGTGAGGAATTATGCATGCTGAATTTTGGATAGAGGTTAGTGAGTATGTGGATGTAAAAATGTCTTGATCGAATCCATTGGAGAGATTGGGAATGACTCTAGTAAGCAAGATGGAGGTTTATATGTGTATGTAATAAGGTATAGAAAGTATATGCATATATATAGTGATATTGGTGTGTTAAAGTGATATGCAAATGTGCAATTGTAAAGAATGAGCAAAAGCATGTGTTTGTATTTATATGATAAGTGTATAGAATTGTATTGGGGTATTGAAGAGAAGAAGTTGATATAGAATTTTTGAATAAAAGTGTGTTGGTGTATATGCTGACTCTTATGTGCGGTGAGAGATTGGATTGGTGTGAGCTTTGTGTAGGATTGATTGAGTAATATCACTTGAGTCTTATGGATATGTTGTAAGCATACTTTTCTCTACACAGCTCCGAATGACTTGAGGTTGTCTTCCTTAGACACTAGATATCCTTAGCTTTAAAAATGAAATAAGAAACCCCTTGATTTGTAAAGGTGTATCAGAAGTTATAGCATATTTTCTATAATTGCGCAGGTTTGAAACTTGCCGATTTTATACATGCGTCAGTTTGATGTATTGATCGAGGGGAGCACAGTTTCGACACTTGTTGTGCATTTTAGGGAGTGATTGACCCTCCCGTATACAGTGAGTGGGTTTTATTTCAATGTTTTCGTTTAATATGTAAACCCTGCTTTACAACAGTTTGATAAATGAGCATGATTTATCGCGTGCTTGAAATATTTTGACTGGTTTTGGAAATGATTTTGTGAACCGATGGAGTGTCCAAAAATGTGATTGAATTATGAAATATGTATCCATGTGGTTGAAATGTAAAAATGTGCCATTTTATGCTATATGTTGCATTTGGTTTGTGAACCTGAATTACGGCACATGTTTTGATATGATATTGATATTGGCCTTGAGGGCTGTAATTTGTATTGTGATATTGATATTGGCCTTGAGGGCTGTGATATGTATTGTTCCGTAGCTACGAATGACACCGTGAGAGGCGCTTTGGTAGCGTCCGGATATGCCTAGGCCTGGGGTATCCCACGAGTTGTCGAGATTATATTTACGATACGGTACTAGGCAGGTTGAACCCGAAAGGGGGAGGATTTGGATACACTCTCCAAGTCTAGCACCTGGACGAGATCCGTCGCCAACGCCGGGGTAGAGAGCACTTTAAATAAAATCGCATAAAACACCCCCGGTGCGCCTGTCATAGGTCGTGGTAGACCTCTGTCGGGACATTTTCGGCTGGCAGCTCTATGATTTTGATGACAGTGTTTTGGATGCATATTTGATTTGATAATGTGTGTAATGATATGTGGTTGAAATGAAAAGCATGATGATTTGAAATACGATTTGTATACTTATGTTTTGACACTCCAGTTTCACACCCCATATTACACGATTACATTGACCCACTCACTCACTGAGTATTCTTCCCTGAATACTCACCCCTCCTTTTTCCCTCCCCAGACAGGATTGTGGTGCTAGGGCGATGTATTTGGCTCAAGGGCTTGATAGCTCGTTGACGGATTTGGTGATTTGAGACGGTGAGATTAAGTTTTAAATTGAAAATATGAATTTCATACTTTATGTCGACCCTGTGTGGTCTTGATATTGAGGTCCGTAGTTGACCGTGTATATATTTTGGGATGACTGTATAATTTATATATGTTATTTGCGAAACTCTCATATTTCATTTGCATTGAGGCAATTGTACGTATTTGAATAATACTTGGGAAATTGTATTATATTTGTATAAATTTAGGTCCGCTAGGTGTAGCGGCTGTTCATGCTCTAGTTGGGCATGACAGTAGAGGTCTGTGGCTAGGACTGTTGGTGATTTGTTAGCCTTGCGTTGTCTGGATGTCGGTTGGGAGGTTTGGTAGATTGTTTTGAGGCCAGGATGGCCATTTGTGTAATGTACACGATGATTTTAAATTTATACAGGTTATTGTACATGGGAGACCTCCGATTTATAGGGAGGTTCTGCCTGATTTTCTGTAAAAATACAGCCAACATCCAGGTCAACAGGCGGCTGTTCACGATTCCCGGTTCGGGGCGTGACAGACACGCCGTAGGCGATGTGGTGGAGACACTCTTTTCACAGAGTAAACTATAAATGGAAGGGCATTGATAAGGTTCAACATTTATCAGAACCAAGGAGGGCGTGCGACATATGAATCACCAAAAGCATCTCCCATTAAAGCAAAAATGCAAGGCCATTGCAATCCAGATGTTTCTCACAACAAAGGGATTCTCATGATAACAATGCTGAACAAATAAAAATAAAATTAAAAACACTAATTGCTCCAGAGGAAAAATTTTTTTTGAAATTAATACAAACCTGAAACTTCTCCCCACATGACGGTCTTGGTCTCCTTTGGCACCATGCTCCACGTAGGCCACGCACCAGTAAGATGTCTCTTAATGGCCTCAGTAATAACACGGATAATTTTAGGATCAAGAAAGCTAATTCCCAACAAAATATTGTAATTTCTTACATTAAATTACCTTAACACAATAAAATTAAATTGAATCAAATTTTAATGACTTACATATGATTAGCCGGTTTGATATATGTTCTGCGATCTAAAGTGATTGGCATATCAGTTCCATGATTAGGGCCTCTACTTTGAGTGCCAGAGGAACCGACATTAGGGTCAACCTCAGGAATGGGAGCGTCAACTTGAGCAACGGTGTCTGCCGTATCACTAAAATGGTTGACCCTCTACTGCTCTCATTCCCGCTCCTAGAGCTCCCCCTGGACCTCCCTCCTCTGCCTCGAATCATATTTGTTTTACACAACAACATTGGTTTGAACAAATTGTATAACAAAACATTTCGATAAATGTCGCATATTAAAAAAAGATGATACAAATAACTAAATAAAACAACGTTACGTTATAAATACACCATACAAGAGTTAAATAATAATTACACTATAAAGTAAATGCTACCAAACCCTATATGTCGGAATTTGAAAACATACAAATACATAAGTCAAAGCAGTATCTACTTATTCCATGTCATCCTCGCCATCGTCGCAACCAAATTCTCCATCTCCCTTTGTTTCGGCCGAATCAAACTCTTCTTCTTCTTCTTCTTCTTCTTCCTCCTCTTCCTATTCTTCTTTATCTTCTTTTTCTTGTTCTTCTTCTTCTTCACCAACTACCAAAAAATCAAAACGGTTTTGTCCAGCTTCTAGTAATTCACTAAAGTTAACCTCTTCCATTGCTCTAACAATCACAAATCTTGAATCATCGCGTTCTTCAGTATGCTCAACAACTATAAGAATTGAAGGTTCTTCTTCTTGATAAAAGGTTTCAGCTACAAGCAGAAGTGTTACACCATCATTTGCTACCCGTCTAGCCTTAATTTTACATACAACCCACCAATCACTTCTCTCTATCTTCTTATATGGGTATGGTGTATAGCACACTTATTATGCTTGTGAAGTTAACACAAAACGCTCATCAGAATGCAGTCTTGATTTATGATTAACTTCAACAAGACCGTGACGAGGGTGCACCCTAATTCCTTTTTCAGTATCATACCAGATGCATTTAAATAAAACCAGCCTAGTACCAACTCCAAAGAACTCTAACTCTATTACATCAATCAACATGCCATAGAAATCACGTTCAAAATCATTATAACAACTCTCTTTCACACATACACTGTTGGTAAAAGAAAAAAGAAAGAGCAAAAAATAAAAAATTACAAAAAACAGAGACACACGATTAATTGAAGAAGCTGAATATTGCAACACTTTATTCAAATGGAACTAGCCTATTTATAGGCTTCATACAACTGGAAAATAGAAAACAACCTCCTAAAAATACTAGGAGTAATGCCCAACGTGACTAAGTAGATTGATGCTTCATACAGCTCCTACAATTTTGGAGCATTCTCAACTCTCCCCCTTGCTCCAAACTCGCAGATTCCAAGTAGTCCACGCAGATGCACGAACCTGTCTTTGGCAAGAGGCTTCGTGAATAAATCTGCAAGTTGATGCTTTGACTCACAATATTGCATAAAAATTTCTCCTTCAGCCACCAGCTCTCTAATAAAATGTACTTTAATGTCCACATGTTTTGTTCTTCCATGATGAACTGGATTCTTGGACATTGCAATTGCAGCCTTGTTGTCACAAAGTACTTCTGTTGCCTCCTTTTGCTGTTGATCGAGCTCTCCGAGTAATCTTCTTAACCAAATTGCTTGACATGTTGTTTCTGAAGCTGCTATATATTCGGCCTCAGATGAAGATAATGCAACCGTTGCTTGCTTTTTTGAACTCCATGAAACAGCTCCCGAACCAATACTGAAAACATAACCAGAGGTGCTCTTTCGATCCTTCATACACCCTGCCCAATCACTATCAGTATACCCAATCAGCTTATATCTTATCCCATGTTCATACCATATGCCAAGATCAAGAGTCCCTGCTACATATCGTAGAATCCTCTTTGCTGCTTCAAAATGATGCCTTGAAGGATTTTGCATGAACCTGGAGATTACACCAACAAAGTGAGAAATATCAGGCCTAGTGTGAGTTAAATAGTTTAGCCCTCCCACTAGACACCTATACAGCTGACCATTAGCTTGTTCTGTGCCATCCTCCTGTTACAATTTCTTATTCATGTTCATTGGTGTTCCTGCTTCTTTGCAACCAAACATATGAAAACGTTTAAGCAAATCAGTTGCATATTTCTTCTGTGAAATAAAGATACCATCATCAGCTTGTTTCACTTCCACTCCAAGAAAAAAATGCAACAGCCCCAAATCAGTCATATCAAATTCTTTCTTCATGCTGACCCGAAACTCATCAATCATCAAGGAAGAAGAACTCATATATATCATACCATCCACGTACAAGCTCACAAACAAAGCATCCTTACCTTGTTTCTTTATGTAGAGTGTAGGCTTAGTTTTGCTTCTTTTAAACCCATTCTTCAGAAAATAAGCATCAATTCTTCCATACCATGCTTGAGGTGCCTGCTTTAGACCGTAAAGCGCCTTCTTCAACTTGTAAACTTTTTCTTCTTTTCCTTCAACTATAAAACCTGCAGGTTGTGTTACAAACACTTCTTCCTCCAACTCTCCACTAAGAAATGCTGATTTTACATCAAATTGATAAACAGACCAACCCAATTGGGGGCAGCAAGGGTTAGGAGAATTCTTACAGTTTCAAATCTTGCAACAGGTGAGAATGTTTCTTCGTAGTCTATCCCGTGTTTCTGAGCATAGCCTTTAGCCACCAATCTTGCTTTGTGCTTTTGAATGCTTCCGTCTACATTGAATTTTGTTTGAATGACCCATTTGACTCCGATTGCTTCCTTGTTTTCAGGGAGGTCCACTAACTCCCATGTTTGATTCTTCTTGATTGCCGCAAGTTCCTCCTCCATAGCTTGCTTCCATTCAACCTTCTTGACAGCTTCTTCAAATGAATTTGGGTCAGCCACATATAAGGCTTGTGTTGCCTCATATATCTCATTTAGGGACCTATACCCACGTGGTCCTACATCTTCACTTAAGCTGGATGATTCGGAAATTGTTTCCATGCTTGACGGAGTAGTTGTACCTGATTGAACAAGTGAAGAGCTGTTGGAATTATTACTGGAATTTTCGGGACTGCTTGATTCACTTTCGGCAATGGGCTCCACATCCTCAGTTTCATTGTCTTGATTTTCATCAATAAGTTCTTCAATTTGTACAACCCCTTCATTGTTTTCACACCATGTCCACCTCCCTTCTTCATTAAATATAACATTCCTGCTGATAACAATCTTTCCACTCACAGGATTAAATAATCTATATGCTTTTGAGTTGTTACAATAACCAACAAAAACACACTTTAATGCTTTGTTATCTAGCTTGCTTCGAACTAGAGAATTAATCAAAGTATATGCAACACAACCGAAAATCCTCAAGTGGCTTACCCCAGGTCTTCTACCGGTCCAAACTTTATAGGGAGTTTGGTTTGGGACAGCTTTTGTTGGTGAGATATTCAGAAGATACACAGCTGTTGCTACAGTTTCTCCACAAAAATGATTCGGCAGCCCCTTCTCTTGCAACATGCTTCTTGCCATCTTTATTACCGTTCGATTCTTGTGCTCCGCCACTCCATTTTGCTTGGGAGTGTAAGGTGCTGTAAGCTCTCTGTGAATACCATTTTCTTCACAAAACATCCAGAAATCTTTTTAGGTAAATTCTCCTCCTCTGTCGGTTCTAAGAGCTTTGACCAGTTCTCCACTCTGCTTCTCAACTAAGTTTTTGAATTTTTTAAAATGATCCAATGCTTCATCCTTTTTCTGTAAAAAGAATACCCAACTCATTTTACTAAAGTCATCAGTGAATAGTAAAAAATACTTACTCCCACCGAAAGTTCCGATTTGCATTGGTCCACATAGATCACCATAAACCAATTCTAGAATTTTTGTTGCCCTTCATGCCTTTTCTGTGGGGAATGGCTTCTTACTTTGTTTGCCATAAATGCATGCTTCACAGATGTCCAAAGTTCCAAGCATGGGCATTCCTTTGACCATCTCCTTTTGTTGTAGCATCTTTAAACTATCGATGTTGACATGGCCATATCTTCTATGCCACAGAGTCGTAACTCCTTCCTTTTGTGCTATCAATGCGCATGTCTCCACCCTTGTAAGGTCCACAGGAAATAGCTTATTTTGCGTCATGCTTGCCTCCACCAAAACTTTCCAGATGCTTTACTTGCTACCAGGCATGAAGACTTGTCAAAGGTAACAATGAACCCACTTGACAGCAACTATCCCACACTTAGCAAATTTTGAGACAGATTAAGCACAAAAAGAACATTGTAAAGGTGGTTGATTTTACCATGATTATTTCGCATGGCCACATTGCCTTTTCCTTCTACTTGTAATTGCTTGCTGTCTCCAAGTCTGACCATCTTTTTGTAGCTCTCGTTCAGGCCTGCAAATAGGCTTCTATTGCCTGTCATGTGGTGAGAGCATCCGCTGTCCAGGAACCACACCTGTTAGTTATTTGCTTCTGGATCAACCCATGCCATGAACGCCCTACAATCATCTTCTCCTTTTTCATCAAATTCGGCTTCTTCAGTATAATTTGCCTGATTCTGTTTCCTCCATCAGACTGCTTGAACATGCCCATACCGTTTGCAATAATGGCACTGAACTCCCTAAGTTCTTCCTCTTCCTCGTCCTCGACCAGTGCTTCTTCCACGGCCTCTGCCATACATTTGTTTGTCTGCACACTTTGAGTCTTCTACTCCTGAAGCATACTCCCCCTTAACATGGAATGCCTTCTCTTCTGTTTTTTCTTCAGGTCAATTAATCCTTGCTTCATGTGCTTGCAAGGATCCCATTAACTCATCAAATGACATTTGAGTTAAATCCTTTGATTCTTCGATAGCTGCAACAACATGATCAAACCGTGAAGTTAAACTTCTTAAAACTTTGGTGATAACAATGTGATCACTGCATTTTTCTCCATAATTTCGCATTTGGCTCACAATTGACTTAACTCTGGAGAGAAAGTATTGTATTGTTTCATCCTTCTTTATCATCGATGTTTCAAACTCTCGCTTGAGAGTTTGCAATCTAACGGTGATGACCTTGTTGTCCCCTCGATACTCTTGCTGTAGCGTCAGCCATGCTTCTCTGGAAGAAGAAGCACTCAAGATGGTTGGAAAAATGTCTTCATGGACTGCCTGTTGCAGTAGATAAAGAGCCTTTGCATCATTCTTCTTATTTTCCCTCATCTTGGCAGCATCACATGTTTCGGCAAGGCCCTCTTCAACTAACTCCCACAAGTCCTGGGACTTGAATAAGGTCTGCATCTTCACACTCCAAAACTGGTACTTTTCACCGCTGAACAGAGGAATTGGCAGTTGCGATGAAGAAGATGAATTTGTTGCCATACTCTCTCAATCTCTCGTGTTTCTCTCTTTCACGCCCAGTTGATATTACAACCTTGCTCTGATACCACAATGTTGGTAAAAGAAAGAGCAGAAAATAAAAAATTACAAAAAACAGAGACACACGATTAATTGAAGAAGTTGAATATTGCAATACTTTATTCAAATGGAACTAGCCTATTTATAAGATTCATACAACTGGAAAATAGAAAACAACCTCCTAAAAATACTAGGAGTAGTGCCCAACATGACTAACAATAAAAGAGAAAAAATAGGCATTATGAATTCAAAGTGCAGGAACGTGGAGTTGTGGCCGACTTCTTCTGGATTCCCACATATTCTTTGACACATTCAGCTCCTACAATTTTGGAGCATTCTCAACATACACCGCTATTCATCGTTGATTTATCCTGTCCATACTCGTGTGTATGAAGCTTGAAGCTATTAACAAAATATCCGTTATAACATTTCACTGAGCGTGAAGGCCCTTATGCTATATCAACTATATTTTTTGAGACATAATTTCTGTCATCTGATACCTATTAATAAAAGAAAGAACTATCGCATTGTTAGTTAAAATAATGACATCCCTCTTAATTGAAATTTGTATAAAGTTGTAAAGATAATACACTACTTACAAAACGTCTTAACCAACTTGTGAATTCGTTTTCACGTCTTCTTTCAAGTTGCTCATCAGTAAGATTTGGATTTCCTTGTCTAACAACATCATCAAAAATCCTACGCAAAATATCGATGCAACACGTCATTAACTTTTAATATCCAATTCAAGAGAAAATGTAATCGAGTCTCAAGAACCTTACTCTATAAATTCATTGAGCTCAATACAATTCAATAACACATATATGACTGCAGCCTTGTACTTAGATTCAGAGAGAAATCTATGATGACATTCCCTAATTGGACGACCAGCTGCAGAAAATATTGAAAATCTCCCCATTAGTTAAACAGCTCCCCCATCATCATTTCGAGGAACTCGGTTAAATTTTGTTTGAATATGTGGTTCAAAGTAAAAGGAACAAAATGTTGAAATCTCCTCAATAATGTAGTCCTCACATATAAAGCCTTCAACGCAGGCTCGATTTCGCACTTTTTTCTTTAAGCGAGATATATACCTACAAAATGTTTTACTGTAATTATCAAATTAAATAATATTATCAATAAAGAAATTATGTTGAAACATTACCTCTCAAATGGATACATCCATCTGTACTGAACAGATCTGTCCACTTTGGCTTCATAAGCTAAGTGAACCACCAAATGCTCCATACTATCAAAGAAAGCTGGAGGAAAGATTTTCTCAAGTTTACAAGGCGTCTCGACTATATTTGTCTCTAATATCACCATATGATATTTACGCAACTCAGTCGTACACAAGTCTCTAAAGAAATTACTGAGTTCTGTTATAGCATCCCATATAGCATTTGGCACAAGGTCATGTAAGGTAAGGGGGAGCAATCTCTGCATAAAGATGTGACAGTTGTAACTCTTTATCCCATAAAATTTACCTTCCTCCAAGCTCACACACCGAGCCAGGTTTGAAGCATATCTATCGGGAAATTTTAAAATTTTCACCCATCGACATACATCTAATATTTGATCTCCATGTAACGTGTATGATGCTTTAGGCTTCAAAATCCTCCCATTCAATTCGATCAAGTGTAATTCTGGGCATTTGCAATACAATTCCAAATCGAGTTTCACCTTAACGTTATCATTGGTTTTTCCTTTAACATCCATAACAGTGTTGAAAACATTTTCAAACACATTTCTCTCAATATGCATTACATCCAAATTATGGCGAATAAGAAGTGTTTGCCAATAAGGTAACTCCCAGAATATACTTCTTTTCATCCAGTTATGTTCAACCCCAAAGCCTTGAATAGTCTGTTTACCATATTTTGTGCCAAAGATAATATTTGGAAGACAAGAAACACGAGAAAACATTTCTTCACCAGAGAGTCGAGGCGGAGGCGCATCGAACTCAACTCTTCCTTTTAGAAATTTTATCCTTTTGCTTCCGATAAGGATGATTAATATGAAGAAATTATCGATAATAATCAAAAAATGATGTTTTGCGTCCATTAGCAAGGATAAAACTCTTCGTGTTCTCTATGCAATAAGAGCAGGTTAACTTCCCATGAGTGCTCCAGCCAGACAGTATCGCATAAGCAGGGAAGTCACTTATTGTCCATAGAAGTGTTGTCCTCATTTGAAAGTTTTGTTTTCTTGAAACATCATATGTGTTAACACCTTCTGTCCATAACATTTACAATTCCTCAATCAAGGGTCTCAAGAAGATATCAATATGCTTTGTCGGATTTCTTAGTCTCGGGATAATCAGACTCAGGTAAATGAATGGTTGCTTCATACACATAGAAGGAAGCAAATTGTACACAGTTATGAATACTGGCCAACAAGACTAAGGAAGCGTTGACTGACCGAATGGGTTAAATCCATCTGTGCATAACCCTAAGTGCACATTTCAAGGTTCGGACGCAAAAGATGGATAGGAACAATCAAATTGCTCCCACGCCTCACTATGGGCTGGGTGTGTGATAACTTCATCATCACTACGTTGATGCCTAGCATTCCATGTCATGTGCTCTGATATAGCTCTTGACATATAAAGCCTTTGAAGTCTTGGTGTTAGTGACAAGTAACGTAACACCTTTCTTGGTACTTTCTTGCGTCGTCCACTACATTCATTTCTTATTTTATATCGAGAATGACCACATACTACACATTTCGTCCTATCCCGATTTTCTTTATAATATAACATGCAATAATTTTCACAAACATCAATTTTCTCATACCCAAGTCCAAGCTTTTTCAATAGTTTATTTGCTCCGTAGAAATTGCTTGTCAACTTAGAATCTTCCAATAACATTGTTTGGATAATCCTATTCATCCGATCAAAACATGTCTCACTCATGTTGAACTCTGACTTGCAATTCAACAATTGTGACACAGCTGACAACATTGTTTGCATTTTGTACCCATTCCATAATGGCTCTTCCGCATATTTCAACAAGTCATAAAACATTGCCGCATCCAGATTAGGTGGCTCAGTATTGTCAGGATTCATCTCATCATAGCTTCAATTCCAATAAATTTGATGGCCTAACGCATCCACAACTAAGGAACTATATGGAGCCTTCATATCCTCTCTACATCTAGTTGATGGTCCTTCCATTGATTCTTCATTTCTTATTTCTCCATGACAAACCCACTTGGTGTAACCATTAATAAACCCTCGTGAAAACAAGTGCACCGCGACATCATCTCGACTTAAAAATTTATGATTCCGACATTTCTTGCAAGGACATCTAATATTGCATCCATCCATTAACTGATGTTGAGAACATGTAAAATTCAAGAACTCGTTAACACCCTCTACAAAATCATCAGTCAAGTACCTATTATTTAAGCGACGATATATCCAACTACGATCAATGGACGCCATGTCAAAGTACAAACTGAAAAGAAACAATTAATATATTCTCAAATTTCCCATTATGCAGCTTGTCACATACTTAATCCTAATCCACAAGTTGCAGCAAGCCTAAATTATAAAAGGAAAAAAATTGAAATATAGAGAAATACAATATTCCCTCTACAAATGAACATCAAAGTACAAGTAATAAAGAGAAAAATTTTGACGACCAAGGATGAAGAGGAAAACAAATGGTATATAAGGAAAGTTAACTCATCGACGTGCTATGAAAGAACGCACACTTGAGACGTCTTCTCTTAGGGAAGGGAACAAATGCTCGAGGATCTGGTGCTCAAGCTAACGCACTTGCAATAACTTATTATCTAAGTATAAAAGGCTCAAAATTATCAAATACTACAAAAATAATACGAAGCCAAATGTGCACAAAGTATGTACTAATAATCTAATTCAATCTTTTTCCAAAAAACTTCTTATATGATTAAATTGTGAAAAATTGAAGAAGATTTATTATTATTTTTTCTAAAAAGCATTGTACGTTCTACAATCAAACAAATGTAAATCAATTTTTGATCTTTTGAAAAACATGTAAATCCTACCCCCTAGATTGCAATGAATCATATGGGTTGCAAAAAGGAAGGATGAATGCTAAAAAAACAAAATAAAAAAGCACCAAATGTGCGCTTCTCTTGCATAGAAGCTTTAAATACTACGGTGGCCTCAAAATGTTTCCAAGCCACCTCTCACTTACAACGCTAGGCAAGTGTTATAGGAGTTTCTTAAGCAAACCCACACCGGCGCCCTGCCATCCCTCTCAAATATGTCAAAACTTTGTGCTTCTCTTCTTATAATAATTTTGTGTCATTAAATTATATCAACCGAAGGAAGAAAGCACTTGAAGCCAAGGTTTCCCATAGGCATGTGCAAAGCATCTAGATATCAAATCTTTGAGCGATGTAAGGGGTAGTGAGCTAAACAAGACTGGGTCGGGTCACACCAAGAGTATAAAAGCAAGAGTACTAATTACAGTGAGCAAGGAAATGTGGATGACTTTCGACCTATAGTTCCCGGTCATAGTCCCGGTGTTGGCCACTTTCTTCACAACTAAATCCCTTATGGTGTAGCCAAGTGAAAGAAATGCCCTATCTTACTTCCATTATGATTGTAAAAAGAATATTGTCCGAGCAAAACGTAATTCATGAATTAATTGACTTAGTACTTAATTACTTCCCTTAGCTCCTCACCCTCTCAATCTCTCCCATAGCTCTCTTGTTTTACGAAGACTTTTTGCATCAACAATTTTGTATCTTTACACCATGACAACTTATTGCAAAGGATGCTGCTAAATTTGAAATTAAATCTTATGTTATGCAACTAAGAAGCTAATAGTCTATCAACGCAGGTGCAAGATGTACCAGAAGTTGTTATGCAACAACCAACCTCCTACAGGAGGAATGTAGAGCTGTTGTGGGAAAATGATGCCCACTAGAAGGAGGAATAAAGAATTAAATGACTACGAATAAAACTTGGAGTAGGCTTAGAAAGGAACAGCAAGAACATTCAGTCAAAAACCAACCATAAGAAGCTACAAGATTTTCAGTTTATTAGGGGAAAGACAACCATCCAGCCACCTACAACCGCAATTACCCACTAGGTAAGTAATTACTTATCATTAGCCAGTTGACACTCTGGCATCACCCACTTGCTCTCTTGATTTAACTATGCAAAGCATGATATTATTGAGGAATCTTAAGTAATTACCCCAACATGTATAATGTCTTACGATCCACATGATTATGTCCTTGTGATTCTTTACAAATGCCATAAGTAAGGACCTAAGGGTTGCACAATTCTGCATATGTTCTAATTCTATGGCTAGGTTAATCTCACTTGAGATGTCTACCAGTATTGTCCAATCTGGTGGTCTTCTCAAGTTTACACATATTTATTCAATTAGTCAACCACCACTCATGGGGATAAAGAGTTCAGAAGTCCCATTACTTAGTTTTGGGGGGGGGGGATTAACACCAAGTGCCATCATGGCTATAATAGAGATCAACAAGCTTCCTGTCATTTACGTTGTAAAATAGATTAATCAAATATCCAACAATAATAATCACACTAGAGAGGATACCTAGAAAGTTGACCCTATAGAAGATGATTCTAACTCTGCTTACCGTGCAAGAAGTAAAATACTACTCTCCAGGATTTTTCCGCATCTATAGCATGCAGGTACAAAAGTAAAACCTTACCGTGTAGGATTTTTGCACATCCATTATTTAGTTGTAATGTTATTGTGATTCACGAACCCTAAAATTTTGTAAAACCTTAAAACTTTTGGAAAAACCCAAAAAATTTGAAAAACCCTAAAATTTGGTTCTTCGATGGCAAACCCTACAACTTTAATTGTAAATGCAAATCATGTGACAGTCAAAGAATAGACTTTAACTTACGACGGATTAGCCGATTCTGAAGACTGGAATGACGAAGTGCCTACCGTCAACTGAGATCAGTGTCGGTGAAGCCCAAGGTGAACCCCGAAGCCGATGACGAGACTGAATACGAACTCAAAGCTCTGAGGTTAGAAACCATGAAATAACGGCATCTCTGAGGCGAGGGCGATCGATGTAGACGATGATCCTCGGAGACGAACAGAGCAAAGACAGAGAGCGGAAGGAAAAAAAAACAAAGTCCAAAGCATTCGACAGTTTTGGGGAGGGGGATAAAGTTATATTAATGATGGATCACTATAAAATTAAAGCGTTAAGGTGACGGTAATATTTATAGGCGGTGACATGTAGCGACTATTTTTTATAGCGTATAACAATACTTGTAACGAAACCGTTAAAAAATGTATATATTTTACGACGGTCTAATATTATTCGTTACGAAAAGTTTAGCAATCGTCAATAAAAGTTGGACAACCGTTTATAAAAAGCGATGTTGAATTTTTATTGTTATTATTTGTGGTCAGTGAATATAAAACTTTTAGGGACATTTAAAATTAAATAATGTATATAAAATAAATAATACATTTGAAATATAAAATTTATATCTATAATGTCATTTTAATTTAATAAATTAACAAATTAAATAAAAATCGATAACAACAAAAAATAAAATGTTTTTATGAAATCAATAAATTAAAATAAATTACATTATAAATGTGAAAATATATAATAAAAATAGAGAGTAATGAAAAAAATATATAATAAAAAAGGTGGGTGAATAACAAAAAAAAAGCGGGTATGAATCTTACAAATAAAATGTAAGTGACAAAAATATGAAAAAATAGCAGCTAATAAAAAAATATATCTAATAAAAAAAAGGCGGGTGAATAATAAAAAAATGAGCGGGTAAGTAAGTAAGGGTTATAAAAATTTGTTTTGTAAAAATTTGTTTATGAAAATAGCATGTACATGTCCATATGTTGTAATGATAGTTATAATGTATGCTAACAATCCGTAATAAGTGGTAATAATAAATGGTAACTAGTGGTAATATAGCTATAATGTATGTAATTAGTCGTAATAAGTAGTAATATAATTCATGATAATAAGTTGTAATAAGTGGTAATATAATGTATGGTAACAAATAGTAACAAATGGTAATATAATTTAAGATAATAAGTTATAATAAGTGATAATATAATGTATGGTAACAAATGGTAATATAATACACGGTAATAAATTGTAATAAGTGGTAATAGAATGTATGATAATAAGTGGTAATATAGATTAGTTATTAGTTGTCATCAGTAAATGTGACACTATAGGTAGGGGTGACACATCAATCTAAAAATATATAAATCGATTTCACAAAATTAAAAATATATAAAATACAAAAATATATCAAAAAAAATTTCAATATTAACAAATATTAAACATTTTCATTAAAAACATCTATAATGTAAAAATATTAAAAAATGCTCTTTAAAATATAAAAATATCTATAAAATAAAATTTTAAAAACCATTAACAATATTAGAAAAGAATATAAAAATCAATCATTTTTAATATATTTTTAATATTCTTTCAAAAATTTTTATAAAATCAATAAAATTATGGTTCTTGATAATACTGTAAAATTAAATAATATATATAAAATAAATAATACATTTAAAATATAAAATTTATATCTATAATGTTATTTTAATTTAATAAATTAAAATAAATTACATAGAAATATAAAAATATATAATAAAAATAGCGAGTAATGAAAAAAATATATAATAAAAAAGGCAGGTGAATAATAAAAAAAACGAGTGAATCTTACAAATAAAATGTAAGTGACAAAAATATGGAAAAATAGCGGGTAATGAAAAAATATATCTAATAAAAAAAAGACAGGTGAATAATAATAAAAAAAACATGTGAATCTTAAATAAATTGTAAGTAACAAAAATATGAAAAAATAGCGGGTAATAAAACAATGTATAATAAAAAAGGCGGATGAATAGTAAAAAAATTGGCGGGTAAGTAAGTGAGGGTTTTAAAAATTTGTTTTGTAAAAATTTGTTTGTGAAAATGACGTGTATATGTCTATATACTGTAATGATAATTATATTGTATACTAACAAATCGTAATAAGTGATAATAACAAATGATAACCAGTGGTAATATGTTCATAATGTATATAATAAGTGTAATGTAATTCATGATGATAAGTTGTAATAATTGATAATATAATATATGATAACAAGTGGTAACAAGTGGTAATATAATGTAAGGTAATAAGTTATAATAAGTGGTAATATAATGTATAGTAACAAATAGTAACAAGTGGTAATATAACGTACGGCAATAAGTTGTAATAAGTGATAATAGAATATTAGTAACAAATAATAATAAATAGTAATATAATGCACGGTAATAAGTGGTAACAAGTAGTAATACGACTATAATGCATGGTAACAAGTGGTAATATAATGTATGGTAACAAGTGATAATAAGTGGTAATAAGTGCATGATATGAATGGTGAATAATAATAAAAAATTAAATAATGTATATAAAATAAATAATACATTTAAAATATAAAATTTATATCTATAATGTTATTTTAATTTAATAAATTAAAATAAATTACATAGAAATATAAAAATATATAATAAAAATAGCGAGTAATGAAAAAAATATATAATAAAAAAGGCAGGGGAATAATAAAAAAAACGAGTGAATCTTACAAATAAAATGTAAGTGACAAAAATATGGAAAAATAGCGGGTAATGAAAAAATATATCTAATAAAAAAAAGACAGGTGAATAATAATAAAAAAAACATGTGAATCTTAAATAAATTGTAAGTAACAAAAATATGAAAAAATAGCGGGTAATAAAAAAATGTATAATAAAAAAGGCGGATGAATAGTAAAAAAATTGGCGGGTAAGTAAGTGAGGGTTTTAAAAATTTGTTTTGTAAAAATTTGTTTGTGAAAATGACGTGTATATGTCTATATACTGTAATGATAATTATATTGTATACTAACAAATCGTAATAAGTGATAATAACAAATGATTACCAGTGGTAATATGTTCATAATGTATATAATAAGTGTAATGTAATTCATGATGATAAGTTGTAATAATTGATAATATAATATATGATAACAAGTGGTAACAAGTGGTAATATAATGTAAGGTAATAAGTTATAATAAGTGGTAATATAATGTATAGTAACAAATAGTAACAAGTGGTAATATAACGTACGGCAATAAGTTGTAATAAGTGATAATAGAATATTAGTAACAAATAATAATAAATAGTAATATAATGCACGGTAATAAGTGGTAACAAGTAGTAATACGACTATAATGCATGGTAACAAGTGGTAATATAATGTATGGTAACAAGTGATAATAAGTGGTAATAAGTGCATGATATGAATGGTGAATAATAATAAAAAATTAAATAATGTATATAAAATAAATAATACATTTAAAATATAAAATTTATATCTATAATGTTATTTTAATTTAATAAATTAAAATAAATTACATAGAAATATAAAAATATATAATAAAAATAGCGAGTAATGAAAAAAATATATAATAAAAAAGGCAGGTGAATAATAAAAAAAACGAGTGAATCTTACAAATAAAATGTAAGTGACAAAAATATGGAAAAATAGCGGGTAATGAAAAAATATATCTAATAAAAAAAAGACAGGTGAATAATAATAAAAAAAACATGTGAATCTTAAATAAATTGTAAGTAACAAAAATATGAAAAAATAGCGGGTAATAAAAAAATGTATAATAAAAAAGGCGGATGAATAGTAAAAAAATTGGCGGGTAAGTAAGTGAGGGTTTTAAAAATTTGTTTTGTAAAAATTTGTTTGTGAAAATAACGTGTATATGTCTATATACTGTAATGATAATTATATTGTATACTAACAAATCGTAATAAGTGATAATAACAAATGATTACCAGTGGTAATATGTTCATAATGTATATAATAAGTGTAATGTAATTCATGATGATAAGTTGTAATAATTGATAATATAATATATGATAACAAGTGGTAACAAGTGGTAATATAATGTAAGGTAATAAGTTATAATAAGTGGTAATATAATGTATAGTAACAAATAGTAACAAGTGGTAATATAACGTACGGCAATAAGTTGTAATAAGTGATAATAGAATATTATTAACAAATAATAATAAATAGTAATATAATGCACGGTAATAAGTGGTAACAAGTAGTAATACGACTATAATGCATGGTAACAAGTGGTAATATAATGTATGGTAACAAGTGATAATAAGTGGTAATAAGTGCATGATATGAATGCGTTTAACAACTCATAAAAATTAGGTATTAATGATAAAAATTTAATTTGAAAATAATTTAAAACTTAAATTAAGTTGAGACAAACATATTCATCTTCATGGTTTCTTTCGACACGATTTTTATTGTGACTTATTAATTTAAACTAAAAAATTAAATATATAAATAAAAAATTATCTTAAAATTAAAAAATTATTATTTTTTGGTAATATTAATTTTATGATTTTTCATTTTTCTTCTAATATTAATTTTTTATATTATTTTTTATCTCATTTTTATAATTTTTTGCAATTTTTTGTGTGTTTTTTTTTCTTTTAGTTTTTTATTTTTTTCTTTTTACGATTATTTTCTTTTTGTTTTTTTAGAAGCAGCCCTCTTTTAGGAAACTCTTTTTTTAAAATAAACTTTTTTTAATTTTATTTATTTTTTTAACTCTCTCTCTCTTTTCTTATTACACTCTATAAATATTAAATAAAATAATAAAATCCACATGAAAATTCAATAAAATTATAAATATTAATATTAATTTAACATTAATTGATAAATACATGATAAATAATATTAATAATTACAATGTCGGTAAGTTAATAGTAAATAATGATAAATAGTGATAAATTAATTGTAAGTTATAGTATGTTAGTGGTAAATAGTGATAAGTGATAAGTAGTGATAAGTTGGGGACATTAGCGGGTGCAAGTCCAATTTTCACGGGCGTAGCCATTCCTCACGCGGGCATAGCCATGCCTCACGAAGGTGCAAGTCCAAGCCTCACGGGTACAAGCATGCCACATACGGGTGCCTTTCCAAGCCTTACGGAGCCCTGTGGTGGAAGACATTTTAGATTTTTTTTTTAAGACTCTTCTTTATTCTTTTTTTTTTTTAATTCTCTCTCTTTTTTTTCCTCCTACACTCTGTTTTTTAACCTTTTTTAACTTATTTTCATATAAACAAATAAAAATTAAAAATATAAATAAAAAATTACCTTAAAATTAAAAAATTATTATTTTTTGGTAATATTATTTTTATGATTTTTTATTTTGCTTCTAATTCAATTTATATATATATATATAACAAGAGCATCTAAATTCACATCCTATATACTTTCTTACCCAATGTCGTACACTTTTTTTAACTTTCTTTATTCTTTTTTTTAACTCTCTCTCTCCTTTATTTTCCTGCTACATTTTTTTAACTTTTTTTTTATTTTTTTAACTCCCATCTTCCTATTTTTTAAAACATATAAACAAATAAATTGTAATTAACCATTTGATAAATTGGACATTATATTTTAGAGTTAGCCCAGTTCAGCTGTCGGATGTAATTTGTCAAATTTAGATTGACAACGTGATGGAAAATGAACCAATTTTGGATTACTTTCGTGGCATGCAGTGAGTTTTTAACAATTTAAAACTAAAAATATAGGCGGCAACTAACATGTAAAAGTGAAAGTATAGGGCGGGAAACAAAATTTTAAAAATAGGCGGGTTTTGAATTTGGTTGTGAAAATATGGCAGTCAATATCCCTTAAAACCATCAAAGCTCTCTCATTGCTTCTCATTCCCTTGAAAGCTCTTCTCATATCTTCTCATTCCCTCGAAAGCTCTCATTTTCTCCGATCAAAGGTCTCAAAATCCATTATCTTCTCATCCTCTCAAAACTTTCAAAATCTATCGAAACATATAACCTTATTTCTCATTTCCCATAATCCATAATCCATAATCAACAAACTCTCATTCAACCAAAATATATATTATACTTTCGGCATCCATACCTTTCCAAAACTCTTACTCAAAGTCACTGAAACTCTCTTGTAATGTTTAAACTCACTATTTCATTACTTTGTTCAGATGAAAATCCAGATAGATCTAAAGAAGTCTAACCATCCCAGATGTTACTAATGTATTTGTATGTATTTTTTCCTTTGTCATTAATATTATTAATATATTGCATTACGTTTATCTTTGGTTGTAATGTAACATTTTCATCTTTAATTGTTATTTTGAATTGTAATGTAACATTTATAAGGGTGGTGAAAAATATGTTGATAGTGAACTTGGTATTATAATAAATAAATAACTGTGGATTACATATTTGTGTAATCGACAATAAAAGACATATATTTTCATACATTTTCTTAACAATATTTTCTCACTATATTTTCCTAACACTTGTCATAGTTGATGATAGAAAACAAGATAGTAACTTATACTAATATATGTAACCAACGACACAAAACATACAAGACAGATTTGTGATAACCCATAATAAAGATGGTAACTTTATTTACTGATCGACAATAAAAATAACTTTTCTTTAACACTTGTTTAATCGACGATACAAGACAATATTTTCTAACGCTCGTCTAACTGACAATAAGAGGTACTTTATTTTCTTAACTTTTATAGTAACCGATAATACAAAATAGTAACTTATAGTAATATATGTGGTAACTGATGATATAACATAGTAACTTATGGTAATGTATATGGTAATCGATGATACAAAACAATAATTTATAGTAATATATTTGGTAACTGACGATATAAGAAAGTAACTTATAGTAACCAACGATACAAGACAATAACTTATAGTAACATATTTGGTAATAAACTATATAAGACAGTAACTTAGAGCAACATATAGTAACCGATGTTATAAGACAATAATTTATACTAACATATTTGGTAACCAACGATACAAGATAGTAATTTATAGTAACATATAATAATCGACAATACAAAACAATAATTTATATAACATTTGGTAACCGACGATACAAAACAATAACTTATAACAACATAATTTATACTAACATATGTTAACCAATTATACAAAATGTAACATTTCTTAACACTTGTATAACCAACAATAAAAGTTTGTAACTTTTATCAATGGTTTTTCAATTGTCAGTATATATCAAGATATGCTTCAACGGTTACCACAACTGTCGGTATAGACCTATCCCGACATGTGTATAGCCAACTGAAGATCCATCCATTAGAGAAGGTTTTGCTGACGGTTTTTATGGGTTTTGCAAATAGTTTTCATCCGTCTGGATAGAGCTTTTATTTTGTAGTGGATTACCAACAGATAATTTTCTGTCGGTAATTTCTATCTAAATCCGACGCAGTATTATCCGTCAAAATATCACAAGGTTTTTTTTATTGATTTAACGACGGATTTAGCGATGAAATATTATTCGTCACTATTTCATCGTTAAACCTGTCTTTAATTTATTAACGATGGATTATCGACGAATAATTTTTCGTCGATAATTTCTATCGTTAAATTCAACGCAGTATTATCCGTTAAAATATCACAAGGTTTTTTTTATTGATTCAATGATAGACTTAGCGACGGAATATTATTCGTCTCTATTCCATCGTTAAACCCATCGGTAATTTGTTCACAATTTGTCCACAAGTCATAGGGTCGAACCGTAGCGATCGAATTAGCGACGGATTATTTCCGTCAGTTATTCCATCGAAGTATTTGACGGTATTTCCCTCGCTAATCTGCTCAATAATTGTTGCCTTCCTCAGTCGATAAACCGTCGTAATTCCGTCACTATTTACGACGGATTTCTTTTCATCACAAAATTCCGACCTTGGATCCATGCTATCAAGAACAATTATAACATTCATTTTCCAATTCTTAATGTTTGTGCCATTAAGTATGGGGATGGAGTAAATGTTTGCAAATATTGTGGCAACAAAAACATTCATCGAATAAGGAACAAATAAATAAAACAACAAATTCACAATTAAAATCTGAATTTAACACAATTAACAAATTCAAAAAATGACAAGTTCCACCATAAGACATCTAACATAACATTGAAATTTAGCTTCTGAATAAAAAATTCAATTTGCAAGTGATCCTTTGGTGGTTATCAAATATCGATAACATAATAATTGTCACATCTTTTTCACCATAGTCTTGTTTGAATTTTGAGCAAATAATAACATTTCTTTGGACCAGCCATTATCCACATGAAATCCAAAAAAAAAAAAAAAAGAAAAGAAAAGAAAAGAAAACTATTATGATATAATTAATGTATAAGAACAGAGATTATTTCAGTAACATGTTGTTTTAATTAATTAATTTAAAATATCATACACCTAACGAGGAGAAAAATAAAAGTGTCAAAATCTTAATATGAATTTATAGTAAAATATACACACACATACATGTGTGTGTACATATGTATGTATATATAAACAATAAATCATTAAGTGTTAATAAAATAAATTGATAAAGAAAAAATCACATTTATAAAATAATAAAATAAGTAGTAAGTGTCCGATGAGATATGTAACTCGGCGTAGATAAGATCTAAACAATAAATCATTAAGAGTTGAATTTTTTAACTTCACATAAATATTATAAACTTTTATATACTGGGTTGATGATTATAAATACCTAAATTATGATATATGATTACAACCAAATTAATAATATATATATAATTAATAAACCGATTTATTGTGAGTTTGATCACATAAAAAATGTCTATGAATTCAAATTTATTTGGGTGTCCTCAAGTAAGTCTTCTCAAAGATCAACATAAAATAAGAATATATAAATAGTTTTGGATATCAAATGACTGAATTATATTAGATAAATACATCATTATTCATTTTTTTTTTTGGTGGGATCCAGAGCCATAAAATAAATCATTAATGCCATTTATTCTATTCAGCTCAAACCTATCCAACAATCAAGACAAATCATCTCTGATTAACGAGAGACTTCCAAACTATAACATATAACTTAAAATTTAATATACTGTCATATCCTCTATTATTTTATTCAATCTTCTCTTTAATCCAAAAAAAGGATATCCAAGAGTATCTAACTTGTCTCCTATTGGCCGATAATATAAGACAAATATTAAAACATATGATAATGATACAATATAATATCATAGAGTTTAATTTTTGAATAATTAACTATAACAATTCAATGATACGATATCTAACACAATTAATATAGATTCTACATTGCATATACATGTTTAAACAAACTAATACTATATATCCAGATTATGGAATGAGTCGAATCAATCCCATAATCAACACAAATCATTCTCGATTAAGACTCCCAAACTATAATATTAAATGATAAAGCGTACAATTTTATCAATCAGTTATAAATTTTTACTTTTATATAATATATCGATAATTTATATTTAATGTATGATTCGTCAAGCTGCTTATATACATAAATCATCTGTATCAAAGCACTGAACTTTATATATGCATACAAGTAATAGAAAAAGTTTTTACAATTAATAAAAATATATATATATATTTATAAGTAAAGGCGTCAAAAGACAAATAATGTTTAGAGCATTCAAGAAATGTTTTACAAAAGAGTTGAAAACAACTTCATCAATACACACACACACACACATATATAGATTAGATTTGACTTATTCACTATCGACAATTTGTAGACTCATCTTTTAAACAAACTATGATTGAATTCATGGTTTACGATCATTTTTCCAAGTAAGCTTGTTTAAATTTTGACTCGACTTTTTTAATTTATTATTTGAATGAAATATATATATATATATATATATATATATATATTGGTTTATTGTTTACAAAACAAGGCTTGAATTCATTTTGTTTCCAAATATATATATATATGTATATTGTACATTTTCTAACTTGGTTTGAGTTGGTTAATTTTCAACTCCACGCTCAATTTTTTCTTTTATTACACAAGGATTTGAATCTAGAATCTCCAGATTAATAGAAGGAGTTTGTGACCATTAAATTATTTTTTTTAGGACACTCCAAACTCAAAATTGGAAAGACATTTAAGAGATTAAGGAATGGCTTCCTCTCATAATATAAAAGTTTCTCACTGTACACCAATGTTTTATTGGTTTAGTAGGAAGAACACTAACATCTCACATCAAGAATTGGAGTTTGAGTCTTGATAGTGATAAAAACGATATTGGGAGAGCTCTCTTTCTATAGCGGACACGATAACAGCTCGATCGAGATTAATTGAGACGAAACACCGGATATTCAATAATGGATCAAGTTCAACACAAAAAAAAAAAAAAAATGGTTTCTCATTGTACCAAATCACCTTAGTTCATTAATCTAGCATTAACGGGTTAGAATAACATTATACGTTTTAATTGATTAAGGAAAAAAAAAAGAAAAAGAAAAGAAATAATATTTCACAAATCACGAGATTTAAAAATACCATAACATAATACAAAGTTAGATTTGACAAATTTTATGTAATTATTTTTGACTTTTATCCATCCTTAAAAATAAATAGATTTTATACGATAATAAATGAAATTTTAAATCCAACTATTAGGAATTTTAAGAAAATAAAAATAGTAAAATTTGAAATTCTAAAGTGATAGAATTTAAATACTTTAGATTCTAAAATAATAAAATTTGTGAAATGGTAACCTAAATATAATAATAAAAGAAACCAAAATATGAATTTTAATATTTCCTAATTAAAGTAAAAAAAAAATAAATTTGATTAGAGATTTAGAATTTTACAATTAATTTTTTTTTGGCAAAAGATTAAAATTATTGATATATTAATATTAATTTTATTGGATGGTGACAGCCAATAAAAGAACGTCCAATGAGAATTCTCGGATGACGTAGCGAAGCCCAACCGATGCCATGTAACAACCTGTTCTCTTTCTTCTGCAGTTCAGACACACGGGAAGGGAGGGAAGGAGGGAGAGGGAGAGAGAGAGGGAGAGCTCAGAGACATCATTAATGGCGGAAGTCTCCGAATCACGGACAGCCTCGACTCGAAAACCCTCCGAGGAGACTCTCAAGCAATTCCAGGTACCAATTACTCCTTCCCAATTCCCATTCATCTTTTCTCAATAATACATTGCAATCTCAAGCTAGGGTTTACCCCTTTTTGTGTAGGTTCCAGGAATTGGCGATGCAAATGTGTTAGGTATGATGTACCCTGGGTTATTGGGTTTTCAGAATCAGGAACACAGGAATGGAGGAGCAGGAATTTATGCTGTTCCCCTAGTTCCATCCATGGGCTCATATGCAGGACTCTCCTCCAATACCCTTATTCCTCTTACTTATAATGTACCCACGTAAGTGTCTGTTGTTTCACCTTAAATTCTCTTCCTCTTTTAAATTTTTTGATACGATGTTATGATTTTCTTATTCAGATTATGTTATGTATGTGTGTTTGTGGTCCTCATAGTTTTATCAGATGAAGAAATTCATGGAATCCTTTTTTGCTGCTCTTAATTGTTTACATAGGAATTTTGGTGGAGCTCCTAAATTTTGAGCCATATCTCTTAGATTAGGATCTTAAAAGTATTTGTAGTCATTCAGGTTATTCTATTTCTTGTGTAATGTTCTTCAAGTTCTTTCTTTTATCTGCAAATTTTCGCAGAACAAATTTAATGACCATTTAGAGTAAGTATGTACTATGGACATATACCTCTCATTGTATTAAAATATTGAGTTGCAGCAATTATATATCCTTTTGAAGTTACATAATCCATTTAATAATAGACTTGCCTCCCCCCCTTCAAGGACCCAATTATATTGCCTTTCTAGTTTGAGCCTACATTGTTTTCAAGGATATCAGTTGATGATTCCAAAGTTGTGAATAACTAGTACTATGAACTAAATAATTTAAGATTAAATTAGAATAACTGCAGTAGATTTGTTATGTTGTTTAATTTCAATTTTATCACTTGTTGCTGATCAAATTGTGTTGGTTGAAGTATGTAGGCAAATAGATCAAAACCAGTGAATCAAATTTGTGACTGGGTTTCCACCCCCTTAAGATTCTTAAAAGGGTTAAGGCTTATTTCTTTTGAAGCCTGACAATTGAGCTTTTGTATGTGAAAAAATGTGTTTGAAACTTTAAACAAAAAGTAGTTTCTGAAGGCATAAGTCTGCACGATTTCATAAATATCATTGAACTTAAACCATAAAAAAAACATTTTTCCTAAAAATAAAAATGATTTTGAACACTTCAGCTTTTATTAGAGAAATATGTTGATTATGGTCACAAAGGAAAATATTTTTTTTTTTTTTTTTTTGGGTTTCAACTTGCAAACGAGGGATGCACAAAAAGGAAACCTCATATTCCTTTAGGACAAATGCTTTGGTATGGAGGGTATAATATTTCATCATGAATACATGCAGAGGTGGTTGCTGTAAGAGATAGAGAGGGTCGCACATTATTTGAGTGGAGGAGGCAGCTCTGAGATGCGTGTATGTTTGTGAAAGTATTTTTATGCCTTGAAGTTTCTTTATAAATAACAAACAGTGCTGGGTATGTAATATTAATGGCATTAATAGGACTGTGAAGAACAAGTTGGAACCCCCAGGAATAGTATTCTTTTGCTTTGCTTCCAGATCTTTTTCCTCTTGCAAACAAGTTGTTGTAGATAAGTGGCCTATGTGGGTCTGTCTTGCTGCTTTTTTAATGAATTTTCTTTTTTTATGAAAAAATTGGAGTTTGAATTGTGATTGGATTGGTGAAGTCAAAATGTCATGTGATTTTTGTAAGACCTCTTGGGCCTGTATATCTAAGTAAAAACCAGTAAACAGTTTATTGAAATTAGGGATGCCATGCCAAGAGGGAGAAGTAAAAAGCTGCTACTTGTCTTGTTGTAGCAATTTTATTTTCATATACTTTTCACAGTTCAGGTTCACAATTTATAAAAGCTTAAAATAAAATATAGATTAATACAATGATAATCATGGAAGCCCAATATTTATGCTCTCTTCTTTTTTTTTTTTCTAATGCATATCATTTGGTCATTTTAATTCTTTTTTCCTGCCGACAGTAGACCAGCTCCTGCTGAAACTGGAACAGCTGGGGAGGAGCATGGGCAAGTTGGTCAGCAACAACAAGCTCCACAAGGGCAAGTTGTTGTGAGGAGATTTCAAATTGCATTCCAGATTGATGTATTGCTTATATTAAAGCTTGCTGCTGTCATCTTTTTGTTCAACCAAGATGGGTCAAGACAACGGCTATTTGTGCTAGTGTTTTTTGCTTCACTTGTTTATCTGTAAGTAGTTAAAGGCTGATCATATTCTAGCTTTGATGCTTTTTGATCATCAATTAACTAAATATGGTCCTTTTGTCCAAACTCCACAAAAGTAGATTTCTGAAATGTTTCTTTCGATATTCCTTTCTGTTACAGAAGTTATTAATTTGGTTCTTTATGAGTCGCTTTCTTTCATTCTTATTCATATTCTCCAACACACACTTCCTTAAATATCTACTGATTTCATGGTACTAGAAGTAAAATACATAGACTTCATTAGTTGTTTCTATTTCCATTGGTGATATTTGATATTCAAATTCATGTCCACAAATCAGTCCCTTAATGTCGGAAAAAATAGGTAAAGAAGTTCTTATTTTTATGTTTATGATTGATGATTCATATTTTTCTGTATAAGTATCAAATTATTTTGCCACAGCTTATGTGAATGTTTCCATCTTTGCATGGCTTCTTATCTTTATTGTGAGTGATTACAGCCTAACCTTTTTTAGTATGCCACGTGCTGCAGATATCAAACTGGGGCTTTAACGCCACTAATAAGATGGCTTTCACAAGGCATGCATAGAGCTGCAGCACCTCCCCAGCCACGTAGGCCAGCTGTGAGGGCTGAAAATATTGCACCTGCTGCACATGTGGCAAACGAGAATGCTGCCATGCCAGGTATGTTCACTTTTTCTCTGTTTACATGTGGGAAGTAAACTGATCCTTTTGAGTTGCAACTGATGGAGCTCATATGCATATATTTCCACACTTGATCAAATAAAATTGGTTCCGGAAGTATCACCCCAATATAAAAGTGGTATGCATGTAAGCAATATATCTTGAGTGGAGATAAGGGGCTTTTGAGACATCGAATTGCTTAAATATTAAACCGAAGAGGGTCCGAAAGGGAAGTATTTGAGCTTCTGAAATGAAGATTTCTCTCAAACATAGTACGAAGTTGAATGGCAAATGATAAGAGCTTTTGGAATAGAGACGGTGACCTTGTCATCTGTACTATTATTATAAAAATGCACTTCTAGGTGGATGAATATTTTTCCCCACTTTCTCACACAAGACTACCTCTAATTACTTAAAGTTTAGATCCTGTAATTTATATATTTCAAATCTCTCTGCATGTAATCAATCTTTCTACTCTCTCTCCCCTCTTCACACTCGACTACTTTACACCCTCACATGTATCTTGGTGAACCACCTCTCCCACTTCATGCACTTTGTGTGGGAAATTCTAGTTGTCATTTGCTAAGGATCGCGCCGGGGGCGACGGTTGTCCAGGACACTACATTTAATTTTTTCTTGAGTTCGTAACTTTTTCTTCATATTATCCTTTTTGTGAGAGAGAGAGAGAGAGGTGGAAGTTGGGGAGAGCTGTCAGACACTAATAGTGAGAATTGGAAAGTGAAAAAAGTAGTAGTAGTTACCAAATAGTGGGATCTCCTGACCTTATTATGTTTATTAACCAAATTGTTCTGTGCTGTTTTATTCAAATAAACTAATAAATAACAATCAAATTTTAGGGGTAATTTTCAAAAACCACCTGGGAGTGTTTTGGAGCCCCTCTTTATTTTATTTTGTTTTATGTTTTTAGTCTTTCTTGAGATGCACTATGTTTGTTATGCCTGTAATGGCTCACATGATTTTTTTTTTTTTTTTTAAAAAAAAAGGTCATAAGTTTACATGTTTGAACTTTGACAATAAAAAAATTAAAATTGTCCAAATTTTGGTACTTCTATTCAAGTGGTGCGATCAATTTATTGAGCTAAGAGAACAAACCTCTCCTCTTGGTCCCCCCCCCAAAAAAAAAAAAGAACCAAAGAGCCAAACAAAACGAAAATCAAAAAAGGGGTAAATCTCTGAAAAGCTGAATGTGAAAAGAACTTGACGCATGGTTCAATCTCTTATGGAGAAGAAGTATACCTGCAAGTGTGCAGTTTTCAAGTTTAGTGCTTCAATTAATGAAGCCACATTGGTTCCTTGAGACTTAATGGCTATTTCATGATCTCAATTCAAAGTTGGCAATCTAATATGATGGTTTATTATCACTATGTGCCACTATATTTTCCCAGTTTTATTAATTTTAATGAATATAGTTTCAATTTCACGATCAATAGGTTGGACCTTTATAGAGAAATATATTTAGCCAGTGTTAACCTCCAATATGATAACGCTGGTGCCTCATTTGCGATAAGATTGAATCAGTTGTCAATTCAAAAGTTCTATCTTTGTTAGTGTTTCTGATTTTTGCTATGAGTAATCTCTTTTTGGTCACTCTTCATGGAATATTTTCTGTACGTGGACATCAAATTGAGCTGTTTAAGATTAATCTTTGGTTGTTCTTGTATGGCAGAAGGGCAGCCTGGAGTTGAGAATGAGAATCATATGGGAGATGAGAATAATCCATTGCTTCAGAACGAGGGTGGTGGGGTTGGACCAGTTGAGGGCAATGCTGGTAATCAATGGTTGGGAGTTGTAAAAGAGATCCAGATGATTGTTTTCGGTTTTATCACATCCCTTCTCCCTGGATACCGTGATATGGATTAGATCGCATCATACCCCTTATCAAACTGCTGTGGGGCAAATTAAGTTTGGCATTTTCTTCTCTCTTGTAAAATTATCACTAGGTGCTGCGAGTTGAAATTTGCCACAATAAAGACCATTCCATTTGGATTTTCTAGTGATTGATTTAAGTCCTTCCCCCTTCCCCCCCCCCCCTTTCTGGGTTGTAGCTGCTTATTTTCTCTTGCTTTTGTTATGAGTTTGTATTGGACTCTCAATTCTGCACATCCAGCTTTTCCACTCACAGGTTAGTTTACCAGTACTAGTTTAAATTTCATGACCAGATGATATGTAATATACATGAAACCCTAAGATTGCATCTCGTGTTAGGAGAAAGAACGGAGGCATATAATTTAGAAAAAAAAAAAAAAAATTAATAGTTGCTGACTTACTCCATAACGTTGCATCAGAGAATGAGAGGATAAATGCATTGTGGAGAGACGTTTTGATATAGCATACACTCTGAGTTTCTGATCATATACCTGTGTACAAGGCTTATACAATAGATAGGATGACTAAAATAACTTGTACTTATACTAACTGTCAGTCGGTGGATAAGGTCGCCTGGTCCCTTAAACCAAGGATTCGAGTTTGATTCGCGATTTGGTAACCCGATTCCTAATCATGGTATTATTAATTCCCAATGATAGTATTAGTAAACAGATCAACTAATGCAGCCCTTGTAATAAAATGGCAGTCTTCATAAAACACCGGGCTATCGGCAATATGTATTATTGTTTGGTTGTCACACCATAAGTGCATAGTGTGTAGACTACGAACCTTAATCTCACCAAGAAGATAATTAATCCAAATAAGTTTACATGTAACCTATTTCATAGCGGTATACTTAGATTCTGCACTTGATCGAGACACAACACTCTACTTCTTACTCTTCCAAGACACCAAATTACTTCCAACAAAAATACAATAATACAATAATCAGTTTTAAATCTTTTGTTAACAGGAGACCTGCCCAATTAAAATCTGAAAACCCTTCAATCTAGAGAATAATTCTTGTAAAGAATTCTATGCATAGTAGCTCCTTTAAAGATTTTCAGCATCCCAGTGAGGGGGTGATTACGTGAATTGACTTACTATTCTTTTTTAATATATAGAGATACAATCAAACAGAATCGAATTAGGAAATAAACGATGAAAGTGGGGAAGCTCTACAGCTTGAACGGTCCCCGAGAGACATGAATTGACTTGCTATAAAGGATTCGTCCGGTACATAAAATGCTTCCCAATTTAATACGAAATAAGGGAATAGTGAACGTATACGTACATAGTCTTTTCTTTATATTTTTACAAAAAAATTGTTTCCACAACATGAACTCACTTACTATATTTACTTAATATACTATATATGAACGAATCACTCTAAGGTAGTTTAACTTCTCAAGTATCATTCTATACTCCTCTGGATCATCCAATGAGTTGGAAATCCTTTGATGTTCTTTTGAAACTATAAGAAAATGACTTTTGAACTCAGAACATATTATGTCATCTGAAAAAACATGTGATAACCAAATAAAAGTGAATTTTGAATATTGCCCTCGGTTGGGGCTCATCCAACGTGGTGCTCGATCTTTCGTGACAATTTTAGTCATTTGACTCGTCTTATGATTTTTGTAAGCTGCCTTTCAAGATAAACTTTGATATTTGCCTTGCTTGAAGTTAATCAAGCAGACTCGAGAGAGTTTTAATTAGATAATAAACTTTGAATGAATCAGATGATGTTTGTTTTCCGTTATAATTTGATATTTGACTAATATTATTGTCTTCGATAAATTGAATGTTAAAATTTGTTTTGATCGTTATTTGTGAAATTTCTTGATTTTGATCATTATATGCTGCCATTCAAATGAAAAAATATAAAATTTTTATTATTAAATTACTTTCTTTTTAAAATTTTTAAAAATAGTATAAAATTTACTTGATGTATTCATATAATATTTATTTTTTTATTATAAAGTGATTCATTATCCGTTATTCATATAATTTTTTTAAAAAATTATCCTTTACTCATCTATATAAATATAAATAAATATATATATAACTAAACTATTGAAAAAAATAAAATTATCATCATTAAATTATTTTTTTTAAATTTTGAAAAGAATATAAAGTTTACTTAATAAATTCATATAATATTTATTTTTGTCATTATAAAATTACTCATTAATCATTACTCATTTTTTAAAATAAAATTACCCATTACCAATATATATGTAAAAAAACTAAACAAGTGAAATAATATAAAATGTCATTATTAAATTACTTTCTTTTTTTATTTTTGAAAAGGATATAAAATTTATTTAACAAATTCATATAATATTTAATTTTTTCATTATAAAATTATCTATTATCCATTACTTATATAATTTTTTTTATAAAATTACACATTATTCATATATTAAAAACAAAACTAAACAAGTGAAAAAATATAAAATTTTCATTATTAATTTACTTTTTTTAATTTTTTAAAAGAATATAAATTTTACTTGATAAAGTCATATAATATTTATTTATTTCATTATAAAATTATCTATTACCCATCACTCATACAATTGTTATTATAAAATTACCAATTAGTCATTTAAGTTTAAATTAAAAGAGTTTTGAGTGTGACCATCTAAACAAGTGACTACTTCTACCCCCCTCCCCCTCTTCCTATCCTCCACATCACCCACCCTCTCTCTCTCTCTTTCTCTTCCTCCTGTCTTACCACGTCATCCCTCTCACTATCTCTCCCTCTCTCTCCCCACCTGCCGCCGACCTTCCCCCTCTCTCTATCTCTATTTTTAAATATTAATATTATATAAATATTTTTTATCATTTTAAAATAAAATATTTTTAATATTAAATAAATATTTAAATATTTTTGTTCTTATAAATTTTTTAATTAAATATTAATATTTATAAATTTACTTAAATTATTTTTAAATATTATACTAATATGAATATTATATAAATATTTTTATCATTTTAATTTAATATATTTAACGTTAAATAAATATTTAAGTATTTAAATTAAATATTTAAAATTTTTTGTTCTTGTAAGTTTTTAAATTAAATATTGATATTTATAAGTTTACTTAAATTAAATTATTGAATAATATAGTTTTAGTTTATTATTTAATATTTTAATATTTTGTGTTACAATTTAATTTTTAATTTAAATGTCAAATATCAAAATATTAATATTAAAATATTTGGTATTTCAAATTATCATTTGATATCATACAAATTTTTAAAATTTTAAATTAATTTTTTGTTTTTACATTTAAAGAGTTTAAATTAAATATTAATATTTATGAGTTTTTTTATAGTTAAATTATTAAATAATATAATTTTAGATTAATGTTTACATATTTAATAAAATTGTTTTGAAATATTATAACAAAATTAATATTATATAATTTTTTATAGTTTTGCTTTAGTATATGTGGTATTATATGAGTATTTAAATATTTACGTTATTTACATTACCTCCTGGAGTCTCCTTGCCAGAGCAAAATTGCTTAGAAATTAATTTAGATATGCATAGGTTCATCTACATTTCTAGGAAACGGTTTCAAGCATTGTTATACAGATTGAAAATTTATGTTTTGTATTTTGGCCTCACAATTCAGGCAAAATTGTATAGTTTTATCGTAATTTTTTTCTTTTGGCCATCGAGTTGCTATTTAGTATTCTTCTTCCATTGTATATAATATAGGATAGTAAAGTTATGAAGTTGTCGGAGGCAATATTGTGTTGTATCAACTCTAAATGGTCTTGCAACAATTAAAAAAAATGTTCAGAAACAAAATGATTTTTGAACGTTTGCAATTTTCTACTCTCCAGGATGCATTTTGAGGTCATTTCTAACCATTTGTTTTGTTTGCTATTGGTCCTTTTAAAAAAAAATTATAATGACAGATTTTTTGGTTTCCAGTTTCTTCATTCTTTCTTTGGATTATTTCCAACTATTATCTTGTTTATTGTTATTCTTCTTCATTGAATTCCTTTTTGGGGGTCGGTCCAAAATCAAAGGAAAAAAAATAATAGAACTTTAATTGGATTGACCCAAGGCCATGCTTAGTTGACTCGAGGCCTCCTTGGCTCGGCCCAATACCATGTCTTGCTCAACCCGAGGTCTTCTTGATCAATAAGACAATGTATTGTAATGGATCAAAATCCCTTACTTTTGTCATATTTATTTTTTATTATAATATCTTTTATTATGATATGATAGTGTATTTTAATTTGGTACTCCTAAGTACTTTTTTAAATATAAAAATATTTTTTACTTAGTAATTTTATAATTATAATTTTTATAGTATTATAATATTATAGTATTTTGACTATATCCAAAAATTTTTTGTATATAATAAAATTATAGTATTTTTAGTATCGTTTATTCCAAATATTTTTAGTATTTTTAGTATAATTATAAAATTTTATAGTAAAATTATCATTTATTTTGCATTTGTTTTTCAAAATATTTTTATAATATCATATTATAAAAAAATTATCATGTTATAATAATTATAGTATTTTTGTAATATTATTGTTATAAAATTATAAAATTATAAAATTAGGGTTGATTGAATGAGGCCTGGGTCGACCAAGGCATGGCCTTAGGCCTACACAACGAGCCCATGAGGAAGCTTGGTCGACCCAAACTTTTTTCCTTAAAAAGCAACATTTCTTTTTTCCTTCCCTCAAACGTAACATTTCCTTTTTTATTGTTATAAAATTATACATTACCTTTTTTTATATGTTGGTGGTGGTTCCAGAAAGTGTACACATAAATCTATAACCCTTGAAAAGCAACACTTCCTTTTTTTTTCCCGTTACTTCCCCTCAATCACGTACTTCACACTCCAATGACATATTTTGAAAGTTTTTTTCTTTTTTATTGTTTATATATTTTGAGTTTTCTTCAATTTTGGGGGTGGGATCTACCTATCGCTTTATTTTAAGACTTAGCTTGAGATTCTAGATCTTTAAATTTTTTAAGATTGATCAGAATCCCTTTTATCTCAAAATTTAAATATTTTTAATTCTGTTTTAAAGTTATTAAAATAATCTATTACAATTAAAACCTTAAATCGAAATCTCAATATTTTTGATTGTGCTAATATTATAAATCTAATAAATTATAATTGTTTTTTTACTTTTTTTTTACAGCGCACACCGTGAAAATGTTGTATTTTGGCTTTAGCATATGTGGTATTATATGAATATTTAAATATTTACGTTATTTACATCTCCTGGGGTCTCCTTACCAAGGTGAAAATTACTTAGAAATTAATTTAGATATGCATAGATTCAGCTACATTTCTAAGAAAGGGTTTCAAGCATTGTTGATAGGTTGAAGATTTGTGTTTTGGATTTTGTCCTCACAATTTAGACAAGTTTGTATAGTTCTATCCTAATTTTCTTCTTTTGGCCATCGAGCTGCTATTCGTAATTTTATTTCATTGTATACGATACAGGACAGTAAAGTTATAGAATTATCAAAGTCAATATTGTGTTGTATCAGTTCTAAATGGTCTTGCAACAGCTGAAAAAAATATATATGTTCAGAAGCAAAGTGATTTTTGAACGTTTGCAATTTTTCACTCTCCAGGATACATTTTGAGGTCATTTCTGAACATTTGCATTTTTGCTATCAGTCCTATTTAAAAAAAAAATTATAATGGCAGATTTTCTGGTCTTTAGTTTTTTCATTCTTTCTTAGTTTTTTTCAATCTTTCTTTGGATTATTTCCAACTATTCTTTTGTTTATTGTTATTCTTCTTCATTGAATTCCTTTTTGGGAGTCGGTCCAAAATCAAAAGAATAATAGAAATTAAACTGGGTTGACCCAAAACCATGCTTGGTTGACCCGAGACCTCTTTGGGTCTACCTGAGGCCTCGTAAGGCTTCTGGGGGGTTGGCCCAAGGTCAAGCCTTGGTCGAGCCAAGGCCTTCTTGGGTCGACCCAGCACCAGGTCTTGCTCGACCCGAGGTTCTTGATCAATATAACGATGTATCATAATGGATCAAAATCACCTACTTTTGTTGTATTTCTTTTTTATTATAATATTTTTTCTAATGATATGATATTGTATTATAATTTGGTACTACTAAATACTGTTTTAAATATAAAACTATTTTTTACTTAGTAATTTTATAATTATAATTTTTATAATATTATAATATTATAGTATTTTGACTATGTCCAAAAATTTTTTGGATATAATAAAATTATAGTATTTTTAGTATCGTTTATTCCAAATTTTTTTTAGTATTTTTAGTATATTGATAATATTTTATAATAAAATTATCATTTATTTTACAAACGTCTTTGAAAATATTTCTATAGTATCATTTTATAAAAAAAAAATATTATCATGTTACAATAATTATAGTATTTTTATAATATAGTACTATATTATTGTTATAAAATTATAAAATTATGATCAATCCAAGGAGACCTAGGGTCGACCAAGGCATGGCCTTAGGAGCCCTCAAGGAAGCTTGGCTGACCCAAGCTTTTTTTTCCTTAAAAAACAATATTTCCTTTTTCCTTCCCTCAAAAAGTAATATTTTCTTTTTATTATTATAAAATTATACATTTTCTTTTTTTATATGTTGGTCAAAAAGTGCACGCGTAAGTCTATAACCATTCTTTTTCCTTCCCTCACTTCACCTCAATCGCGACATATTCTTAATGTTTTTTTTTTCCATTTTTTTTATATATTTTGGGTTTTCTTCAATTTTGGGAGTGATGTCTGCCTATTGCTTTATTTTAGGACTTAGATTGAAACTCTAGATCTTTAAATTTTTAAGATTAATCCAGATCTCTTTTATCACAAAATTTAAAAATTTTTAAATCTGTTTTAAAGTTATTGAAATAATCTATTACAATCAAAATCTTAAATCAAAATCTCAATATTTTTGATTGTGCTAATATTATAAACCTAATAAATTATAATTATTTTTTACCAATTTTTCGCAGGACACCACGCAATGCACGATGTGTCCGCCGCCTGCTAGTATATATATAAAAAAACTAAACAAACGAAAAAAATATAAAATTTTCATTATTAAGTTACTTTTTTTATTATTTTTTAAAAGAATATAAAGTTTACTTGATGAATTTATATAATATTTATTTTTCAAGTAAAATTAATTTCATATAATATTTTAAAAATGGTTTATTGTAAATTATTCATAACTTTTATTGTATATTCGAGTAAGGGTAAAATCAAAAAATTACTAATTTTTATTCCCAAAAAAGTCAACAAAATATCATGTATAGTAATGATACACATTTTAATATATTGAACCAAACAGATAAATTAGAATGATTTTGTCCATTTCAAATCTAGAGAATATCATTCCAATTACAATCTCAAATCCTAGGACTGAACCAAATGCCCCTTAGTGTTATTTTTAGAAAATACTCAAAAATATCACTACAAATTAAATAAATATCGCTAAATGGACGCTTATGATCTTAACTTTGAGAAATTTATTAATGACACATAAATTTAATAATGGAATATTAGAATTTGTTAATCAAAATTTTGAATTAATAGTAAAATAAGTGTTGGAAGAGTTAACTTCTTAATTGGATTTCATAACTGGTAGGGGCCCGTTCAAATGATCCAATGTGAAAAGTGTATAATCCTACAAAGCTCATGATGTAAAGAGGCAGGTATGACTAAACGTATTGATAGATTGGGATCAGTTTCTTCAAAGGGTGGACACGGTCCAACACAATAAGAGAACGCCATTAGTATTATCCTAACTGATCATTCGGTTGACTCCTAACAAGAGTAATCCAATTGACACATAGAAGGGTTCGGCAAGCCAAACCGATGTCCTTTTTTCCTCGACCGATAAGCGAGCGCTCCTTAAGGAACCAATTGTATTAGCTAAAGGTGATATTTGTTTAAATCTTATATTGATATTTTGTTTTATATTTTGATACGAAACATATATCCTAAATAAGAAAGGAAACCTTTAAAACCTAATCGATAAGGAAAGAGATCTCCCCGTATCACTAAACTTCCTAAATAATAAATATCACGAATCATACAGAATATTTGAATATAAGATCTCGAGATCTTTGGACCCCAGATAAGGAAATTAGGGTTGTAACACCCCAGATACACACTGCTCTTGTGGTGCTCTTGCATATAAGCGTTCGGTACATCTAATCCCATGTACACTCTTTGAGACCCTATATTGAGCACACAAGTAACAGGAGACCAACTCTCTCGCTCTCTAGCTCTCAATCTATTCATTTATGTCGAAAATCACTATTTTTTATTTGAGTGTTGGAGACTTCCCACTAAAATACCCTTCGGCGATTTTTTACAGATTTCACATCTTTCCTAAGAGCAACTATTCAAATCAAAAGAAATCAGTATCTACGAAATCGAAACTCACTTCTAACAATAACTATACAAATTGAATTAGTGAAATTTTTGGATTTCCTAGATATCAAGATAAGCAAAAGAGACAAAAAGAAAGAAAGAAATTTTGAGCAAGCGAGGAAGAATGAGGAGTGTCAATGTTGAAGGGTTTTTTTCCCACAATGGTATACTTTTTGGCAAAATTTCGTAGGATTGTGTGATTTTTTCTTTATCCCAATTCTAGGGATAGCGAGATTGGTGATTTTGCTTTCTGAAAGCAAGTTTACAGATCTTGTTTTTTCCTTTTTATTTGGAAAAAGATAAAATTAAAAAAATTATGATAAAAATTAAAATTAAAATTAAAATTATTTTTTAATTTTTGAAATAAAAAATATTAATACTATTACTATTATTAAAATATAGAATTATTATTGAAAATTTAATAAAAATTTTTATTTTTTGAAAAAACTTAAAATTAATAAAAAATTAAATATTATCCAATATTATTAAAAATTAATTAAAAATTATTAAGAAATTAATCAAAAATAAAAATTATTAAAAAATAAATAAAATTAAAAAATTATTAATTAAAAAATAAAATATATAATTATTAAAAAATATATTATTGATTTTTTAATTTAAAAAGAAAACATAATTAATAAATTTTTATTAAACAACCGTAGAAAGGGTTTCGAAAGAAACGTGTTTTTACTGTGATAAAATAGGCAACTGGTCTAAAGACTATTATCGAAATTTGAAAATTCATCATTTCATTGTTAATTATCCAAAAACAATGAGATGCGAAATTTCTAGATTCTGATGATAGCATTTAGACTAGTGGTCTATTTTATTCTAGCAAAAACATGCTCAATTCGGAACTCTTTTTCCTGTTGATTAATAAAAAATTATTAATAATGTTTTCTTTTTAAATTTAAAAAATTAATAATAATTTTTTATTAATTATATTTTTTAATTAATAATTTTTTAAAATTTTTATTATTTTTTAACAATTTTTATTTTTGATTATTTTGTTAATAATTTTTAATAATATTGATTAATATTTAATTTTTTATTAATTTTACGTTTTTTCAAAAAATAAAAAAATAAATTTAATAAAAATTTTTAATTAATAAAAATTTTTTGTTAACTTTTTAATAATAGTTATATGTTTTAATAATAGTAATAATAATATTGTTTACTTCAAAAAAATTTTAAAAATAATAATAATTTTAATTTTAATATATTTTTTTAATTTTATTTTTTTAAATAAAAGAAGAATAAAACGAGATCTGTAATCTCGCTTTGAGAAACCGAGATCACCGATCTCGTTGTCTCTAGAATTGAAATAAAAAAGAAAATCTCACCATCCTAAGAATTTCCGTCAAAAGTTGCACCATTACGGGAAAAAACCCCAACGTTGAGGGCATAATGAAGTGTAACAGGACCAGACGCTCGTGATTTGCTAAATAAATAAAAGAAAAAGTGGCCACCGGGGGGGGGGGGGGGGGATGACGTGGAAGGAAATGGGATGGTGGGGCCCAGCAGTCCAATCCGATTGGGAATTGGGCCTTTGGGTTCGACAGTAGACAATCCAAACCCAAAACTGAATGCAAAAAAGAAATTGAAAGAAACGTAAACTGATGGTCTGTGCCATCGGTGTTCTGACGCGGACGGGCTGGTTTGAAAGTAGACACTCGGACACCCTTTTCTCTCTCTCTCTCTCTACAAATAGAAATATGCAGAGCAAGCAAAGCTTTCCAGCAATTGAACTCTGTTACTGTTTCTGCTTTTCTTTCCCAAAATGCATTCTCTCTCAATCTTGTTGATTCTCTCTCTCTTCGTCCAACAACTGCTGGGTTCACTTCCCCTGAGTCTGAATCTGGAAAGATCCTTCCCGGTGAAGCAGAGACTCAATCTGAGTGAAGTTAGAGCTCGGGATGAAGCTCGGCATGCTCGAATTTTACTGGAAGGAGGACTTTTTGGTGGTGTTGTTGAGTTCAGTGTTGGCGGTATCTACGACCCTAACATCGCCGGGTATGTATTCTACCCTTCAATTCATTCATTCTCTCTCTCTCTCTCTCTCCCCCCCCCCCCAAATTAATGCTCTATGTATACCCAAAAAATTTCATTAGCAGAAGTACTCAATCTGACGCCACACAGATTCATGGATCATTGCAAAGCACTAAACAGAACATTCTACAATGTTTCAACTCATTCGGTAAATATGGTTGTTCAGTTTTTCTTTCTTTGTGAATGTGGGAGGGCACAACCAGTGTTGTAATTTCCCTTGCCATTACCACGAGGGCCTCCATCTCCTCTGGTGTTTCCAGATTAAGTTATAGTTGCTGCCTTTAGGGTGACCCCACGAAATAAATTTACCCCGCCAAGGGCTCACCTTGGGTCCAATGCTCCCAAAGGCTTCTCTCTTGACTTGAGGTTTTGAGTTCATGCTCCCATCCTCTCCCCACCATGATGCCCTTCTCTGTAACTAAACATAAATAAACAATATCTCCACTTGGCTTGAGAGTAAAGTTATTGTGCCATAAATGGTTGCTTATAAATAATAAATTTATGGCACTTAACTCTCTGAAATATGTTAAATAGTTAACCTTCTTAAAATTTTGCAAGATATTATCATAATATACTGATTCTTTGTCTCTGTGTTTTTGGTCTTCGTAGGCTTTATTATACAAAAATAAAACTTGGGTCTCCTCCAAAAGAGTTCACTGTGCAAATTGATACCGGAAGCGACATCTTATGGGTTACTTGTTACTCTTGCAGCAATTGCCCTCGATCGAGTGGACTTGGAGTGAGTTATTTATGTATTCATACTCTTATCATTCTTTTTACTTTTTCAGGAACGTGGAATTTTTAAAGTTGAACTCGATTACTTATAACTCTTTTGGTTGTATAGATAAAGCTTAACTCCTTTGATCCTGGGAGCTCATCTACAGTTTCTTTTGTCTCCTGTTCGGATCAAATTTGTGGTTCTTTAGTTCAAACTACAACCACCAACTGCTCTACTCAGAGTAATCAATGTGGTTACATGCTCCTTTATGGGGATGAAAGTGGGACAGCAGGGTACTATGTATCTGATCTGTTGTCTTTTGACATGGTATTTGGGAACTCTTTGATTGCTAATGCGTCAGCTCCAATTGTTTTTGGGTGAGTTCTCTTGGTTTATGGTCATGTGTCTTTTGTTTGTGTTTGGTGTAAATGAACAAAGAAAACAAGTATAAAGAAGTAAGGTTTCTTACTAGATGGAGATATATTTATGGATGCTTATCCAAACAAATATGTTGTTCTATTATTTACATGTGTTGGGTTACCACGCACCATGCTGATATGGTATGCTTATTTAGAACAATGCTTTAATTATCGTAACTGCTCTAGGTTAGTTAAAGATTTCAGTATTTGTTACAATAAATGGTTCATGTTTTGTGGTCAGTCAGATTATCATAGAAACATGAAGTTCTCTCGACTATCCAGCGAGAGCTTCAATATGGCTCATATTATGTCCGATTACAGTTACTATGCATTTTTACTTCATAAGTTTTTTTTTTCCTTAATATTTGAAGCATTAGGAACCAGAGGGGGGACATCAAGGAAACATTACTGTACACATGTTTGCTTGTGTTTTAACGAATAATCTTCTGATTTTATATCAATTGACAAGCAAGATTGTCACGTTTATGAGATTAAACTACATTTCACCTTTTCTTATTTAGAAAAGAAATTTGTATATTGCCCTTGTGCACGTTGTCCTTAAGCTCTTAAGAGGGACCCAGAAATGTGCTTAGAGTCAGTTTCATATTAATTGATATACATATACATATATATATATATTTTAGTTTTGGTTTTATTGGTTATAACTTATTCATTTGATTTTGTTGCATATAGGTGTAGCACCTACCATTATGGGGACTTGACTTGGACAGATAGAGCAGTAGATGGGATTTTTGGATTTGGACCACAAGATCTCTCAGTCATATCACAACTATCAACACAGGGAATTACTCCAAAAGTATTCTCACATTGCTTAAAAGGAGAGGGCAAGGGTGGTGGTATTCTAGTCCTTGGCGAGATTGTGGCACCAAGTATTGTTTACAGTCCGCTTGTTCCTTTACAGTATGTCTTCTTTTTAGCATGAAATTTAGTTTTTTGCGATACTTAAAGATGATCATAATTTCTAAAATTGGACCTCCATGGCCTACCCCACTTCTGCGGTTTATAATTTCCAGCTCTAATATTTTGATACGCTTGTGACTTTTTCTCTCTGCTTATACACTGATGTTTTAATTTATAATTCTTCTACTGTTTGAAATTTTGATAATCTTCCTTGCTTGTTGCACAATATAACTACTAGATTTGTAATCCCAAATTCCTGATCACTTGATAGTCAATTATTACTTCTATCTAATACAGATATTTTGTTTTGAGAATGCTAATTTATGAACTAAGGATGAAAGAAAACCTAATATACTACATATAGAACTTCAGAATTCTTAAGAGAGACATCAAAAAGATCATAAATAATCTTTTAGTAGTCATAGTTATGATATATAATTCTCATTTTATGTATTTATTTTTTGATATCTCATTGAATGGAAAATGTAAGACAAACAAAAGTCCTCTATGAAGCAACAAAAGGGAAGGAATTTACAAGGTTAAGGGTTTCTATGGGTGGAAGGAGAGCCATCCCCATTGTATAACTCAATTACATTTGGAACCAAAAAAAAAAAATTGTCTGCAGTCCACAAGGTGATTGTCATGATTATGGTGTTGCAAAATAATCTATGAAAATGCATAGCTTTGTGCAGAATTAAGCATATGTAATTTTGAATTTCAATTTTTAGGAACCTAAGAATAGTTCTTTTTTAACCCTTCTCCAAAGTGTGTTTCCCAGCTAACCATTTGAGCCCTAGAATACCACTGACTTTGTTTCTTTTTTGACTATTGGAGCAATATTCACTGGTGGTAGACTCGTAATCAGTTTCTTACTCTGATATGAGTTCAACAGAAAACATGCTAGTGAGAACTACCTGAACATTCTAAACTCTGCAAAAATTTCAAAAAATGAGTCACAAAGTGGGCCTTTGGTATTATTACTAAATCATATTCAAGGTTTAGTAAATCAAATAACTATTATACTATTTTAGTCATATCAAATTATTTATTTGCTTACAGGTACCGTGATGATAGATTTATGCAAGAGTGATCATTGTCCTTGTAATGTAATTACAACCTTGCTCCATACGCTGAGTTAGTGTAAACACAATGTTGAACATAAATAGTGAGCTTGTGTTAAGTACAAACAATTTCATTGGGCAGAAAGACCAATCAGGTCATTAAGTGTGTTGTTTAGCTCTAGCTAATTTTTACTTGAACATAAGGAACAAATGATGGTTTTGGCAAGAGTAATAAGTAATAAAAAGATGTACCATGTGATGTACGCATGCATGCATGTATATTTATTAAGATAATGCTGGCCTCAAGGGGTAGAAATGCTAGTTGCCTCTCTCCTTCCTTTTTATCCATCAATACTAATATATACTCGTTGATGCTCATTAGACATAAGAGTGCTTGCTTGGAGCATCTTTTTGACATAATCATGCCCCTTGTCCAAATTTCTCATTATTTTTATTCTTTAAGATGTTATGCCTTTATCCAAGAATCTCAAAATGTAATTATCTGGGAAAACAACCTATATTTCTCTTGCAATAGAATTGCTTTGATTGCTCATCCATGTTTGAAAAATGGCTATATAATTTAATACAAAATTAGATGCAAGTGAATGGAGGTAGTATTCTTCATACATAGTTCCTCTTTGCATATGTTTATGGAGATAAATTGCTCTTATATGTACCTGGTGCACTATTTTAGCGTACTATTATTTATTTGTTTTACATTATTGCAAATGAAAATCTCTTAAGCAATAAGTTATTAGCGAAGTATGAAATTCTATTATGTATGAGGCTACTTGCACCTGTATCTTTTTCCCTTTTCATAGGCTTTATTTGTTCGTTATTAATATTTGTAGTAACAATACCATGAATTTCAATGGTTCTAGCTTAAACTTATTCTTGTGCTTATGTTGGGTGCTACTTAGAAATTTTTTAAAAAAATAATTGTAACGTGATACAGTTTGATCTTTTTATATCAAACCTCAGGAGTCATTATAACTTGGTTCTGGAAAGCATTGCAGTCAATGGGCAGTTATTGCCTATCGATCCTGCGCTGTTTTCAACCGCAAGCAATCGAGGAACCATAGTTGACTCGGGAACAACTTTGGCATATCTTGTTGGTGAAGCTTATGACCCTTTTGTGAATGCTGTAAGCTTGTTTATTTTTCTTTTCCTTTTAACTTTAATGGTGAGAAACTTGTTCAAAATTGCAAAGAGAAATAATTAAATGGATTCTTTATATTAAAAAGTATATAGATTTGTGGCTTGGGATTCTACATTTGCATTTGTCCCACGGTTGGATATGGCTTGTGCTATTGACCTTTGCCATAACATAAATTTTTCTCTTTAAAGAATTGTAACCTGATTATGGTATTTGGTGAGCTTTGATCAGGTGCTTAAATACATAACAGCATTGCTTTCACAACGAATTTTGTTTCCTCGTAAACTTTTAATTAAAGCTACTGGATTTTTCATCAGATATGCTTTATTCTTAGACCATTCTTCAACAACTTGTTGCATGCATATAATTGGCTAACTGCAATATAAAAAGTGAAATATGTCAATCCTTAGAATTTACTTCTCACATTGATTCTTAAATCAATTTTAAGTTTGTGCGTGGACATAATGTACATCAATTGAACTCAATGCTTGCTGATCATAAGTCAAAATGGATCCTTGTAAAAGGGGAAGTATGATAATATAAAAATATTCTGTATCAATCTCCACCGCTTAAAAGTTTGCATCAATAGGTTTGGTTGTGTTGCTATCATGACACTCCTTGTCAAGAGAGCGGGAGATTTTTGTGTTCCAGAGTCAGCTCCGGATACTATAGTGGTTAATAATGTGCTTAGTCAAAGAGCATGTCATGTATGTATAAAAGAAAATATTTGGATTCGAGTCTTTGTAAAGGTTCTGCCTTTAAAAGATATAGTTGACCTCACCCTTTGCCGAGCCTGCTATGCTAACATGAGCCACATATATAATAATAACTATTTCTTTTTTCAAACTTCTTCTTGGTATTTGAAAACTGTTTATTCTACTAAAGAATCTTCTCCATCATGACCTTCAAAAAAATAAAATAAAATAAAAAAACCTCAATATTTAAAGATGGACTAGAATCACATTGTAGTCCTTGGTGGATGGTTAGTATATATCAGTTTATGGAAGTTGATTATTTAATTGTGATGCAGATAACTGCTGCTATTCCTCAGTCGGTAACTCGTATTCAATCACAAGGAACCCAGTGTTACCAAGTTTCTACTAGGTAAAGTTAACTAGTGGATCCTTGCGGATATCAGCTTTTTCCCCTTTATTACTGAGATTATTCAATATGACTTGGCCTTTTTAACATCTAAGTGGGTTTCACATTTGTTTGGTGTACAGCATAAGTGAGATTTTCCCATCAATTAGTTTAAATTTTGCTGGTGGCGCCCCTCTAGTTTTGAGACCAGAGGATTACCTTGTACAACCAGGAGTAGCTGTGAGCTCTACTTTTAATTTGCCTAATTGTCATTTTGCTCATTTGGAAAATATCACGAAACTGCCTACTTTTTAATTTGTTGTCCTTGCAGAATGGTGCTACATTGTGGTGCATTGGCTTTTTGAAAGCTCAAAATCAAGGGATGACAATTCTAGGAGGTCAATTCCTAGACCGAATCCTTCTTTCTTTCTTTCTTTCTTTTGAAGGGAGGGTGGGTTTAGGGGACAATCGTATGGACTATGGAAAAATACCTTCTACGAGCTTTAGCAATGTAAGGTATATTAGCAAAGATAGTTATCCCTTCTCATTTCTGTTTATGCAAATTATCAATTCTCATGCCAAGAGGCACTCTCCCTGGGTGAGAAAGTGCAGTTACCTTTTTCTTTGAAGCTAGCTTCTTCTTTTAAATCTTTTTAATTTTGATAAAATTGGCTTAGTTTGATGCATTGTACATCTAGTGATTCTTCCTGCAGATATATTAATTTGTCGTACTTTTGCCTTGCCCCAGTTTTGAATATCTGTTGATTAACAAGATGATTATTTTATTTTTCAATTGATGCATTTGGCCTCTCCTTTGGTCTACTATTTTATTTTATATATTATATTTTTTTGCCCTCTTGTTTTATGAAACCTTAGCCTGAATGGATTGACAAATTAGACACCTGGCTCTTTTCTTATTATTTAGTAAAATTTCATTATTTGAAACTTATGCCAATATTAACATCTGCTAACAAACAATTGTAACAATCACAAAAAGTGAAAGTGTCTAATGCCTATTAACTATTTAAGCACCATCAGTTTGATCTTGTTGTGAGAAACGGTATGAAGTTGTGAGAGGCCTTATTTACGAAGAGGCTCAAATACATTGGTAATGAAATTATAGCAACCAGTTAGTTATAACAAGTTCACCTATAGCTGCGGTATCGAGCTTGAGGGCTTGAACTCATGGTACTTTGGATTCAGCCAAAATATTCTTTACCTTTTTTCTGATTCAATTATTGATTGACTTCTTTTCTTGTCTTGTGGCAATGATGTTAAGATCTCATTTTTAAATCTTTTTTTTTTGGGGGGGGGATCTTTTCCTTCTTTTGCAGACCTTGTTCTAAAAGATAGAATCTTTGTTTATGATCTAGCTCAACAAAGGCTTGGATGGGCGAACTATGATTGTAAGTCGAATCAGCCCTAATATTGATGGCCTTTTTTTCTTTTTCCCTCTCAAAAGGCTGTTACTAATGATTGTTGCTGTTTCCACTCTTAGGTTCCTCTCCTGTCAATGTCTCTATAAATTTTGGCCGGGACAAATATGTGAATGCAGGAAAATTGACACCAAGCAGTGCATCAAGAAATAAGTTATTGATGATCGGGCCTGGAAGCAAAATTGCTTTCATTTTGCACTGCATTGTGTTCTTTCAAATCTTATTTCTGTAGTTCATATCCATGTTGGCTTAGCCAGCTCAAATTTTACAGCAGTTGGTTAGGCATTCTGGTGCGCATATTACTGGGGATGTAAGTCTCTTGAGCAACCTTTCCTCATTATGTGCATGTTCACCAAATAGGGTCCACTTTTTGATATTCAGTTTACCTAAATGAAATATTTTCTTTCCCCGTATTTTACATGTGAAGGACTCTACTCAATCACAAATTTCTTCTGTTGTCTGCAGTTCATTAGCTCAATGGTATTCTCTCTTTGGTGCTACAACTCTCCCTGAACAATCTGGAGCACTCTCTTATGATGTTGAAAAAGTAGTCCCCATATTCTTCATTCCTGGTATGATTGGCTTGCAGCTCTCTGAAAGGACAGTTGCTTGGGAATATGGACATAGATATGTTAATCTAAACAGTTAGTTTGAGGACTTCTGGGAATTTCTAGAACCCTTTCCGTGTGGGATTTAAATTTTAAGTAGGTATTGTTTTTTATGGGAGGGAAAATATGAGTACTATTAAACCAAAAAAAAAAAGCTCTTCTCCTCCTGTACCCCTCCCAAAATATATTTAATTAAAAGAAAAACTCCTTCCTGGTAATGCATTACTGGTTCTGTCTGCTGGGTAGCTGATGTTATTAGTCTGACTGAATTTCCTGGGTCATCTCAAGCTGTGGAAAAGTATTGCTTAAAGTCATTTAGTTATGTGGCGAAAGGGTGGAAAATGTGGCCAATGTAGCACAAGAAGACTTTATGACTTGCATTTTGGATGGCACTGGAACACGACTATGAAAATCCTTGTGGCATCAGTTTCAGTGTTTGTCTTTGGGCAGGGTGATTTTCTTGTAAAAACTTCCTCTTGTATGAATCTCCCCCTTTTCCGCTTGTATAAAGAGTTTTGATTTATTATGTGCACTACTTGCATGTGTAGGTCGGATCAATACGTTGCACTGGTGTAATACAATTTGATTCAAATTTTGGTCTTACTACATATGTAAACTAGGTTTAAATGTTTGTTCTTTAGTTTTTAATTAACTTTAGTAATGAATTGTGTGAGCCATCTCATCCATCGTGTATATATATTGGCGGTGATGCAAGTGTGCAACAGAATTATGTTTTAACTCATCCGGTCTGAGCAGCGATCGAGTCTCTTTTTGGGAGGTTTTTTTAACATAATTTTTTTTTTTATTTTTTTTTTTTTAAGTCTCGAATCTAAGTATTTGGTACGGAGATCTGGTGTCTTTCTACTAGGCCTACCGTTTGTCCGTGTATGCAACAAATATGCTGTGTCATCTTAAAGACCGATCGCTGGAAGTGTATTTCCCAAGCCGTTACAGCAAACTACCCAAAACTCATAGGCGAATAGTGTCATTGAGACCATAGGATGCCATGTGGGCGTTCTGAGGTCCAGGGAGACCACGGGACTGAACCCTTTTGACCATGAGACTAGGTCCTACTGGCAACTACAAAGACCATCAACGTGGATTGATTCAACTGGATGTGACGTGGAGTTGAGTACCTTTAAGTATGATCGAGGTTCGACTCCCGTTGGGAGTATCGGGCCCTCATGAGTATGGAGGGAGAGTTTTCCATCACCCGTCCTTTCAAAGGAGCCACTGCAGCGGTCGGTCTGGATTAGTCAGGGTAAAACTCCAGATATCGGACGGTATCCAAGACAAGGTATCAAAATAAAAAAAAAAAAGAGGCAACTACAAGACCAAAATCCCATGGTCATCGAATGGACTCTTTTTTTTTTTTCAATCGATTATTGTCCGACTAATTCAGTCCGAGTAGTATGAGACCCATTAAGGAATTGGCTCTTGCAAATCTTTTTCCTCCGTTCACAGAACTCTAACTCGAGACCTTTGATTAAGGAAGTAGAGTGTCCGACCACTCAATTCAAAAGAGTTTGGTATCGAATAGACTCCTTTGCCCCATACTTTGAGATGTTCCTCTTGCTGGCCAAGCAATCGAATAACTTAGTCCATCATGCCATGGAATTGAGTTCTACTGATCATCGAATTCAATCTATAATTCATAATTTAAGATTATGTGATTCAGTTTATTTGATCATAATATTTTATCATCATATAAACCAATCATAACGTTCATGTAAGACCGCAAAAACTTGGTTCCTTGATCCAACGACTTGGTCCATTAAGCCATGAACATCATAGAAGTCTTAATGATTCATATCAAACTATAGGAATTACTACTATAGTCTATCATGTCAAAAATAAATATTAATTACAGCACAGAAGGAAAATCAACTTACAGCTGCTAATTAGCAACTAATCTTCAATTAACGCCTTGCCTTCTTTCCTTTTACACACTCTTGTATCTCTCTCTCTCTCTCGGAAATTATGTCACTCGCCTTGAAAATGTATGCTTCCCCAATGCTGTATATTGCAGACTTAGTCCCCCTTTGATTTTTATAAACCAAAATATCTTGCTTGGAATTGTAATTAAGGTTTTCTATCTATTAATTCTTGTCATTTTCAATACATATGAAGGTCAAATCACCTGATTTGTTCTGTAGAAACTGACTTTGATTTTTAATAAAAGCTTGATTTGGCCATCTTCTGTTTATGCCTCTACGTTGTTGCAGACTGCTTGGAATTCTATGGTTGCCGGTCTTAGCTGGAAATCTCGAGATAGATATCAAATTTTTTGTTTATTTTCTACGTATTACATTGAAGAAGAGAGGGAAGCAGCAATAGCACTTGTCGCTTTGTGAAGAAGGAAAAGAGTGAAACGGAAGGAAAATCCATGCAAATTTAGATGATGAGGCCAGTAATTTGAATTCGCCATTTGGGAAAGAAAGATGGTTTGATGAAGATAGTAATAGCATGTGGTTGTCATCTTGTTGGACTACAGATTATGTGATGCATACAACTTTGTTCTTGTTGAATGGCTAGTTACATGTCTATCAGTGACCCAAAATTGTGCTTCTTGGCTGAAGGAGCTAAATTTGTCTGACAGGTCAAAAGTTCAAGCCATGGAAGATGCGCCATTGCTTCTTGACATGTTTTTGATGGCTGCAGCACCGGTTTTGAACATAAAAAAGCCCATAAACTTCGTTGGTGACAAACTGAGAGAGCCCTCTCTTGTCTGCTTTAAGGATACAGACTCTTCCTCCTGTAGAGAGTCTCTTAGTGATGACCAATGTTTCATCTCCTCTTTCTGATTCTCCTTAGGTTTGGGATCCACAGAAAATTGGTCTCTGGGGAGCAATCTGAGAGTCGTGAAATTGACTCAAACAGTTCTAGTGTATCTTCGGTTGTTGAAGATGAGGTTCTGTACACTGAAAATCTTGGAGACCTTGAGGGTGAGCCAATTTTCTGGTCCTTTGAGCCAAAATTGGATATGGGTTCTGAAGAAAATTGGGAATTTTTCTTAATGTCCCCACGCAAGGGTGCACCTGTAAACAAAATTCCAGAGAGAGCCCTTTCTCAAAAATCCATTAGATTAAGACTTCATCATAAGAACCGCAAGGAAAAGCTTCATTCGAAAGTAGGATCCTCAGAATTAATGTTGGTGGATAGTAAAAATAGAACCAAAAGCAACAGTATCAAACAGAACAGGACCAAACCTTCGAGGCTGGAGAGAGAGACAAAAATGTCCGCAAAGTTTGTGCCTCTAGAAGACAAGGATTATTCCAAGGCATCAAAGCAAGAGGGAGTATCTCATGAAAAGTTGGCATGTCTGCAAAACAACATAGTGGAAGAAGATTATCCTGTGGATGAAGAACGGTTAATAGAGTCCCTCTTAGACCTCGAAGAATTTGATGGTCATGAAGGCAATGATTTGGAGTTCAACAATGACACTTTCTCCTTGGATGATTCTCTGTAAGGGCTTTAGCACAAAATTGTTCCCAGAGAATATTGTGCCTATCGAACTGTAAGAAAGAAGAAAAGATTATATTTTCATGGTATCCAGAGAGCCTAGTTTTCTTCCCCGCACCCCAATAGAGTTAGACAGTAAATGAAAAAGGTCCTCTGTGTGATGTAAGGAACAGCCTCTATTTTTTATTTTATTTTATTTTTTGGCAAATTCCAAAACTAATCTTGTGGTCGATGAATTGAGATAAAATTGGTTAATGTTTACGCATGGGAAGTCTTTATCATGGCTAAAATCCTAATTACAACAAATGCATCTCTCAAGTTGATGCTTTTTCGCTTTTTCTTTGTAAATATATAAGGATAAATGAGTGGTAAAGAGTTATTATTCAAGTTCTTTTCCGAGATCTCATTTTTGAATTTCTATGGGTGCACGTATTTTCATAATTTTCGTGATTCTTATAACAAAAGAAAAAATGATACTTGGCTGTATTTTTTCTGCTTCTTCCCTTGCAAGGACATGCCAATATATTGATTGTTCCTATTATGGAACAAAATACTATCAGTATAATAGGATACATTTTCATTCTTGCAGGACATACTAAGAGTATTGATCACTGAGATCTTTATATACCGGCAAATGTTGTTCAAGAAGTTTACAAGTTAGACTAATAATATTTTGGAATCTCTAACATAGTTGTTCCGAACTTTTAAGATGAGAATGCGTTTATCAATTAACTCTAAATATGAAATACTAAAGATTCACTTCGTGCGTAAAGTGCTTCTCAACTTAGTGTGGGGGTGAGAGAAGGATGAGCGTATCTGTTTATAGTTTTTCCCTTATATTTTTACAAAGAAACTGTTTTTAAGCATTAAACCCATGATCTTAAAGTTACAAAAAGAGCAATTCTATCATTACGCCAAAAATCACCCCAAACACAAAATATTGAATACAACAAAATATACAAACAAATAAAACAAAAAACTTATCTAAATTTTGCAATACAAGTTTCAACATGTTATACATTATATTAAAAAAGAAAACAATATATCTTGTTAAAACATAACAGAAGGCTAATCATTTCTAGAAATCATAATACAGCTTAAAATGTATATCGGGTAGCTGTTCCTTTATTGATGTAAAAGTATATTGCATCCCTTTTCCTTCATGAGTTTCTATGTAGAATTACCTAAGTATTTGAGGTCACAATATTCGTTTTGGACTAATACATAAAACATATAGTTTTTATCCTATAGTGACAGCTCATATAGTGACAGCTCAAGTATTAGAATTTCTTCTCTTTTATCTTCTTTTTTTTTATTCGATCCTACTTGATTGTATCTATTTATATAAAATATATATATATATATATATATATTACTGTTAGGAACTACGTGAAAAATTACACCACCAAAGACAACGTTTTTCATTATCTTATTCTAATGAATTTAACATAATTTCATACATTTATTTAAATAAGAAAAGGCAAATTTTCTTTTATTGGTGTTAGATGATAAATAATTTTGCTTAAGTGATAGTATCTACCTTCTAAATAAGCTTATGATGCATTTAGATTAAGAGTGGTTCAGCAAATTTCTTGGACCAATTTTGCCCTTTAGTTTTTTTCATCAAATTTATCATTATTTTTCTTTTATTTTTGTTATAATAGAAATCGAATTCCAAATTACGAGATTTGAAAAGGGGGTTGTTGTCATTGAACTATCCCGTTGGGGACAATTTATCCTTATTTCTCTCCCTCACCCTTTTTGTTCTCTCTCTCTCCCCCCAACAAAGATAATCCATATTGCCTCATCTTCTCCTTCTCTTCTTTCTACTTAATCATCGTTTTTCTCTTTTCTCCCTACGCGTTCTCCATTCAAAAAATGAACCATGGATTTTACTGGTTGAACAACCAAGCAATATAGAGCTGTTGTTGAGATCCATATCTAATTTTCTTATCATTCTTTGGTTCCCTTTTTTTATCATTTATAATCTCTCATTCAAAGCCCTTAGGAAAAACAAATATAGAGCTATTGTATATTACTATTTTTATTGGTTAAACAACAAATGGTGAACAACCAAAAGAGTTTTATAAGAGCTCCTTTATCTTTTATATATTAAATAATCTTGTAAATTAATGGTCTTTCTTTATAAATTTTGAAGCAATATTCATTGATAAGTCTGATCATTAAGCTTGTGATCCTCTTGAACTTTTGCACGAATTTTGTAGTTGCTCTTCATCCAAATCATCTTATTATTTTTAATTATATCTTTTTTTATATATAAAAGGATTCGAACCGGAATTATTTTTTTAACTATATCTCATTACCATTAAACTTGTTGGAAAATGAGTATGGTTCGCTCATGAAGGCAAACCCACAAATCCCTTCTATTTGAATTTGAAAATTAAAAGAAAAAAGGGAGGGATGATTATTAGGCAACCACCCCACAACTCCCCACTCTCTCTCTCTAACTCGCACCAAGAAAAAAAAAGGGGGACTTCTCTCTATTTTTTGAATGTGACGGGAAGAAGAAAAAAAAAAGGGGACAAAACGCCATGTTTTTTTTAGAGAGTGAGATTTTTTTTTTTTTTTTTTGGAGTTAGAGAGAGAAAAATGAAACAATAGGAAAAAGCATCTTCTCACACGTGAAGGAATAAAGAGAGCGTTTGAACAAGAATTGATCATTATCACCAAAGACATTTGGATTATGAAAAATAGAAAATGATCCAATTTTGTAACACTTTCTCAACTTATAATAAGTGATTTTAACCCTCTTTGAATCTGTTAATCGTATGTGAAATATGTTTGTTGGTTTTTAGGAAAACCTTTAAAACTGAACACCATAACGTATAATGTCCATCTTCCATCAATAAGAGCATTATGAATTTTGTCATAAACTCAATATTTTTATTAAAGAGTAATTTTTATTTTTATTTCTTTTTTATCTTGACAGGAAAGCAATTATTATTTGGAATAATCTTTGCAATTTAAGATGATCTCCATGAAAATATCGTGCATAAAAAAGGGAAAAAGTAAATATCTTCTAACTTGTTTGTTAATATTTGTGATACCCGGTTCTTAATTTATGCTGATTTCATGTATGCAACGTGAAAGCTCAAGGTGTACTGCACTTCTCACGTAAGCTCAGACGTCTGCCATGTCCAATCTCTTTATCATCATTTTCTTGTCACCCTATCAATTACTAGGTCACAAAAAAGCGGAGCTTAAATTTATCCTCTCACTTCATCAATATCCCTCTTGAACTCATGTCCGTGCGCAAAGCAGTTTGTGCGGCTATCAACTTGAAGTTGTTGGCGCTGCTGCGCATGCAAGTTGCTTGCGCTTGCATGTAGCCATATATCTCTGCCACACCTAAGTTCCTTTCATACACTTTTAAGACTCCATTTTATCTACTTTGTCACAAGAAGTGCGATCTTAACTTCTTGTCTAATTTCATGAACATTCATCTAGAACCCATGCACAGTTGTGCATGCAAGTTGTTTGCACTTGCATGTGGCCATACATGTCTCTCATGCCAAAACTCTCTTCTTCCGCTTTTTAGCTTCACTCTTATCCATTTTGTTATAAAAAATCATGCATTAACACCCCTTCTTAACCCTGACCATCTATTTTGAATCCACATGAGCATACAGATAGTGTCCATGGTTGTACGAGCATGTTGTTTGTGTTTGTGCGTGATCATACATGTTTGCTATGGCCAAGCTCTTTTCATGTGCATTTAGACTCCTCCTTATCCACTTTGTTACCAAAATTAGGTTTTAACCCACTCATCCCCTCACTTGAAAACGTGGATGTGCACAGACAATGTGTTCAGGTGGGGTTGTATGGTTAGCTTGCGAGCACTCATACCAATCTCCCCCTCCGCCCTCTCTTCTTCTATGTGCCCACTTCCCTCTCCCACAAAGACCAACTATGACACAAAATTTCATAACTAAAACCCTGGCCAAATATCTCCAATGATTCATGGTACCAAACGTAATTAGAATAATTAAGCATATTCACAACCATGACATGGATACACTGTCATACCTGCCAAAAAATTGGAATCTCACGTTAAGATAGAAATTGGAGAATAAGAGTCCCTCTTGGCTATAAAAGGGACTCTCCTCCCTAAATTTGCCTTCTTATTCCTTTAAGGCTATTTTCTTTCTTCTCTCTCTTATAATATTTCATTAAAAGTTAATGAAATATTATTCTAGTAGTGTCCGAAAACATAAGCATATTTGGTCGAATCTCATTAAATTCTAGTGTTCTTTCTTTATTTAATAGCTATTGTTGGGTATAATTATAGTAATATATTGTGCAAGTAAATTGCCCTTCTTGGAAATTTATTTTGGGATGATTTTTCAGTATAATTATTTATACTCTATTCACACCTGAGGTTTGACAACAATTGGTGTTATAGCCCAGTTTATCTTAGTACGCTCTGTGATTCCAGTTTTGTTTGATCTTCCATATCAGAAAAGATTTTCTTGGACTAATTGGCATTGAGCCCGATTGATCTTATTATGTTCTGTGGTTACAACCTAGTCTGATCTTCCATATCAGAAAAGATTTTCCTTAGTAAATCAGCATTTCATATCGACAGCTATTAAATAGTATGGATAACAGAATTGGTTGACAACGCAAAGTCATCTACATCAATATCGTCAATTCTGGCAAGAACAGCAAAGACAAATGCTAGATTTGTGGTGGCAATTTTTGATAGAACCAGTCATTTCAACATGTGGCAAAGTGAGATTCTAGACATTCTTTTTTCGGCAAGGTCCAGACATTGCCATTGAGGAAGAGAAACCAGAAGATACTGAGGAGAAGGAATGAAAGATGATTAATAGATTGACATGTGGTATAATTCAATCATTCCTTTCTAGAGAGTAGAAGTATGTCTTTTCAAAAGAAACTTTTGCAAATAAATTGTGGAAGACACTAAAAGAAAAATTTTTGAAAAAAAGTAGTAAGAACAAGCTCTATATGAAGAAGAGGCTATTTAGTTTCAATTATATTCTGGGTATCATTATGAATGATCATATCACAGAAAAACTACTATCTCTCTTGGTGAAGTTAGTGCTGTCTTATATAGTTATGAATTAAGAAAAAAAGAAAAGTAAGAAAAAACAAATGAAGAAGCAGAAGTTTTAGTTGTCAGAGAACGTTCGCAGAGCCAGAATAAAGAGATTAGAGAAAAATCAAGATCCAAATCAAAAAAAGATAAATGTGCCTTTTGAGAAAAAGGGCATCGGAAGAAAGTTATCTTAGATTCAAATGTAGTTGAATATGATGATGCAGACTTAGATTTCTCAATTGCTATTATATCATCAACTAGTCATTCTAGTACGTGATTACTGAATTCAATTTGCAGCCACCATATATTTCCTAATCGAAAATGGTTATTTGATTTTAAAGAATAGAAAGGTAGAGTGGTTTACACCGCAAATATTATCTCTCTCACCACACATGGGATTGATTCAATTCGTCTAAGAAATTAGGATAGATCAACTAAAACATTAACAGTTGTTCCATATGTATTGAATTTGATAAAATAAATCTCATCTCTATCAGATCCTTAAAATCAAAAGATTTCAATATGAAAGTGAAAGATGGAGTAATGAAAATCATTTTTGACATACTTACGATGCTAAATGGAATTCAAAAAAATAACAATGTGTACTATTTTTTTTGGATATTACAGTTGTTAGAATGGCAACAATAACAACAGTTTCTACCAATAATTGGAAGTTAAAAGCAACGAGACTATGGCATATACGCATGGGATAGCTAGAGAAAAATTCTTGAAACTTATGATAGATTAATGATTGTTGAGAGGAGTACACGTTTGCAAATTGGATTTTGTGAGCATTGCATCAAAGGGAAGCAAGCTAGGGTAAAATTTGATATAGCAATCCATGATACTAAAGATATTTTAGATTATCAGATATATGGAGGCCTTCTAAATTAACTTCATTGAAAGAAAAATATTATTATGTGATCTTTGTTGTTAATTTTGGATGTATACAATGAAAATGAAAGATGAAGTGATGTGAATTTTCCTTAAATAGAAAAATATGGTGGAAAGTCAAACAAGCAGAAAGATCAAATATCTCCAAACAGACAATGGTGAAGAGTACAGAAATGATTCATTTGTGAAAGTCTGTGAAGTTGTCAGACACTTCATCATCAGAAATATACCACAATAGAATGGGATGGTGGAGCATATGAACCAGACATCGCTAGAGAAGGTTCGGTGCATGTTGTCTTAGGTTGGACAAAGAATTTTGGGGTGAAATCATTGTGTATGCTTGTCATCTTATCAACTGCCTACCATCTATAACTATTGGTGGTAAAATACTAGAGAATTGGTCTAGAAAGTTTGTTATAGATTATAATTTCTTACATGTATTTGGTTCCACTACATATTACCATGTTAAGGAGTCAAAACTTGTTAAATTTTGGGATAGAAAGTTTAGGTTGTTGTTGTTGTTGATATATTGTGCTATTAAATTAGTGAAATATTATTTTAGTAATGTCTGAGTACGTAGGTATATGTGGCTAAATCTTGTTAAATTCTAGTGCTTTTTATTTATTTAATAGTTATTTTTTTATTTTCGATATTTGTTTATCATATAACTGATCCTAAAATTTTGGGATAAAAAATTTAGGTTGCTCGTAGCAAAATTTGTCACAAAAAGGTGACTTTGTTGTAGTGTAATTGGCATTAAGATCAATTGATCTTATTATGTTCTATGATTACAGCCTAGTTTGATTTTCCATATCAGAAAAGATTTTCCTGGGTGAATCAACATTTCACATCGACAGCCATTAAATAGTATGGATAACAGAAATGGTTGACAGCACAAAGTTATCTACATCAATATTGTCAATTCTTGTAAGAACGACAAAGACAAATGTTAGATTTGTGGTGGTGATTTTTAATAGAACTAGTCATTTCAACATGTGGCAAAGTAAGATTCTAGACATTCTTTTTCAACAAGGTCCAAACATTGTCATTGGAAAAGAGAAACCAGATGAAACTGAGGAGAAGGAATGGAAGATGATTAACAGATTGACATGTGGTATAATTCGATCATGCATTTTTAGAGAGTAGAAGTATGTCTTTTCAAAAGAAATTTTTGCAAGTAAATTGTGGAAGACACTAAAAGAAAATTTTCTGAAAAAAAAGTAGTAAGAACAAGCTCTATATAAAGAAGAGGCTATTTAGTTTCAACTATATTCTGGGTATTACTATGAATGATCCTATCACATAAAAACTACCATCTCTCTTAGTGAAGTAAGTGCTGTCTTATATAGTTACGAATTAAGAAAAAAAGAAAAGTAAGAAAAAACAAGTGAAGAAGTAGAAGTTTTAGTTGTTAGAGAACGTTCACAGAGTCAGAATAAAGAGATTAGAGAAAAATCAAGATCCAAATCAAAAAAAGATGAATGTGCCTTTTGTTGAGGAAAAGGGCATCGGAAGAAAAATTGTTCCAAATTGAAAAATAAATGCAAAGCTAACAAGAGGAAAGTTATCTTCGATTCAAATGTAACTGAATATGATGATGTCGACTTAGATTTCTTAATTGTTGTTGTATCATCAACTAGCCTTTCTAGTACGTGGTTACTGGATTCAATTTGCAACCATCACTTATTTCCTAATCGAGAACGATTCTTTGATTTTAAAGAACAAAATGACAGAGTCGTTTACACAGCAAATAATATCCCTCTCACCACACATGAGATTGATTCAATTTGTCTAAAAAATTAGGATGGATCAATCAGAACCTTAACAGTTGTTCCATATGTACTGGATTTGATAAAATAAATCTCATCTCTATCTGATCCTTAAAATCAAAAGATTTCGATATGAAAGTAAAAGATGGAGTAATGAAAATCATCTTTGACATACTTGCGATGCTGAATGGAATTCAGAAAAAATAAAAATGTGTACTATTTTTTGGGTAGTACAGTTATTAGAATGGCGACAATTACAGTAATTTCTACTAATAATTGGAAGTTAAAAGAAACCAGGCTATGACATATATGCATGGAACATGCTAGAGAAAAATTCTTAAAACTTCTGATAGAATAAGGATTATTGAGAGGAGTATAAGTTTACAAATTGGATTTTTGTGAGCATTGCATCAAAGGGAAACAAACAAGGGTAAAATTTGATATACCAATCCATGATACCAAAGGTATTTTGGATTATGTTTATTCAGATATATGGAAGCCTTCTACAATAACTTCATTGGAAGGATAATATTATTATTTGATTTTTGTTGATAATTTTTCCCGAAGAGTTTGGATGTATATAATAAAAACGAAAAATGAAGTGATGTGAATTTTCCTTAAATGAAAAAAATATGGTGGACAGTCAAACAGGTAGAAAGATCAAATATCTCCAAATAGACAATGGTAAAGAGTACAAAAATGATTCATTTGTGAAAGTCTGTGAAGTTGAAGGTATTGTCAGACATTTCATCGTCAGAAATATACCACAATAGAATGGGACGGTAGAGCATATGAACCAGACATCACAAGAGAAGGTTCAGTGCATGTTGTCCAATGCTGGATTGGACAAAGAATTTTGAGCTGAAATCGTTATGTATGCTTATTATCTCATTAACTGCCTACCATCTATAGCTATTAGTGGTAAAATACCATTAGAGAATTGGTGTGGAAAGTTTATTATAGATTATAATTTCTTACATGTATTTAGTTCCACTACATATTACCATGTTAAAGAGTCAAAACTTGATCCTAGAGGAAAGGCAATCTTCATGGAGGTCACAACTAGGGTGAAAGGTTATCGCCTTGGATGTCTAGAAACAAAGAAAATAATCTTCAGTAGGGATGTTACTTTTAATGAATCTACCATATCAAAGGTAACTTCTGAAAATATTGAGCATATAGACGGTATTCCTAAATAGGTTTAAGTTTGAAGAAGCAAAATTATCCTAACAAATGAAGAAATTGATGGTGATTCTCTCATGATAGAAGAAGAGTCATATGAAAAAGAGGTTCAAACCCAAGAACCTCCATAGCAATTTGAATAATAATTAAAAAAAAAAAACTTAAATCAATTGCACTACGAAAGGGAAAAATGACCATTAGATCACCTGCTCATTATGTTAATATGGTCACTTCTGTATTAGCAATTGAAATTAAAAATTGAAAATTGTAGATACTACCGGAAATTGTATTTATGAGAGAATAGTAAAGGAATTTTTTATCAAGATGGAGATTTGTCATATGTGGCAAAAAATTGAAATCGCACATTAAAATAGATGTGGGAGAAAGAGAGTCCCTCTTGGGTATAAAAGAGACTCTCCCCCTTTTAGCCAAATCCATCCCAAAATTTGTCTTCTTATCCCTTTAGACCAATTTTCTCCATTCTCTTTCTTGTAATATTTCATTAAAAATTAGTGAAATATTATTTTGGTAATGTCTGAATACGTAGGTATATTTAGCTAAATCTTTTTAAATTCTAGTGTTTTTTATTTATTTAATAGTTATTTCACTATTAGAAAAACGGGTATCAACGACGAAAAAATTCATCGCAGATACCCAAATTTCCGTCGCTGAAAATATCAGCGATAAAAAATTAGCGACGGATTTTTTCGTTATTGAAAGTCACATTGCTAATTTTAGCGAAAGATCAGCGATAGATTTATTAACGACAGAATTTTTTCATCGTTAATTCGTCGCTGAAGTGAGTAATAGTAAATACAAGCGAACGAGCCCAACCTGCCCCGCCTGACCTGTCCTTGCCCCGGCCTGCCCGCACCACTACTTTTAAATTGTTGAAAAAATACTCCCGCCCACGTCTGCCTAGGTTCGAACCTGGGTGTGAGAGAAATATCCGTAAACCTTATCCACTATGCCACCATCACATTTGTGTTATTAGTTTATTTTTTTTTCTATTTCTATACTTTTTTTATAACTCTCAATATTAAAAATACAATACCCTAATTTAATAAAAATATAAAATTTTATATAATAAAAACATAACATAATATTTAAATAATATAAAATTATATTTAATAAAAACACAAAATAATATTTAATAAAAACAAAAAATTATATTTAACAAAAATATAAAATTATATTTAATAAAAACAAAAATTTATATTTAATAAAAATACAAAATTATATTTAATAAAAACACAAAATTATATTTAATAAAAACACAAAATTATATTTAATAAAAACAAAAAATTATATTTAATAAAAATTCAAAATTATGTTTAATAAAAGCAAAAATTATATTTAATAAAAATAAAAAATTATATTTAATAAAAAGACAAAATTATATTTAATAAAAAAATTATATTTAATAAAAAAAATTATTTAATAAAAATACAAAAATTATATTTAATAAAAAGACAAAATTATATTTAATAAAAAAATTATATTTAATAAAAATTATATTTAATAAAAATACAAAATTATATTAAATAAAAAAAATATATTTAATAAAAATACAAAATTATATTTAATAAAAACACAAAATTATATTTAATAAAAAGATAACATTATATTTAATAAAAAAATTTAATATAAACAAAAAAATTATATTTAACAAAAACAATTTTTCAAAATTTTATTTAATAAAAATGCCAAAAAATTTATTTAATAAAAGATAACCCATTAATTTTAAAAAAAAATTTAATAGGTTTTCCTAAACACTAAATCTATCGCTAATTTTTTCATCACTAATCCATCGCTAATCGCGACGGATTTTTATCTGTTGGTAATTTCTGTTACTAAAGATCCATTTTTTAGTAGTTTTTTTTTTTTTTTTTTTCGATATTTGTTTCTCATATAACTGATCCTAAAATTTTGAGATAGAAAGTTTAGGTTATTATTATTATTGTTGATATATTGTACTATTAAATTATCTTTCTTAAAAATTTATCCTAGGACGATTTTTCAGTAAAATTATTCACATTCTATTCGCACTCGAGGTTCCGCAACATAGCAAGCATACTTGTCTTTATTTGGGCTCAAAACAGCTTCTCTCTCTAGACTTACTGAGTACAAATATGGATTCCACAAACATCAAGAGTAAACCAAAGTAATAGTGAGAGATGTGTTTGAATGACGCTATGAATGTGGAAACATTTGGATTTTATTTAAATACTTGAATTTTTTGAAAATTTAAAATTTTTAAACACTTTACCTCAAAGACGTTCGAGAGAGAAAATGAAGAGTATGGTCATAACTCTTAAATTCATGCTTGGAATCACATCGAATGTGTTTAATGCTTTAAGGAGAGTGAGATCTTTGGTCTTTGAAGTTGTGGAGGTACACAATTAATGGAATTTTTAAAGAGAGAAGAAAGCTTGCAAATGAAGAAAAAGGGATAAAGAGAGTCAATTTTGGTGCATGATGGGACGTATAGAGAGAAAGTATGTTGGTTGGTGAGAAAAGACACAAGTTTCACTAGTTCTTTCACTCCCGATTGGATTTGATGACTTACACCTCTCGAAACTTTCCTGATAAATTTCATTTTTATTTTTCAGAGGACTTTTAAATACTTGTTTTGTTTTGAATTCCTATTCGATTTTATGTTAATTAATCTTGACGTAATAGTAGAATTACTCTTTTAGTAATATTAAAGTTATGAATTTGAGATATAAAAATAATCTCTTTATAAAAATATAAAGAAAAAATTACGTATATATACATCAATTCTGTCTCAATCTCTATATTAAATCAGAAAATATTTTATATATCGGATGAACCCTTTTATCTTGATTAAATTTGATTTATACTTTAGACAACATAGTCAAACATCTCAAATAGAAGCATGTGTCATCTCATTATCATGTGCTTCTCTTCATACTACACTTGGATTTCCATTCTGAAGTTAAATCTCATGCTAATACCTAATACTCTGAAACTATGTCATATGAAAATAAATATTTTCACATATCATATAGTGTATAAAATAACAATATTTATCAATAAATTATAATTTAACTAGTATCATTTCTCTTCCATTTACAAAGATCTTGAATTCGATCATTTCCATGATTAAAAAAAAAAAAAAAAAAACATTCTCATGCACATGCCCCATTTTCTCTTGTTGTCTCCGGGCAGGTCCTTACAATTGACCTCATAGGATTAGTTGTCGACTTTGAAATCACATGGGACAATTTGAAAACCTATCAAATCACATTAAATTGTTTATATATATATATATATATATATATATATATATATTGCATGCATGGACATATATTAGAGACTTTCCATTTTCCTATCATATATATATATATATATATATATATATATATATATATATATATAGGATGTTATGATTTTGGGCTCAAGAATGACCAAATGGCACGTAGTATTTTCTCCTTTTGGTTCTTACCGTGGGTATTTGAAGTCATGCTCTCTAACTAATTCAGTTCAAGCATCTATGAAACTTTTATTCAGAGACACCTCTTCCAGTATAGTATTTTTTATTTTTCAGATTTTAAATATAAAATTTAATTAAAAAATCTAACACCTCATGTCATTAGGTTGACTGTCTATCAGGGCATGCAGTTTCTATACTATTGCACTAGGGTTACTAGGGGCCTCAACCCCATCTGAACAAGTTGGAGAGAGTAGAGATAAAGAGAGCATTGACAAAGCCAAGAACCAAGAGAAAAAGGGGCTAAGTTATGATGCTACTACCATCCTTGGTGGATAAAAAGTTGATAAGTTTGTGGGTATAAAGGGCAGTGGGTCAATTCACCACGTCTCACTCAAATGCATTATTAAAAAAGTGAGGGGTAAAAGAGTAAATACATATTGTAGTTATTATTTTAAAAAATGGAAAATCTTGTTGATAAATTAAGCATCAAGTCGACATTCAAAGAAAAAAAAAATAAAAAAGATGTGAATGTGAGTCCAAAGATTGGGTACACGTGGTGTGGTCCAACAAATAAAGAAAAAAAAAAAGTCAATTAAATAAAAATAATAATATTTACGTGTCAAACAAGTTGGACACGAACGTGGAATGAGTCCACACGTCCCTCGAGAGGAAGCCTCGGGTCAAACCAAGGGAGGGTAGCTCACCAGCCCCCAGGTTCCATCGACACCCTTTCTTCTAACTTTTATATAAATTATATATATATATATATACATACATACATACATATATATATATATATATATATATATATCTTATAGTGACGATTTTGATCCTGATCTTGATACAGAGTTAGAGCTGTTAACTATGGATATGGTTACAATTATTAATGTTTCCAACGTGGCTATGATGCGGTATCAAGTGTATCATCTTATAATAATAGAGTATATTGTAAAAATTGATTAAATTCGATTTAAATTAACTTAGACTCTTAAAAAAATAAAACTTTTTTTATATCTGTTTTCTCTATTCATAAAATTTGAATTTAAAATTTTAATTACGGGATATTGTTGTTCGGACAATAAATCAACTACACATTAATTTTATATAAATTATTTGATATCTACTTGAGTTTTTTTAGTGATTTGTTTCCTTTTCAAAGGGTTTATTTTGAATTGAAGAAATAATAAGTATTGGATATTTGATTTAAAAAGTTCTTTTTTTTAGAAAAAAAAACATAGAGCAAAAGGGGTTCTTAGATAAGTAGAGTGAAAAGGACAGGTGTCACAAAGTTTCAACTCAAGTGATATCTCCCCTCACTCCCTTTATAATAAATTTGAATTCGAATCTTAATATATATATAAAAAAAAAAAATGATGGATAACAAGAGGCCAGAGTATTTGAGTTTGTAATTATATATATTTTATTTAATTAAAATGTTTTAAACAAAAATGAGAATACTATTGTTTTTATCTCGTATATTTAAATAAAAATTATAAATTTTTCAAGAAATTCCAATTTTTTACGATACCAAGTAATTATAGCAAAATAATTAAATTTTATAATAGATTATCCTTGTAATTAGTCTACTAAAATATCAAAAAAAATATAAAAGACAGAGAAAATCTTACATACTGATTTAATTAAAGAAAATTATTTATAAAAATATGTAAAAAGAATTTTCATATTTATAAAAAGTATAGTAATTGACGACGTGGGAAAGAAAGACAAAGCAGACTGCAGAAACTTGAAAGGGCAAAATGGTCATTTTACAGACATGGGGTAACCGAAGCTTCTGTTCCTCTTCTCACCCTTTTTAACGCGGGGTTTTTCTTATCAACCCCGCGAGTTGATGATCGATTTGGTGGATGTTGTTTTGAAATTTCAAGTGTTGGATCTTGGATTGTGATCTGTCCTTGACTTTAGAACTTCCTCCCAATTCATCTGAATCTTACCGAATTGCTTGCTTTCTGCTCATCCTCAAGAGGTTTGCTCTACTTTTCTTCCTCTGCTCTTGTAATTTTATTTTCTTTTTTCGTAAATGCGCATGGCACTTAATAATTTTCAATTTTCTCTTTTGGGTTTTGTTCTTGACCGTATTTCAACATCTGGGTTGCTTTTATTTCTTAATGTTGATCTTGAATTGCATAGGCTGAAGGCATTTAGGTTTTCCTTCTTGCTTCTTCCGTGAATTTAATTATAGTTGTTCTTTTGTTCTTTATTTATTTTGTTTTGGTTATTTCTTTCCAATTTTTGTTGGGATCTTTTGGTTGAATTTTAGAATGAATCTTTAAACTTTAAGAGGATTTATTTAACTATAGGGTAATGCTAGGTCCATAGCCTTTCTACTGGCACCTTTTAAGGAATCAGACAAGTTCTGGATTTTAGTGGCTTTTTATCATTATTACTCATAAATTGCCTAATTTAGTGCATATCTTGGGGTTTATGGAGATCCCCTCTGCTGCTTACTTGACTTGCTTGTTCACATTCTAAATTGAACTTTGAAACTTGCAGGTATTTGTATTGAATAGAAAAACATAATAATTATAATCAAGGATAATGCGTACACCTTCGCTACTTGCACAGTGCTTGCCAGGCCTAGGGCCTCATGATAAGGGAAGTAGCAGTGTCTCTACGATTTCTGAGAGAGAGGTGCATTTCGCTTCACCTGCTGTTGAAATTCTTCCATCCAAGGTATATTTCCTGCCAGACCTTAGTTTATTGCATACTTGGGAAAGAGGTCATTTCATGTGCTATGATATTAGGCACTTGCTTTTCAATTTATGTCATAAATATTTGCATTAAGGAAGTTCATGTTGTTACTGAAATTTGGTTTTCTGGTTTTCATCTTGGTCAGACAGCTCATCCGTACAAGTATGCTGGAGAGAATGTAGAGTTGAATGGACTTCATGTATTCAAGGTATGGCAAGTCCTCATGTATTTATTTGCAATTTAATATTGCTATGAAGTTTGTCAAAGTGGTGGTCTTCACTTGCAAGTCTAACAGTAAGTCTATTAATACCAACCTGATAGCTGTCGAATGAGTGGGAGATTTTCTGTCTAGATGGAAAAAGATTATAACAAAAGAAAAGAAAATCCAAGAAAAATTGATTGGTTGTTGATTTTTTTTTCATCGTTACTGACATGTCTACAATATTGAAATGAGCGTACATTGTCCTTTTCCGCAGGAAGAATGCTCAAGTAATAATGTTTGCACCTCTAAATTTATTTTTTGCTATCAAATATATCTAATTTTGGCCGGCCTAAAATATGTTTAAAACCTTATTGATGCCACAACTGGGTTTGTGGACAATTTTAAATCCACCCTCTTTGTGGATGATTTTAAATCCACAACTGGGTTCATGGAGAATTTTAAATCATCTTGCTTTCCTTTTTCCTGAGTGTCTTTATTAACCATTTAAGATGCCCTTAGGGATCATAAATCCGCATATACTTGATGTCATATCGTTTAAAACAAATTATATGGAATGAGACTTTGCTGATGAGTTAAAAATCAAATAGTGGTAGAAGAAACTAAACATTTTTCTCTTTAAATTTGTTTATGCTAGATGTTTATCCTGGATTCCAGCATTTGGTGTGGTGTTGCTATTGCATTTTTTGTTTGTGGAATTCCTATGCATAATATTGTTTTATGTAATTCTCTGGAATACTGTTGTGGAACTCTCAATGTCCTCCTCATCTTCTATCAGGGAAGAGTTAGTGTTGGTGATATTGTTGGGTTTACTGGTTCAGAAATGATACCTTCAAAACATGATGGTATGTACTTCACCTTCTATATCAAGTGTCAAATTGAAAATGTCAACTATCACATGAATTTTGAATGAATAAAATGTTAATGCTGATTTGTAGGGTCCCTGAAATGCTGGGAAAGCGCTATTGATCTGGTTAATGTCCTTAAGAATGAGATTCGTGATGGGCAACTGAGCTTCAGGGGCAAAAGGGTACTTGAGGTAATTTTGTTTGAGAAAAATGCTAGCCTCACATTTTCTGTAGCTCAGGATATCAAATGGCATCTTCATAAAAAGCTTTGATTCTTATAATATTCATGCTACCTGGTTAGACATTTTTGTAACATCTTCATGATTGAGACCTGTACAGTGTCAAATGTTTCATCTTGGACCATGTGTGGAGTTTTTGTATATCTAGCTTGACTTGAAGGGGTTCTTTTGCATACTTATCAAATGTAGTCTAAATTAAAGGAATGCAACAGGCAAAATATCTGGTCTTAGTGGTTCTATGAGAGCAGCAATAATTGAACCTAGTGTTTTGTAGGTTCTGTGTTTGGCATGATCAATTTGAGAAAAAGTCCTTTTTTTTAATTTTAATTTTGTTTCTTTCAAACTAAATGCATGATTGAGCATGTGGCTTTTAGAGCCATTTCTCCTCTAAGTGTTACTCTAGTCTCTACTGTATGGAATCCAACATAATCTTACATTTTCTTTTCCTAGCTTGGTTGCAACTATGGTCTCCCAGGGATTTTTGCTTGCTTGAAGGTAAGATTGCCAATTTCTTTTGCTAGCATTCTTTCTTTTTCCAATTCCTCTTCATTTTGGTGCATACTATATTTCTGAATCATGTATCACGGTAAAAAATGACTCGCCCTGCAATTTTGTCTATACCAATAACTTACATTTTTAAGTTCTTCCCATTTCAGTAAGAAGCCAATGAATGGTTGTTTGAATGCATAGTTCCCAATCTTCCAACATTTGTACTGAAACCCTGATCCTGGCATATTTATAGTAGAGCTACTCAAGTTTAGAGTGGCAGATGAAAGCATAGGGACAAGATAATTATCTTAATTGATTTAAGTTAAAAACTTCTGACATTTCTATTAAAACTCCTTAAACGTGGATGGTCATATTCAATCTTATTAGGAATGGTCTACCTCCTAGGAGCCGCAATTTGAATTATATAATTTCAAAAATGGCATGTTTGTGATCCTGGCAACCAGCATGGTGACCAGATAAGAGAATAGGTTTGAACTTCAAATAAATTGACAAAATCCAAACCATACCAATTTATTTAACTACCATGATACATACTATTTCCTTTTCTCAAGTCTTTAAAATATTAGCTAAAAGTTTTACTTTACAGATCAATGAACCAAAGTAGAAAATATGCAAAGAACATGAATGAATGCAACATTCCACTTGAAATAGTGCCCTAAAAATCCAACAAACATCCCTGTACACTTACACCGTACCATTACAACCACAGTTAACAAGTAACATGTATGTCATTCTGCAACTAATATCTAAAAATCTCTGTGCACTTTCATTGAGTTAGCTAATCAAGCCATTGTCATCAACATTCATGTAACCATTATTGTGTCCAAAGGCAACTTGGAATACCAGTGAGGGGGAGAAGAAGCGATGAGGGAGGGACAGAGAAAGAACAAGCACCAAAAACAAACATCTAGAATTGTCTTAGTAAAAAAGGAAAAAGAATCGTAACATTATAAATCTCTGATAGATATACTTAAAGATTCTAAAAATATAGTGAAAAACAATGTGAAAAACATAAAAAAAAAAAAAAAAAAAAAAAAAAAAAACAAAACAAAACTTTGATCACTTCTACTTCAGGAGGTCTATCTTTATGTGTGAGTTTTGATATGTTATGCTTTTGAAGAGTCTTAAAAGGTTGAAATGGAGATACCCCTCCCCATAACCACTTGCTATTATAATTTTAGTCTACTGCATTTTTTACTATGTTTGAACTGGAATTAGTCACATATCTGAGTATCTCGAATTGAAAAATAACTTTTGTATACTTAATTACATTGGATTGAATTAATAAGATGAGGCAATTGTGTGCTTAAGCACGCTGCCTTGTGTTGATAAGATGAAGCAAAAGTGTCCAAAATATGGACAATTGGTAAAAAGGATAAGTGAATATATCCCATAAATTAGAGTAACACACGGAGTAAACTCTCTATGTTTGAGGAGAAATTATTTCTCTGTCACTCTTACTGATCTGTTTATGTAATCATATTCAGGGAGCCTGTACAGTGCACTTTCAAGACCTCAATGCTGAGACCATAAGATGCACAACCATTCCAAATGTTTTAGCTAATCTTGAGCAAGCCCGGGACAGGCAAAGCCAGCAGCCTGAGAGCCCCCTAACTCCATCAAGGCAAACTCTCTCACCGGCTGTGCACTTCTATGCTGGAGATTGGGAAGAACTCCCCACAGTTTTATCTGTAGTGAGCAATGATGGGTTTGAGATGACACCTGGAATGAGGCTGAGCTTTTCTGAAGAGGATTTTATGGATGGTTGCAGTAGCCAAGATGGTAGTATTGTAGGACATGAATCTTCATCAAGGAGATCAAGGAAGCTCTCTGGAAGCCGAGCATGGGCAAGGGCTACTGAGACAGATTCAGGAGAAGGTGGATATGATGTTATTCTGATGACGGAGGTTCCATACTCTGTGAACTCTTTGAAGAAGCTATATGCACTGATAAAGAAGGTTAGCTCTTATTTTTTATTTTTTTAATATCACTTGCTCCATTTCTCCTTTTCCACTTCCTAGCTCAGGCTTTGATGTTGTGATGTTAATGTGATATTTATGCCTATGTTACATGAACTCTGGAACAAATTGGGCAAGGGTACACATTAGGCATGGGTATGCACCTTTGTGACAAAATTTCTTCTAAAATGAGGGGTTCGGCACTTATACCCAGACTTGTATTGTGTCTGGGGCTTGTCAAGGTGAACAGTCCATGTAACATGGATTCCGCCACCCCTTAGAAGATCTACATTTATGTGGGTTGGAGTGAAAGAAAATGCCAATGCCTTGTCCTGAATTTTACATTCTATTGATCCTCTAGACAATTAGTATGTTTCCACCCACTTGTTAAATTTGTTATACAAATGCATCATGAAATCATTGGAATTGTAAATATTACAAATAGGTGCAGTAGATGAGAATCAACCACCCATTGCTTCACTAGTATTTATAAACATAAATATATATCAACTATACTCATGGTGTATTCAAGTTGTCTGAAAGTTTTTGTATCAACCATCTGTTGCTAACCTATTTGGTTATGGTCAATGGTACATTTAGACAGAAATATAAATTTGGTCCAATTAACTTTGCAAAATAAAGAGGAAATCCAAAGGTCATTTCTTTGGCTATTTAATTGCAGATTTTATATAATTAGCATCTTACATGCATTTTTCCTTCTTTTGTACATCTTATACGTATGCATCTTTGTCCCATGGTTGTAGGAGTGTGTACAGTGATTAAGACCCCTCAGCTTTTCATTTTTGTTTTTTCTTTTCTTATTTATTTTGGCCAGGCCACAATCTTTTTTTTTTTTCCTTTTTTTTGTGGCTTATATATCGGAGTTTCCATTTTTAACATTGGAACTGGACAAAGGAGATGGGAAATATACCTATTGAATGGTACACCTGAGGAGCTTTCTTGCTGCACATCTATAATTTGTTAAATATATCAGTTTCACTTTTTTATACATCTAGATGCTGTGATCAAATTCATTTATCTGATTACTTCTTTGTTATGGATGGCCAGTGTTTAAGGCCCCCATATGGAGTACTATATTTGGCCACAAAGAAGAACTACGTTGGATTTAACAGTGGAGCACGACACTTGAGGAGTGTTGTGGATGAGGAAGGCATCTTTGGAGTCCATCTAGTCAAAGAGATGACTGATAGAGAGATCTGGAAGTTCTTCCTCAAATAGAGGGCGTAATGCAGTTTGATGGAGTGAGTCACTATACAGTACCTCTGTTGTATACCACATGAAAAGCGTTTGTTCTTTCTTTAGATAAGTAATAATGGAGTAGAAGTTGAAATAGCATACTCCATGAATTGCTAAGTTTTTGATAATGCCTTCTGGTATTCATTTGTTCATTTTTTTCTCTTTTTATTAGATTGTCTTAAGGCCAACTATATACTTCAGCTGTAAAGTGAAAGTCTCAAAAGAACTGATTTCATATATAAATGTAGTCTCATTTTTTACTATTGCAGTCCATTTGTTTTGTTCCTTTTTTTGGGGCGGGGGGATTTTGATGAAATATAAATCTATTTTGGTGATGACTTTAGTGGGCTAATCTTAAGATTTTATCTTAAGGTTTGTGTATTTTATGGAAAATAATTTCTTGGTAAATATGTTTAGTATCTTTTTTTCCGCTGCTAGAAATGATCAATGAAATATATGTTGCCATCAATAGAGAAACCAAGCAAATATTTCTGAAAGCTTTAGTGGAAATCATTTTCTAACCATGGTGAACAATGGAGCTCCATTTCTGGCATGTTGGTTATACAATTGAAAAAAAAAAAAAAAAGATCATCCTTTGACCCTTTTAGCAGGCAAAAGTGTAGAGGGGCATGGCAATGTCAAGGTGACACCACTTGGAAGAAGCGTTATGTGCCTCAAAGCTTCTTCCTCATACCAGACTTCTTTGCTGTAGATGAAGGGCTCCCACTTTCTTTAAATGCCGAGGGACATAAATCACTTATGCTACACATTCCACAGCGAGGTCTTACAGGCGTACATACAGTTTGTCCAAATCCAACCTGTGTGAATCCAAATTCCAACAGATTAGCATCTTATACCAGGCTCTGAACACTCAGTGTCAATCCAACTTTCACATTCCCTTTCCTTCTTTAGTCACAACCTTACTAAAAGACAATCAAAGGGCAGGACATCAAGTCCATTCGCCAGACATAGTGCTACGCGTGCGCGTGTGCGCGCACACACACACACACAAAAACATAAAAAAAAAAAAACAATAACAAAACAAAAAACAAAAAATGGCAAAAACAAAAACAAAAACAGAAAGGACTTCGAAGTCATCAACCAAAACAATCAGGCTCCATTTTGTAAAATGCATGCAGATGATTCACATCACAAAAAAAAAAAAAAAAAAAAAAAAGTAATGAAGGACAAATCCAAGAGAATCAGCATTAACAAACTAGTAAGCACCTCTGTAATAATCTCCAATCAACGTACATAAACAAGTATGAATTTCAATATGTAAACATTTGTATGACTTTTCCAGATCTTCTTGTCATTCTACAAGTTGGTTAAGTAATACATACCAGCAAAGGATTGATTGGTACCCACTCTTCCTTCGGAAGCCACATTTGCAATGATTCTCTTGTTTCCTCAGGAGAAGTAGTTTTCTAACAGCAATAAACAAAGGAGTAAGTGTTTGATGCCTCAATCTAGTTTTTACTTGTAGTGTTTATTCCATGAGCAGAATGGACAGATCTTTATATCTGATCAATAATGGGCATGAGATCAAAAATACGTCATAAACCCACTCATCCTGCCTGAGATAATTTTTCAACATAAAAGACATTACTCTCATTTAACCTAAATCTACTTGAGATTCAAACGATATTAAGAATGGGTTACAAACTTCTGATCTTGTCATAACACCAGTTTATCAAGAACCAAATACAAAATGATGGCAACTGCTCAGATACATTCAGCTGGAACATGGTCGTAATACAAATACAAAAGATACCTGCTTCGTGCCAGGCCGTGACACCCATCCAAGCCGGTTGCAAATACGGTGAACATGAGTATCGACACATATCCCTTGTACATTGTCCCAAGCCACATTCATGACCTGCTTAAAGATAGCTCATGTCGGTCCATTCAAACAACTAAATAAATCCAATTGCAAAGGCCACGAAGCAACATAAAATTGATCATTAATTATAAACTATGCCGGCACTGCATTCCTTATCTGCATAGCAATAACCAGAAGAAATTGATGTCTTACCAAATGAGCCATCTTTGGACCTATCCCTGGAAGTGATAGCAACTCCTCCAATGTACTTGGTATGTCTCCATTATACTTTGAGAGACAAATATTTGCAATTTTCTTCAAGTTATTGGCTTTTCTAGTGTAAAAACCAACCTGATTGGTTAAACCAAAAAATGCAGCACCAATAGTGAGGAAGATGCATATTAGTTAAATATGGGTGTAAACAGCACTAAGATCAGAAAACACAACTATATCAAATATATTTGCAGAATATACTCAGGAAGGCTTAACCCTTCAGCAATGAAATTGGTAAGTGGCACCAGTTAAATCTTACCGGATAAATTAAGTTCTTAATGGTTGCTTCATCAGCAGAGTCAATGGCAACAGGGGTAAGCAAATCATTTTGTTGGAGTCGCTGAACTGCTCCTGCACTTAAAAACCAAAAGTAAAACTTACATCGGAAACAATACTAAAACTCTAATAACCAAACCAGCTGAGAGATGAGCAACAAAATGAGATGAAAAAAAGAACAGGAAAGGGTAACATGAAACAAAGCAGATATAACACTTCAACCCATACTAGGAGAGTTAATGGAATTCTGTTACATGCCACACGAAAAAACTAGAGAGCAAAATTTATACATGGTTCATTGTACAGAAGTAGACCACTGCCCAAGATATAAATGTCAGGAGTCGGGGCAAATCCCCAACTTCACATATGTCCAAGATCCTTCAAAACTCTTGGCAGAAGAGGTAAATAATGACTAATCAGGCTTCATTATGGTGTAGTAAGTTCTTAAGGTTCTTTAAAATTCATTTCTTCTCAAATGCAATTTATGGATAGCAATTTTTGCTTTTTAACATCAATAATCAAGAATTATTTTGAAAATCCTAATTTTTCAACCTATTATTAAGTTATCATTGGAACCTGGACCATTCCCATGTTCACTGAACTTCAGGAATATATGACACTTGTCACTAACTAAAATATGAGAGGGAATCCGCATAATGTGTTGCAGAGAATCCTCTGATAATGCCATTACAAATATCAGCTTTAGCAAAGTGTAGTCAATCAAAAGTGTGATGTAATGAAGAAGCAAAATATAAGCATTTCTTGATAACTACTCAACTTGCCATGAGTAACATGATCCTTTGTTTGGCTTGATAATAGTGAAGACACCAAAACAGCAAATCTTCTTTCCTGATGGATACAGAAGTCAATCCATAAAACACCTCACTTCATGCAACTAGTAAAACCATAGAAGCCACAGAGCAAAGAATGAAAAAGAAAAAAAAAAACACCATTTACAATCTCACATGCACGTGATATATGAAAATGCCAATTATTGTAGCTAATAAGTTTATTGACTCGTGATCAAGTTCCAATCTAACAGCTTTAAGATGGTTTTTAACTTGAGAGCCAAACCCAATTTGTGCCTCCTTTCTTTTTTATAGAAAAAAGAAATAAAAAGGGAATTCAGATATGCTAAACAGTGCATAAAACAATCTGAGCCTTAATCCCAATAATTGGGGTTGGCCAATGCTAAACAGTGCACGCTAGAAGTATATTTTCCATCATTCCCGATGAAAAATGATTTCTTTATGATGTGTCGAGTGCATTCTATATGACATACCTTGATTCTTAGGCTTCTAGAGGGCAGGTGCTTGTAAAACAACATTTATAATGGGAAGCTTTTTTTTTGTTGGGGGGGGGGGGGGGAATAGAATTGTTTGGAAGCTTTGCTAGTATTTTGGATCAAAGTCCTGCCTTCACAAGGGTTGGACCTGAAAGGAAGCCAGCCACCTATGCTGTTGTGGTTGATTATTTTCTTGTTTATAGCTATATATACACGTACCAGAAAAGTCCCTAAATATGGGACAAACCTTGGGGGGAAGAGCATTGCCAGCTTTCTCACATCCCATAGAGTCCACTGGTGCATCTTCAGAAGATCTCATCATGCGAATACCCTCCAGAATTTTTTCCCACTTGGCAGGTGGTTCACCTGTATTAAATCAACCATAAGGTTTCAGATTTGCTTAATTACTGAATTGGAAACTGGAGTAGAAACACATGTTTTAAATTACACATCACTTAGGATTCAACATTCAAGATTTGACCCATAAAGAACGTATGAAGCAAAGTGATAGACATGAGATATGGGGCACGGACACAGGTTATCCGACTGCATAACCATAGTCACACTGACAAAATTGCAAGAATTTTACACTATTTTGAGTGACTGTGTCATATCTTGTCATGTCCACAAGAAAATATCTTCCACAGACACAGGGACAGGAACAGATAAAAAAGTGTCCATGCAACATAATAAAGAACAAATTGGCAGGTACTTTTTGAGCTTATGAATTGCTTGACCTGAGTTAACTTTACTAGAACATCCACGTCGTCATAAATCGATACCATCCAACTAAACTAATTTTAGCCTTCGCCTAGGCAAAATGAAATAAGCTCATATATATAAATTCCAGAAATCATATTACAAGTATTCTTTTCCTACCATAAAAGACCCTAAACTATAAAATATAAGCATGGTTTTACGGAAAATGAGTTGTAGCGTAGGCTGCAGCATGTTGATTACCTATTGTTGACAACCAGTACAGTCATCTTTACAAACAAAATATAAGCAACTAAATGTCTGAATTAAAGATTTCGTATACTTTTCTAAGAAGTTTCTCTTAATCCTACAAAATAAGGTCAATACCACATAGTCCTTGTGAAGAACACAAGCACTTGAATTTTGCCACTTATATGAGCAGGAAGACTTATTTAGTTCGTCAACAACGGTCTATAAAAAGGAGGTAGATGTTTATATTTAGCTGACAACCCTCACAATGATAAGATAGGCATTTGCTGAAAGCTTAAATGAAAATTTTCCTTTTTCAGTTATGCTGCATAATAAGCTAGGAACCATTGGGCTTCAGCACAATTAAATTCCACACCTGCTGAATTTCCAGAAACAGCTTTTAATTTTTTCAACTTACAGACGGTTCACAAGATTTAAAAATTTTTTAATTAATACCTGCAGCCCTTATTGAAGAAGCGGCTTTCAATTCCATGCGAAGCAGCTCTGAGGATGGACTTGACTTTTCTGCAAGAACATTTATCAAAGACCACAGTTAAAACAAGACAGTGGGAAGCATGTGAGTTGGTGTGCATATACACCTGCATGCATACGCAACCATACAGAGCCATCTTCTCATGCATAGATGATATAACTGAAACATTGATGTTGAAAAAATTCACAACCCATTGGTTTAGGTATTTCTCCTTGATCTTTCAGCTTTAGCCTCCACATTTTCCAGAGACAGCCATAACATTTTCAATCGGAATCAAAGTTAAAAAGAAACCTCTTGGTTTTGACAGACATTGACAAAGTTTGTAATAGCTTAAGTAATTTCTCATGTATGTATAGAAATGTTTACCAAGGTTTCAAATCCATTTGAACAGAAATTCCTTTAGGCTTTTGTAGAAGAGAATTTCAACCCAACTTAGATTACAGAAGTCCATAAAAATTAAAAGTTTGAATGTGTTCTGTGTAATCAGCCTATTGAAATTATTACCACAAACAAAATCAGGAAAAAAAAAAAGTCATAAAATAAAACAGAATTTAGGCAGGTAAACTTACAAAAGTAGAAAGCATGTGGTGCTACTTGAAGAGCAATAAAATGCACTTCTAAATTGATCTTTTTCCCCTTGCTTTTTGTTGAAAGCAACAGTAAAATTACCAGCCAGTGGGAAGAGATGAACCAAGGTTCGAAGTAGGTCTTTACCATACAAGATGAGATAGAGGGATCTGATTGTGACTTTTCTCATGGAATCAATGATGAATGACTCTTTGACATATTAGAATCTGCAGGACGGCAAATTTTGGTAGTCATGGAAGTAGAATAAATGGAAAGGAAGGCTAAGAGGATATCCTTTTGGCTTAAAACTATAATGGTTTATTTTATATGACTAGGGAAAAATCACTAAATCAGGATCATCAAGGATTAATTCTTGTCTTAGCAGCTAGAAGGGAATGCCTCATTTTCCTCTATGAGTAAATTCTCTCTGATGCAAATTATTCGTAAAGACATGAATATCAAGTGTTTGGCTCAGGAGATAACTTTAGATAGAAATGATTGACGTAGGAGAATCTGAACAAGTTGAATTAATGCAATATTATGGAATTTTTTTTTCTTTCTCCTATATTGGTCTCAAACGGCAAACCTCAAAATTTGGGTTTAAGGCTCGGTTGTAAATTCTCGTGGGAGTCAGCTAGCCTTCATTGTCAATGATTATGGTAGACTTCTACTTCCATTTTTAATCAGAGGATGCCTTCTTGTCTTTCCTCTCATCAACCATCAATAGGTTCGTCTTCTTTAGACATATATAAAATACATTAGTGATAGGAATTGATATCCATAGTTGATATCAGAAAAGAAGCATTTCTACATCCATATTCTATCATAGGATGTCTTCTCAGTTAATCTACTTACCATTTTCCATGAACAGATTCCTTTTCTTCTTCTATACAGAAAAGAACAAAGAAAGAGCTCTCTTCTACAGTTTGCATGAGGTATACATGTGGAGATTGATCTAGGAAGCCTCTTGCATATTGTACTTACCACTAGATTGGAAAAATACATTTTAATAATTTAGTTCTTACTCTTGTTCAATAAAGCACTTTTACATTCAAAAGTGGAGCTTCCATGACACACCCCCTTTTGTTATTCATCTCCATGAACAGAAAGACTATCAAATCAGAGCTTGATATGAACTTATGGAATGTCATCCAAAAGCTATAAATGAAACAATGTTAATGTAAACGATATTACAGACTGGGTTGTAACATCCTTCTCAATTTACAAACTGGGTTGATTGTGTACTCTTATCATACTTCCAGCTGTCACTGTAATGAAAATGATATTTCATACTACAAAGTGTAGCATGATATTACAATTAATAAAGAATGGCATTGTCAAATGATAGAAACTAAACAAGCGCATGAGGAAAGAAGAGAAGGCATCTCGCAAATGTAATGTAACCATCCCTGCACAAGCAATCAATTTCAGAAATACTAAGAAGAGTAATAAATCCAGCTCTTCATGACAAAAATATTTCAAATTTCACCTCATCCTGCTTCCAGGTTTCAAAGTAGTTCTCAGTCTCTTATGATAATGCATGCCTATTTTAAACCAGTTATTCTGTAGTCATTTTAAACCCAAATCTAAGGCACACTGCCAACCTTCTCCCCTAGACCCTCAAGAGAAAAAACAGAAAAAAGCATTCATAGGGAGAAGCTGACATTAGTCAAAAGTAAGATCTCTCCATTGTCTCTAAATTTTAGAAAAACCAAATACGAGAAGAGTTACAAGTTCCTAAAGCTAGGACTTACTTGAACGTAAAGATCTCTTTCCCTTCTTATATGCAAACTCTTCAATGTCAGGCAAGGCAATGAGCTGCAGTTGGTAAGTATCGCCATTAAATAAATTCTTTGAAAGCATAACAAAAATGTAAATGACAATGTCAAATTTTTAAGCAGTACTCACTTCATAGAAAAATTACATAAGAAGTCCAAATCTCCAAAGCACATAACACAGATATACACCAACACAAGAGCTCACTAAACAAAGGGCTAGCTTTAAATTCACAGTAAGGCTTAATCATGTCAGAGACAATGGTTGCCACATGAACATGTTAAAATCGGAGCAGACATGTCAGCAATCCTATTATGTGCAACTCCTTTAGAAGATTATTGAATAAATTTGATGGGAAACCATGCTGCAAACAGCCTATAAGGGTTTATAAGAGGCGTGGAAACACTTATGTCTAATGCTCAAGCTTTGATCTGGGATTCGGATGAGGATTAAGGGTTGTCAGGGACCTTGAATGATTGGTTGAGTCTGGTTTTTATACTTTCTTTAAGTTGTATGGCTGCTGTATGTGTTTTCTTCAACTTTTTGTCTCTTTAAAGTCAGGTATTTTGGTCATTTTTGAGTCTTCTGGTCATGGGTCAATATGGGTTTTGTTTTGTTCATTATTAGGCGTAGTAGCTGGTTATGTGTTTTGTTTAGCTTATAATTTATTTTATTATTTTTTTTAGTTTCCTTATTTGGTAAGGTTTCTTTCATTAGCCTATAAAAGGAGTGGTAATCTATCAATTAGGGATGAATTATTATTGAAATTTTCAGCTGTCATATGATTTCTCTCTAAAGGTGTGATTGCCTTCTCCTTAGGTGCGTTTACTTAAGACCTTAAGTGTGATTGCCTAGATTATTCTCTGTTCGATTCTTCAATACATTCTATTCAACTATTTCAATTGTTCTACTCAATCAAATAGTCTACAAAGATAGCCTTAGGGCTGAAATTTATGATCCTGCATCAGATTTAGTTGCAGTCTAATCCATCACCATGGCAACTAGAAGTGAAGGAAATTTCAGAGGAAAATCGACTGATCGACACTGAGATGACTTTCTCTATATGATTATGGAGAGGATGGGCACTTTAGAGCCATAGGTTGCTGATCTGCAGACTGCTGAACTCCAGAATCATGGCAAATCAGCCACAAAGTCAATGACTCATCATCCAGTGGTAGCAAAGACAAAGAGGAACAGATCGCAGAAGCTTACCTGTGGCTTGAATCTGTTAATATGGCGCCAAAGTCTACCAATCATGCTGCTCATCGCCAATATAAATATCAAACTAGCCTTTTGAGCATGGCTCATGAAACGGTAGAGATGCATCACCATGACGAGCGTGATCCATATGATACTGCTGGAGATATCACAAAGAAACTTCACATTGAGGCACCAGACTTTGAGGGTAGAGTTGATCTTTTTCTGATTGGCTGTCTACTCAAAAGGTATTTTTATTGGTACAATATGAGGGATCCAAGACGGGTCCAATTTGCTGCCATGAAGTTGACAGGGAGGCCACATTTGGTGGATAAGTGTGGAGAGTGAGTTTAGAAATGCTGGACGACCTCCAATTACAAGCTCAGAGGAGATGAAAGCGAGGTTGAAGCGTAAGTATTTACCATATGACTATCAAGATGAGCTTTATGACCCACAAACAAACCTGAAACAAGTATGATAGTGGCTGAATATATGAACAAGTTCGAAGAACTGAAAATCTGTTGTAGGACCTCCAAGGATTCTTGCCAAACACTTTCTCGGTTCAAGATGGGATTGCAAGCTGAAATTTGAAGCCATGGCGACCCACAACTGATATACACCTGAGGAAGCATTTCACTTAAGTCTAAAGATTGAGAGGAACCTAAAGTCCAGCAAGAGAACAATTTCCAGGAGGACCTATGGCAGTGGGAATGTCACCAAATCAACCACTACACAATCAGGCTATAAGAACAGTAAGGCAGCTGATTCAAAACTTAAATCTAATTGATGATGGAAAGAAGGGCAGGACAGAAATCTCTTTCAGGCACCATCAGAATGGGCATAAGGCATGGCAGTGTCCACAGAGAAATCTGCGCATCAATGCCTTAAACAGGGAGGCAACATGCAAGGATGACAGTGATGATTCTGGCAAGGAAGGACTTTTGAATGTTGATGATATCAAGATGATGGAGTGGACATCACACTTTTATTTGTAGTCAGATGCATTTTGGCTGCACCAAAACCAGAAAAGAAAGACCGAAAGCACACTTCTATTTTTCACACAATAATTTCTTGTAAGAATAAACCAAGAAAACTTATCATCAACGCGGGCAATAGCATGAATGTAGTCTCTATAGTTATTGTTGAGAGATTGAAGCTAACTATAGAACCACATCCTCATCCTTATCAACAGTTTTACTATTCCAATAACAAAATGCTGGTTAGTTTCTCTTTCCCATGGTTGTTATGCTGATTCTATTTTGTGTGTTGTTATTTCCATGACTGTTACTCATATCTTATTTGGTCATCCATGGCTATATGACCAAATGTTACACCTAATGGGAGGGCTAATACATATGCTTTAATGTTCAACAATGAGGAAATTTTGTTGAAACCTATGAGTGCAGAAACTATGAAGACACACCAAGAACTGAAGCACAAAGGTGTTGCTGAAATGTAGAAAAAACATCTACACTTCGTTACCAAGGGAAAGTTTGGAGCTGAGAGCAAAGAAACTGGGGTTGTCTATGTTGTTGTGGCCAGGGAGAAGAAGGAACTGGCTGTTATGATCTCCCCAAATTAGCCTGCAGAGGCAAAGAAATTATTGGCTGAACTTTCTGATGTTGCACCTGAAGAACTACCTATCACCTCCCCCCAATACATGATGTCCAACATGCGATTGATGTCATACCAATTGCCTAACTCACCAACCTATCGCACGAATCCATCAGAACATGTTGAACTTAAAAGACAAGTTGATCAGTTGTTGTCTAGAGATTTTATTCAGGAGAGCCTTAGTCCATGTGCAGTACCCGCTTTCTCATCCCAAAGCAAGATGGTAGTTGGCGCATGTGTGTTGATAGTCGAGCAATTAGAGAAATTATCATCAAGTATAGGTTCCACATTCCTAGACTTGATGATATGCTTGACATGATGGCATGCTCTATAATCTTTTCTAAGATTGACTTGAAGAACAGATATCACCAAATTCGTGTGAGACCTGAGGATAAGTGGAAGACAGCTTTCAAGATAAAATATGGCCTTTATGAATGGCTCATCATGCCTTTTGGCCTCACAAATGTCCCTAGCACAATCATGAGGGTTATGACTCAGGTATTCCAATCCTTCTTCATTGGTCACTTTCTTGTTGTGTATTTTGATGACATTCTTATTTATAGTAAAACAAAGGAAGATCATATCTCAGACTTGCAACAAGTGAAGCAAGTTCTTCAAAGGGAGATATTTCATGCTAACGTGAAGTAGTGTTGTTTTATGACTTCAAGTGTGGTGTTTCTTGGCTTTGTTTTATCCTCTAGGGTGTGAAGCCTGATTCTGAAAAGGTAAAGGCTATTTTAGAATGGCCAGAACCTACTAATCTGCATGATCTCTGAAGTTTTCATGGCTTGGCCACTTTCTACAGGAGATTTGTCAGACATTTCAGTTCAATTATGGTTCCCATAACTGATTGTCTGAAGAAAGGGCAGTTTTTGTGGACTACAACAGCAAGCAAAGCATTTGTTGAAGTAAAGAAATGGATGACAGAAGCTCCTGTTCTACACTCACTGGAATTTTCTAAATTATTTGAGGTTGTTGCTGATGCCTCAAATGTTGGAATTGGAGGGGTTCCTAGCCAAGAAGGGCATCCAATTGCATTTTTTAGTGAGAAGTTGAAGGAGGCAAAACAATGTTATTCCACTTATGACAAAGAACTATATGTTGTTGTGCAAGCACTTCGATATTGATGTTATTATTTACTTCCAGCAGCATTTATCTTGTTTTCAGATCATGAAGCACTCAACTACATTAATTCCCAAGAAAGCTAAATACTCGTCATGCTAACTGGGTTTCTTTCCTACAAGAATATTCATTCATGCTTAAGCATAAACTTGGATTGAGAATAAGGCAGCAAATGCATTGAGTTGAGTGGCACATGTTCTTCTATATCCATAGAAGTGGTTGCCTTTCACCGTCTTATAAAAAAGTATCTCCATGTCAGGGCAGCAGACATATTCTCTGGATCTTTCTGTCCACGAAGGTTATCTCTTTAAGGGAACACACCTATGTTTACCTAATACCTCTCTTAAGGAACAAGTGGTGCGGGAACTTCATAGAAGTAGAGCAGCTGGTCATTTTGGGCATAACAAGACAATTGCTATGGTAGAAGATCGCTTTTATTGGCCCAACTTGAAGCAAGATGCAGGAAAAATTCTCCCATTGTTGTACTTGTCAATTGGCCAAAGGGCAAAGGAAGAATAGGACTTTTATATGCCTCTACCTGTGCCACATGAGCCATGGTGGGATTTTAGCATGGATTTTATCCTAGGACTGCCTAGGACCTTTAGGGGTGTTGACTCCATATTTGTGGTGGTAGACTGATTCTCAAAGATGGCTTATTTTACTCCATCTGTGAAAACATTTAATGCTGTCAATATTGCAAAGATATTCTTTTGGGAGGTTGTGTGCTTACACACTTTTCGTTATACTATTGTTTCAGATCGTGATGTGAAGTTTATGAGCTATTTTTAGAGGACTTTGTGAAAGCTATTGAATACCAAGCTTAAGTTCTCTTCCCCTTTTCATCCCCAAATAGATGGGCAAACAGAGGTGGTTAATAGGAGCTTGGGTAACCTCTTGAAGTGCCTGGTAAGTGATCATGTTATCAGCTGGTGTGGTAGCATTTGTGTACAACAACTCGGTAAATAGGACTATTGGTCAAAGTCCTTTTGGGACTGTCATTGCCTTGCAACCCAGGAAGCCTTTTGACTTGATTCCTTTACCACCCAATGCCTGCCCATGTGTTGATGCAGAAGGTTTTGCTAGCCATATTAGAGAGATTCATGATGAGGTGATATGGTGCTGGTTCGTGTAAGGACTGAATGATTTCCTAAGGGCACTTAAGAAACTGCACTCAAAAAATGCTGGTCCTTACAAGATTTTGAAGAAAATCAATTCAAATGCTTATGTTCTTGAACTACCAGATTCTGCTGGAATTAGCAACATGTTTAATGTTGAAGACCTCACCAAGTATCATGATCACTATGATGATTCCAACACCACAAACAGTGTCCTTCAACTTCCAATGGTACCTACTAAGAAGGAGGAAATCGAAGATGCTCTTGATGATGAAGTAGTGTGTACAAATGGTGATGGCTATAAAAGTTCTTGGTAAAATGGAAGAATCATCCTCTCTCATATTGCACCTGGATTACAAATGCAGAATTTCAAAGCCTAGATAAAGATTTTTATGAAAAGTATCATTGTTTTCATTCGTCAGAGTCGAATATTACTGTCAGGGGAGAGATGATAGGAAACGACGCCCAAAACAGCCTACAAGGGTTTATAAGAGGCGTGGAAAACCTATGTCTAATGTTCAAGCTTTGATTTAGGATTCATATGAGGATTTAAGGTTGTCAGGGATCTTGACTGATTTGTTGTCTGGTTTTATGCTTTCTTTAAGTTGTACTGCTACTGTTCGAGTTTTCTTCAAGTTTTTGTCTTTTTGAAGTCAGGAGTATTTCGGTCATTCTGAGTCTTCTGATCAGGATTCAATATGGATCTTGTTTTGTTTGTTATTAGGCGTAGTAGCTAGTTATGTGTTTTGTTTGGTGGTCTGAGCAGCCTATAGTTTGTAGTTTATTTTATTATTTGTTTTTTAAGTTTTCTTATTTGGTAGGGTTTTCTTTCATTAGCCTATAAAAGACGTTATAACCTATCAATTAGTGATGAAACAACAACAACAACAAAACCAAAAGACAAAAAACAAAACCAAAGAGATTTAATTTATGCGAAATCTCTTACACCACTCATTTCTATCTAAGTCTATCTTCTCAACTAAATCCATATCTGTCATATCTTTACGAATACATTGTATTCAAATTTTCAACGGTCTACCTCTACGTTTTATTAAATCTCATATTTTTAAATCTTCGATCTTTTTAATAGGTGAGTTCTTAGATTTTTATTGTACATGCCCAAATAACCTTAAACGGTATTCTCTCATCTTATCTACAATTGAACTAACTCCCAACCTATTACGTATCTCCTCGTTTCTAACTCTATTTTTTCTAGTTTTGTCGCATATGCATCTAAATATTCTCATTTCAGCAACAACTATTTTTTGCTTTTATTGCTATTTAATGGCGCAACATTCAGTGCCATACAATAATGTCGGTTTTACTGCGATTCTATAGAATTTTCTCTTTAGATGGAATGGTATCGTGTGATCTAAGATGATTCCAGATGCTTTTCGCTATTTCATCCAACCTGTTTGAATTCTATTGTTCACATCTCCATCGAGATTGCTATCATTTTAAATGATGGAATCAAGATATCTAAATTGTTCACTTTTTGGAATTTCTCTTCCTTCTAATCTAATCGTTTTTTTTTATTATCCTAATGGTTGCCACTAAACTTATATTTTATATACTCAATTTTTGACTTACTTAATCTAAATTCTCTGGATTCTAACGTGACTCTTTATAACTCTAATTTAGTATTGATATCCTTCCCAATTTCATCAACTAAAATTATATCATTTGCGAAGAATATCCACCATAGTATTTCATCTTGAATATTTTTTGTAATTTTATCTATCACTATTGTAAATAATACAGGACTCGGTGCCGAACCTTGATGGAGCCCAATGTTAATAGGGAAGTTCTCACTTAGGCCCCCGCCAGTTCTTACATTGGTCACAACTCTTTCATACATATCCTTAATCAGGTTAATGTATTTCAACGAAATCCCTTTCTTCATCAACGTGCACCACAACACGTCCCTAGGAACCCTATCGTATACTTTTTCTAGGTCAATGAATACCAAATGTAGGTCTCTTTTTTGCGCTCTAAATGTTTCAATCAACTATCTTAGCAAGTAAATTGGTTAGACGGTAGATTGCCCTGACATAAATCCAAATTAGTTCTGAGATACATTTTATCTCCCGTCTCAATTTATATTCTATTATTCTCTCCTATAACTTCATTGTATAGCTCATAAGTTTAATTCCTTTATAATTGAAACAATATTGTATGTTCCCATTATTCTTATACTACGGAACAAATGTACTCTCTCTCTCCATATTTGGGGTATTTTCTTTGTGTGCGAAATTTTATTGAAAAGAACCGTTAACATTACTACACCGAATTCACCGAAACATTTCCACACTTCAATAAAAATGTCATCAGCTCCTATGACTTTTTTATTTTTCTTTCTCTTTAGCGTCCCCTTTATTTCCTGGGGACGAATCTTACGTTTAAAGTCTCTATTGATTTCTTCTATAAGTATCTCGATATTTTCTATACTTATTGTATTCTCAACATTAAACAAATTTTCAAAAAATTCTCTCCATCGTTTTCTTATATTTTCGTTCATTACTAATATACTATTGATTTCACTTTTAATACATCTAATCTCATTTAGATCTTTTCCCTTTCTTTCCCTTAATTGGCAATTCTATAGATCTCTCTTTCCCTGTCTCGAGTTTCTAATTTCTTGTATAATTCGTTATACATTTTACTCTTTGATTCGTGAATAATCGTTTTTACATCTCTTTTTGCATTTTTATATTTTTTATAAGTTTCGCTACTACTATCACTTCTAAGATTCCTATAGCACTCTCTTTTGATTCGGATAGCAGTTTATAATTTCTCGTTCCACCGCCATGACTCCTTGTCTACTGGAACCTCGCCCTTAGATACTCCAAGGATCTCCCTACCTATGTTCTTGATATTATTATATATTTCTTTCCACATTGTTTCTGAATCATCATTAACAAACCAATTTGTTACTCCAATTATTTTATTTCTAAAAGTCGTCACTATTTCCCCCTTTAAATTCCACCACTTAATTCTTGATTCCATATGTGGTCGACATTATTTTTGTCATATAAGCACTTGTACGTCCAAAACTAAAAGTCTATATTGAGTCGCTACACTCTCGCCCGGTATAACATTACAATCCTTACACATCATTTTATCACCTCTCCTATTGAGAAAGAAATCTATTTGAATAGCATTTAACGCACTTCTATAGGTAACTATGTACGACTCTTTTCTTGAAGAAGGTGTTTACGAGTGTCAAATCGAACGCTACGACAAACTCTAAAATGGTACTTCCCGCATCATTCCTACTGTCGAAACCAAAGTTTCCATGTACGATTTCGAATCCCTCATTCTTCTCTCCTACATGTCCATTTAAGTCTCATCTGATAAATAACTTCTCTCCACTCGGTATGACTTGTATAAATTCATCTAAATATTCCTAAAATTGATTTTTATTAATTGCATCTGTACCTATTTAGGATGCATGCACATTAACTATATTAATTACGTTTTCTCCGTTTACTAAATTGATGAGTATAACTCTATCTCCATTACTTTTTATCTCTACTACATCCCTTGGTAAATCTTTATGTACAATTACTCCTACACCATTTTTAGTTCTATCCTTACTTGTGTACCAAAATTTATATCCATAAACCTCTATTACTTTGTCCTTCTCTCCCGCCTACTTGGTTTCTTGAAGGCACATGATATTAATTTTTCTTCCATTCATTACTTCTCCTATCTCTCCTAATTTTTCGATCCGGGATCCTATATTTTAAGTGGTTAAGCGAATCTTATCTTCATGAATTATTTTATTTACCCGCACCCTAATATTCCTTGATAACTTGCCACTACACCCAGGATTCAGTGTAGCGCGTTGCTGTGAGGGAAATACCCTAATCAATTAGTGATGAAGTGATTAAAATTTTCAGCCGGCATATGATGTTCTCTCCAAAGGTATGATTGTCCTCTCCCTAGGTGTGATTGCTTAGAAACCCTAGTTGTGATTGCCTAGGTTATTCTCTGTCTACTCTTCTATACAATCTATTCAGCTGTTTCAGTTGTTCTACCCAATCAAATAGTCTACAAGCATAGCCCTGGTGCAGAAATTTACGATCCATCATCAAAACTATAGTCTGGCATGGCCATTAATCAACAGTGAAAACTGGGACCTCAAATAAAACTGTTACAATTGCCACTATAAGCTAATTCAGGACCATCTTATCCTATATTATTATGTCCAGTCTGGTAATTTTCCCACAGTAGCCAAGTTACATTGGCAACCACAATGCTAATAGTGTTATTATTACAATTTTAATTTATCGATAAGATCTACAAATAGAATCCCACCTCAGGTCACAAGATATTCAGCTAAATCAGTTGGTTTAATCTATTTTGGAAAACTTTGTAAGGGTGGTCTCTCTTAACAGGCTGAGAAAACTAAGCTGCAAAAAAATAATAACCATTGAACAACATACGATAGATTAAACCCAACAAAACAGATTACTACTTTCAAGCTAAAAATATCTTGCACTCAAAGGACAACTTCTCTCAGCCAAACCATTTCCTTCAAAAGTAAAGGCAAAAATGCCACTAAAAGCACCAAGCAAGTGCTACCAAGTAGAGAAAAGCCTCAGCCTATGATTTGAGATCAGAAACATGAATTTCACAGTGTTAATGATTTTTATCTGGAGCCAAAAAAAAAAAAAAAAAAAAAAAAAAAAAAGATATCTTTGCTTTTGCTTTCGGTATGTTAAAGGTGTTTGAGAGGAGAGAAAGGTTTCCCAAACAAAAATTTGTAAGTGTCCTCAGAGCTGGTCTAGATACAAGGGTATGAACCCTAAGGAAAGTTCCGCCTCACCTGCGCCGAAGAGATGAATACAATGTGCCATGTAATTAGGTGGTAATCTGTTCTATTTCTTGAAACTAGACTCCAGAGCATTTATGAAACTCTGTCAGCTTGAACAGAGGTCATATCAGATGCAGTAACAAATATTTGTGCCATACGTCCAATTGAAAAAGCTCATACATCCACTTGATATTCAGTTTCTAAAAACCACAGCCTTGGATTGACTTAAAAGTATTGTTGGGTAGTAAAGCTGCAGGATGAAGTCCTCTGTGCAAGCAACCCAAGCTGCAGGATAATTATGACTTAAAATAGAAAGTACAATACTTTAGGCAGCACCATAACGGTCCAGTGCCAGCAAATGAGAATTAAAACTTCAAAAACCAAAATAAAAAAAAAAACGGGTATGATATTTCATAGAATTTACATTATGTTCTTTCCTTCTTTGTAACCACAAATTAAAATTTTTGGCCATTAGTTATATACACATGGAAGCATGTAGCTGCATACTATGAGAAACACACTGTAATATCCTTCCCTTAAAGTGACCCATCAATCATAAGAGTTGAACACATATACACACACTGTAATATCCTTCCCTAAACCATAAGTTCTTAAGAACCCACTATAAATCAATAAAAGAAAAACAGACACAAGTAAAGAGAAAGAAAGAAGCCAAACAAAACCTAGGATTACTTATTTTTGAATTTAACCTAGGATTACTTAAGCACGATGGAAAGCCAAAACCAAGAAGAGTGACGAGTTCTTACCTTGGGACGATCTTCTGATTTGGGTTTTTCATCCACAACTTGCACAGAATCATTCAGTCTCTTCCTCCTCACGAAAACACGAAATTTTGAATCTGAAGCGCCACCGGGAGACTCCAATCCTGCAAAAAATAGTGGGGAGGGTTAAAAAGAAATGGGTTTTCTTGAATTAAGAAATGGAATTTGGGAATATGGGTTCACCTGGATTTGGGTGAGAAGATGTCATTTCTGGTTTGGAATTGGACGAAAATGTTGGTATGAAGACAGCAAAGTTGAGAGAAGCAGGAGCGGGCACTAATGGGCTTCCACAATTTCTGGGAAGAATGCTAATGGTGGCTTTGGCGGGTTGAAGGAACATTAGAAGGGGATTCTAATCGACGGGAATGGGCTTTGAAGTGGAACGAAGTCACTGCGGTCGATGCTTGGGGCTTGGACTGGGATGGAACTATGCATTCCAGCATTTTTTTTTTTTTCACACGCAAGTATCTAAATACGGAGCAAGTACGGATTTATACCTATTTTTTTAAAAAATTTCTAATACAATAATAATCTCATAAATAACATACTTTTATTAGAGGTTGAACTTGCAATATACATATATTACGGATATCATAAGTTGAATGTGATATTTGTATTTGTCACAAATTCAACCCGTAACAAATGCTCAAATTATTTAAAGAGAGAAGAGAGAGAAAAAGTTAGGTATTTATCACAGATTCAACCTGCAATAAATATCATAATTAGACCTCAGCTCTCTTCTCTCTCTTTTCTTTGTTGAAATAACGTGGACATTTATTACAGGTTAAACTTACAATAAATATAAATATCACATGTTCAATCTGTGATATACACAAATATGCATATTGTATGTTCAATTTGTAATAAAAGTGAGTTGTTTGAAGAATTATTTTTGTCTTAGAGTTGTTTTAATTTTTTTTTAAAAAAAATTAGGATAAATAGTACATTGCTCGTAAATATTATAAGGATTGTGATTATTTAATATCATTTGGATGCACATGTAAGTGAATATCTTGGTTTTAAAAATAGAAAACAAAAATTTTAATATTGAAGTCTCTTTGAAAACTATTTTTTATTTTAAAGTTTATGGGATATTAGCTCTATGCTACTTTGATAGTGCATTTTTTATTTTACCAAATATAATTAGAAATGATCAAAATGATAGTTTTGAAGTTGTCATATTGATATATTGCTTCAATTTTTACGGAAAAATCTTTAAAATAGGTATATTAGAAAAATAATAAAAAAAAAGAAACTAAAAATCTTATCCTAGATCTCATAGTGACATCTAAGTAAAAATAAAAAATAAAAAGTGGGCAACTCCAAAATCAGAAATTGTTCCAAAAAACCTCAAAATTCAGACATTTCTTTTTCAAAGAAATTAGATTTTTCTCTTATACTATAGGAAATTTATTAATTATAAGGTTAAAAGGTTAAATAAACTCTATTTTGGGTCCCTTATAAATTATTTTTAATTTTGGAGTTTTGAAATATCATGACCCTTTAAAACTATCATTGGAGACAGGTGTTAATCAATTTCCAATTTACAAAAAAATATTTTTTTTTATTTTAAAAATTTGATTAATTGTATCAACACCATAAAGGATTTTACTTTTTATTTTTCCAACTACGACTTTTTACTTTAAAATTTTGATTAGCTATATCAACTTTTTTTTTTTTCCCCTTCATCTACTGTCTTTCCCTTTCCCACCTTCGATGTTTTCATCTCTCGATCTCTCCCACTATTTATTTGTCTCTCTTTTCTTCACCATTAACCTATCGTCTCTCCCACTCCCTCTCCCACCATCACTTTTTTCCCCCACCATCATTATTTCTTTAAGCATCACGTCTCCCTCTCCATATCTAGACCATATTTCTTTCTTTTCCTATCATCATTTTTTTTTCATCTATTGTCTTTATGTCTCACTTTTTCTTGCCATTAATTTGATTAAACAAAAAAAAAAAAAAATCATGAGTTTTAGAGGAGGAGGAGGAGGAGATTGTTATGAATAAACACGAAAAGGGGAAGAGAAAAATCATCACAAGTTTATGGGAAAAGCAGGAAAGTTTTTGAATGAATACAAACTGAATACTAACAACAAACCTTAATACGCACTATACGTATGTGTGCACCAACAAATTTCTGATTCAAAACATATCAAACCCTCCTACCACCATGGATCTAAAAGCATTCTCATTATATATTTTTTTCACAAATATTGCATCGTGAGCTTGTTAGCCAGATCAAATAGAATTCACATAGTGAAAATCTCCACTTTGACACGAAATCCAAAGCAAAACTCTAATCTATATCAACAAAACTCTCCACCTCTTCCACAGCAAACTGTTGAGAAAAATTCAACTGACACCAACCAAATCCAAATAATCTTCGAACTTGGCAATATGTCGTGTCTAGGTCATCATATGAGTAGAGTACTAATCTTGCCCACAATAATATCTCCACGAGCAATGATATCAAGCACAAAAGGATCGATATTGAATATCAATGTGTTTCTTCCTTTCATGAAACACTCTATGTGAAAAGATTATGATATTTTGTTAGTCATCGCTAACTCATCAAGTAGACATTTCAACCAAGTAGTTTCCTTACAAGCCCCTGCAAAAACCATGTCCGTGAAATTTGTAGTAAACAATGCAACTATAGTCTGCAAGATAGCTTCCAGCTGACAACACAACTTCCAATGGTAAAATCATACCCAATAAGAGATCTTATGTTATCAAGGTTTTCAGCAAAATCAAAATCTGGGTACTCAATCACTATACCTTTAGTCATCCCAAAGTGTAAACAAATGTTAGCATATTCATGCAAGTACCTAACAATCCACTAAGCTGCGATTTATCATATATCTATTAATTACACTGACTACAAAAAGATAAATATGGTTATGTACATACCAGAACAATCTCCACCTGGAGTATAGAATTTGGGACATATAGTCTGGCTCCTCATATATTATTTTGGAGATAAAGCAACTGAAAGTCAGAAATTAGCCGTTAATGGTGCATTAATGGGCTTGACTGCATGTTAAACCTATAAAATTTTTTTCTCAATATACCTTTTCTGACTTAGATATAGTTTGCATCTTTCCATATCCCTCAAAATCTCCATTCTATAATCTTCCCTGCTCAAAATTTTCATCTTAAACTCTTTACTGAGCTGGGGCTTAATCTTTGTCATTTTTTTTTCTTCTCATCATTGGCTACTATTAATATATCATCAACATACAAGAGAAAACACACAAACAAAGCATCACCATGTCTCCTTAAAGTAGAAGTGTCACAACCACTCTTCTTAAATTTATGGGTGGTCATAGAAAGATCGAAGCTCTTGTATCATTGTCTCGGTGATCATTTTATGCCATAAAGGAACTTTTTCAACAAGCAGGCATAATCCTCTTTTCTTGCAATTGTAAAACCCTCGAGCTACTGCACCTAGATGTCCTACTCAAGTTATCCATGCAAAAATATATTGCTAACACCTAACTACTCCAACTAGGATCATGCATGACCATAATACCAAGCAAACCTTGAATAGAACTACATTTTATAACTCTCAGGCACCTGTATTAAAATTATTTTAACTCTAATTAATTATATAAATAATTAGAGTCACACTCAAAAATAAATAACTTATATGTATTTTTATATGTTTGTCCCTCTATATAATACCTATAATTGAGGTAAAACAAAATTTATAAATAAATATTCTATCACATACTTAATTATTTAATATTCTAAGTCTATCATCTAAAATAAATGATATTTAGAATATTCAATTTGTCTTCTATTGGTCGATGAAACTTGAAATTTTAAAAATATCAAATATGATACAAAATTATAAATATCATATCCTATTTTTGGATAGTCGACTAAAACGATTCAAGAGACCGATTTCCGATATAGTCACTATAGATTTTTTTTTTTATCATGTGTGTGTATATATATATGTGTGTGTGTTCTAACTAATATATATATATAAAGTTAATAAATTATAAAATAATTTATTAACTCAACTCTTCAATCGACCAAATATAGAGAAGTTTCTAGACAGTTCAAAAGACAAAAATTCACATTTTTACAAAATATAAAATTATAAAAATTTTCAAATCATCTATGTAGTGTCTTCATCACAAACCAAACTTATCCGGTATTACACTACTAATAATTAAAAATGTTTATAATGCCTGTCATGCTAAATATATAAGTGATATGCTGCATTTCAGCTCGAGTCTAGATCATTATGAAACTACAAATCACCAGGTCATAAGCTTATTGGGTTAAAGCCTGCTAAAAGAAGATGGGGGTATGTGCTCTGTGCATAAGGTAGAAAAAATGACAATGCTCATTCAAAGGCTAAAATTTTTGAGCTCCTTATAGGATAAAAAGCTACCATTTTTCTGTTACTAGCTCTGGCTGCCTAATAATTTCTTTTGTTGCTATCCTCAGGGCGTGGGAATCTCTATCAGTCGTAACATGCCGTAGGTCTTTAATTGTGGAATCGGTAGATTTTACAATATCTAACCGAATAATCTTTATTTTATTCATAAAAGATGATGTATCTTGTATATATATAAATAGATAAAAAAAGAATAAGAAGCTAACTCCTAATTTATTCCTAATTTATAACTATAAAATAGAAACTAGATCAATCATACAAAAATTATAGTTATTTTCCTAAAATAAACATTCTTAAAAAATAAACATTCCAACACTCCCCCTCAAGTTGGAGCATAGATATCAATCATGTCCAACTTGGATAAGTTTTCTTCAAATCTGACTCGTGATAAGCCTTTGGTTAAGAAATCCGCAAGTTGTCCCTTGGATGAAATGTAGGAGATACACACAAGTCCTTTTTCAATCTTCTCTTTGATGAAATATCTATCCACTTTTATGTGTTTAGTACGGTCATGGTGAGTTGGATTGTGTGAAATACTGATTGCTGACTTGTTGTCACATTACAGTAGCATAGGATTCTCATCTGGAAGCGAAAGCTCATTTATAATTCTTCTTAACCATAGAAGTGCACATATTCCTTATGCAAGAGCTCGAAGTTCAGCCTCAGCACTGCTTCTTGCTACCACTGGTTGTTTTTTGCTCCTCCAAGTCACTAGGTTGCCCCATATAAATGTACAATACCTAGTAGTAGACCTTCTATCACTAGCTGACGCAGCCCAATCTGTCACGCCCCAACCCACCCCCGAGCTGGGCAAGCGACCAGCCCGCCGCGGCACCTCGATGCACGGGCACCACGTCCCGTACATCAAAGCACTGTAAGGCTGACAACATTCACAAAATCCAGGTTTTCAAATCACAGAGATCCCCAAGAAATAAAAATAATACATGTATGCCTCAATACAAATTAAAACAAGTGAGAGTTAACCTTATACAGACAAGAAGAATTATAAATACAGTCATCCCAATTTAAACAAATATAATGGTCATCCTAACTTCCTCAAAATGATACAATAATCTCAATACATAGCAAAAGAGCGAGTAGTCATACCCTGGCCCAGTAGTCTCCAAAGAATATCCAATACAACAATGCGCACAAATCTCTCAGTCTGAATCTACACCTGTAGGAGGGAAATGTGAGGGGTGAGTACCGTAGAGAGGGGGGTTGGTACTCAGCAAGTCGGGGGGATGACATACTACAATTAATTTTTTGGTGAATTAGGAGTGTCAAAATTATGTCCCAATAAATCCATGGTATGCAAAAATATTATGACATCTTAATAAATCATTCACGGCATACGTATCAAATCAAATATGCATCCATTATGCATGTCCGTCATATCATGTAGAGCCGGCCGAAAATATCCCGGCAAAGGCCAACCGTGGCCAAGGACGGGCAACGTTGGGGGTTTTCACGGTGCAAGTAATAAAATAAGGCTCTCCACCCCAACGTTGGCCACAGACTACTCCAACTAGCCTGTATATATATATCGCACACGTATCAAGGATCAAGCGTGTATGGAAACCCGCCGGTGCTAGACCTACCAAGGTCCTCCCCGAAGTGGTTCAACCGACGACTGTCCGTACAATATGTATGACAATCTGGCGGATACCCCCTGCAGAGGCGTATCCGGGCATAATAGGTGTCTCTACCAAATGTCCTTCGTAACTACGGAATGCCATAGGAAGCATATCATCATCATCATCATAGTATCCACAGGGGCATCCAGCCCAAATCACATATCTCAAGCCAAATCTCAAGCCATAACATGTCAAAATCATGTGCCAATATATAATGGAAGTATAAAATCATGTGAATATATCAAAGTGTGGTACAATCATCAAGTGTCAAAATCATGGATGCATATTGATATAAACAAGTTGAGATACTCCATATATTCACAAAACATTTTCATAAATCCAGGGAAATAGGTCAATCATACCATTTTAAATCATGCCTGTGAAAACTTTTTAAAACACAGTATCAATTAAAAGTAGATGTCAAGTCCCACTCACCGTTAGGGGAGGATAATGCACTCCTCAATATCTCCACAAAGCGTAAATCAAGTGCTCCCTCCGTTCAACTCAAATAACTCTTAGGGAGACAGTCTGCAGATTTTTTTTTTTAACCTGCGTAGTCATGGAAAATAGACTATAACTTTGGCTATACCAGTCCAAATCAGATGATTCTTATCTCATTTTAAAGCTAAGAGATAGCACTATAACTTTCATTTTGCACACTTCCTCAGATTCAAATCACAGAATTCCCGGTAAGCCTCATTTTGTTACTATCATATTTAAGTTTTGGATTCTGTCCAGTTTTTTGTGCAGAAGCCATAACTTTCATTCTACTCACCAAAGTCTAATGAAATTTTAACATGTTATAGCTAAGATGTAGATATACAACTTTCGTGTTTTGAGTTTTATCCAAATATGCCTGGAAGGGGTTCAACAAAATTCATGAACAGGACTGATACGTTTTAGTGAAACATAAAGTTTTTGTCAACACAGTTTTAAGGAAAATTATATAACTTTCAATTTCCTCGTGCGAAATGGCTGAAATTTTAATATGTTATAGGCAAGAAGTATATATATAACTTTCATGTTTTGTGTTTCTTCAAACTAAGACTGAAGAGGGGTCGTTTTTACTCACTACTGTCAAGGTTCGAAACAGGACACTTCTATGTCGAGTTTCAGGAAAAGTGCCATAACTTTTGGCACAGGCATCTGATTTTGGTGATTCTTATCTCGTTGGAAAGATAAGACTTTGATCTACAATTCATATAACTATCACATTTTCAAATTCTGGCTCTAAGATGCCTTAAAACAGAGATGAAATCACGGACAGAAATAAAATTTAAAGTGAGACAGGATAAAATTTCTTACCTCACTTTCTTGGTCTTCCTCTCTTGCTCTCTCCTTGTTCTCACGAATTGGGAAGAATGAACAAGCATTCTAAGGCCTTCTTCTTTTATTATTGTGTTAATAACTCACCACCCTAGGATCAAATCTCCAATTAATCTAAACCATAGGATCATTTTGACTATTGCATGTGTTCTCATTGGTTTTCATGTGCATGTGTTCTCATTGGCCCACCTTGCCTTTCTCATCTCCATTTGGCCAACACTTGTCCTCCTCACTATAACACTTGTTCAATACAAGAATACACTTGTCACATTTCATTTAAGTTTTGTTAATTGCTAACAAGTCCTTTGACTTATAAAAATTCTAATTTGACCCCTAAAATTTTCATAATTACACACTAGGCTCAAAATCTTATATTAGACCTAATTAAATTTATTTAATGTGAAATTAAGGTTTTGAATCTCTTTGAGTCAAAATTGATCCGATTTGTATTTTATCGTCAAATATCTAAGGTTGATTTACTGGAAAAATTTTCTTAGTGAAAATTTATGAATATAATAGTAAAAACATCATATATATATATATATATATGAAATGGAATTCACTATAGAATACACCGAGAGTCAGTGTTACACAATCACCATCAGTGAATGCCTCTATCTTCCTTAAATCATTTTTCTTGAAGAAAAGTCCCTTCCCAGGAGTTCCCTTAAGGTATCTCAAAATACGATGAATTGCTCCTAGATGTTCCTCATAAGGCTCATGCATAAATTGGCTAACCACACTGACGGCATAGGCAATATCGGGTCGTGTATGAGATAAATAAATTAAACGTCCCACCAACCTTTGATATCTACCTTTATCAACAGGGACCTCTCCCTTTTTATACCCCAACTTGTGATTCTCTTCAGTTGGTGTATCAGCCGGTTTACTTCCCAGAAAACCTGTCTCTCTGAGTAGGTCAATGATATATTTCCTTTGTGATACAAAAATCTCTTTCTTTGATCTTGCAACTTCCATACCAAGGCAATACTTCATAGGTCCGAGATCCTTGATTTCAAATTCTTTAACTAGAACCTTCTTTATTCTTTCTCCTTCGGTTGTATCATCCCCTGTAATTAAAATATCATCAACATGCACAATTAGGACTGAGATCTTCCCATCTTGAGACTTTCTGAAAAATAAAGTATGATCAATTTGAGCTTGAGTATAGCCATATTTCTTCACCGTCTTTGAAAAACGATCAAACCAGGCTCTAGGAGATTGTTTCAATCCATAGAGAGATATTTTCAGTCTGCAAATTGTATTATTGCCATAGACATCTTCAAAACCAGGAGGAATATCCATAAAAACTTCTTCTGTCAATTCCCCATTTAGAAAGGCATTCTTGACGTCTTATTGTGAAATTTTCCAGTCTAAATTAGCTGCAACAGAGAGAAGAACACGAATAGTGTTGAGCTTTGCTACCGGGGCAAATGTTTCTTGGTAGTCTATCCCATAGGACTGTGTGAATCCTTTTGCAACCAAGCGAGCCTTGAACCTTTCGATTGAACCATCCGAATTATATTTCACTGTGAATACCCACTTGCATCCCATTGTTTTCTTTCCCTTTGGTATTGAAACACACTCCCAAGTTCCATTTTTCTCCAGTGCTTTGATCTCCTCCATAATTGCTGCTCTCCATTCTGGAATACTCAATGCTTCTTGGATTGATTTGGGAATTGTTATATTGGTCAGATTAGTAGCAAAAGCCCGATAGGGAGGAGACAAACTGCTATAGCGCATGTAGTCTGAAAAACGTTGAGAAGTACAAGTTTTTTTTCGTTTTCTAAGAGCAATAGGAATATCTAAATGCTCAACAGGTGTTGAATTACTTGGATTTTCACCGGTGGCATGATGTGTAAGAGAGTTCTGGTTTGACGCATCATCAATAACTGGTGGATCCAATGACTGGTTTTGCTCAAGTGTGTGAATTCCTTCATTTTTCTTTCTTTTCGTCTCTCATAGACAAGTAATTTTGGATTTTGGATTTCTAATTCTGTTTCTTTGGTGAGTGTAGTGGGTATTTCTTGGTCTGAAAGAGGAACAGGAGTAGGAAATGTGACACTTTTAGAGGTCGAAAATATATCCCAAAAATTCTAAAAATTCTCTTCTGTGATCACATTCTCCCCCTGAAGTGAGTTTTGGTTGAAGTAAGGCTGATTCTCAAAGAAGGAGACATCCATACTAACAAACATCTTTTTTGTTATTAGATCAAAACACTTATATCCTTTCTTTGTTGGTGAACATTCTAGGAAAACACATTTGATAGCCCTTGGATCAAATTTGCTTCGGTTATGAGAATGGATATGAACAAATGAGGTACACCCAAAAATCCTAAGTGGTATATTGGTAATTAGGCGGTTTGTTGGATAGACACCTTGAAACACTTCTAGAGGAGTCTTGTATCCTAGAACCCGGGTAGGCATCCTGTTAATGAGAAATGAGGCAGTGAGAATAGCTTCCCCCCAAAAGGTTTTTGATACAGTAGTGGTGAACATTAATGACCTAGCAACCTCAAGTAAGTGTTTGTTTTTTCTTTCTGCCAACCTATTTTGTTGTGGAGTATTTATGCAACTATTTTGATGAATGATTCCATCTCCATAAAGAAATGCCCCAAGAATATTTTTGAAATACTCGCTCCCATTGTCTGTTCTAAGAATCTGGATTTGGGTTTGAAATTGGGTTTTGATCATTGAGTGAAAGTTTCTAAAGACTTGCTCTGTTTCAAATTTTGCCTTCAAGAGATATACCTAACACAGTCTAGTATGATCATCGAAAAAGGTAATAAACCATCTAGTCCCTGAGAAATTTTTGATTCGTGAAGGACCCCAAATATCACTGTGTATTATTGAGAAAGGGGTAGAATGTTTATATGACTGGGCTTGAAAAGGTACACGATGATGTTTAGAAAACTGACAAATCTCACATTGAAAGGAAGAGGGATCTTTATTATTGAAAAGAGATGGAAATAAAATTTTCAAATATGGAAAGATAGGGTGGCCGAATCTATAGTGCCACAACATGACATTATTTTCACATAAAGAAACAGAAAAGGATTTATAAATTGAACTTTGTCTATTTGAGCTTTCCTTGTCAAGGTAGTAAAGTCCTCCACACTCTTTAGTATTGCCAATCATCTTCCCCGAAACCAGTTCCTGAAATTGACATGAGGAAGAACCAAATTTAGCCACACAATTTTGATCATGAGTGAGTTTGCTAATAGACAACAGATTACATGTAAGCAAAGGAACATGAAATACAGATTTTAAGGTCAGATTTCTAGACAAAATAATTGACCATTTCCCTGCTACAGTGGCTAATGAACCATCAACAATCTTTACTTTCAAGTTACCAGCACAAGGAGTATAGGTGGAGAAGAGTGAAGAACAACCTGTCATATGATCAGAGGCACCAGAATCTAGGATCCAAGGAGTTTTATCCTCTGTTAGCACACTGAAGGTCTAAGAAAAATTACCTTTCTGTGTAATAGAGGTAGATGGAAGAGAAGTTGAATTCAGGAGTTTCATGAGACTTTCTAACTGTTCTTTATTGAGAGAAACTAGAGAACTTTCGGGTGCTGATTCTTCTGAAGCCGTTTGAAGAGCTCTGCTGGTCACTTGATCAGATTGTTCATTTTTCAAATGAGGCGGCTTTCCATGCAATTTCCAGAAATTCTCACGAGTATGACCAGGTTTTTTACAATGATCACACCAGGGTCTATTTCCTTTTTTATTCCGACTGTCATTTCCTCCATTTGAGGTATTAGAGAATTGATTGCTTTTGGCTGTCAGTGCTGATGATTCCATTTCAAGAGTCTCTCGAGTTTCGTTTCCCAGCATAACGTTCCTTCTGCTTTCCTCCCTGCGGACTTTAGAGAACACTTCCCGAGTGGATGGCAAGATCTCGTGTCCAAGAATTCTTCCACGAACCTCATCAAGATCATTATTCAGACCAGCCAAGAAAGCAAAAATACGTTCTTTTTCAATCATTCTCTTAAATATGGTACTGTCTTGTGGACAATGTCATTCATAAGTATAAAATATATCCAACTCCTGCCACAAGGTTCTCAGAGTATTGTAATATTGTAAGACACTTAGATTACCTTGTTTTGTATTCCGAATCTGCGTAGAAATTTCATAAACCTGAGCCGAATTTCCCAAATTTGAGAAAGTCTCCTTTGTAGCCTCCCAGATTTCTTGGGCGGTGGCAAGAAACATGTACGTCTTGCTGATTGACGGCTCCATTGAATTTATTAGTCATGACATGATTTGGGCATTCTCCAATTCCCAGATCTCAATTGCTTCAAGATCTTCCTCCAGTTTCTGTATTGCTCCAGTTAAAAAACCGATCTTTCCTCGTCCTCTGATGAAAAGCTTGACCGAATGGGACCATTGGAGATAATTTTCTCCATTGAGTTTGTGGCTAGTGATTGGTTGAGTGGAAAGGTTATCATAAGTCAAGAGAGTGATTTTTGAAGAAGAGGATTTTGTTGAACTAGAATCAAGTGTGTGGTCACCCACACTTGATGTGCCGGATATGGTGGTTTATTCTGAAAATAATAAATGAGAAATCCTGCAGAAAAATGGATGAGAAAAAGATAATGAAAGCCTATGACAGGACTTTGATGCCAGAAACGAGCCTAAAGCTCTGATACGATGTGGAATCGGTAGGTTTTACAATACCTAGCCGAATAATCTCCATCTTATTCATAAAAGGTGATGTACCTTATATATATATACAAATAGATAAAAAGAGAATAGGAAACTAACTCCTAATTTATTCCTAATTTATAACTATAAAATAAGAACTAGATCAATCATACAAATCAATCATACAAAAATTATAATTATTTTTCTAAAATAAACATACTTAAAAAATAAACATTCCAACATTAATAATCATCTATAATAGCCCTTGTATTCTTCAAATTGGCATGGCAGCTGAGTCATCTAGTGATGATGGCAAAGTAGCAGCAGTGGATACTGATAAATTGATGCAAGGGTCACTTTATAGAGGTGTTATGAAGTCAGGAGCACGTAAGTACTGTTATGGAAAAGTTTTTACAAGTGCTTTCATCTCAGTTCAACATGCCATCATTCTTTAATAGCCCTGAAACAATTCTGCCATGTGTCCCTCATTCTGTGCAGAAAGCTACTTGGCTAACCTATCTCTATATCCTGGGAGGTCTGAGCTGCCATTTTTGCCCTCCAGTATACAGGTAAACTTATATATATCACTCACAAATGGAATGGTTTATCTCTTTTGTTTTATTCTTCCCTAGGATTTTCAAAAAGTGCCAGCAATAATTTAGCAATTATCTGAATATTTGGATATTAGTTTGAAGATTCCATAGTTAAATTGAATTTTAAATGTCATTTTTGAGATTGGGATCCCTTTTAATGGCTCCACCATAATCATGAAGCATATCTTCATGTGAAATTGTTTGAAACTGATACCGATGTGCTTTCTGCTTCATTTTTCCTAGTTGAGGATGATAGCAACTTGACACATAGAAGCTGGAGATCCATCGAATGCCTTTTTTTCAAACAATTTTTGGTATTCCGTGTTGATTAGAGTTCATAAAAAAAAAATCATCATATCTATTTTCTATTTTCCATTTAGTGTAACATCAACTAAATCTCTGCTGAATTAAAAATAGTCATATGCAAGGCACAAGCATAGAAACTTGCACTACTTAAAATCAAATGTAGGTTTATTTTTTAATTTTATTATTATTATTATTATTTAATTATTATTTTTATTTTATTATTTAATTATTATTTTTATTTGTACTACCTGGAGCTGGTGGCATCAATTTTTACTGCTGATTTGCTTCTACTCAGAGTTGTGGCCCATGATGAAATAAAATTAGACAAAGCCACCACGCATCTGCTTTCAAGATACTTTTCAAGGTACTTGGAAGCTTTTGTTCATGCATGCATTGCTGCCTGCACTGGTTTGTTTTTCCATTTTTACTCAGACAAATACCTGGCAACAAAAAGCCATTACTTAAAGCTTTTGTTCATGTTACGCTTTCAGGTCCCTCAACAAATACCTGGCAACAAAACATACAAGGTCATTGTCCCAAGTTTTCCTACTCCCAACGACTTATTTTAAAAGTCTGTTTTGTGTTTTACAGAATTGATGTGGTATTTTGATCTTCTTCTATTTTGCCTTTACACCTTTATCCTTTGCCAAGAATGTGCTGCTGATTGATCCTGTATTTCATAGGTTGTGAACTTTCTGTTAGCAGTAATTCATTTGGTGTCTGTTGTAATATCCATTTCTTAAAAGAGTCTAACCACTCCATAATAAATTAGAACCAACTCCATTTAACTTTCTCTCCAAACAGACTATGTTCGCACATATATTCCAACTGATGCTTGTTACTTTCTTTCTTCTTTTTGATGTGCATGATCTATATATACTAAAAGCTCTACTTAGGTTTCTCTTTCCATTTCCCTCCTCTACATCTCATGTTACTACATGTGTGGGCTTAATGGTGGTATGAATTAGCAAAGTCCAATTGTATTTATCTCTTTTTTTTTTTTTCCTCGCCCCAGCTGTTGGAGTAATCCAGATAAAATTGATATTGTTAAACATCTTTGGTAGATGGAGGACTTCTGTAAACACTGAATGAAACAAAAAAAAAAAAAAAAACAAAAACAAAATAAAACAAAAGAGAAAGAAAGAAAAAAAAAAGAGAAAGTCAAACGAAAAAAAAAAAAAAACCCACTATTCTCCCACTCCCCTGCCCAAGAGATGTCACCGGGTCGGTTTGGACCCAAAAACCAGCCCAGCTGGCCCGAAAAAGCTCGGCCCATGAACCGGACCAGGATGAATAGTAACCGGGCCCGGCCCGGCCCGGGTACTGTAGCGGCCGGGCCGGTTCAACCCTTTTTGGAATCTGGAACCGGCCCGACCCAGCCCGGGACTGGCATGGAACTGGCCCGGCCTTGAAATCGATTCCAAAAAGGGTAGAGCAAAAAAAAGGCAGCAAAAAAAACAAAATCCCGACAGGAACCGGGCCCCACCCCGGCCCAGCCTGAACCGGCATGCTGGTTCCAATTCACTGGGCCGGGCCGGTTTCACTTTAAAAAAATTTGGAACCGGACTGGCCCGGCCCGGACCGGACTAGCCTAGGAACCGCCGCCAGCCCGGCCCACTGTTTCGGAAACCGGCAGTGAACCGATCGGGCCCGGCCCGATTCCATATCTACCCTACCCTTCTTTTCTCTCCTGAAAAGCCAAGAGTGTAACACCGAAAAATCCGGTGTTAGAATTTTTGTTAATATCTTTATAATATAAATGAAAATTTTAAATTTTATTGATTTTTGATTTTGGGATATTAAATTAAAATTTTAGATATATATTTAAAACGTTCGCATTTTCGATTCGAAGTATATCCTATTTTGATGATAAATTTAGAGTTTTAATTAAATGTGTGTATAAATATATATGAATATATATTTATTATTAGTTTTTTTAAAAAATAATAATAAAAATAAAAATAAAAAAACTGAGAGGAGACGCAGCGTTTTGAGCTAAAACGTTGCGTCCCCCTTTAATTGAGATTAGGGTTAGAAACCCTAATCTCTCCCTCACTTTCGTCTCTCTCTCTCTCGCCTTCTCTCGAACTCTCTCTCCCTCTCGCCCATCGCTCTCTCTCTCTTTCTCACTCTTCGCCTCCCTCCTACGTCACGTCTCCCTCAATCACCGATGAGCCACCACCGCAAGCAACTGTCCCGCCTCCTTTCTCTCTTTGTTTCTCTCTCTTCTTCTCTGCTCTCTCCGACGACTCACTATCTTTCTCCCTTCTGCGCGCGTCAGCAACACGTTGTCTCCCTCTCCCTCGCTCGCTCACTTGCGCGCGACGTTCCTTGTTGTAACCTCTATTGAAGCCCCAAGCGACAGTTAGCCGCAAATCCTCGGAACCCTAGACTGAGACTGAACCCCATTCTCTGCGGAGGTAAGGACTGGTTCCTAATTCTAGCTCTAAGGCTTCGAATTTTCTTAGTAATCAGGTTTAATTACTAAAATTTGCTTCAATTTGAAAGTATTGCAGGTTCCAGACTGAATTGAACAGCGCACAGAAACTAGGTCTGCGAACCGAGAAACCCTAGATGAGGGGATTTCTGATCCTTTCGATAAGTTGAATGAATCTAGGGTTAATTTAGGGTGAAATGTTTTGTATATGTCTAGAATGTATGTTGGATCTGAATAGAATGCATTTCTAAAATTCTATATATGATTATTAGAGTTAAGTCTGAGATTCTATAGGAATTTAAGTTGTCTAGTATGAGAAAACATGCTAGAGGATAATAGAAACTTGTTGGGTTGATTTGAATAGTTTTTTTTGAAATCCGATTGAAATGTACATAAAAATATTAGAATTTTAGGGTTGGAATAGAATATTCTACAGAATGAAGGATACTGTTGATCTTTCTTGGGTTGTTTTTGAGTTATTAATTGTATAACGGTATATATATGGAAGGATAGTTTAAAAATTGGGGTTAGTGCTTAACGATTGATGTAGCTTTTTTTTATTATAATTTGTTCTGCATATAGGTAATTCAAATACAATCTTCGTATTATGAAACTAGATTTTCACACCTTAAAAATGATATATGGTTTGAAACGTTTTGATGAGAATTGAAAAGTTTATGATTTTTCGATAAATTTCTACCTAGTAGAAAACTAATTATTCATACTTGTTTTTGACTTTGAGTGGTCTTTTAGGTTGAATTAGACTCGACTTTGATCATGCTATTTATCTATAATGAAATGCAATTGATGACATTAGAGGGTATTCATAAATTAGAAAAGTAGGATTTGTACAAAATTAGGGAAAATTGATAAATCCGAAAAATAATTGAAAATTGATGATAAAATTGTGATTGTGGATTTAGGGAAAATCAATTGAGCATCGGAGTAGGATTTTATTGGACTGAATTGTGAAAATAGAGAGTGAATACCCTCCCTGTAGGTGAGTGGATGGTTATGTATCATTAAATGAGTAAATAAATTTAATATGATTTGCAAATTTGATTTTGAACTGAATTTTGAAATGAATTTATAATATTTTGTGATTGTGGTGAGTTTGAAATGGAATTGTGAATTATCCATGATTCTTGAGTTTGATTATTGACTTATTTGTACCATGTTACTTTGAGATACTCATGTGAACTGTGAAATGTTGCTCTACTTTGTAATTGAGCATGAATTGATTGATAAATGAAAAATTTGTAACATGGTGTTGGGAAAAATGACTATAGTCTAAGTTTTACCACGGATCGAGCCATTGGGACGGCATGGTTAAGGCTGGTTAAATTAGCTTGGGGGAGGTGGATTGGAGAGCCTCCACACGCTGCCGAATAATGTGGTAGCATTCCACGGAGTTTCGGGCTAATGTCAAGGTAAAAAAGGAGATTTTATAAAAATGTGAAAAACTCTTAGCGGGTCCTACCAACGGCCGTAGGATAATGCTTTCGGCACACCCCAAAATTATAAAAAAATGAATTTAGAATGTTTGATTTGATTACATGAGTCATGGTGGATTGATATGAATGATTTTACGAGAATGAATTTCGTTATTGCATTAAATGATATTTGATACATGTATTTGGCATCACCACCCTCACCTCTCATTTATATGTTGCATACCATTGCACTACACTCACTGGATACTTAAAATACTCATCCATCTCCTTTATATTTTTCAGAGAAAGTATAGAGGAACGACGCCAACTAGTGCTGAATGGAGGTTTATTTTGTTGAATTTGGGTAGGTATGGATTATATAATTACTTTGGGATTTGTCGGTCATTGGATCATGGAAAAGAAATTCTGTACATCTCATACCGTACGGATTTTACTGATACTGGTTGAATTCTATGAGCAAGTATTGGTAAAATCCGACGATTATGATTTAGGACTTCATTAGCTTGATTAAACTGTTTTTGGAAAATGTTTTATCTTGTACTGAGACTTTTGGATTGAAATGTTGAATTTCAATATTTACTTTCGGAATTATGAAATTCTATACATCTCATACCGTTTAGATTTTACTGACGTAGGCTTATTTTCTTCAGGCAAGTATTAGTAAAATTCTGCGACCATGATTTGGGATTTCTTTTATTTTGAATGCTTTATTTATACCGAGAACTCTGGATTGGCTGGGATGGCCATACTGCATGCATGCATGTACAGAAACCCCCTTCCCAAATGTGTACTGATGCATGCTTGTATGTACAGGGATGGACTGGATGAGTTCTTGCATGTGTATTGTTTATATGATTTCTTATTTTGATGGGCTTTATGTTTTGAAAATTTTATTATACAATTGGAATGTCTTGTGCTATTCCAGTATATGGGAGGTCATGTCCGTATACCGAGATAACACAACGGTTATTACGTGCTTAACGGGAGAGTCGGGGCGTGACAAAGAGACCTCTCCCTCCCAGCACTTTCTTCTCTCTCGCCTTCTCTCTTCTCTCTTCTCCCTCTCTCTCTCTAAAAATCATCAATACTATACCCAGAATCGGGGCGTGACAAAGAGACCTCTCCCTCCCAGCACTTTCTTCTCTCTTGCCTTCTCTCTTCTGTCTTCTCCCTCTCTCTCTCTAAAAATCATCAATACTATACCCAGAATCAAATGTTAAAACTTCCAAACAACCAAATATCAACCTTAGAACAAAACTCTAGTGAGAAAATTTTGAAATTTTAGAGTGAGAAAATATGAGTTTTTAAAGAATTTGAGTTTTGAATGAGATTGGTGTCTCAAATCAAGATAATAATACTTTCCCAACACATATTTGAGTTATTTAAGATTGTGATATTGATTTATGTAATTTTTGGAATTTTTGTAGAGAGAGAGAAATTAGGGTTTGTGATATCTCAACTTTAAAACGAAATTTGTGATTTTTTTTTGAGATAAATCATATTTCTCAACTTAAATTAATGTTATTATACAAGTATTTAACCTATTGAGTGTTGGTAATATTAGAATAAGTATGAAAACTAGAATTTCTATAGTACACAATTTGACCTTATTGTGGTTTTTTGACAATAACTTTATCCGCAAAATAATAAATGGAGTATGGTTTATTTTTACTGAAATTAGAGATCTAGAGTTTTAAAATCACATATGATTCAAATGGATTGGATAAAAATTGGATTTTTGGTGATTTTTCAAAGAGCTTGTTCTGTAGAACTATTCTGTTCCATGCCCTATTTCTAGCCGTGGATTTAGCTTGGAATTTAGATATCTTTTGGGCATAATTAAGGCTAAATGCTAAACATTAAATTTGTAGATCTATGTCTTATCTTTAATTTGAGACAAGAATCACTTAAATCCAATATGTGTAGTGAAAGGTATGTCAATTTTTCGGTGACTGCGCATTGTGAGCAGTGATTTTATGACTAACACATTTATAGACTTGGGTATATTTGTGTGATTGGAATTGAGTATAGTTGTAAACATAAAAGTTATAGCCCTATCTCTTAACTTTAAATATCAATTGGAATCAGCTCAATCCAAGTTTTGTAGGTCAAGATATGATAGTTTTTCTAAGTCATAGTTGTGTAGGAAATTTGAGTTGTGAGACAAATGAGGGAAATTTTGATTAAACCTAGTATTGGCCTACATTTGAGTGATGAAATTGTGTTTATTGTCATAGGATGAGACAATTGGAGAGTTATAAGAGATTTATCTTGATTTAGATGGTGGATTGAGAGTAATTACTCTTCCAAGAGGTGACTGTATGCATATTTATGGTTTTAAGTGAGAAAATATTTTGTATTAATTTTATAAATTCTTTTAAAATTATTTTTTTTCAAGTTATTTTATGATTGTGGGTGTCCTGAAAGGGAATTTGAATGAATATGTATCTATGTATTAAATTGAAAAGGATGTACCATGTTTATTGAGTTATGATGAATATGATTTGAAATAAACTTATGAATTGAGAAATTTGTTTGGATAATGCTGACACATTGATTACTTAATGTGATATTTGTGAAATGGTACTGTATACATAATTAATGGCAATAGTCATTCTCTCCATGGTATGGAGCCCAACAGAGCGACGTGATTGGGCATTTATACGACTTATGAGGTAGTCGCGCTCGAGAGGTGCCTCCGAAATCATCCCTTTAGACTAGCCTGGTAGCATCCCTGGGGAGACCCGAGCGAACGCCAAGATTTAGAATATTTGTGGACTAAATAGTATGGAAACTCTTGGGAGTTCCACTCTTAGTCGTGGTAGACCATTGTTGAGAGCTATGATTTTTGGCAACCCCAAGATTTTGGATAATATGTGAACATGTTTGGATGCATATGACTTATTTATTCGAGTTATTGAATCTTGTTCAAAACTTGATATTTGATAATGAATTTTGTTTTCAATGGATATAATGATATGACTTTAAAACAATTGTTTGACACATCTATAGTCATCCTTCACTTATTATCATAATATGTTATACACTCATTGGATATTGTATATACTCACTCCTCCTAATTCCAATTTTATAGAGGAAGTTTAGTTGATTTTTGTGGTCGTTTAGCATTGGACATTGGAGTGATTGCCTTTAGAGACTTCTTTTGGCATAGACTTTGCTCTGGTTTTTGAGATATCTATAGCTGGACTCTTTTGAGGCAAACTTTGTATAAACTGATTTGAAAACTCTTCTAATTTGTGCATTTTGATTTTTGGTTAGAATTTATACAATTTGTATTGAGAACATCTATCTTTCTTTTTTTTGGAAGTTTAATTGGGGAATTATTTTTGTTGGATTTGATTTGAATCTCTTGAGTAGGGACTTATTTTATTTTTGATGCATAAAATTGGATATTGACGGCCGAGTTGGATTTGTGCATGTGATTGGACTATGGATGGTCGAATTGGTCTTATGCATGCGTTTGAACAATAATGGACCGGGTTAGTCCTTATTTGTGTGTTTGAATGCATGTTACCTTGTTTGGAATTGTTGGTTGGTTTTGAAAAATGGATCAATATTAATGAATGCCTTGTGGTATTTTGGTGTATGGGTTAGGTTTACCCGTATTCTGAAGTAATGCAGCGGTTGTCATGTGCTCGACCGGCTGCATTGTCTTTACATGCGCCTCTTCCAACGTCGACACACTTGACTTCTCTGACCTGGATTCCTACTCCCCCTATAGTCGTCCTTCAACAAGTAATGGAGTGATGGAGCACCTATTGAGTACAGTTCCAAGCACCATACCAAACTCCAGTCTCTCCACTGATTCCTCCTTTAATGTTGGCTGTTGCACCGAGTACTCCGGTGGTACCTCCTCCTCACCGTTGAGTTGTCGAAACTGATTAAAGAGGCAAGACAATTGGGATGTGAGACATTCTCAGGCGCTTGTGATACCTCAGTGGTCAAGGACTGGATTGGTCAAATTCAGGAGACCATCACCTACATGAGGTTGGATGACGAGATAAAATTGTGGGTAGTCGTAAAACTATTGGATAAGAGTGCCCGAACCTAGTGGGAAAATGTAAAGGTAGGACTTCACCTTCTACATGGGGAGAATTCATTAGAACTTTTGAGAAAAAATATTATACTTGATTCTATAGAGATCATAAAAGGGAAGAATTTTTCAAGTTAGCCTAAGGAAATAGAATGGTAGCAGAATATGAAATTGAGTTAAGGGAGTTAGCTACGTATGTTTCAGAGTTTGTGAACTCTGAGAAGTCCTTGTGTGCGAGTTCAAATCGGGATTGAATTTAAGTATCAGAGAGAAAATATCAAAACAAAGGGACATACATTTCAAGATATGCTGGAATTGGCCTTGAGGGCAAAAAAAATAGTGATTGAAAGGGGAAAAGTAAGTGAAAGTCAGGGCAAGAAGAGAAAGCCCGGGTTCACTCTGGGTCAAGGTTCTAAAAAGAGTAGGACCATAGGCTCTTATAATAGCGTCTCTATTATCGGGTCTGTTAGCTCTTCGCAAGGCTAATAACCATTGAAGTTTGGCACTCCCACACCTAGTGCCGCATATGGGGGCAAGTTACCAGGGCCGAAGAAAGAACCCTATTGAAATTGTAAGAAGTACCATCTTTGACCATGTATCGAGCCTCGCAGATGTTACCAATGTGGGAAGATGGGGTATTTTCATTATACTTGCCCTGAATTGGGTCTAAACGGATATGGAGGACAATCGAGTCGAGACCACTCGAGTAGCTCAAGGGGTGGTCAATCAAATGTCCCCACACCATTGATTGGAACAGCTCTACGGGCAAGGACCAGGAGCAACACGATGGGCACTCCTCCTCAACATCCCCAACCAAGAACTCAAACGAGAATCTATGCAATAACTAATGAGGAGGCCCAAAAAAATCCAGATGTAGTCATAGGTACATTCCCGTAAACTTGGATTTGGTGACTTAAAATATAATATATTTATTATATAATTTTATGTTGAGACATATTGATGATTTGACATGTTAAATTTATGGGCCAATTTGAATTTAATTTCCATGTAAAGAGGCGTTGGGATGATTATGTTATTATATGATGCTAAAATCATGTGTAGAAGTGTAAATCCCTGTTGTGAGAAAAATGTATAACATGTCCATGATTGTATGGTATGATGAGATGCTATAATGAGTCATATATGAAATATGTGTTTGGTAGATTGACTAATCATTGTTTGATGGTTTAAACTATTAGGTACAATAAAATTTTTTTTGTAATGATGCTCATGTACTTATTGATACGGGTTCTAACAATTCATTTGTGAGTATGTGATTCGCTAGGCATTTCGATAGACCAATAACTTATCTTAGAGAAGAGTTGTTGGTTATTACTCCCTTGGGGGAGCAGTTGGTTAGGGACACGGTCTATAAGGGTTGTGAAGTAAAGGTGGATGAAGTGGTTCTTGAGGCGGATCTGATTCCACTAGATATGGTAGATTTTGATGCCATTTTACATATGGATTGGTTACACCGCCACCGAGCATCTATGGATTGTTTCATCAAGGAAGTAGAGTTCCGAAAATCGGGTTGTCCGACTCCTGTATTCGCCGGTGAACGGCAGATATTGTCAACTTGTGTAATCTCGATAATGGAAGCACGAAGATCGGTGCATAATGGGTGTAAAACCTATTTAACACACATCATTGATATCATAGTAGAGAGTCCAAACTTGGATGATGTTACGATAGTAAAGGAGTTTCTCAATGTCTTCCCAGAAGAGTTGCTCAGTTTACCTCCGATCTGGGAATTCAACTTCGCCATTAATTTGGTTCCTGGCACTGCTCCAATCTCAATTCCTTCATATAAAATGGTATCCGCAGAGTTGAAGGAACTAAAGGTACAACTCCAAGAATTAGTGAAGAAATGGTTCATCAATTTGAATACCTCACCTTGGGGTGCTTCGGTCTTATTTGTGAAGAAAAAGAATGGCACCTTCTGGTTGTGCATAAACTACCAGCAACTCAATAAGGTGACCATTAAGAACAAGTAGTCGTTGCCAAGGATTGATGATTTGTTTAATCAATTTCAAGGGGATTCAATATTTTTAAAAATAGATTTGAAGTCGGGGTACCACAAATTGAGGATATAAGGGGATGACATTTACAAGACCACATTTAGAACGCGGTACGACCACTGTGAATTCCTCGTGATGCCACTTTCATGGACTTGATGAATCGGATTTTCCACTCCTATCTTAACAATTTCGTCATAGTTTTCATTGATGACATCTTTGTATATTTTAAGAATAATGAAGAGCATTCCAAGCATCCCTGATAGTGTTACAAACTCTTAAGGAGAAGGAATTGTACGCTAAGTTCTTTAAGTATGAGTTTTGGTTAAGAGAGATCAACTTTTTGGGACATGTGGTATCCAGAGATAGAATATTTGTTGGTTAAAAAAAAATGGAAGCCATATTGAAGTGGGAGCAACCGAAAAATATCACTGAAGTGGGAAGCCTCCTTGGATTGGCGGGATACTATCGGAAATTTGTTGAGAAGTTCTATAAGATTTCAACTCCATTATCTAACTTGACTCTGAAAGGAGTCAAATTTGAGTGGAGTGACAAACGTGAAAAAAGTTTTCAAAAACTCAAAAAAAGGCTCACATCCGCACCTATCCTTACCCTCCCCACTAGCGATGGTGATTATGTGGTGTATAGCGATGCTAACAAATAAGGATTGGGATGCGTGTTAATACAAAGGGATAGGGTGATTGCTTATACCTCTCACCAATTGAAGAAGCATGAGTTGAACTACTCCACTTACGATCTAAAGTTAGCCGCAATTGTCTTCGTTTTGAAGATTTGATGGTATTACTTGTATGGGGTGATATGTCGAGTCTTTACCAACTTCACACCCCGATTCGTGATCCAGAGGCAGTGAACAGTCGCCCGTTATCTCGGACGCCGGCCTAACCCCACTACGTATCTTTAAGGTAACGCAAGGCTAATCATAATTTCAGTTACAAATATTTTATTAGTATTTAAAATATAAAAGTTCTTAAATATATATATATATACTACAAATGAAAGTTCCTTTGTTTCATACAGTCATTCTAACATGATCAACTGATATCCTAAAAAATACAGCGGAAGTTCCATACCGTAATACGTATTTAACGATAGTCTCTGGAATTTGCGTACGTCGATATCTATCAACGTGTCACTCTAAATACTATCTCTGTAAAATTTAAAGGAGTGAGGGGTGAGTAAAATTATTTACTCAGTGAATGAATAATCGTAACATATAGTTAACAAGTGGTGTGAAAATGGAGTATTAAAACCATATATATATATACTTTATTCGATATTTCAAGTATGTATGACAATTTCAAACACATTTATCTAACATCATCATCCATAAAACACATACATGCAATCTCATGTCATAAATCATAGAGTCATGATAAAACAAACTCTCGGTAAGGGTCTACCTCAACCAATGACGAGCCACCAAGGGTTAATTTTGTTTTTTAAACGGATCAACGACCCTAACCTTAGCGTTGGCGTTGGTCCTCTCTAAGTATTAAACTGAAACGTCATTCAGTCCTCCCCTTTCGGTTCAACTTAGCTAGTCCAAAAATCTAGTATTGTATACACGTCACCTAACCATGTGAAGTATCTGCATCTCGATTGTCACGCCCCGAACCGGGAATCGTGAACAGCCGCCCGTTGATCTGGATGCCGGCTGTATTTCTACAGAAAATCGGGCAGAACCTCCCCATAAATCGGAGGTCTCCCATGTACAAATATACCTGTAAACCTGTATAAATTTAAAATCATCCTGTACATTGCACAAATGGCCATCCCGGCCTCAAAACAATCCATCAAATCTCACCACCGACATCCAGACAACGCAAGGCTAACAAATCAACAGTCCTAGCCACAGACCTCTACTGTCATGCCCAACTAGAGCATGAACAGCCGCCACACCAAGCGGGCCTAAATTTATACAAATATAATACAAATTCCCAAGTTTACACTTTAAACATTTACAAATGCCTCAATGCAAGTGAAATTAGAGTTTCGCAAACAAAAGTTCAAAAATTATACAGTCATCCCATAATGCGTACACGGTCAACTACGGACCTCAACAAGACCACGCAGGGTCGACAATAAAATATGAAATTCATAATTTCAATTAAAACTTAATCTCACCGTCGATAATCACCCAAATCCACCATCAAGCCATCAAACCTCTAAAGTCAAAGCGTCGCCTAGCACCAATATCCTGTCTGGGGAGGAAAAAGGAGGGGTGAGTATTCAGGGAAGAATACTCAGTGAGTGAGTGGGTCAATGTAATCGTGTAATATGGGGTGTGAAACTGGAGTGTCAAAACATAAGTATATAAATCATATTTCAAATCATCATGCTTTTCATTTCATCAATATCTCATTTGCACGCATTATCAAATCAAATATGCATCCAAAATACTTTTATCAAAATCATAGAGCTGCCAGCCGTAAAACTCCCGGCAGAGGTCTACCACGACCTATGACAGGCGCACCGGGGGTGTTTTATGCGATTTTATTTAAAGTGCTCTCTACCCCGGCGTTGGCGACGGACCTCGTCCAGGTGCTAGATTTGAAGAGTGTCCAAATCCTCCCCCTTTCGGGTTCAACCTGCCTAGTACCGTGTCGTAAATATAATCCCGACAACTCGTGGGATACCCCAGGCCTTAGGCATATCCGGACGCCACCAAAGCGCCTCTCACGGTGTCCTTCGTAGCTACGGAGCAATACATATCCAGGCCCTCAAGGCCAATATCAATATCACAATCATATCACAGCCCTCAAGGCCAAAATCAATATCATATCACAATATGTGCCGTAAATCAGGTTTACAAACCAAATGCAACATATAGCATAAAATGGCACATTTTACATTTCAATCACATGGATGCATATTTCATAATTCAACCACATTTTCAGACACTCCATCGGTTCACAAAAATCATTTTCAAAGCCAGTCAAAACATTTTAAGCACGCGGTAAATCATGCTCATTTATCAAACTGTTGTAAAACAGAGTTTGCATATTAAACGAAAACATTTCAATAAAACCCACTCACAGTATACGGGAGGGTCAATCACTCCCTACAATGCACAACAAGTGCCGAAACAGTGCTCCCCTCGATCAAGACATCCAACACTTACGCATGTATGAAATCTGCAAGTTTCAAACCTGCGCAGTTATAGAAAATAGGCTATAACTTCTAATACACCTTTACAAATCAAAAGGTTTCTTATTTCATTTTTTAAAGCTAAGGATGTCTAGTGTCTAAGACAGACAACCTCACGTCATTCGGAGATGTGTAGAGAAAGTTATGCTTACAACATATCCATAAGACTCAAGTGATATTACTCAATCAATCCTACACAAAGCTCACACCAATCCAATCTCTCGTCGTACATAAGAGTCGGCATATACACCAACACACTTTTATTCAAAATTCTTTATCAACTTCTTCTCTTCAATACACCAATACAATTCTATACATTTATTATATAATTACAAACACATGCTTTTGCTCATTCTTTACACTTGCACATTTTCATATCACTTTAACACACCAATATCACTATATATATGCATACACTTTCAATACCTTATTACGTACACATATAAACCTCCATCTTGCTTACTAGAGTCATTCCCAATCTCTCCAATGGATTCGATCAATACAATTTTACATCCACATGCTCACTAATCTCTATCCAAAATTCAGCGTACATAATTTCTCACACTCTTGGCCTCAATTTCACATATACATAGCCAATAACACAAGTACAACAAATCCACATTTTAACACTCCAAAAATACACTCAAATCATCCCAAATTCTAGCCACACAATCTTGTCATCAATGGTATTTCATTTATAAATAATTAACAAAATCAAATTTGAGTCAACTTCAATCCTACAATCTCTCAAAGTCGGAAGCAAGTCTAAAATAATTAAATTTCCTTCAAGATTAAAAATCTTTGAAAAATCATACACTTTTCGATTCTCATCCGATTTCTTCAAACCATATGTCATTTCAAAGGTATTGAAACCTATTTTCATCATATGAAAATAGTATTTGATTGCCTATATGCAAGATAACTTAAAATGAGAAAGACCGCATCAATCCTTAAATGCAGATCCCAATTTCCAACTGTTTGCATGCATACGTCAGTTTAAACTCTAAGTGAAATCATTTCAAATCACCGACGACTTTAAATTTACTATATTCCTCAATTGTACCAATTTCCCCCGAATTTACATAACCCTAATTAAATTCATGCTAATTTCAATTCAAATCTCAAGAAAAACTACACAGACCAATCAAACAAAACTCTAATGCTCTCTAAGACATTCAATCATGCTTTGCAGCCCAATTTATATCAATTTCTAGACCTAACCTCAATAATTTCATACAAACTCTCAAGAATAAAGCATTTCTTACGGATCTAACATATTTTCAGAATATATCTACATTTATTCTCAAACTAATTTCAACAGAATAGTCTGAACATTGAAGGGATTGAAAATCCCTCACCTAGGGTGTTTTGCAGTTCGCAACCTTCGTCCAACTGTCTTCTCATTCCATTCCGAAACCTGCAAAGCTCCCAATTTAAAGTCAATTTCAGAAATCTAAAGCTGAAACCCTAAAATTAGGGTTAGGGACTGAACCTCACCTATGCAGACCGGATCTCACAGCTACAGCTAGGGTTTCCCGAAAGTCACCAACTACGCTGCAGCAGAGGTTGCAGCAAGTCCGTGCAGAAAAGAAGCTATCGCGCCTGGAGCAGGTGTCAGCGCGGAGCCATTGGGGCATGGCCTGCGCGCGAGGCCGGGGGCATGGCCGTCGCACGCCGCGCGCGGGAGGGCGGGCCCAGGAGCAATGGCTGGGCAGAGCGCCAGCCGCAGCGCGAGTGTAAACAAGCCTGCGCGCTGCGGCGCGAGCAGTTAAAGAGACAGGCGGATGTGGGTGTTCGCGGTTCGGCGGTGGAGGACCGCGGTGGCTCGCGGTGGCCGTGGTGGCCGAGCGGGCGGCGCGGTGGATCGCGAGAGATCGAGCGAGAGGGAGACAGCCGAGAGAGAGAGAAAACAGAGAGATAGAGAGTGAGAGGGAGATGCAGTGGTCAACCACCGTGGGGTGGCGGAGCCGAGCAGCCGCGATGGGGGCAGGAAGAAGGAGCCGCGGGGAGAGGGAGAGGCGGCGAGGGAGAGAAAGAGAGAGAGAGAGAGAAAAGAGGAAAAATGAGAGAATTAGGGCTTTGCCCTAATTTTGACTTTTCTTTTTTTTTCTCTTTTTTTTTTTTTTTTTATATCTATTATTATTATTATGATTATTATTCTTATTATTATTATATTTCTTTTTTTTGTAAATAAATTGATCAAGAATTAAGTGAGTAAATGTATAAATTAATAAATGAATAAATAATCATCTATATATTTTTTTTTTATACTCACTTTATTTTACAAATCGGAAATACGGATATTTTAAATATCCCAAAAATTTCAAATTACCTACCTCAAATCGAAAATCAATATAATTTAAAATTCTCTCTATATGTAAACGGAGAAATATTTTATTTATTTTCATGAACAGTATGATTGTACGGACACCGCAGTGTCGGTGTTACATTTTCTAACCCCCTAAAAACAAGTTTCGTCCTCGAAACTGAAAGAAGGCTAGGTACTTCCTTAGTACTGAGACACGGACAGTATGAATACGGAATAGTTCACTTGGCAACTCAAATTTGTATGCCACACTTCCAACCCTCTCAAGGATACGGAAGGGTACAAATATATCTGGGACTCAGATTGTCCCGCTGCCTGAATCGTATAACTCATTTTAAAGGAAATACCCTCAAGAAAATCATATATCCTGTGGCAACTCAAGGTGTCGCCGTCTACGATCGGCATATACCTTCTGCCTGTCCTGGGCGGCTCTCATCCGCCCACAGATGACCCTAACTTTATCTTTCATTTCCAAATCAACTCAACATTGTTGAGATGTCGTTCTACGACCTCACCCTAGCATATCGGAGTGCGGCACTCCCTGTCATACAGTGCCTCATATGGGGCATCCTGATACTGGTTAGGCCAGTATAAAGACGTTCCAATACCTCTACAGTAAATAACCACGAATCAGAATGAAATGTGTAGACTTGGTGAGTCTATCAACGATCACCCAATTTTAGCATCGTGTCGTGCTAAAGTCCGCGACAATCCTTGTCACAAAATCCATTGTGACGTGTTTCTACTTCCACTCGGGAATGGGAAAAGGCTACAAAGCGCCTGTGGGTCACTGATGCTTGGCCATCATCTACTGACAAACCAGGCATCAAACAACGAACTCTATCTTTATACCAGACTACTAATAACTATCTCGGATCGTTAGGTACATTTTTTGTACCTCTCAAATGCATAACGCAAATGGAGGAATGAACTTCCTCTAGAATATGTTTACGAAGATTCACTGTCGACGGGAATGCAAACCCGTTATCGATATACTACTAGTCCGTTATCACGGACGCGGAACTCTCTGTCATCATCTCTACAGATCTATCAAGAACAACTTGGAGCTCCTCATTTGCTCCCTAAATTTCTCTAATGCGGTCGAGCAAGGTCGGCCTCATTTCAACTCAAGCTAGTAATGCAGCTCGATCATTACTAATCAAACTGACTCCTAATACGCGGAGTCCCATCAATAAGAGAGATAAGCACTCTCTATATACTAAATTTCAAATCGACTGCTCACTAAGAGGAGTGAAAATCAATAGCTCCTCATCTAGCGACGATAACAGTCTACTCAACTGTCGAGCGAAATAATACTCTCACGTAAGAAAAATCTGAACCAGTGTCAATAAGAACACGGGCATCGACTCTGAATATTTTCATGATACTCATGATGCGAGAAATCGAAAAACGATCCAATATAGAATACGCAAAAGATATACGTATATCTATCTCGAGTAGTTAAGCCTCTAAGGCTTTAACCAGTCATAACCGTACATATCATCATGAGATGCATGGTTTCAAAAGAGGATCACAATAGTTAAGCTCCTAGAGCTTTAACTAATCAAAACGGTACATAGGTATCATGATATACATGATTTCAAAAAGAGCGTATCTATAAACTCCTAAACAAAAGAATCTACTGGAGGATTACCCATGGTCGTATCTGGGTTCGCCTAAGCGTCCTCCTGAGTCATAACATACACGTGGGCCTGTGCCCTCGGCTCCTATAGTGAAGAGCCTAGTACAGTATTGCTCCCGGCTGCAGTCCATGGAGCGGTGTGTACTGAATGTGCAGGTACTCCCTGCTGACCTATCCATGGTCCACCCATGTGTGTCTGTGACACCTGACCTCTGAAACCTAGGTCAGGACAAGAGCTACAAGTATGTCCTTGCTTCCCATATTAGAAGCATCTAAAGGGAGCTCCGCAAGCTCCAAAATAACATCAGCCGCAGTCGAGGCAAATAGGATGGTGCAATGCTGTGGAATAACTAGAGGCACTAGGGGCCTGTACTCTAAAATTCCAGGAACGTGGTCCCTGTCCAACTTGTGTTGATGTAAAGTAAGATAGGCTTCCCTAAAAGTTAGAAGTCCTATCCCACTTCGAGCTCTGGCTCGTCTGGGTCTCAACCCTCTATGGTCCTACTAGGACTCCGTAAAATATCTGCGGTCGAACTCCCTCAAGAAGTCCTCCTACCGCAGTGAGTCAATAGTCTCGTCACAAATAGCCTCTCACCAAGTGAGGGCATCACCGATGAGGAGTCTCTCAACAACTCTCAATCAGAACTCCTCAGACAATCCCACATCAGTAAGGATCCTACAAATCCTATAGATCCAGTGCTTCGCCGCTACAGCATCACTAGATCCTGAAAAGTCTGTATATCTGAGCTGTCGTAACTCTGTCACCAACTGAGTAAGCTCATGGATGCGTCTCAAGATAACCGAAATCTCATCGGTTGGAGTAGAAATGGAAGAACCAGTCACCGAAGGAGGAATCGGTGTCGTAGGAGCAAGTATAGCCGCAGGTGCGGTCGCTGAAGTCTATGGTAAAGGTGAGGGCATCTGCACCCCATATCTACTGAACCACTCCTGCCACTGCCTCAAGACGTCGAGTGGTGGCGGAGAAATCTCAGCTGTAATAGCCGGTGGAGGTGCTAAAGGTGGCACCAGTAAAGGTGCGTAAGTAGAGGAAACATCCTCTGGTACTCATGAAGTCTCGAGTGTCACAAATGCATCAGACACTGAGGGACTCTAGTGGTGCACCGCGCCTACTACATCTAGGCAGCACAGTTATGCAAACAGAGCACTCTTTCATTAAGTGGAAATCAAGGATTAAGGTTAGTTACAGAGTAACTAACCCCCTAAAAATAATTTGAATTATGAATCAAAACATTCGAATCCAATGGGAGGTGTACCACTCATACACCTGCATAAATGCATCGAATGATGGTGATAGAACCGTGGCTATAATAGCCGGCTGAGAGAGTGCTAAAAGAGTACACCCGACGAGGAAACATCCTCGAGTATTCTAGCTGTCTCAGGTACAAATCTAGTACCTTGTCTAGTAATCATAATCTTACAAACGAAGAACTCAAATCAGATATGATTCAAAGAGTAGGGTTAGTTACGAAATAACTAACCCCCTAAAAATGAATAAAGTTACCGGTTTAAAAACCGATGGAAATGATATGCTAGGTTAGATACGCACCGTATCTAACCCCCTAAAAACAATAACTCATATGCCTAAAACCGTTGTACTGGGACTTCATGACTGTATGAAACTCTCATGCATTGAGGACTTTTAAGCACAACACACTTGGGAATGTTTTCAAGACTCTCTTCCTACATAGCTCTCAACCTAGAGCTCTGATACCACCCGAACTGTCACGCCCCGAACCGGGAATCGTGAACAGCCGCCCGTTGACCTGGATGCCGGCTGTATTTCTACAGAAAATCGGGCAGAACCTCCCCATAAATCGGAGGTCTCCCATGTACAAATATACCTGTAAACCTGTATAAATTTAAAATCATCCTGTACATTGCACAAATGGCCATCCCGGCCTCAAAACAATCCATCAAATCTCACCACCGACATCCAGACAACGCAAGGCTAACAAATCAACAGTCCTAGCCACAGACCTCTACTGTCATGCCCAACTAGAGCATGAACAGCCGCCACACCAAGCGGGCCTAAATTTATACAAATATAATACAAATTCCCAAGTTTACACTTTAAACATTTACAAATGCCTCAATGCAAGTGAAATTAGAGTTTCGCAAACAAAAGTTCAAAAATTATACAGTCATCCCATAATGCGTACACGGTCAACTACGGACCTCAACAAGACCACGCAGGGTCAATAATAAAATATGAAATTCATAATTTCAATTAAAACTTAATCTCACCGTCGATAATCACCCAAATCCACCATCAAGCCATCAAACCTCTAAAGTCAAAGCGTCGCCTAGCACCAATATCCTGTCTGGGGAGGAAAAAGGAGGGGTGAGTATTCAGGGAAGAATACTCAGTGAGTGAGTGGGTCAATGTAATCGTGTAATATGGGGTGTGAAACTGGAGTGTCAAAACATAAGTATATAAATCATATTTCAAATCATCATGCTTTTCATTTCATCAATATCTCATTTGCACGCATTATCAAATCAAATATGCATCCAAAATACTTTTATCAAAATCATAGAGTCGCAGTAGTAAAACTCCCGGCAGAGGTCTACCACGACCTATGACAGGCGCACCGGGGGTGTTTTATGCGATTTTATTTAAAGTGCTCTCTACCCCGGCGTTGGCGACGGACCTCGTCCAGGTGCTAGATTTGAAGAGTGTCCAAATCCTCCCCCTTTCGGGTTCAACTTTGCCTAGTACCGTGTCGTAAATATAATCCCGACAACTCGTGGGATACCCCAGGCCTTAGGCATATCCGGACGCCACCAAAGCGCCTCTCACGGTGTCCTTCGTAGCTACGGAACAATACATATCCAGGCCCTCAAGGCCAATATCAATATCACAATCATATCACAGCCCTCAAGGCCAAAATCAATATCATATCACAATATGTGCCGTAAATCAGGTTTACAAACCAAATGCAACATATAGCATAAAATGGCACATTTTACATTTCAATCACATGGATGCATATTTCATAATTCAACCACATTTTCAGACACTCCATCGGTTCACAAAAATCATTTTCAAAGCCAGTCAAAACATTTTAAGCACGCGGTAAATCATGCTCATTTATCAAGTTGTAAAAACGAGTTTGCATATTAAACGAAAACATTTCAATAAAACCCACTCACAGTATACGGGAGGGTCAATCACTCCCTACAATGCACAACAAGTGCCGAAACAGTGCTCCCCTCGATCAAGACATCCAACACTTACGCATGTATGAAATCTGCAAGTTTCAAACCAAGCTTATAGAAAATAGGCTATAACTTCTAATACACCTTTACAAATCAAAAGGTTTCTTATTTCATTTTTTAAAGCTAAGGATGTCTAGTGTCTAAGACAGACAACCTCACGTCATTCGGAGATGTGTAGAGAAAGTTATGCTTACAACATATCCATAAGACTCAAGTGATATTACTCAATCAATCCTACACAAAGCTCACACCAATCCAATCTCTCGTCGTACATAAGAGTCGGCATATACACCAACACACTTTTATTCAAAATTCTTTATCAACTTCTTCTCTTCAATACACCAATACAATTCTATACATTTATTATATAATTACAAACACATGCTTTTGCTCATTCTTTACACTTGCACATTTTCATATCACTTTAACACACCAATATCACTATATATATGCATACACTTTCAATACCTTATTACGTACACATATAAACCTCCATCTTGCTTACTAGAGTCATTCCCAATCTCTCCAATGGATTCGATCAATACAATTTTACATCCACATGCTCACTAATCTCTATCCAAAATTCAGCGTACATAATTTCTCACACTCTTGGCCTCAATTTCACATATACATAGCCAATAACACAAGTACAACAAATCCACATTTTAACACTCCAAAAATACACTCAAATCATCCCAAATTCTAGCCACACAATCTTGTCATCAATGGTATTTCATTTATAAATAATTAACAAAATCAAATTTGAGTCAACTTCAATCCTACAATCTCTCAAAGTCGGAAGCAAGTCTAAAATAATTAAATTTCCTTCAAGATTAAAAATCTTTGAAAAATCATACACTTTTCGATTCTCATCCGATTTCTTCAAACCATATGTCATTTCAAAGGTATTGAAACCTATTTTCATCATATGAAAATAGTATTTGATTGCCTATATGCAAGATAACTTAAAATGAGAAAGACCGCATCAATCCTTAAATGCAGATCCCAATTTCCAACTGTTTGCATGCATACGTCAGTTTAAACTCTAAGTGAAATCATTTCAAATCACCGACGACTTTAAATTTACTATATTCCTCAATTGTACCAATTTCCCCCGAATTTACATAACCCTAATTAAATTCATGCTAATTTCAATTCAAATCTCAAGAAAAAACTACACAGACCAATCAAACAAAACTCTAATGCTCTCTAAGACATTCAATCATGCTTTGCAGCCCAATTTATATCAATTTCTAGACCTAACCTCAATAATTTCATACAAACTCTCAAGAATAAAGCATTTCTTACGGATCTAACATATTTTCAGAATATATCTACATTTATTCTCAAACTAATTTCAACGAATAGTCCGAACATTGAAGGGATTGAAAATCCCTCACCTAGGGTGTTTTGCAGTTCGCAACCTTCGTCCAACTGTCTTCTCATTCCATTCCGAAACCTGCAAAGCTCCCAATTTAAAGTCAATTTCAGAAATCTAAAGTCGAAACCCTAAAATTAGGGTTAGGGACTGAACCTCACCTATGCGGACCGGATCTCACGGCCCAGCCTAGGGTTTCGAAAGTCACCAACTACGCTGCAGCGCAGGTTGCAGCAAGTCCGCGCGCAAAGAAGCTATCGCGCGCTGGAGCAGTGCCGCGAGGAGGGGCCGTGGGCATGGCTGTCGCGCGAGAGCAGCGCTGGGGCATGGCCGCGCACGCCGGCACGCGCGTCGAGAGGGGCAATGGTGGGAGCCGGCCTGCAGCGCGCAGAGCGCGGCAGTAGCGCGCGAAATCGCTGCTGCTGGCGGGGCGCGAGGGGGGATGACAGAAAGAGACAGCGGTCGGGTGTTCGCGGTTCGGCGGTGGAGGACCGCGGTGGCTCGCGGTGGCCGTGGTGGCCGAGCGGGCGGCGCAGTGGATCGCGAGAGATCGAGCGAGAGGGAGACAGCCGAGAGAGAGAGAAAACAGAGAGATAGAGAGTGAGAGGGAGATGCAGTGGTCAACCACCGTGGGGTGGCGGAGCCGAGCAGCCGCGATGGAGGAAGTCGCGGCGGCGCGGGAAGAAGGAGCCGCGGGGAGAGGGAGAGGCGGCGAGGGAGAGAAAGAGAGAGAGAGAGAGAAAAGAGGAAAAATGAGAGAATTAGGGCTTTGCCCTAATTTTGACTTTTCTTTTTTTTTTTTTTTTTTTTTTTATATCTATTATTATTATTATGATTATTATTCTTATTATTATTATATTTCTTTTTTTGTAAATAAATTGATCAAGAATTAAGTGAGTAAATGTATAAATTAATAAATGAATAAATAATCATCTATATATTTTTTTTTATACTCACTTTATTTTACAAATCGGAAATACGGATATTTTAAATATCCCAAAAATTTCAAATTACCTACCTCAAATCGAAAATCAATATAATTTAAAATTCTCTCTCTATATGTAAACGGAGAAATATTTTATTTATTTTCATGAACAGTATGATTGTACGGACACCGCAGTGTCGGTGTTACATCGATAACATCGCAATCGTGCGACTATCTATATAATGAGACGGGTCTGCTATAGCATACAAGGCAAGTCTACAGGGGAAAACGCCTTTTTGTATCATAATATCATGGCCATAAGTACTATCCCCGATCTACGATCAAGGGGATTCGGAACTAATGCCCGAGCACCTAGTCTCACATCAAAATCATCAATCAAACAATCGTGCCATATATGTCAACGGAAAATTATGAAATCCGATACCTCGTATATTTCCATATATATATATCATCAAAGTACATTTCATAGTTCAAAACATGACACATATTTTTTATCAAAATTTATGGATGCATATTAAAAACAAATTGGGATATTTCATTTATCACAAAATCGTTACCAAACCATTTAATAAGTCATTTCACAATTATTTCATAAAATCATATTTTAAAAGTGATAAAATATGATTTTGCTCATTAACTACATGATAGCTGTAAAAACCCACTAACATATATGGGAAGGGTACTCCACTCCCCTAAAACTTCAATACTCAACTGAGTCGCCCCTCGAGTGTAGTATAGCCGTCTACTCCTAAGACAAAAATATATATATGTCAATCCGATTAGGCCCAATTCTCATTCACCCTAGTTTGTTTAAGCCCATACATTTACAAATTCGGATTTTCAAATTCTACTCTTACGCAATCTTAGAAAAAATATCATAACTTTCTCTATATAACTCAGAATTGAGTAATTTAAATTGCTACTGAATGATAAGAGACAGACCTACAACTTTCATGATAAGCATTTCATCAAATTCCAAATAAAAAAATTTCAAAAAAACCTATTTCTGTCTTAGTTTATATCTTAATTCATGTTCTGTTCTGATTCAGTAAAAATATCATAACTTCTAGCACACTATTCCAATTTGAGTGAAATTTAGCACATTCTAAAGATAAGACCGAGAGCTAAAACTTTGATTTTTTAAGTTTATCTACATTTTGTACAGAAGATATTTTAAAAATTTATACAACATACTGGTCGTGCACAGAGGATGAAAAACAGAACATGTCATTTTGCCCTTTCCAAAAATCACTATAAATCACATTCTTAATAGAAATTTTCGTGACATACCTTATTTTAAAGCTTAGGGAGTCTAGTTTACGCAAGAATAAACAATTTAAAATTTTGAGTCCTACACAATGAGATATCATTGCAAGACTACACATAGTTCAAATTTGAAACATTTATTTCTAGCATGCTAGTACATGCATTTAATTTCACTACTTGTAAAGACTTCAAATTTAAGTATTTTACCTTCTTTTATATGGTCTTTCACTAAGTAATATCCATCACCCTAATCTTGATTTTCTTGAAACCTTGATCACTTTAATACCATAGTAACATAATTCATCAAATATCAATCCCTACACAATCCTTATACTATTTCAATCAACTAGAGATATAAAGTCAAGAATATTCTTATACTTTTGACTTGTGTTCCTTCTTCAATGTTCTAAGAATTTCACTTGAACATCAGAAATCCTTCTTTCCTTACTAAAACTCTCGGCCAAGTGAGGTGAATAGAAGAGAAAATAGTGGATTTTGGTCTTTATATAAACCTAATCAAAATATTTTGACCCTTGATTTATTTTGCATGCTTTATCTCATCCTACACTTGTTAAGACTCCTTTTATGTACTTGAAATGACAGCAAGCAACTACCATGCATGCAAAAGAAGTGTCCAAGTCGGCCAAGAGGAAAGAAAGCACAAGAAATCCACTAAAATCCCTTTCAAATCACATTTTATGCATTATTTTGTTCTTTACAAGCAAACTTCTTCCAACTTTGTTAGTGGAATATCCTATGTGGCTACTAATAGTTTTGGTATCGTCTTGTCAAATCATTTGACTCCAATTGTTCATCTTTGAGTGTTTTGTAACTTAGTTCCTCCACTTTCCTTATTTGTATTTAGACCCCTAACTTTTAACAATTTGCATTTTTTGTCCCTATAAAATTTTGTTCGAAATTTCTTAAATATGTGAAATTTCATTTAAATATCTCTATTTAAGTGTGTAGGCATTCTCTTAGCCATTTTGACTTCTTTAGGCCTTACCAACGTTTGTTAAGAAATTTTTCAGTTTACCGATAAAATTTTCGGTTTCAGCGATTTTAAGCCAAAATCTCAAAATAAATAAATAGATAATTAAAATTTCATTTTAAATGCCTCAAAAGGATGTTAATATATATATATATATAACCATGACAAGTGGTATATGATACACAGTCACAAAAAAACGGTGTTACAATAAAAGCCTCAAATATCTACTCACTCGGAAAGAACTCAACTTGAGACAACAAAGGTGGCTAGAGTTGATAAAAAACTATGATCTGGTGATTGATTATCACCCGGGAAAGGCTAATGTGGTCGCGAACGCATTGAGCAACAAATGTTTTTCCTTTAGCTTGACGTCTCCTGGGAGTTCTTACTTCTCTTGTTTGGTTGGACTCCGAGCCCTTGGTGTTAAGCTAGCTCATGATGACCAAGGTACACTTTTGGCCAAATTTGAAGTTAGACCTACCTTGGTGGATTGTATCCGGGACTTTCAAGCTTTTGACGAAAAGTTAAAAGGGGTAATGGCGACAGTCCTCAAGAGAGAAGGTGGTGAATTTAGAATCCAGGATGACGGAATGGTTATGTATGGGAAGTATATCTGTGTTCCCAAAAATGATGAAATATGAAAGGCTATTCTTAAGGAAGCATATTCCTTGGCTTATAAGATGCATCTCAGGAGTACCAAGATGTACCAAACCATCAAAGAAACTTACTGGTAGTCGGGGTTGAAGCGAGAAATAGCTGAGTTTATAGCTAAGTGTCTTGTGTACCAATAAGTCAAAGCCGAATATCAAAAATCCGCCAGTGTCCTCCAACCTTTACCGATTCCCGAGTGAAAATGGGAACATATCACTATAGATTTTGTGGTTAGTTTGTCATGTACTCCAAGCGGTATGATACCATTTGGGTGATAGTAGATCGGTTCACTAAGTTAGCTCACTTCTTACCAATTCAGAACACTTAATATTTAGAGAGATTGGCTAAATTTTATATTGATGAGGCTGTAAGACTACACGGAGTTCCGATATCGATTGTGTCATACCGTGGTTCTAGATTTACCTCACGATTTTGGCCAAAATTGCAAGAGTCTTTGGGGACAAAATTAAAGTTCAGTATTATTTTTCATCCCTAAACCGATGGGCAATCCAAGCATACCATTCAGACATTGAAGGATATTTTGAGAGCATGTGTTATGGATTTCTAGGGAAGTTGAGATAAACATCTTCCATTGATAGAATTTGCATACAATAATAGCTACCAGGCAAGCATTAGAATGCCACCCCAGGAAGAAAGTGTCCATTGTGTTGGGATGAAGTAGGAGAGACGAAGATTGGGAATATTGAGTTAATTGAGACCACTGTAGAGAAAGTAAAGATAGTCCGAGAAAGAATGAAGGCAGCCTAAGACTGATAAAAGAGTTATGTCGATAAGAGAAGATGACCTTTGGAGTTCGAAGTGGGAGACATGATCTTCTTGAAAATATCACTTTGGAAGGAAGTAATTCGGTTCTGAAAATGGAAAAAGTTGAATCCTCACTATATTAACCCCTTCAAGATGATTGAAAGAGTTGGCAAATTAGTCTACCGATTAGAGTTACCACCAAAATTAGAGAGGATCCACGATGTCTTCATATCTCCATGTTGAAGAAGTATTCGTCGGACCCTTCACAAATTTTAGAGACTCCTCCGATAAAACTAAGGGAAGATTTCAACTTCAAAGTCCAACCCGTAACTATCTTTGATTGGCAAATCAAGAAGTTGCAGAATAGACAAGTCTCTCTTGTTAAGATCTAATGGAAAAGTGATCGGATCGTAGAAGAGATTTGGGAGCCCGTGCATGTTATGAAAAAGCGATACCCATGTCTTTATGAGGTATGATTTTGGTTTTTAAATTTTGAGAATAAAATTTATTTTTAGGGTGTTAAGAATTGTAAATACTGAATGAGATAAAAAAAAAAACAAAACAAAAAACAAAACAAAAGAGAAAGAAAGAAAAAAAAAGAAAGTCAAAAGGAAAAAAAAAAAAAAAACTAACTATTCTCCCACTCCCTTGCCCTTTATTTCTCTCCCTAAAAGCCAAGTGACCTCTCCTTCCCAGCACTCTCTTCTCTCTCGCCCTCTCTCTTCTCTCTTTCTCTCTCTAAAAATCATCAATAATATACCCAAGATCAAATGTTAAAACTTTCAAACACCCAAATATCAATTTTAGAACAAAATCCTAGTGAGAAAACTATAAAATTTTAGAGAGAGAAATTCAAGGGTTTTTGAAGAATTTGGGTATTAGATGAGATTGGTATCTCAAATCAAGTTAATAATAATTTTTCAACATATATTTGAGTTATTTAAGATTGTGTTATTGATTTATGTAATTTTTAGAATTTTTGTAGAGAGAGAAATTAGGGTTTGTGGTAACTTAAATTTGGGACGAAATTAATGATCCCATTTGAGGTAAATCATATTGGATATTAGAGTATATTTGTTATATACTGGATTAATATTTGTTTGATTTTGCTCTTATAGGCATTTTGTTGGATGCTCTAACAGTTATAAGCACTATCGAGTTTATTGTTGGTTGGATTGGGAAAATTTTTTTGTTTATTAGATGGATAGAACATTTCATTTTTATAGGAAAAAATTTGAAAAATAATATTTTTTTTGGTTAAATTTTCAAATTCGTCACTAAATTCATGGTCAAATCACATTGTTAGCTAAATTTCAAGATTTATCACAAAGTTCGTTGCAAAGTTCGGACTATGTTGAATTTAGCGACAGATACAAAAATCCGTCGCTAATTTTAGCGACGGATTTGTTTATCCATCGCAAATTTTAGCGTCGCTAATTTTAGCAATGGATTTGAGAATCTGTCGTTAGATTCATCATAAATTTTAGTGACAGAGTTAATTCGTCACTAATTTTAGCGTCCATTGTTAAAATTTAGCAATGAATCTGTCGTTAAATTTAGCCACGGATCTTAATATTCATTGTTAATATTAGTGACGGATCCGTTGCTAAATTTAGCAATGAATTTGGTGACAAAATTTTTCATCGCTAATTTAGCCATAAATTCTTTATTTTCGTCGCTAATTCAATTTAGCGACGAATTTTTCTAAAATTTTTGTCGCTAAATCCGTCATAAAAAACGTGTTTTTTTGTAGTGAATGAGTTGAGCTGGCGAGTGATGAGAAGTAGAATTTGTTGAGGAGTTAATGGAAAATAATGTAAGAGGAAGTTTGGTTGACCAAGCCAAAAAAAAAAAAAAGAAAAAGAAAAAAAAAGAGATTTTAGGTTCCGTGAAACTCTCTTAATATGCTCTAGGTTATTTTCAATCAATGAATTTTACTAATCTTTTCCCTTCACATGAACCTTATTGTCAGGAATGCATGAGCATCGACATGTCAAGGCCATTTAAAGTTTTGATTCAAGTGGACAAATTCTCATTTTTAATTGTCAATGTTCAGTTTAGATAGTTTCTATACAAGAGAGAGGGAATGTATAAGATAGTCAGGTCTTTGATTTGCTTGACGATTGTTTTGCCACTCTTCATATTCTCTTTCTTTGAGTACTTAATGCATCTTTGGGTTTCATGCATCTCTCGACATATTATTGAAACCGAGTAGCTTTCTTTTCTTATCGTAATCGGGTATAGTGGAGAAGCTTGCCTTTTCTCAGTAGCCGAGGAGCTGTCGGTAGTCGAGGAACTTGATCACCGAGAGAAGTCAACCGAGCCGGGAGGAGCAATTGAGGGAGGTAGCCGAGAGATTCAAATTTAGATGGTCACCACTAACCAAAAATCAAAAACAAAGAAACAAATGGTACACCAAGGCTAAAAGTCTACTGAGCAAATAACATCACCCAGAGGGTAAATGAAAAATAATGTGCTGAGGAGTCGAGAAAGAAATAGGATAATGTATATCTCGGTTTTACACTTGCATTGCTCGCAGTCTATTACGTGCTTGCTCGTTGTATACATATCCACATTTCACGAACTTCCTCGACGTCTTGCTATCTAGCTCAATCTCTCGATCACTTACTAACCTAGGTGAGCTTATATTCTCATTACACAAAATTGAGTAACTAAGATGACCTTTTCCATCAATGATTTTGATAGCAGGGCTTGGATTCTCCATCTCTTGAGCATCAGATGCAGAGGTTAGAGGAGGTTCAAGAAGAGCTCATCTCCTCGATAATTTATTTCTAATCCTTGTGATTTCCGGTAATTTCTCGAACATTGCTTTGTTTGTCAATGATTTCTGCTCTTGATAATTTCTACTCCTCATAGTAATTTTTACTACTCTTTGGTGTGCATTTTTCTCCAATAGTAGTTTCTACTCTTCGGTAATTTTTGAGACTTCTCAATTATTTCTACTCCTTCACTAATGTGAAATCCACAAAAAAAAGGAACTAAAAAAATGTTGAGAGAGGAAAAAAGATAGATTAATAAGGAAAAAAAAAAGAAGGGTGAAGGTTGAAAAAAAAAATTAAAAAAAAAGAACAAAAAAAACAAGTAAAAAAAATGGAATAGTGGCAATAGTGAAACCAAAAAAAAAAGTGAAAAAAAAAGGTGTGAAGGGTGAAAGAAAAGAAGTAAAAAATAAATAAAAAATTGAAAAAAAAAATTAAAAAAAAGGATGAAGGATAAAAAAAAGAAGTAAAAAAAGTGAAAAAAATGGTGAAAGGTGAAAAAAAATAAATTAAAAAAAATTTAATTAAAAAAAGAAAAAAAGAAACCAATAAAAAAAAAATGGCGCGGTTGCGCACATACGGGGGGACCCCCGCTCTCTCTCGCTCTCGGGTTTGATGGAAACCAACAAAGCTAACATTAATTTTTACTTTTTTTTCCCCCACCCTTTCCTTTTTTTCATTTCTTTTTTTTTCTTTTTTTCTTTTAACTTTTTCTTATCCTTCACCTTTTTTTTTAAATAACTTTTTTTAGATTTCTTTTCTTTTTTACTCCTCTTTTTCACCTTTCACCCTTCCTTTTTTTTTATTTTTTATTTATTATTTTTTTTTTTTTTGAGTTTCACTGCCTTTTTTAACTTTTTTTTTAACTTCTTTTTCTCAAGAAGAACCCAAAAGGAAAAGTGACTTTGTAAAAAAAAATAAGAGAGTATGAAAAGAAAAAAAAAAAAACAGAGAAGAGACGGTGCATGCCAGCGTGGTCTACTACCGGTGTAAATAACATACTCTCCTTGCATTATTATTATTTATTTATTTATTTTAAGGTGGGTCGTGTCCTCTGAATTCTATTCATCATTTTTCAAAGCATACAGGAGGTGTAATTCCTTCTTCATCAATCAAACAAATGATGAAAATGCAAATCCAGAGAACATCAAATTAGTATCTGGGAACCAAAGTGACGACCGGATTCTTTGGAAATATGAAACTTGGACAAAAATATGGTACCTGATGAAGTGATCGAAAGAGACGTTCAGGAACTGAAATGTAATGGAAAATCTAAAACTTTTTTGGATGAGCAAAGAAGAATCACAGGACTGGTGATTCTGTGGAAGATGATCATCCATTCAGCAATGACTAGAATGAGCTAACTGCCTTGTTGCTCTCTATTTAGAAGTCATAGTCTGTAAGTGATATCTGGCAACAGCCTCGTTGCTCTCTACATGGATGTCATAGTCTGTAAGTGATATCTGGCAGGAACTAGCTAGATTATGGTTTTACCATATGATGGTTTCTGCAACTTATCCATTTGTGTTGTAGAGATGTTGCTGCCAGTGAAATGATAAATTAGATTATTTACTGAAGAATCAGGAATGCCAAAGTGAAGGTCATACTTTGTGAGACAATAGATAAAAATGTATTCCCTTCGGGTACCAAAATTTGTGCAAACCGCAATGTGATTGTGACATTCCATGAAATCAGTTCTAACATAAAGAAACCTGTATATGGATTGCTTCATTCACCCTCAAAATTCCAAAAAAAAAAAAAAAAAACAAAAAAACAAAATCAATACACAAAATTCCTCGCATGTAAGGCCCCTCTAGCGTGCACGGCAGACCATCCTTTTTTTTTTTAACACTCTTTGCTTTTTTTTTTCTTTTAAACTCTCTTTTCTTTAAAAAAAAAAAAATTCTCTTTGTTATTATTATTATTTTTTGCTTGGTCAACCAAGAGAGAAGAAAGAAGCCCCTCGATTATCTAGAGAGATTAGCTCTTGGCTATCGAGAGAGGTGAAACTCCTAGCTACAACTATTGGTTACAAAAAATTTAATTTTGAGTTTTAAGTTTAAGCCATAACTCCTACCACGAGGGAGTTATACATGTACATGTAGTAGTGATGTCATTAAAAAGAAAAAAAAAAAAAAAACTACACTCTGTTTCTTCCTTCAAATGTGTATAAGAAGGAATAGAGGATAAAATGTATCCAAAGGAATAATGTACCCAAAAAAATAATATAGGGAAGGAAATAATTTCATTTTCAGTTGTAATAAGAAAAGAAAGAAAGCTCCTCTTAGAAAGCTCCCCGTTCTTGATCATATTTGGAGACAGGGTAAATTTGTTATTTGTGGGGCGGTTGGAGTATCACAGGGGAAACTATAATGAATCACGGTATTTGGAGTTATGAAGGTGTGCCGCCGCACATATTGTGTTTTCTGGTTTGTGCTTCTTGACAGCTATCTGGCATTGGGTGTATTGGGATCTAGAAATTTTTTGTAATGAACATATAGAAAACCTTCTTTAGATTTACCCAAAATCTTTAGAATTCATTTATTTCTCTCTGGGTGGCTAAGAGTTTAGCTGTCGAACTATAATTCTTGTGCAAGTGTTGGTTATAGTAAGAAAAGGAAAAGCTCTTTGGTTACGTTTCTCTATAATCTAAAATTTTAAAAAATCATTATTTTTTTCTTCTAGTATATTATTTTCCATTTATTTATAGGTACACGATTGCAACAGACATACATAGCCAAAATAAATACATCAGTTATTTCATGATTTGTCTTATTAAAACACTAGTTCAATGGAGGTAAAAAACCTGACCTAACCCGATAAGAGGATCCGTTCAGTGGAAGTCCCTCATTTGACCCAGTCAAACCAAAATAAATAAATAATGAATGCAAAAATGTCATAAAACTCTTAAAAATTAAGAAGATTAATAGAAGATGTTAAAGACTTGAAAAATGACTCAAACAATACAACATTTAAGGTGTCGTTAGATGAACATAACAAATACAACATGATATGTTTAAAGACATTTAGTAGACTAATAGAAGATGTTAAAGACTTGAAAAATGACTCAAACAATACAACATTTAAGGTTTCCGTTAGATAAACATAACAAATACAACATGATATGTTTAATGACATACAACTACAATACAATTACAGTTCAAATCTTAATTTTTCTAAAAATTTTAATCCCTTAATTCCAATCTTTTCGTTTGAAAATTAACTATTTGTTCAATCAAGTGGATGCATTACCAATTTAAACTCTACACCACATACGGTGTACTCCTAGTTATTAACATACATACATACATACATATATATATATATATATATATAAATATAAACGTGAACGAACCCTACCACCTTAGATTTTGTTGTTGTCTAGTTGGCAAAAGGTGATTGGCCATTGGTGAGATAGAGCTAACGTGACCTTTAGTTTTTTTTTTTTCATTGATTTTTTTGGGTTTTTTTTTTAAGTATTAATTAATGAGGTAGATTTCTTTTATTAATTTCACGGACGGCATGTTTGGAGTGGTTGGGGAGGGCTTTTGGACAATTTAATTTTTGCTCCCATTTATTTTAGAATGGACTTCTTGGACTGTTTCCGTTATTTTGGGGAGTTTGGATATTTTTGTACAATTACATTCCCTTTGTACTAAAAAATAATAATAATAATAATAATTCTATGGAGGCCATTCCTTGGAGTACTTATTGTATTCTGCGATTAGACTTTCTTCTTCTCATATCATTTGAAGAGTGGCGTGCCATGATCTCGATCGTGTGTGTAAAAGCTATTCCTCTATGTTCCCTGTCTCTTTCTTTCTTTCTCTTTCTTGTTCTTTCTTTCTATATATAAGTTAGCAAGTGGTAGGGATGGCAATGGATCCATTATGGTTTAGATCATAATAATACCATATTCGATCTTAAATCTTAACTATAATATTCATATCCGACCCTAACCCTATTCAGGTTAAAAAATAAAAAACCATATCCAACCCTATGGTTTTTTCTAAAAATCCAATCCGATCCAATCTAACCCGATATATTATATACCTTTAAAAAATCAATTTGATCCGATCCGATATTAAACCAACTTATACTTGGCACATACTCGACCTAAACCATAGTCTAATATATTCTTTTTTAATTTAATAATATTTGTTCAAAAATAAAAATGAAATTTACAAGTTATAAGAAACTTTAAAAATCTTTTTTTTTTATTTAATAATATTATATTAAAATAAAATTTTATTTTATTATAAATTATTATCGAATCGGATTATTTGTAACATAAATTTGTATCCAAACCAACCTAACTATTTTAATATTAAAACCCGACCCTAATTCGACCTTAACCCGATTTTAAGTATATGCTAGGCCCCACGTAGATTTATCAGTTAAGTCTGGGACTTCTAAGTCATCCCCGGCCAAAACATAGTTTTAGGGGGCTAGAACTCGCTTTTGAACTTTGATAGTCTCTTGGTTAGATTGATACATAATGGATTTATGAGTAAAATTAATTGGAATAACAAATCAAATATAACAGTAATATGGTTGAGCTTAATTTTGTCTCCTTTGATTTATTTATTTATTTATTTATTTTGCTTCCTTTTTTAAATCCCCACCTTCCTGTTTAGAAAGTGAATTTACCTCGCGGACATCATATTTGGGTTATGTGGCCACCAGAAAATAAATTGAAACTAGTCCAGGAGCTCTTTAACCAAGTCACAGACAACTGCTTAAACTTAAAGAAACCAGATTGAAGACAGTTTTTCAGGTTAGAACACTTTCAACAGATCTTCTTGGATGTCTCTTGTTTTTATTTTTTCAATTCCATGATGAAGTTTGTTGTTTGGCTGTATTAAAATAATGGCAAAAATATTTGTCTTAGTTTTTTACGAATATGTGTTCTGGGTGAATTCTTTTACTTGGGGATTGCTATACAAAAAAGGATTATGTTTAGCATCATTTTAGATAAGAAGCACTTGGTATTCCCATTTCACATGATCATGCGTCATATCTGAATGCATGCAGTTATGTTGTGTCTCTATCTAGGCTGCCCGTGAAATGGTGGAGATTAAGTTCTTGAAGAATAAAAGTTGATAATATCCCGCTAAAAAGCCTGCCAATAGTTTAGTCAAGTGATCAACCAACGCCATTAGATTTTGTAAGTATTAGATATTCGTCAACCGCCACAAAACTGACGGTTGATAAAGGCGATCAAAAGCATTATAAACTAGCATATACTGTGTCTTGCATCACTGTACTGACCATTTGAAGAGGAATACAGTGAGATGTGCTTTCCTTCGTAAGTGTGTACAGCATCCATCACCTCAAGTAGATAAGCACCTAGCAGACTATGACAGAACCAATCTAATTAGAGAAGTCAAACCTGTCAAACATGTATTTTCTGAACTATTACATCCTTTTCTTCAATGCAAACTGAGGACATCATGCGAAAACTTCATGCTACTCTAGCATATATCACATATTTTAGTCATCCAATGTGGACCAGCATCCAGGTTAGCTTAGTGAAAGCATATGCATGTGCTCCTAGATGCTAAAAGGATGCCTGTTTGGAACTGTTCCTCAGAAAGAATTGTGCCCTCCTCGTTGTTCTTTAATATCCTCTCTCTCTCTCTCTCTCTCTCTCTCTCTCTTCCCTGCAGGTCTTTTGTTGTAGTTGAACAGCAAGCAAGTTTCTCTGTTTTCCTCTGTTTTTTGCATTTATCACTGTTCTTTAATTTCCTCTCTCTCTCTCTCTCTCTCTCTCTCTCTCTTCCCTGCAGATCTTTTGTTAGAGAGCCCACTCTAAATTAATTACATTGGGCTAACTCCATCAGTACCTTGCATGAGGTGGGAGGATAAGCTATGGAACCACGAACTTGGTTGGCCAGTCCCTCGTCTAACTTTTAGGCCTTGTGGACATCATCTCCCGGTGGTCAAGTAGGGCTGATGATTCTTTTCCCCCATCAGTAGAAAACAAAATCTCTCTCTCTCTCTCTCTCTCTCTCTCTCTATATATATATATATATATATATAAATTGGAATGGGCAGATATTCATTTAAAAATTTTTAGAGCAAAAGTCATTCATTAGGAGGCTTAAGGCCATGATTTTGCTGTTCTTTTATTTCCTGGCTTCCATGTCTGCCCTAATAATAGATTGAATTGCGAATTGGGTTTCACGCGGGAAGTGCTGTGATGTTTAATCAAAAAGAATCTGTTCATATATAACAATCTCCATATTCAATGGTTGCCTTGTTTTAGGTAAATGTGATCTTTGTATCATTTTCATTGTGTTTACATTTAAATATGATTTGCAGCACAATATATTTTCTTTGAAATCCCTTCTTGGCCTTTGTATGTTGCATCTCGTTCCAATTTTCCTGTAATTGGTCTTTGTTTACAGAGAGTTATTTTTGTAGACTATACAAGTTCTCCATTTTTTTGGGCCCTAAGGATAGAACAATAGTCAAAACCTAACCGTATCAAAGGAAGGTAAAGGTTCTAAATATTTTGATGATTTGAACTAAAGGTATTGTTATGGAGGTAATCTTCAAACAATCTGTTCATCTTCTTGTTTTTTGGGTTAAGCAATAAAGTAACACTCCCAGAGGATGGGGATTTTGGGCATCGGACCCAAGGGACATGGAAGCCCAAGGGACAAAGGAGGAGCATAAGTGGTCGACCACACTAGTAGAAATTTTTGTACCTCCAGTTGACAAATTACTAATTTTAAAATTAGTCCTCTTCATTTCTTTCCTGTTGTTTTTTGGTAATATTGTGCCACTGCTGCTTGTCTTAGATGCTGTGATCGGATATCTATTGCTGCAGTTACGACTGCTATACAAGGTTTTTCCAGGGCATTTTCTATATGATGTCTCATTGTTCATCATGGCTGAGTGGCACAAGCTTGGCTCCTGTGTTAAATGAGCTTCCGATTGAGCCTGGCATTGGGCTTGTTTACAGAATGAAAGAGCTTGAGCTCAGCCAAACATAGTCTGCAAACAGCTGAGATGCACTACCTTTTGCTACTTAAAATTGCTATGAATTTATATCAAGAACACCCCAAGCAAGCGCACATATGAAAATGCCTTTTGATTGAATTTGACCCAAAAAAAAAAGTTACAATGGTAATGATGTGTGTGTTTTACAAGATTCCATACTGATTGAAGCACGATGCATTAGTCCTTTGAGGACTTATTTTTCTATTAAGTAAAATATTTTCATAATATATGATATTTTCCGATATTTTATCAAACTCAATGCAATATAGTTATAATCAATTGAATTTGAAAAATGTGATGCACCACAAACAGACTATTGATTTCACTAACGCTACCAAACTCTTAAGAGCAGCCCATATACAAGCTCCAATAAGAGCAACAGAAGAAACACTAATAAGAAAAGTAATAGATCCTCTAATAAGAATAATGATAAGAAAAAATATATGATAAGAATTGATCATCACAGTTAAAATTGTCGAAATAGAGAGCAGAAGAAGATGACATGAACAAAGAAACTATTACAAGGATTCGAGTGATTGTTGTGAAGATTTCTGGAGGCTCGTGTGAATGCATGGTAGAACTTTTGGAGGTTTGGCTACCATCGTTGGGATCGTCTCAAATAGTAGAACACTTTGATATATATCAAATGATTAGTCGGTGACCTAATGAATAGTATCAAATCCAAATAGAGACCTAAAAACCTAAAGGTATATTTATACCCCATTTTGTAAAGGGGTTTCTAATATCATATTAAATAATAATAATAATAATAATAATAATAATAATTGAACATGGCTTTGTTAAAAATAAGAAGCAATGTAAAATATGAACCCTAATAATCTATTATTTCATGTAAAGTATCACAATATATAGGATTTATATAACAAATTCATTATCACAAATATAGAATTATAAAAATAAAAGAAGACAAATATTCTCATAATGTTTTCTAACCAAATTAGATATTTTCATAATATTTTCTAACAAATCAAATATTCTTATAATATTTTCTAACATTCCCCTCAAATTCAATGTGATATAACAAAAATTATTTGAGTTTGAAAGAGACGATACATATCTGCTAATGTGATGACACGTGTATGTTGACATGGTTGAAAATGTGATGCTAACTGTATGACATATAGTGCTGACTGGATAACTTGTGACCAACATGGTCGAGATTGAGAGAAAATAGTGAAGGATCGAAAAGATATTGTTTTGTTAGACAAAAAATGACATCATTCGAGTCATCTTCAACCTCTAGACAGCAAGATTTTACCGATCAGACTAGCTATTTTTTGGCTAGATGTGAGAATGTGTGGGATATTTTTTCGATATTTGTTTACTATCATTGAGATCATCTTGAAAAGTAGAACCATTTTGGTATATACCAAATGGATAGCAGTCCATCTAATAAATGACACTAAATCTAGATATGAAACCTAAAAAGTGAAATGCATTTTTATAATATTTTTTATAAAAGGAGCTCTAATACCACAATAAAGATGAAAACAATATAATAATACGAAACTCTAATCATCCATTTCTCACATAAAATATTACAATAGGTTTGTTTTATATAAAACTCATTATTACAAATATGAAAATAAAAAAATAAAAAAAATTAAATATTTTCAAAATATATGATATTTTATAATAGTTTGAAATAATAAATTTATGCCAACTTAAATTCATAGGTTATGAAGGCTTTTTTTTTCCTTTTTTTCTTTTTTGGTATATGTAGCCTAAATTTAAAAGCAAATGTTCTTTACTAAATATATAAATAAATAAAAGCTTAGCAGATAAGATTGAAGAACAACAACAGCAAACAGAATCCAATCCTATACGAGAGAGAGAGAGAGAGAGAGAGAGAGAGAGAATTAAATAAGCTATAGAAAATTAGCTAGTCTTCAAGTATCAAGCAAGAGATTTCTTAACCAATGTAAATATGTAAATCCTTCAAGTTCACTACCCAGAAATTGAGGCAATACTGAAAACCAAAATCCCATTTATGCTCTCAACAAACAAACTAATCTGCATTACATTCAACACCGCTTTCAACATCAAGGCTACAATGGGGGAAAAGAAGACTCAGATCAGCATCATCAACCCCAACTGAACAAATCATTTCCAAACAATATTTCAATAAAATGGGAAATCAAAAGGCAAGGGAGAGACAGAGGAGGAACTCAAATTCTGATGAACAAATCCTAACTTCCTAAGTATTTGATTATCAGCAAAGTTCAAAGCTCTCTCCATTCCATTCCTACAACTCTCTGCAGTATACTCAGGATTGTGCTGTCCATTGCATGGTTGACACCCAGTAAAATGTGTAACAAATGGTCTTCTCCAATTCTCACCATCTTTTCTCTTCAAATACTTGTCTCTCAATTCTCCATAGAATCCACTCACTTTCTCACCATGTCTTCTTCTCAGCCTACGCTCTTCCATCTCAGTTTGCGTATACTTGTCAATGTAATCTTCAAATTTCCTAACAATTACCAACCAATAAGATTCAAGTAGGTAATCATATTCCAAGAAAATCTTGTCACCCCACTTGTTCTTTTGTGTCAAAAGAAGGTAAATGAATGCAGACTGGTCATCTGCCACTGGAAAACTCTTGTCTGTCAATGTCTTGCTTATAATCTGACCCCACTCACTGAATTTGGCAGTCTGTGGCCCCATAGAGATCCACTCATTGAGGAAATCCATCGTCCATTGACAGTTCCTTAAAAGGAATGATCCTGTATTTGCTCCAACCCAACTCTTCTTCTCGAAAATCATGTCTGGCCATCCATGAATAACAAGATTATGATTCTTGTACTTGTTCATAGGAAGCTTAAACTCCATGTCAGTGATGATGGCATCAGAGTCTAGCCACCATATCCATTCAGCCTCCGGGTGGGACATCATTGCTGCTTTGATGATGGGAAGTTTTGACCAAACAGTATTGATCTTTGGCTCCAGGAAAATGTTGTTGTAGAAGATATCGATGTCATGAATTCGACAGTAGTCCACCTTGTTCTTGAACAACCTTAATAACAAATGATCCCCGTCAGGATTTTTGCATGGTGCAGGTTGAGAACCTGTGACTAGAAATATCCTGTTCTTCCTTACCGCGAAGCTTGGATGAGTCTCAAGCCATTTCTTTCTCTTCTGATCCCAATTCTTCATCGGGTTTAACACAGAGTAGCTGAGGGAGGGATCGTCGAAGTAGGTCGGCTCTGAAGGATCAAGAAGAGGATTCCGAGAACTGTGTTGCTGAGAGGAACCGATGATGAGAGTGTAGAGAGAGTTGAAAGGATTTCCCAACGTCCCTAGAGTCCATACCATGAAAAATGCACACAATGCACCTGAAATGAAAATGAAGCAACCTGAATAAGATGAAGATGGCTTTGGCCTATTGTGATTTTTGAAGATTGAAGCCATTTTTGGAGCTTGCAGAGGATCCAAAACCCTTTCGAGATTAGAGGATTTTGAGATTGATTTTTTTTTTTTTTTTTTTTTTGTGTGAAATTTGGTTTTTGTCTTAGGTGAGACTTGGCTATGTGCAGGGAATGAACATTTCTTTTTGGGTCTCTGTTTCTAGTACATTTACAGCTCAGAGGTGATGCTAATGCACATAATTCTGAGTAGAACGGAAAAAAGATATCTTTTTCCATTTAAATTGAGAAAATGTTCACTCCATTATGTATTTTCAATCAATGATTTTTTTTTCCACATTTAACAGTAGGATTCCACTTGTTCACTCCATCCTCTATTTATTTAAAAAAAAAAAGAAAAAGCTTTATTTAAATATTTAGCACCCACATTATTTGTGATTCCAATTGTTCACTCCATCCTCTATTCCAATTGAAAATTACGCTTTTCCTTTTTTCGTATTTGGTTAAATAATTTACAAATGACCACAATATTGTTTTAGATTAAAAGAATAAATGTTAAATGAAATGTATGATCAATAAAATAACGACATGGGAAACGTATTTAACTTTCTTTATTTTTATATTTCTATATTTATGATAATTATTTTTATATTTATGATAAGACACAAACATGATTGAAACCAAATCAACCCGAGTTAAAACTAACACCAAAGCCAAAGCTAGAGTCAAAAGCCAAGAGCTATGAGCCAAGAGTCTGAGTCAAGAGTCGGATCCTAAACCTGCCTAAGCCCAGAGATAGAAGCTAGAATCTAGAGCCAAAGCCAGAGCCAAATCTAGAGCCACAGGCAGAGCTAGAGCTAGAGTGCTGAGCCACCACAAGGGTTGCAAAAACACCCCTAGAACTTTAGATTCTCTATCCAGATTCTCTTTCAAAGTGATTTCATTATACTACATTGCGTTTTAGAAGATGTTAAAAAATATATTACATGCCATGATTTGATTTTGATACATATTTGACTTTCCTTATTTTATATTTCTATATTTATAATAATTGTTTCTATATTTATGAGAATAAATTTTCTATATAAAGTCAATATATTATAACAATTTAATTAGACAATTGAGTATTAGATTTTATATTGTTATATTGATCACTATCTCTAACATGATCACCATCTCTAACATAATTCAACGAGATAATTGAGTATCAAGTTTTATATTTTTATATTTATAATAATTGTTTCTATATTTATAAAAATAAATTTTCTATATAAACTCAATATATTATAATAATTCAATAAGACAATTGAGTATTGGGTTTCATATTGTTATATTTATAATAATGTTTCTATATTTATAAAAATGAATTTTCTATATAAACTCAATATATTGTAATAATTCGAGGCAATTGAATATTATGTTTTATATTATTATATTGATTACCATCTATAACATGGTACCACAATCATATTCATCCATCTTTCACAATAATATTATTTTATATTTTTATCAACCATTATGCAAAGGAAGACAAAGGATGACAACCCTTTAAAGCTATACCATGCCAAATAAAAATTTCACCTTAGATGGAAAATTAGAAAAAAAGAAATATTGAAAAATAGAAAGAATAATCACAATGAATTTTACTGATAAATAATAAAAAAAATAGTAATTCAAAATATATATTGATATAAAATCTCGCACATGCCTAATATTTTCTCTTCAAGTGAGTGAATTGCTAACAAAATTGAAGATGACAAATTTTGGGGTCATGAGTTCATGCAATTTGGATCCTCTGCTCCTTTGGGTGCCCCCTTCAATCCCTTTCATTCTATTATTTATGTCATGGCTTTTATATTTAGAATTTTAGTCTTAGCTTCCTTTTTATTGAAAATTAATCCAAATTTAAATAGGAAATGAATTAAATTGAAATTATTGAAATAACTAGGAATTAAGTAAAAATTACAAGAACAACAAAAGAAATAAAATTTGCAAGTGTGCATTAATTGAATTTATTCAGTTAATATTACTATTTTTTTGTTATGTAACGTTTATAAAATTGATGATATCTAAAGAGATTAAGAAATTATTCTACTCTATGTGTTTTAATTTTTTGCCTTCGGATGATGAGCTTGGCTGGTAATGTACAATTTATTGGTCTTAATTAACTAAATTTTTATAATTACTAACAATGAAACACTATAACTTCGTCGTGGCCGTCCCAAACCCAAATAAAGCAGAAGAATTGTGGTAGTTTGATAGTTAGTATAAAAATTTTGTCAAAAGTAAAATGAGAGACAAATATAAAAAATTCGTTGAAGCGTTCCCCTTTTAGTGACATGTTACATTGAATTCCGAGTGTAATAACAAGTTAGCAAAAGTCTCTTGGGTGTTGTCCAAAAGCGACGTGCCACATTGTCACTTTAATATAGTATTAAATGGGTAAAGATTTCTACATTTATGTGGATGGATATAGATAAAGAAATTAGTCCATGAAAATAAAATTTATCTGTCCACTTGAAATATAGAATCTTTAATCAGTAAGCTAGAAAAGATAGGAAAAAATAATGATTAGATGGAGGATTAATATTATATGTCTTAAAAATTAAGTGGGTGGAGGAGAAAGCACAACAAAAAAATATGCTTTTTCTTGATGCTTCATTCCCGACATTTAAAGCGGACATTATCACTATTTTGCTTTCCTAGTCATAGAAACATCAGCAAAACATTTTTTGGACATTTAAGTGCCAAAATGTCAGGAAAAGTAGTACCTGCGCCAAAATGAGTGGTAATGAGAATTTTTACCTACTTTTTTAGCTAAATACATCGGTAAAAATGTTGAAAAATGGACATTGACAAAGGTTTAACCTTTGCCGACATTTAGTCAAAATGTTGGGAAATAGTGTAGAGAGAGAGAGAGATGAAATAGAGAGGGATATCCTAACATTTCTCCTTGAAAACATCGACATTTTAAATGTGCCCCAATACTTGTGGGTTAAATGTCAGGAAATCCTTTTAGAGAAAGAGAGAGAGAGAAGTTTTACAGGATAACCTGACATTTTTATTTAAATGTTTTTATTTAAAATCATTGACATATTCATATTTTTTTGATTTTTTTGAGCAAAACATCAGGAAACCCTTTTAAAACCATCGATCAAACCCTTCCTCATCTTTTCTCTCTTCTCTAGTTCAGATGTCGTTGTTGCTACCCTGTTGTCGAAGAAAAGTACAGGAGGTCGGTCTCTATCGAAGATTTCTCCCTCTCTCCCCACCGCGTGCTGTTGGTGTTCTGCTCTCTCCTCTCTTCATTGCAACATGACCTTCATTTTTTATGAAGGTGAGTTCCTCCATTTTCTATATCTTTGAATACATTGATGATATTGTTAGTATAGTAGTTTCTTCATTTTCTATAACTCTGGAAAGATTATGATAAAATTAGGATAAAATTAAGTTAATAAATAAATTAAGATTAATATTGATGGGAAAGAGAAAAATAATTAATGCGTTTAGTTTTATATAAAAAAATAAATTTGATTAATAAGGTAATGTTTAGTATAAAATAGAAGTTCTACATATTATTTTGATAATCTTTTGCCCCATTTTTTATGTTTAACATACAAATTCAAGATGATATTTTATATAGAGGTAAAAATATTCTCAAATAAGAAATATAATATACCCATTTTTTTAAAGAGATTAAAAGTATTACACTCTCATAAAATAAAACAATAATCTAAATAGACTAGTTTAGTTTTTTTGTTTTCAATCTTGATGGCACTATAGTAATGTATTCATTTATTAAATAATAATAATAATAATTAAAAGCAAATATGTTGTAACATATGAAAAAACATTCATAAAGTTAATATGTCATATTCGTACTTTAGAACTATCACATATTTATGTTCTAACTTCTCATTTAATTGTTAAATATGTTATTCATATTCTTTAATGTTCACATATGTTCTTGAGTTTTAAAAATCATATTTATAATTATATTTAATTTCGACTTAAATTAATAGTTATGTGATATTTAACTACGGTTTATATTAGGAAAACTTTTATTTTTACCCATACTTTCACATATTAATTCTAGCAAATCTAACAATTATGTTATAAAAAAAATAGATGGACAGAAAAATAAATAAATTAAAAGGTTGAAACCAAAAAACTTGTGAGCATCTTTGCTTGTGGATCCATCCATTATCTTTCTTCATATAATTTATCAAATACTACTTGGAATAAGGAGGTTTCCTACCATGCCCCTTAATGTACAACATCAAAAGTATGAAATTTTAATTGACTAAACACAAAAATTTTGGATCATTGCTACGATCAAAGACAAATTTGTTTAATCAAACAATAGAGAATAATGGTTGAAAATAATAACAACAATAAAAGCAAACACAAAGATGAAATCAATTCCATCTATGAGAAATTGAACCTGAGATAGAATTTTATTAAAAAAAAAAATTGTAATTAATGTTATGTGATTTGATGTTTAAGAAATGTTGTATGAATGTTTAAGTGATAAGATGATACTTTACATAAATATTGCATGAATATGATGGACATACATATATATGTTGGTTTAATATTCTCTTTGCATATATATAATACTCATTATATATATGTATATATATATATATATATATATTTGTTTTTTTCTTTTGATTAACATACTTATGTATAGTAAAAAAAATGTTAAGATATCTACTATTCATTTAGTTCATCTTTGTTTTGACATACTAGTACCTCCATCTTTGGCTTTCTATATGACTTATTTTTAACTCTATATGTTCCTTTTGATGATATTCACATGTTTATTATATTTCATGTTTGCTTATATTAAACTAACATGTTTTAAAATTTTAATTCTTGGGTTAGAAACTAACATAAATACGTCTCCGAGAAGCGGGAAATCTAAGGGAATCAAAAGCATCCGAAGAAGCATTGCGGGTAACTTTTAAAATATAATACACATGTGAATATCAAAACTTATTATAAAAGTATATTAAATTAGGTTTTTTATTAATTTATTCTCATATTTTACAACTGATAATATTCAAAATACTCGAAAAAGAGGGAGAGACGCTTTGAAGGACATATGGGACCTCAAATCACAACTAATTTTAGTATCCTTCAACTCAGAATTGTAGATACTAGCTAGTTTTTTGTAGTCCTATGGTTAAGAGTTTGCGATTTGCCCTTTTAGTCATAGATATGGGCACAATATCCCTATGCCATCAAAAGAACAAATGAAAATCTTCATAAAGGTAATTTCTGCATTTGTTTCCTTTTATAGTTGTTTCAACACATTCTAATTCAAATATTTTCTTTTACAGTAAAAAGTTTTATTCGAAATAGAAAATAAGGTTGGTGTTAATGTATTCATTTTCAAATTAATTTTCACAAAAATTTAAAGAATATAGGTATACTTTATTATATATATATATATATATATATATATATATTATGACAAGAATAAAAGTGTTGAAAATATTTCAGCAAATGTCCCAAAGGTTCACAACCCTCGTGAATGAAACGCCATAGTTTCACATTGGTACTCAAGACATGAAAAGGTAATAATATAATTATAGAAATAATATTTTGTTTACTTTTTATATTCTTAGCATCATAATTCAAAATATTTTACAGAAGAAATTAGAAGTAGGGAAATAGAATCAAATATATCAAACGTATATGCACACTTGTGGTCAAAGTTATTTGCGAGGCAGCCAAGGGAATTGGTAATTAGTTTATATAGAAATTATGTATTTATTAATATTTTTTTAGTTGTTAATAATTTAGTTTCAGAAATTAGAGACACAACATATGCCCAGTAGAATTGAACTCTACAAAGTTACCTATAAGACGAATGATAGTTCATATGTGAACTTGGAGTTTGCCAGTATGATGGAAAGTTACATAAACTTTATATCACTCCATAGTAAGTGTTTGTACTGATATTTCTATGAGTATTTGTACTGATATTTCTATAGATGTTTTTTATACATAGGAGTAAACTGATGAAATGATGGCATCTCAACAAACTGCTTCAACACAAGGGTTCATCAATCAAATCAAGGACAAAGTGTTCCTCAAAGAACATTTGGGTAGAGTGATAGGTTAAAGGATGGGACAAACACCTAACAGTTATTATAGAACATTATCATCTTCTTATATAGAGGTTAACTGTAACAAAGAGTTAACCAAGATGTGGCATGAATCAAAGAAAATAAAAGAAAATTTTCAAATGTTTACATTTGTATTTCCAGATATGCAACTACCTCCTCAGATGTCGGAAGATGTAATATACTAACTTTTATGTTTTATATAATATGAATTATATTACGTCATATTTTATAGTTGTTTTAATTATAAATAGATTATTTCTTCAAGATGATGATAGTACACCTAGTGAAGTTGATGGCTCTCCATCCATACATGGGGTGGTCTTATGTCTTCACGCATAGAAATGAGATTGGTATATTTTATGTAATGGGACACTATATTTGTTCATTAACTACATTTAGTAAGCTTGTTTAACTTATGAAATGATTATTAATAAGTTCATTATTTTTGTGGTTCAAATAGTACTTACATTATGTTTGCACTTGATGAATGGTTGGAGTTATGTGTGAATAGTTGTTTATTCGTTTGAAATGTCGTTAATGAGTTATTTCCTATTTGTAGTTAATGATTGTTTGTTTGATATTTGAAGTGTTATTGATCGATATTTGAATCATTATGTGTGGATAAAGTATAGATAATTTATGAAGTTTAGAGCTATGGTATGGATGTTTATTGATGGATGTTTGATATTGTGGTTGATGGCAATGTGACAAACAGGTTAGAGTTTGGAAATTGGTTATAGTTTGGAAACAGGTTTTTGCAATAAATATAAACCAACCATATCTTATATATATACATATATATATATATATATATGTATATAAATGTATAACTCTTCCCAATATTTTTATACAAAAACAATGGTAACTGGATCTGGATTTGCTGACAATTTAGCTCCAAAATGTCGGCAAATACTTTAGTCTTAGTCGACGTTTTAAGCGTTAATGATGGGAAATACTCACATTACTTGACGTTTTACTCATCAAACACGTTGGCAAATATATAAATTTAACCCATAAACAATTTTTATATTATAAATTTATTTTCATATATTTGCGTTAATTGACATATATTAAATATCTCTTATATAGTTTGTAAATATGTTTATTTATTTTAAAATATTTCAAACTATAGATTTGAAATTTACGTTTTCTGATTTGAATAGAGAGAATTATAAGAAATTGAGAGAAATAATCATTCTCCATCTAGGATATGTAGATATTGACTATGTTATGCGAAAAGTAAAGCCACCTCCGGTAACCAATACCAGTTCTATGGCAAAATAAAGACTTTGTGAATAGTTTGTGCAATCTAATCAACTAACTATCACGTTCATAAAGTGCAAAATTTCAGCTGGTATCCGTGACTCGATTAACCAATATACCAATGTCCGTACTCTTTTTAAGGCTATAGATGAGCAATTTGCGGTATCAAAAAAGTTTTTTGTCTGTACCTTCATTATGCAATTCTCATCTATGAGACTCACTACTGTCCACAATATGCATGAGTACATCATACAAATGCGGGACATAGCGACTCGGTTAAAAACCCTTAGAGGTTGAGATGTTTGAATCTTTTCTCGTGCACTTTATTTTGAACTCTCTCCCACAATCCTACTGTTCTTTTAAGATCTCCTGCAATACGCATAAGGAGAAATGCAAAGTTTTGTAAGTACACATGTAAAGTGCAAGGGAAGAAGAATGACAAGTCTAATCCAAATAAAAATGCACAAAACTAAGAGCAGACATAAAGAAAGAGTCCAAGTGTTTCTTCCGTAAAAGAAATGGACACATGATGTAGGATTATGTCAAGTACAAGCAGTGGCTTAAGAATAAAGATATAGAAATCTCATTAGTTTGTTATGAATCTTGTATGATTGAGATTTCTCATTACATATGATGGATTGAATTTGGTTATACCATCCACATTACGAATGTGTTATAGGACTTGCAAAATCTAAGGAAATCAGTGGATTGTGAATAATTCATCTATTCTGCCAACAAGATAAGCTCACATGTGAAGGACAACGGGGATTGTAAGCTCATTCTGATCAACAGGCATGTCTTGAATTGAAGAGAGTATTTTATGTACTTAAGTTTTTTATGAAATTAATTTTGGTTTCAAAACTTGTACAATTCGATTACTCTTTCCAATTTAGTAATAAAATGACATTATTTTTTGGTTTAAATGTCATTGATTATGATATATTATTAGATAAATTGAATAGTATTACTTTACAAGATAATGCTTGTAAGAATGCAATACATACATGGGTTAAAAGAAGTATCATTGAGAAAAACTCTTCCATATTATGACACAAGAGATCAAAACACATCTCCATAAAGAAAATAGAAAAGTTGGTAAAAGATGAAATACTTGATACCCTAAACTTTAGTAATTTTGATATTTGTATGGATTGAATTAAGAGAAAATAGACTAACAAGACTCAAAAATTTGTTAGGAAGAATTCAAAATTGTTTGAGATTATACATACGGATATTTGTACTCTAAGTATAAATTCGTATGATCATAGTTATTTCATCTCATTTATAGAAAACTACTCATGATACATGTATCAATATATACTTCACTATAAAGATGAGGTGTTGATGCCTTTAAAATTTTCAAGATAAAAGTAGGGAAACAATACAGTAAACAAATAAGAGTTATGAGGTCTGATATAGGTGGGGAATACCATGGAAGTATACAGAGAATGGACAAGTATTAGGTCCATTTGTAAAATTCCTTCAGGAAAATGGGATTGTTGTTTAATACACAATGTCTTGTTCACTGACTAGAATGGAGTAGTTGAAAGAAAGAAGAGAACTGTACTTGATAAGCTTAGGAGCATGATGGCTAGCTCCAAACTATCTAAATTTTTGTAGACCGAAATTTTTGAGATAGCAGTGCACATCCTCAACAGGGTCCAAACTAAAACTGTAGCTAAAACTCCATTCGAATTATTTAAGAGTTAGAAATATAGTTTAAAATATGTACGCATTTGATGCTATCTTACAGAGATAAGGGTCTATAATCTATAAAAAAAAATGGATCCAAATACTGTGAGTGGATACTTTATCGATTATGCCAATAAATTTAAGAGATACCAATCTTATTATTCATCCTATTACACTAGATTTGTGAAATCTAGAAATACTAGATTTCTAAAGAATGATTTAGTCAATGGGAGAGATTACATCGAGACTTAACTCCTGAAAGGAACCTATCAAATATCCTATTAAGTTCAAATACTAAGTTAATTGTTATTCAAAATGACCCTCAAATATCTATGGACATAAATCAGAGTACGAATGACAATAAAAAAATTTCACAAACAACTGACAAAGATCAATTTGGTCAACTTTCTCCTACGGAGAATGTTGAACTAAGATTAAGGAGATCTACTCTACTCAAGAAATAAGGTTAGTTATACCTAATGACTATGTAGTATACCTTCAACAGTCTAACTATAATGTCAGAGCCATTAAAAATCTAAAAACATTTTTTTAAATCATGAACTCTAAGAACTCAAACTTATGGCTTAATGCCATAAAAGATGAAATGGATTCTACAAGGAGCAATAGAGTCTGAGATCTTATAAAGTTGTTAGATGGGAAAAAATCTATTGGATGTAAATGAATTTTCAAGACTAAGACTGACTCATTAGACAATATCAAGAAATACAAGGCCAAACTTATTACTCAAGGGTTCACCCAAAGAGAAAGAATTGACTACTTGGAGACATTTTCTCCTGTGTCTAAAAAAGATTTTTTATGCATCATTCTAACACTTGTTACACATTTCGACCTAGAGTTACAATAAATGAATATGAAAATAGTTTTTTTTAATGGGAAATTAGAAAAAGAGCTTTATATGTATCAACATGAAATATTATCCTTTAGTGGTAGTGAGCATTTAGCGTGCAAGTTCAAAAAATCTATATATAGGCTGAAACAAGCCTCCCATTAGTAGTATTTGAAATTACATAATCTAGTCACTTAATTCGATTTTAAAGAGAATATTATAGATCAATGTATATACCTCTAAGTTAGTGGGAGTAAGTTTTGTTTCCTTATCCTATATGTGGATGACGCACTACTTGCAACAAATGATAAAGAGATACTATATGAGGTGAAACAGTTCATCTCTAAAAACTTTAAGATGAAGAAATTAGGTGATGCATTTTATGTCATCAGCATAAAGATATATCAAGATAGATCTCATATGGTGCTGGGACTATCTCAAGGGACCTATATCAAAAAAATATTTAAGAGATACAGAATAGAGAACTATTCACCAAGTATAGTTCCTATTGTCAAAGGTGATAGGTTCAATTTAAATCAATACCCTAAGATAGATTTGGAAAAGGAATAGATGGTTAACATTCCATATACTTCTGTTATTGCAAATCTTATGTATGCACATGTCTGTATAAGATCTAATATGACAAATGTTATGGGGATGTTTGGTAGATATCAAAGTAATATAGATTTAGAATATTGGAAGGTTGTAAAGAAGGTATTGAGATATTTATAAGGCATCAAGAAGTACATGCTTATATATAGAAAAACTGATAGTCTGAAAGTAGTTGGGTACTCAGATTCGGATTTTGTCGGCTATGTTGATTTCTGGAAACCAATGTCAAATTATATTTTCATAATGGTCGGTGAAACTATATCCTGAAGGAATGCAAAGCAAATATTAATTACGACCTCTACTCTGGAAATTAAGTTCGTGGCATATTTTGAGGTTACGTCACACATGGTGTAGTTCAAGAATTTCAAATCCGAACATAGAGTTTTAGATTTTGTATTTAAACCATTATGTATATTTTATGAAAATTCAATTGTTGTATTTTTTATTAAAAATAATAAGATTGGTAGTCAAAATAAGCATATCAATATAGAGTATTTAGTCATTAGAGAAAAAGTATTGAAAAATAAAATTGTAATCCATTATATTAACACTAATTGTATGTTGGCTGATCTCTTAACCAAAGGTATGCCACCAAGTAGGTTCAAGGATCATATTGTAGATATGGATTTATTATATTATTTAAATGAAACTCAAAGTTGAATTTTCTCAATGAAACAGTGTATATATTTTTGTCTTGAGATAAATTTATCAAATTTGGATTCCAAATGAACGTGAGATTTATTGGTAAAATAAATGTCACCATAAGATTAGAAAGTAGAACACAATATGGTAAATAAAAAATAATACTTGCATTTAAAGAACTTATCGCCGTGTACTTCGTTTTTTTTTTTTTTTATAAAGAATTGACATGGTTTTGACTTAAAGTCAGTTTATTCATAAAGTAAATATTACCATAAGATCAAAAAATAGAATACAATATGGTACACAGAAGATAATGGTCGCTTCAAGTCGGTTTGACTTCAAGTGGATTAATTCTATAAATTCATGCAATCAAAATTGAGTTAATAGGAAAAACATAACTAAAAAAAGATTAAATATGATAAAAAAATAGAAGAAATTTGAATTGCATTGTATTTGGCTGGATTTTGATGGTCTATTCAAATCTCCTGATTAATCATTATTTTTCCATTTTGAATGTTTAATTGTCTTCCCATACATCTCATAATGTCTAACAATAATTTAGGGTGACAATTATTGGATTTTAATAGATTTTTAATAGTTGAGAGCCTATATAAATCCCTTCCTAGTACATTAGATTCTTAAATCTCAATTATAACTCCACGTTATCTATTGAGTAAAACTGAAGGTTTAAAAGGCTTGTGTTATCTCAAGAAAAGTTTTGAAATTTTTACAGTCCTCGAAAGTGAAGAAGAAAATCATGGTCGAAGATAATCTTAAATCTCTTTTTTCGCTTCCACTTTATTTTGGTTCAATTTATGCATTAGAAGCATGCATTAGATTTACCATGCATTATAATAGTAATTAATATAATCAATATTTAAGAACCTCAAATACGAATAGATGCAACTAGTAAACAAATAGTTTTGAGAATGTTTAAATGAATTTATACAAATTATATCTAGTGAAAAGAAATTATTTATTGGAGGAAATCTAAATAAATGTAGGTAAGAATAATGAATGATTTAAAATTATACATGAAAACTTTGGTTTTGGTAGTAGAAATAAGGTAGGGTATCATTTTAAAGTTTGTCACGATATTTGATTTGATATTCGTAAATATTTTCTTCAAAAAATGGTTGCACATAGTTACATATAGAAATGGATCAAATGCCTACCAAGTAAATTTTTTTCATCACCAGGAGGTGTGAGAGAATGATCTATAATGATTGCAAGGTTATACCAACGGAAAATGTGCTAACTCAATATAGGTTTTTGGTTTTAGATGTGCATATGCTTAAAATGCGAAAAAAAAAATCGCTAATTTATGGAGTCAAGAATTAAGTGGTGGAATTAAAAAAAAAAGAGGTGACAATCTTTAAAAACAAGTTAATTCAAGTATCTATCTCATCTGCTAATGATAATTTAAAAATCATGTGAGTAGAAATATCTAATAATGTTAAGAATTTAGATAAAAAGATTCTTGGCATATCTAGGGGTCAGACACCAATAGGGAAGGAGTTATGATAGTGGAATAAAAAAATTCAAATAATTATATGAACCAAATGAAAGTGTTGTAGGTACCTTAAAAGTAAAAGAGGCAGCGAAGCATTTGAGAAATATAAGGTTGTAAAAAAAGAGGTGAAAAAAATTATTTACAAATCAAAAAGTAAAATGTATAATGAATTATATAAAAAAAATAGAAATTAAAGATGGAGGAAAAAATATTTATAAAATTGCCAAGATAAGGGATAAGAAGGAAAAAAATCTAAATAGTGTTAGATGTATTAAGAATGAAACTAATAGTGACCTTGTAAGAAGTGAAAACATAAGAAAGCATTAAAGAGATTGTTTTGATAACATTTTAGCGTTGAGGGTACAAAATATATTGATGATATCATGATAATTGTGGATTTTAAACACAAAATTCGCGCCCATGAAATAAGAGAGGTTTTAAAGAAAATAATAAATAATAAAATCATAAGACCGATAGCATACTTATTGAGATGTAGAAGTGTTTGAGTAAAGTGGAGATAGAAATATTGACGGATCTTTTTTAATAAAATTTGACAAATCAAGAAAATGTCTCAAATGTGGAGGGAGAACACAGTTGTATCACCGTAAAAAAAAATAAAAGAGAGGTACAAGATTTTTCCAATTATAGGAGAATCAAACTTATTAGTTATACTATGAAATTGTGAGAGAGAGTGATAGAGTATAAATTAATATTGAAGGTAAGTATGTTTCGGAATTAATTTGTTTTCATACTAGAACAATCCACCACCGAATCTATTCGCTTATTTAGACATTTGATAGAGATGTTTAAAACGTAAAAGAGAGATTTATATATAGTATTCATTGATATAGAAAAATCATATAGTAGGGTTTCATATATATACTATGGTGCTTGTAGATGAAAAAGTTATCTTCTAGATATATATTGATTTTATCAAAAATATATTAGAAAAAACTGTTAACAATATAAGAACCTGCGGTGGTATAAGTGATAGTTTTCAATTAACATTAGATTTCACCAAAATTTAGTATTAAGTCCACTCCATTTTGTAACAATGATGGACAAAATAACGAAAAGTATTTAAATTGAAGTTTGATGGTATATACTTTTTACAAATGATATAGTGCTAGTCGATAAAATTAGAGAGTGTATTAGTAGTAAATTAAAATTATGGATGGACATATTAAAATTTAGAAAATTTAGATTAAGTTAGTCAAAAAATGAGTAAATAATATATACATTTGATGGTAGTTATCAGAATAATAAAAAAATGATTAAGTTAAAAAAATAAGATGTATCAAAAAGTAAACATTTTAGATATTTTAAATTCATCATTCAAAGTGATAGTAACATAGATAGAGATATGAATCATAGAATTTAAGCGAATTGGATAAAATGAAGAAATACATTTAAAATTCTTTACAATCGTATGATTTCATTGTAGTTGAAGGTAAAGCTTAATAAAATCACTGTAAGACTTACAATATTATATGACATCAAGTGTGGGGCCATTAAATAATAATAAATGTATAAAATGGATGTAATTGAAATGAGAATACTTATATAAATATATAATAAAATTAGAAAATGAAGTGATACGTATTAAATTGGAAGTGAGTTCAATTGTGAATAAGATGAGATATTATTGTCTAAGGTTGTTTAAATATGTACAACAAAGACCTAAAGATATACTAATTAGGAAGAGTGAGATCTTAAATATATAAAATTTAGTGAAATGTCAGAATAGACTGTTAAAAATTTGAATATAAATTATCTACAAAAATATGAGTATTGAGCTTTTAGTTCAAAAGATAAATTGAGATGGAAATGAGCGGTGTAGAATATTTTGAACTAATTGAATTATTATTATTTTAAGTTTCTATACATAATTTATTTTTACTTCCTTCTTTTCGTTATTTTTATTTTTTAATTTTATCTTTTTACTTTTACTTTTAAATTTTAATTTTTAATTTTTTCTCTCTTTTATATTACTCTCTCAAACGATAAATTTTAGAATTTAAGATTAAAACTCAATTTGTTGTTGTTACTGTAACAGGAAACATGATATATTTTGAATTTTTTTTAAAAAAAAAAAAACTAATAAGACAATAAATCATCTTTATTGTGGGTAAAGTATGTCATCACCTAAAAAAAAAAGAAAGAAAAGAAAAATACTCCCAAGATAAATGCATGCCTTTGATTTGTGCCTTGTATAACAATATAAATATCTAAAAATAGAGTTCAAATACAAATGAGCAATCTTTTTTTTTTTTTCTTTTATATGGGCTCTGCAGGAATAACAATCATTTAGTACCACTTCCTTTCTATTTTTTGTATTTGATTTAATAAAATATATTATGTATACTCATCATATTTAATAATGGTCCATTAATATACTTGCATGAATTCTTTTAATCTGATAGTTCAATTATTCTATTTTTTTAAAAAATTCACATTAAATTAATTATTTTTCTAATATATTGATTCTTTATTTTGATAGTTTAGACAACGTAATTTGTTTCTTATATTATTGTTATAATTTTTATGTGATTCGTTTTAATATTTTATTGTGATTCCTTTTCAACTTACGGGAATATTAGCATCAAGAGTGACACGATAAAATAATTTGGATTAGAGGGGCTTAGTGTTAATCGTGTTGTCTATCAATTGTTCCCTAACGTAAAGCCTTTATAAGTAATATAATCTCTCGTCCCTTAGGGATAGTTTTTTATCTTGTCATTTTTAATTCAATTTCGTTTGATTATATTTCTTATTAAAAAAAAAAAATCTCTAACAATATCCATTTTTGATAATCCAAGTTATTTATATGTTTTGTACATAAGAACTTGGTACTTGTACCAAGTTATTTATTAGATAATTCAAAGTTATTCATTTGGGATTTTTACCAATATAGTGTTTTTTTAATTCAAAATTAAATAAATAACGTTGATTTTTTTTTTAAGTTTTCAAAACTAGTAATATCGCGATTTCGAATCGTGACATTCATTATTTATAATATATTTTTAAAAAGATAAAAAAAATTAATGTCGTGATTCGAGATCGTGACACTAAATATCTCTGTATTTCTTTTTTTTTTCCTACACTATCTCCTTGATTTTTTGTGCACATTGACTCTTTGGGTTTTCTCCTACCCTTTTAGTGCACACTTTTCAAGATTTTTGTTTTTTTGTTTCATAGCATATTTTTTTTTTCTTTCCATCTCTTTTCTCCTTGACCGCACTCAATAAAGAAAAGTGGCTTTTCTCTTTCCGTACTCAACGATAAAATGAGTGATAAAACAGAAAACTTAGCTCGAGTGTTAAATCATGTGAACCTACGTTATTACCAAAATTTAATCGATTTGATGTTGCGCTCCTTGAGTGCGACGTTAGTGTCATGGTATTAGATCGCGATATTAATAAAATTTATTTTAAATATTATGAATAATGAATATCACAATCGTGACATTGTAATATTGGGAAACAAAAAAGGAGTTATTTAATTAATTTTGAATAAAAAATATATTATTTTAATAAAAACCCCCGTTATTCATTAGACGGAGGGGTGTTTCAGGAGGGGACTTGGCGCCTTTTGGGGCTGAGAAAAGGTTGAAAATGACGCACATGTACTAAAACCAACGCACTCGAGTCTTCACTCCACTCTACTCTCATTGCACCGCTAGTGGGAGGAGTAGGAGTTGGGAGTGTAGGAGCCTCCTTTATATCGAGCCCCCAACTTGAAATACTCTTTTCTTCTCTCTCTCTCACTCACTTTTAGTGCTGATCGTGCTCCTGCTTCTGCCACATTTACTGCTACGTTCACCTGCATTTCTTGTTTCCTTTTTTGGGTTTTCAAGTCCGTTTATTTTACCATCTGGGGTGCTTGATCATCTCTTTAGCATACTCTAAAACCCTATTTTCAAGTGTAAAACCATCCTATTTGAAGCAAAATTAATTGGGTCCGGAAAGCTTGATAGGGAGAGAGAGACAGAAAAAAAAAATGGCAGAGGATTCAATGGCGGAGGTGTGTCCAATGGAGGATACTGTTCAGGTATTGATAGAGTATTTGGTGGCACCAATGTTACCCTCCAAGTCTTCAATGAGGAATGCTCCCTCTCCTTCTCAGCAGCTCTCTGTTGCTAAACAGGTCCACTTTTATTCTATTTCATTTTCTTATCTTCTTGGTTGCTTGTTTTATGTGCCGCTGCTATGATTTTGCCTCAATTTGCACTCAATTTAGCTCTGTTACTCCTATGAAGGGCATAGTCTCCTAAACCCCTGCCTAGTTTTCTGTTTGCACGTTTGGTATTCGTAGTTTGGGGGTATTTTGTGTGATAATCTTAGTCCTTCAGGCCTTGTTTGGATTGCCAATAGGAATTGGAATGAAATTTCATTCCTATACCAAGTGTTTGGAACAGTTAGGGATGATATTTTGATTTCCTTTCCTTCCCCCCCCCCAAAACAGTGGCATCAAATTGGAAAAAAAAAAGGTATAAATTTTGAACCTTTTTCTTAGTCATTTTATGAACTAGAAAACTCTCAGTAAATCAATTTAGAAATCACTTGGCCCGAAAAAATAATTGATCAAGAGTTGAATATGTTGAATTGATGTTTAATGCTGCTTTTGGTTGGAGAATTCCATGAGGTATCTGGTGGACAAGTGGGACAACAAACATCTCTCTGCAATGTTGCAGAAACCCGGTGTATTTGAACATGGATTCAGTAGTCAGCACAAAATTAACACCTTGTTTTATCAGATGATCAAATTCATGAAAAAGGAGTGAAGGATGTGCATCCTTTTATGAATTTGCACAACCATTTCAATTTTCTATAAATCTGATTTGGAAATCAAAGAAAGAACAAGAGGCTTGAGATATATGTTGAAGTTTGAAGTTAAGCTTCAAGAATCCAAAGTAAGAGATTAGCTTTATCACAGTTGATTGCCTTTGCAATGCATAGCCAGAGGTCCTCATCATCAATAGAGGGACTGGTAAAGGTGCTGTTACTAGCAATGGTTGATTCTTCTTTGCTCACAGTGACAAAACAAAATGCAATTCCATCCCACTTGTCCGTAAAATTGCTCCTTTTTCTTTTTCTTTCTCTCATTCAATTTCTCCGTATCAAGTGAGTCCCACTTCCTATTCTCAATTCTTGCAATTCTGACCTCCTCGTGTGGATATCATGAAATGGGGGTTTGGCTGTTTTGTTTTTCCACCAAGTACTCATTCCCTTACCTGCTTGGCCTTTCCAATATCAAGTATTGGAATGAAACCATTTCATTCTGATTCCACAATTTTGATTCCCATGATCCAAATGAGGTCTTAGTTCTGATTCTTGAAATATTTTCTCTATCCCTTTTTTTATAATTTTAAAAGAGAAGGCAGAGAATAGGAGTATAGCTACCACATGAGGTTCCATCCTTTGGAGAGTGTGCAGTCTGATGAGCAAGCCCGTCGTCATAGCCCTACCAAAGTGTCAGTGACCGAACATTTGTCTCTAAAGTGTATTATGCATAAACTATTAGCATTGGTGGGTTTGAACTCATGACTTCGTGAACACATGGGAAGTGCCATGCCATTAGGCTACTACATTTGTGGTGGAGTGTTTACCTCTTCTAGTTAGATGCTTTTTATTCTTCATATTATATCTCTGGGTAACATTAGTTATAGCACATGTGATGGCAGAACTTCTTGACAGTTGACATTGGAAAAAGACGCCTATTTATTGGAATTTATCTCTTAGTTAATAATCTTCAAAAGTGTTTTCCATTATTTCTACTGATGTGATCATTTTTTAAAGGATAATTCTCATACTCGGGTGGGAATAGGATGCTTTTGCTGGTCTTTTGTGTTTGTTTTAACATGATTTGAACAATAATTAGGGAAAAAGAAAATGAAGAAGAGAAAAAAGTATGAAGACAAATATACACAACAACAACAACAGAGCCATAGTCCTAATAATTGGGGTCGACTTTGGAATGGACGTATATGTACACAGCCTTCCCCTTGCATTTTTGCAAAGAGGCTGTTTTCACGACTCAAACCCATAACCTCAAGGTCACTAAAGGAACAACTTAATCGTTGTGTCAAGGTTCGTAAAAAAAAAATAATTTTTTGTTGAAGTAATGAAGAGGCATCATAACCGGTAACCATCTGCAAGAGGACCATACTTTACAAGATTGGCGGCAATTTGATCTTCATCCACGGAAACAACACTGAAGTTGGCCACAGAAGCAGCAATTTCTATCTTGTCAAATTTGCAAGCCCCACGGTCAGTACCAGTGTAGGTATAGTCTTCCTCTCTCATGAGTCCACCAGCCTTGAGAGCATACTCAAGGGCACTATTCATCAACCCACCATTGCATCCAGAGTCATGATCACACTCAAGAACCTGGCTCCTCAGGATCACACTCAAGATCACAATCCACAAGCTGTTGCTCACTAAGGCTGATCAGCTTTCCAGTAGCAATAAAATTTGCTCCTTCCAAAGCTCCTGTTGTGCTAAACGACCAGCACGATCCGCATGCACCCAGATTCTTGGGAGGAGTTACGGCACCCTTCTCTCTCCGGTCAAAATCTTCCGGCAAATCGTTCCTCGGCAAGATAGGAGCCTTGCTAAAATTCACTCACTGGGATGAGGCAATCTCAATGGTAGACCTCACAAAGAAAACCCCATCAGGCGGGAAAGTAATCAGGTTATTCAAGGAACGATTTTTGACATTGATGGCCCGCAAAACATCGCTGGCCGGCTTGTGTTCTGAAGAAAGAAGTGTTCTTGATTATAAAGGCATTCAATTTAGATGGCAAATATAGATGGCAAAATTTACACAAAGGCATTCAATTGTAGAAGGGTGCAGAACGCTTTATGGACTTATAATTAATCACAGAAATAATTTAATCGAAGGATATCAAAATGCCCTCTTGATGCCTCACTTCTTGCTGTTTATCTTATTTATTTTGTATGGTCTGACTGTAATGCCTCCACATAAGCATCCTATGTCTGATTTCCTAATACATGACTCAAATGCACATCTACATGCTGCTTCTGATTTTTAACACCTTTTTGTCTTAATTCTGAGTTACTTCAGGTTCATGCTGTTGTGCTTCTCTACAACTACTATCACAGGAAAGAACATCCACTGCTTGAGTTTCTGAATTTTGAGTCATTTTGCAAGTTAGCTGTAGTTATCAAACCAAGCTTGATGTTGTATATGAAACTCATGCAAGCATCTCTTGACACTGAATTGGATCATGTGGATAAACAGCTTTCAGTGACTGAGAAGATGATCATGGAAGCATGTGATATATGCACAGGTTTAGATGCATCAAAAGATGCTCCTTGCATAGATGGATGGAAAACCTCAAAAGTAACTGTCTTTCTTATTGACTCCAGGAAGGAGAACTGCTTCTTGCTATTTAGTTCTATTACTCAGGGGGTTTGGTCTGTAATTGAAAAAGCTCTCGACATTGCAAATGGTTCTTCACAAGGAGTAATTGAGCCAAAGCTAGTATACAAAAAGAAAAAAGGTACTAAAAAAGCTGTAAAAGAAGAAGGCAATAATGAAGAATTTGGCTTCCGTCAAATTGCATTTTCGGTTGTTAAGGAAATGACTGGTATGTGGCTTTTCTAAACTAGAATATGTCCAAGTACTGGTCTTTCCCTTGCTTATTTCTAAATTTTCTTTTCAGTATAGCCAACTGGAACATCATTCCTTCATATTTGTCTCACTACTAATGAAATATGGTCAAAGATCTCAAGTTCTTGATAATAATTTATATACTGTCACAACCTCATGCACTGTAATATAAATATAATATAGTGTCACTCTTATTTTTCTTATTCTCTTATGTGCTTTAAAGGTGTATCTGACCCTTGGGGTCTGATTGTTCATGTGTGACAGGAATCTCTCAGGCAGACCTTGTGGTTTTGGAGAACCATGTGGTGTATTCTTTTACAAAAGAAAAAACAACTGCTCGCTTCTATATAATGCAGTGCACCAAATCAATTGGAGAGGATGTGATCCAGTTTCCTATTAGAGATGTAATTGAAAGGTATTTTCCACAAGTTTTCCTTTTCCTTTTTTTATCAGAAATGACATTTAACAAAAAAAGGTGGAATAATAAAGCAAAATTAGTGTATTGATGCATCCCTTATTGAAGAAAAGAGAAAGAGAATAAAAGCAAAATATAGGAGGTGACTAGTGTTTACCCTTTAAGTGGAAAATCCAAAAAGGGTCCCCTTATGATCTCCTGAACTGTGCACCACAGAACAGAACTATGAACAATCCTAAGCTGCTGACTACAAATTCTTGCATTCTGCTTGAGCAAAATACAGCTAATTATTGACACTTGGCCAAATAAATTTAACCACTGGAAAAAAAGTACAATGATGGAGTATTTGGCTTCCATGTTTCCTCCCAAATGCTTTGCATTTGGTAGTTAAAGTCATGTGTAAGGGCAAACAATGTGATCCAAAAATTTCAAAACGCTTATTCAATAAGCTTCAAGTCACACGACAGTGGCAGAAGGTGATTGTGAGTCTTATTATTATGGGAGCACATAATTAGGTGCCAGCTTACTCTGACCATGGGAAGAACCTTTCTTTCCAAAATCAATCCTTAATGGGGATTGAGACTGGGACACAGGGAGTTGGCCATATGGCCAGTGCTGCTTTGGATTTGGCCAAAGATTGGTATATCATTATTCGGCATGTTGGAGTAATATTGATTGTATTGGCTGATACAGCTCTGATATGGCCCGATATGGGGTTGAAAAAGCCCTTTTGGATAAAAAAAAAAAGGGAAAAATATTGATTGGCGACCCATGGCATGTGACCCTGCAATGGCTGCTTGCATGCTTGATACCATGACTTATATCACATTTTTATGTATAGGGGACGAAAAGGTACTAAGAAATTGCACCAGAAGGGCTCCAAAGTCTTCTAAAGTTTTGACGTGAGAAGCACCTGATAGTATCAAAAGAATAATCAAAGATGAGAAAGTCCAAGCATCTCTGTCAAGTTTGTAAAAAGGTGAAAATATCAAGAAATCAAATTCCTTTCGGTAGAGGAAAAAGTGGATAACACCGCAAGATTTTGAAAAGAAACATCACGGTGCCCATGTGAACAAGTTCCACAAAATAATCTGGTGCTAAAGCTACTATATTAGCTATTTTGGTGCTATGACAGTTCATCTCTTTATTTAAGTTTCAAGCTTGGGCTGATCCCACATGATATAGGATTTTGGAATCACTCTCTTGATTCTACTGGTATGTTGGCATTGATTTTCAGGGTGCAGAAGTTTGGGCCTTATATGAAAATCAGTTTTGTCTTTCCATTTTTGGTTTTCTTTGAAGCCAGATATCCACTCTCCATTTCTTTTGAGTGGAGGGGACCTAGTTTTTAGAAAATCGTTGTAATTGAAGTGTTCGGAAAGTAATTAGTATGCTGATGGTCTTCTAGAGATAGAGAAAATAATGAATGGTAGAATATTGTATTTATCTATATCTATCCTCTTTTAAACATGAAAACCAAAGCAGCTAGGAATTTTTAGGATGTTGCAACTTGTAAGCTTTCACTTATGCAATAAAAGCTAGCCTTTTTCAACTTCACAGTGAAAATAACGAATGGTAGAATATTGCATTTATCTATATCTATCCTCTGCTAAACATGAAAACCAAAGTAGCTAGCAATTTTTAGGATGTTGCAACTTGTAAGCTTTCACTTATGCAATAAAAGCTAGCCTTTTTCAACTTCATGAGTGAATAGGTATATTTTGGCAGGGGATAATAAAGTTCTTTTCTTGGTTTCTCATCCTTCCTGCACTACAATTTTGTTCGTCTTTTCTTGTATTGTGTTATCATTTTGTCTTTCTGGTTATTGGGTCCCTTCTCGAAGCATATTATGTAATATTCTTGGTCTAGCCCTCTTCTTTATTCTGATTAACTGATAAGCAAGCTGATGTCTTCTTTTCAGTTGGTCGTGCTGATGCATTACATGCACCAGACTGGAAAATAAGTTAGTTTCATGGGTTGCATCTATATGTGAAATGCAAATACACATTACATGTGCACATGTGTGTGTCCATCCCTCTTAGCCCTTTTTCCCTTTTATTTTTTAACGATTTTGTGCATATATGCATGTCTTTGTCATGTTGCCATGTTAAATGAGATTCAAGAACCTGTTCGCTCGGTGATAAGTAGAAGGAACAGGTTTGCAGAATTCTGATCATATATTTGAAATTTGTAGCTATCTTTTTTTCATCAAGGTAATGTGCCAAAATATGTACTTTATAAAGAACAATGCTGATGTGAGCCATAACCATAAATATTCAACACAATGTGGGACACCTTGGACTTTGTGCATTTCTGCATCATACATACATAGAGAAAACCTACAAGTTTTAATTGGGCTTACATGATGTTTATCTTTAAAAGTGTGCAAGGTCCACTGGTGAAAAGGATTTCGAAGAGCTGGGTAATTACTCCTGTCGTTGAGTATTTTCATGTACTTCCATATTCAAACATTCTTTTCAGTTGGCTTGCAAGGTACACTGATACATTTTTTAACAGTTTTTTAGGATTGTAGGATTGTAATATTCTGTTAGTAGAGAAGTTCAATATTTATTTGTTGTGATCAATACTATGTTTTCTTTATAGAGTTTTATTGATGATATTCTTTTGTTTTCCCGTTTAAGTACTCTTTTAGGAGTAGTGAATAATGTTGTCTCTCCCAGCTGATTGTCTGTAGGCTTTAAAAGCCTAAAATTGCTGATAAAAAGAAAGCATATGATTAAGGGATTCCTTTAGGAAAAGATTCACAATACCTGGTAGTGAATAGCACTAAAATCTGAACAAATGTAACACTGTTGCCACCATTTTCCTATAATTTGCCAGTCTATTTCTCCTCCTCTCTCTCTCTCTCTCTCTCTCTCTCTCCCTCCCTCTCGTGATGGAAGGTAAATATTTGGTTTGTAACTGAAGGCTGAAGCCTTTTCTCAAGTTGTGCTTGTGTTGGAGTGACAATGAAGTGGGTTTAGGATTGTTGATATCCTAGGTGTTGTGGATCTAGGATGAGTGTTTAAGGCAAGGGAAGATTTGCTATTTCTGTTTGTTCTATTACCCTGTGTTCAACTGTATCTTGTTATTTATTGCCACTATTTCAATAAAATGAAAGTAAATTCAAAATTGTTGGATTCGAAAATCATCACGACAGGACAACTCCAGCCAGATGTCTGCAGACACCGAGCTATAAATTCATGAAATTTCTGAGACTACTATAGACAGGCTATGCTGTATTGCACCATTGGCAGTAGGTTTAGGGTTAATGTGCTGATTACCTCATCCAGTTCGAGCCGAGTTCTTGCTCGTCTCCCATTTTTCCCATCTCTCAGATTTCCCTTATCCCATGTTTCTTCACCTGTCTCCTTCCTTCTTTTGTTTCATCCTTATCTCTTTGTTCTGCTTCTTGTCTTTTACTTTCTGATTTCTCTGTCACATGGCTAGAATTGGCCTTTAGACTTCCTAAATATTTCAGATTATTCATCCCTAGAATTCATGGAACTTGAGTAACTGGTGGATCTTATATGAGGGATGGGAGAAGACACTAATGATTTTTAGATTAGACTCCCCTTTTTTCCTGCGCTATCTAGGTGGGGAAAACCTAACAAAAATTTATAGGGCCATGTGTAGTATCAAAATACCACAATAAGATATCTATTAGGATCTGGTCAAGCAACGAGGTTATAAAAAGTTAATAAAGATCATTGAAATCCATGAATATTTGTATGCCTATGTTTTCCCAGAAGTTCACAAAATTTGTTAAAGTCTACATCTTCTATGCGGATTTGGTAAACCACCCTAAAAGTTACAGTTCACCTTCCTTTAACTACCTTTTTTTTTTTTTTTGATAGAAAAAGAATATGTTAGGTGTAGGAAATAATGTATAAAACTTCTAAGGTTAAAAAATTCTTATAAATTAAAATGAAGAATAGAATACAATTCAAAAAGAATGAATGCACAATTGCTCTTTGGTCCCTCTTTAAATCTTCTAAATTATAACTTTTATAAATTCCCAAAACATGAGCCCTTAGAGAAGCATAATAAATAATTTTATCCTTAAAAAAAAAAAAGCTTCAGAAGTCTGATTGCAAAAAAGTCTTGCATTCTGCTCTCTTTGAATACACTACGGGATGACTAAAATTATGTAGTTCCCATCTTTTTTCTCCCAAAACCTCTAAAAGTTGTAAAAACAAATCAAAGAGACTTGTAGGGTAAATCCAATCATTGTTACACACCACAAAGACTTGATTCCATTTTTCCCTTGCAATACTACAATGTAAAAATAAGTTATCACTAGTTTCAAATCTGATGTAACACATGGCGCATACACTACGAGAAGATAGCTTCATAAAATCACCTTTTGAAGAAGATCACTGGTATTAATTTGATTAAACACCGTGAACCAGATAAAATCCCTGATTGTGGCAGGGATCTTTGCCTTCCAAATAAAGTTGTTTAATTGAACAGGATTTTGAGGGAAAAAAAAAGAAACTAATTAGATGTTGAAAGAGATATGTACATACAACAACAACAACCTAGCCCTTATATCCCAAAATTTGAGGCCGGCCATATGAAAGAGATATGTACATATTAAAAAAAATATATCCAACCCTAGTGTCAACAATATGAGGAGAAGGTTTATTATGGTGAAGGAGAGAATTTAAAAAAAGAAACCTCAACCCTCTATGGTTGTGATTCCTTTAGAAATGAAAGTTCCAATAAGACGAATGCCCATTCCAATTATAGAAGTCTTTCATAGGAGTGAATTAAGGCTGGATAACCTATAGTTAATATTCCTTAAGATTCTTTTTAACTATTTTGAACATGAGATCCTTATGATGGTTCAATTATATGATGCATTATAGGTGGAGGGTTAGTACAAATAGATAGATAAAATAAAAGAGAAGAAAAAAACCAACACATTTCTTTTTCTATCCTAACAGCAAAAAAATGTTATCTGTTATCCCATAACTTGGACAAAATGAGCAACGGCAAGGTAGACAAAGTGGGTAAAAGCTAGTGGGTGCTTCTTGACCATGGAAGAAGGACTGCATCAAATGGAGAAAATTAATAAAGTATATGCCATCGGCAATGCTAGATAACACAAAATGTTGTATTAAAGCAACAACAAAAAATTGAGGCTTAATCTCAAATTTTGGATCGGCCGTTTGAAAAGAAGGGAAAAGGCAAGGAGCTAGAGAAGGAAGAAAAGCGTTCATTCCGTTGCCGGGAATCGAACCCGGGTCTCCTGGGTGAAAGCCAGACATCCTAACCGCTGGACGACAACGGACCTTTTATATTAGAACATAATTAAAAATAAAATAAAATTGCCACACAAAAATGACTGTTAAGGTGGACTTGTCATTTAAATTGTAAAGGATAGTAGTGATGACTGATCTAGGGGAAAGATTAGGCTAGCTCATGGTAAAAGTAATGTTTTGCTGTTTGTTAAGTTTCGAGATTAATTTGAGATAGTGCCACTAGTGGGTTGCTTAAGCAACTAGCACCATTAAGGGTAAATAGATTAAGATGGTTTATTCACATGCAAAGATGTGTAAATGTACCAAGAAAAAAAATAATAGAGAAAATCCATGGTTTGATATTTGAAACCCATCACAAATTTTTAAGAAGAGAATACTTTTAGGATTTTGTGGTTTGATCATTGTGAATATTATTTAGAAATATAAAATTGGTATTACATATATGAAAAAACACGAGGGTGAGTTTTGGTGCAACGGTGGAGTTTCTCCTTTGGTGACTTCAAGATCACAGATTCGAGACGTGAAAACAGTCTCTTTGCAAAATACAAAGGAAAAGTTGCGTACATATACACCCATCATCCCCTTATCCCCGTATTAAGATGGGGAACACTTTGTGCACCGGGTGAGTTCTTTTTTTTTTTTTTTTTTTTTTAACATATGAAAAAACACACCAAGTAATAGCTTCCCGTTAACCACCTATCACTCTATTTCGTTTTCATAATTTCTCCAAATTTAATCCTTTTGAAAACTTGTTTTGATTCCCCCTTTTTATAAATAGAAATTATTTTTTGTTTGGCACAAATTGTGTGTGAGGTAATGCTAGCTTACCAATAAAGAGAGGTAATTGTATACATGTGGAATCCTGAAGGTAACTTTAATTATACGAACTTCTATGAAAAATTTTGTAAGAATGGATATGTTGTCACATAATATGGTTTCTATTGTTCACATAAGAAAGGATATACTGTATGCCTCTCTTTTAGGAATGTCCATCATCCGGGCTTAATATTCTGATGTTGTAGAACTCTCGTTATTGTCTTTTTCCCTGTTGTAATTTTTTTTTAATAAAAAAATAAAATTTCAGGGGATTGGATCCAATGTCAGCATTGGGAACTGCAAGCTTGAGTGGTTCTGAGAGCACTCAGAAACTAGAGTCAAATATGGACATAGATGGACCCATAAGTTCTGGTGTTGCTGACATTCGATTGGACCATGGAACTTTGAAACAGAAATGTAGTGGTGGTTTTGTTAATCATTTGACAGATAATTCATGTGCTACATGCAAAAAGGATGAGGAAAATTATTCAACGGAGATAGCTCAGACTGATGAAAAATTACATAGTCCAGATACTGTGCAAGTTGATCACAACGAGATGCCTTGGTTGCTGGGGAGTGATCTGAATCCCTCTTCAAGCGGTGACAACACTAATGTAAGATACCTAAATTGTTTAACAAGACTCCAGTGATTGACATTTACTTAAAATTTCTGGTAAACTTCCTATTAGATGAACATACAGATGCTGGGTCAAGTGATATTTGTTGTAAAACAGAATTTAAAGTTCCCATTAGAGGAACATACAGATACTGGTTCAATTAACATTTAAATAAATTGCAGCTGTAGGTTTTTAAACCTGTTATATTTATAAATGAATTTGTTGATGTGGAATATCTCCTTTTCTTTTCCTCTCGGCCACACAAAAGCTAATTGGTGTTACTTAATCTGACTCTGGCCGAACATAAATGAGGATGGTTGGATTTTGGTGCAGTTTGATATTTTACTGCAATTGAATATTTATTGGGGTAGGAAATAGTTCTAAAATTTATCTTTAAAATGATTAAATATAGTAATGAAGTAGGAAAAAAGTCTTAAGATTTACTTGGTAATCGTAATTATTGAAGTAGTTAATTTAATGAGCAACAACTAGAAAAGAATAACAACGTACAACTACAAGCAACTGCAAGGGAGTGAAGTCTTTTTCATATTTGCTATGTAGGACATAGTGATTACCGTTTTAAACAGTTTTTCTATAATTGTATTAATTGTTAAACTATATTATGTGAATTATTATTGCAATAAACTATTTGTATTCTTATTGAAATTTTGTCAAATCCTATTATTGGTTGTCATCATAATTGTATATCTAATGTTAATGTTAAGAGCAATTGTAAAGTTACAATGTACTAGTGTGACATCTTAATATCTAGGATGTATAAAACTCAATAATTGTTAAAAGAAATATGGAAACTTGAAAGGAGCTTCTACCCTGACTAGAAGATAAGAAAAAGAGGAAGAAGAAGCAGAGTGGAGGAGTTCGCATGTTTTTGCCGCTACAGAAAAGTACCAAAGCCATTGGCTTCAATCTCTCTCCATGTTTTAATTCTTGATTGTGGCCGTCATGCCTCTCAAACCCTCTCTCAGCTTCACTCCCTCCCAAAAAGGATGGACCTTTTAAACTTGCATTCTTAATGTTTACATTTTTAATATTTGTTTTTTATTTTGGCTAGGCTTCTTTTTTTAGTTGCCTAATATTTTAACTTTATTGACTTATATAATAATGTGCCTAATAAAAGGTTAAACTTTAAAATACATTAAGAGTTGCTATGATAAATCAAATCAAATATATAAATGAGTTTTGAAAGGGAAGAAAGAATTTGTCTATGACAGTAGTTTGTATTAAGTAATCCCACACAACCAATTGAATTAAGCCACTGCCAATACTGCGATTGATTTTTCTCAAACATTTGCATTGCTAATAATGTACATTGATTAGAGTACTGTTTGAATTCTTTAAGATTTAATTGATGACAAAAGTTTGCATGATTAAAAAAAGAAAACGGAATTGTGTCCTAGAGTGAGAAGAATAAGTTATATGTTCCAGACAAAGTCTTTGTTTAATTGTGCGATTATATTTAATTGATTTTATCATTTGATTCCCTTGGTGGATTGGCCAGATGAAGGCAATTGATTCTATGACAAATCCATGCATTAATGGAGCCAAGGCTGAAGGTGTCGTCATTGGGAATGATAATTGTCACAATATCACATCAGATCACGATGAAACGGCTATTGGAGATCGTGCACTGGTCACGTATCAGCCTAACTGTGGGCACCTTTATAAAGTACAACTTACTATAGCATCAAAGGACAAGGCCTTGTCAGAGACTGCCCTAAGAGTTCTTCAGAATAAAAGGGATAAATTGGTATTATTTTTACTCTGATTATTTTTTTCTGGTGACCTATTTTATAGCATTGTAATGTTTTAACGGTTATGCGTATGCCGTCTTTTCCTCCACAGCTAACTGTATTTGTCCGAGAAAAATGTCACCTTATTGGTCTTTCCTTATGTTGCAGTGTCGGCAGCAACGTGAAATAGAAGATGAGATTGCCTGGTGTGATAGAAGAATCCTTGCAATTTCGTCTGGTATGGTTTTCTTATGTTCCTTTTTAGCAGTTTCTGACAGTTTGATTAGCACCTAGAAATCTTCTGCATTTCATTGAATTTCTATAGAAGTGATGGATCATGTCTTTTATAGTCTGGGTGAAAACGAGTCCGCTTATGCAGCTGCTGGCTTAATATTATATAGAGAGATTTATATTTTGCAAATGAAGAGGCCTTTGCCAGTTGATGGCATTTTCTTGTCCTACTGTAAATTGGAAGTGACTGGTCAGGCTCAATCTTGGTAGCATCATTATTTTGTAAATGAAGATTTAATTTAGGAGTTCGGATCTACTTGATAAAGAAAAAAAAAAATAAAAAAATTTGAAGCTAAATTCATCAATTGCCTGTTTAAGCAAGGGAAACAAAAAAGCAACTCCTGTAACCATAAATATATGAATAAACAAAGAAATGGGACTAATTAGGCATTTTACCACTATAAATCTGCCCATATATAGGTTTTATTATTCAGCAATAAGCCTTCAAATTCTAGTATAAATTCCCTTATTCTTATTGTCTTGAAAATTCAGTAGTTTTGACTATATTAATAAACAATTAATTATCAAATTTTTTGTATTAAGTTGGTAATGATCCACATACCCAACACTCACCCTCCAGCCATCGTGCTCTTGATGAGAACCTTTTGTTTGGGACTAAAACATCTGAACTTGAGAGAATATGGGCCACTATATATGGTTGGCTCCATTTTGTTCATTTGGAGATCTGAGTAGTCTGTCGAAATTCCCAAAAAGATAAGGTGTTTGAGAGTTATTACTGGATACTTTAATAAAGTAAAATACATTTTAATTTTGTTATAAATCTGTGTTATTCCTGACCAGTTCTTTTGACCCCAATGATAATGTAGATTTTCCTTGGACTTATGGAGGTCAAAGTGTTCATGTCCCACTAATTCCCCCTCCCCACGTGAAAAGAAAGAAAAAAGTATTGCATTTTTAATGAATTGTCTAATTTTCATCTTGTAAATCCAATCCTTTTTTTCTGTAATTTAATCATGAATGGCATAGTAATGATTTATTATGCTTTGAACACAACTTTTCAGATGGAATCTAGTCACTTCTTTTCTTTGTATCCATTAGGTGCCTATGAAATCCATGCATGGTGGGTTGTGGGATGGGGGTGTGGGAGGAGGTGTGCGATCAGGAGAATATTTATGTATTTAATTTTATTTTTTCATTTGTCCCTTTCTTTTGTTACCGCTAATAATATTGAGCATCTTAGCATTTTTTAAAATAGAAATAATTTATATTTGGATTTTTTTCTGATAGAAATGGAATTAAACTTATTAGAGAAGAAAGAGTACATAAGGCTTAGAGGATGAGAAATCATTAAAAATAGAAAAAAGAGAAAAGAAAAATATTATATTCGGAGGATTTTGACTTAAGAATATTAGTATTTCTAGAGTGCTAAGCTTTTAGAGGTCTTTGACCTTTCATGTGTTGGTTCTACCTCTACTTTAGCCTTCTTAGATACTCTTAAATATCCATGCTATTGTATTGATTTATCTGAATCAATGAATTGATTAAATTTCATATTTTCAACTTCCCATGCTCAAATTCTTGGCATGGCATTGGAGTAGGTATTGACTTGAAAATCTGTGAGGCTGCTTATCCCTCCATTTAGAATTCCTAGTATTTAGAACTCCTCATTAACAGCTGAGAGGGTGTGTCTAAAAAACATGTATATACTGTCTGCCATCAACTCAAATTTTTGTAGTTGTAATTTGTTTCATTGTATATAAATTATACTTGGTGGACTTAAATTAAACAAATTATGTGAGAATACAGCACTTTATAGTCCACAGTGTCAAAGTTGTTTTAACTCTCCTCAACATGTTCGAGCATGTCCCGTGGTCCAATCTGTTTGTAGGGTATATCATGTTTGTCAATCGCAAGATCACAATCAGCAATGTGATAGCATGTTTGCTTCCTATTTAGTGACCTCCAGCCAGAGTGATATCTGGGTGCTAGCTCTTCCTTTTTTCTCAAGCCCTTTAATTTACAAATAAATGTTGTTATCTGCACACACTCATCTAACTTCATGCTTGCATATACATTGGTCAGAATAATCAGGCCTAACATTTGTATTCTAGCTAGTGCGCTAGTTTTCTGTAGCATATAACTTGTTGAACTTTTAACCTAGTATAACTTGCAAGGAATTTTGTTAAATTCACATTCTATAATTGAGCTGTAAATTGTATTTGGAGTTGGGACTTCTATGAATGAAGATGTATATGTATTTCTATATTCCCTACAGCTCTAATAATATCTATCTTCCTAGTAATATTGTTTGCTCTAAATCTAATTTCTGAGGATTTGTCACCATATTAGTGAAGGAATTAGTTACACACAGTGGAGTCATTATAATTCAGCGATTGGATCTTTTAGTGCTTGAAAAGTTAAAATTAGAATACCAAGGGATTGAAAATAACCTAACATTATACAGGATATGCAAACAACCAGAAGTTTGCCTGAAAATATTGATGCTTTTGCTTCGTGATAACCATTTATGGGACTTTCATGACTTTTACTGGAAACGGATTGTCAAGACCATAACTGACTAGCGAACAGTTGAGAGACCCGTTTCCCTCTAATGCTAATGTGCTTCTGTCCCATAACAGGCAGCACAGATGATCTGGCAATGAAGCTGGAGACCATTATAGAAGGTTGTAATGAGCTTTGCGTAAGAAATGCTACCAAAACTCAAGATAGGATATCTCAAAATTCTGAAGATCATGGCTCACTTATACATATGAAGAGGAAAAGAATAACTGAGGCCGTTCCTAATTTGCGAACTCCATGTCAGGTAGTTTTGTCGATTGGTTTCTGTATTTTGTTTCTTTTCATAATCATCTGTGTCAAAGGTGCAATCTGATTGCAATGGTCAATCACCTAAGCATCTTATTGTTTATCCTATGGTCAATCAATAGATTGTTTGGCTGCAGGAAATTAGTTAGATTGTAGGCATCGATAAAATGCATTAATCTTGGACTTCAATAAATGTTTTAGCACATATATGCTTTGGAATTTTTCTTTGCTAGTGAGCAAATGCAATCTATCTGAACTACATTGAAGGTAATTACAAGCTGATTTAAAAATTTTAATTATGCGATATAGTCTCAATACCACTTGGTCATTAATGGCGGTTCTTTGGTCTTGGCTTGCTAACTATATCATTGCACTTACTACTTGGTCTTGGGGTTCCGAATCCTGTTACAAATGTGCCATTATTTTTTGTTGAACAAAGCATGGATTCAAGAATTCAGGCTAAGATAAATTTAGGGCACAAGTTTTATTACTATCAATTTTTATTTTATTTTATTTTATTCTTTTATTTTTTGTCATTTGTGTCCTTTGATTTGCTTTATGTTTGACTTTGATCCGTATTGTACTATTCATTTCATGTTGAGAAACAACAATTGATGCTATTTTACGTCTGTTATATCTTGGGTAAGGATTGGAACAAATAGAATCATTTAAGACTGTTCACGATGCACATGGAGGGGTCTGGCACACGGTTCCTTTCCTTCTATATATCTGGTTTGAATGGTCTAATCTAGACCAAATAAAAGACCAACAAAAACATGTATCTTTGATTGCATTGTTTGAGTGGGAACTCCAATATTGTTTATATGAGGTTGAACACTTAACCTATAGGTTCAGTTTTCCATAATTTTGAAGAATTACATAAGATTTTTATTTTATGTTATTTTATTTTTGGGAAAAAGCCTAGTGTTGCCATTAAGCTTCCTAGTGAAACAAGCAGTTAAACTCTGGACCAAATAGACTTTAGGACCAAAATAGAATAAATGCAGAACGTAAGGAAATAAATTATAGGTTTCACTGGGAGCTGATTATCCTGTTTTCAAAAATTTATAATTGTAATTTCAAAAAGTAAACCATGCATTGCATGTGATCTGAGATCCAGAGGTTTTGCCACTTTGTGCACTGTCAACGATCCTGCAACTTTTTTCTGTTGCTATCCTGCAGATGAGCATGCTATGTCTATGTTAAATTCTCTTTTCCTCTATTATGTGTATAGATTCTATCCTGCTAATGTGCAACATTCTGTACAGGACTTGGATGATGTATGCTGTGCAAACAATTGGATACTACCAGTTTATCGTGTTACCCCTGCAGATGGTAAGACCATTGTACTTTTGACTGGGACAATGCAAGTCTTGATGACCAAAATGGTCATGAGCACCTTTTTTGCTTAATGTGCTTAGCAAGCCTTGGGAAAAATTTTAGTAAAATGTTTCCTACTAATTGTTAGCTGTCTTCATCCAGATAAACTTAAAAATAAGTGAAAATATAGCAATGAACTGAAAGACCTGCATATGCATATGAATTTTATTGATTTGCAGAAAGGATATTGCATAGTGCTCAGAGAAGTGACGTGGCTAACTTTGAAAGGAAAAGGCTATATCTGAGTTATATCATCAATGTAGTTCAAAGAATTGGGGTAAGAGAGGATTAGACAAAGAACTTTCTAGCACCATAGGTGTTTGCCGGGGATCAATATTGGATTCCTATTCATTTGCCATAGAAACAAAGCCTTTTTCAAGTGATGTTCAAAATAAAATTTTATGGTGTTTGTTTTTCGTAGATATTGTTTATGTTCATTGTTGAGAAAAAGGTATGAATTAGAAACTAGAGAAATGATACAAGTTCAATAAGGTTTTAGAATTAGAAGAATTAAAACAGAGTAATTAGTCACTTTGTGCTTAAAGAATCAGCTAGACATGTGGGGTTCAAGAAGGGCAATGTGTAAAAAACCTCAATCTTGTTTTTTTTCCCCATAAATAAGAAGTTGCTTCAAAAAATTGCGCGACAAAACCTCAAATTTGGATACAAGCAACTTTACCCTTAGGCTGGGATGTACCTATAAGGTGTTTTGGTGAATTTAGTTGGTAATGATTTTTGAGGTCACATCATTAAGCATGTTTGACAGAGCTTTTATGGCATGGAAAAGCCTAGATCTGTAAGAGATGAGGATCGATTGCAGTAGATGAGCACATTTATGGCATGGATGTATCATTCAAGTAAGGATATAAATGAAATAAAAAAATATGGTTCCGAAAAGTTGGCATATAAAAAGAAAGAAGAAGAAAAAGTTGCTCTCAAGAGTTTCTCCTTTAAAGCTACTTTTTTTTTTGGGTTAAAAAAAAATTAAAAAAAAAAAAAAAAAAAAAAAACTACTTTTAAGGAGAATAAATTTTGTTTGGATTTTTCCTTATATGGTGAAGAGAAGTTGAAGAAAAGCCCTACTAAACGGGCACTAAATCCTGCTCGCAATTAGTGCTTATTTTGGGGAAGGTGGTTATATGGGTAGAGAGAGAGCAGCCTCCTCCTGTGCAGTTTAATCACCTTTGGGGAGAAAAACCTCCTACCGTAATATCACTAAAAACAACCAATTGCACCAAAAGTTTAAACTTAGGGAGAAATGTGTTATTAATTCTATATATTATCATATTTAAAATAAAAATATCCCAAAAACTGAAGAGTAAGATGTGCTTAATAGGGGTGGTATTCCTCACTTAGGATATAATATTTAGAAAGAACTACTAAGGAAAATGGTGCGCATAGGACTTGGTAGGGTGGATAGAGTGAAATGCTCCTGATGTAGATTTTAACTAAAATAAAAGAAAATTTTATGAAACTCAGTAATATTTACAATGTTTTAATTGGACTCAAAAATCAACATACACAAAGGGGTGAAAATAAAAGGTAAAGTTAGAATATAGACCAAAGTATATTAAGGGTGGCCCCTGTCGCAGATGTGATTAGAGAAATAGAATAAGAAAAGTTGGTCATGTAGAAAGACCTTTTAATACCTCAGCAATAGAAGAACCTATAATTGGAAGATACTTCAAAACTAGAGAAATGTTTAGAATAGGTGGTGAAACACAAATGTTAACAAATGAAATGCAATTAAATAAATCTGAATGCAAGAAGCGAATGCATATAGCAACCTTGTCTAGGCTGGGACTTGAAGGTTAATGAGTTGAATTGGCGCATCGGAATTTTCTCAGAAACAGACAAATATGTCGTTGGTCAACCTCCTCTGTCACATGACCATAAGTGGGTATTTGTTTGGAAGGAGGGGTGGGAAAGAAAGGAAAAGTGGGAACGATTGTGAGTTGGAAACCCGAATTTCCTTCATTTTCCACCAAAACAGATGGGTTGGAGTTTTCTTTCCCCCACTATTGTGTTATTTTGTTTTCCCAGTTAGCTTCCTTTCTTCCTTGGTTGCCAACCTGAAAGGAAATATCACATCCTTTATTCTCTCTCTTCCTTTGTCTCCTTTTCCCTCATTCACATTTTCCATACCCCAACCAACCGCAGCCTAAAGGATTTTTAATAATAGTTGAAATGCTACAAGGAAAAATTGATTATAGATTTCTGCCACAATCTTATCTTAATTCCCCAAGCATGAAAATATAAATAAACTATATTTTCACATATTTTTACATTAACAACATTGTACTAATATCCTTATTGAGTTGTCAGACACGTATCCCAATAATCTGACTTGTAGATTGATGGGTGAAAGGTCCTGTTTTGTGAATTTTATTAAATTTTAAAGACCCTTTTCAAATATTAATATTTGGGGGCTTGGCAAGTGAATGGAAAGTTGAAGGGCCATTAATCCACTTCAAGCCTGATGCTTTTCTATTTATCTGTTTGACCACCTCTATTGAGGCTATCCAGCAAAATTCTTGAATTCCATGTTTTCTGGGAGCATAGTCATGCATCTGAAGCTGAAGATGACCATAATTAGATATAGGACCTCTCTACCTTAAAATAGATTTAACTTTGGTAGTTGCTATTTACTTGCAGTTGCAGGAGGCTTTAAAGCCGAAGTAACAGTCACAGGAAGGGACTTTGAGGTTACAGTTGCAGGTGAGTCACGTGCCACCCCCCCGGAATCAAGGGAATCGGCTGCTTCCAATATGTTGACCAAGTTGCCCCGTACTAGTAGAAATGAGCTGTAATTTTGGTGTCATAAAACCTAAAGACAGCTCCCATGTTATCTTTGTAATAGATTCAAATGTTGTTATTTCTCAGGGTCCAACCGATTTCGATGAATCACTGCCAAGAGATGAAAGCTGTGAACTCCATTGGATTTTTTGTATCTGAATAATTACTGCTTAAACCGTTGGTTCCTTAAAAGGTTGTGGATGGGGGAACTCCCAAGTCCTAACCTCTCTGCCCTCGGCCAAGTTATGGTTCTTCAATTTTTATGTTAATACCATATTATTAAAAATTATTCTTCCTTCTACCAATCAACTCACAGCTTAAAAGGGCAGTTTTTTTTTTTTGGATAAGATGATATTAACATAAAAATTGAACAACCCCCAATTTGGATCTCCTCTGAATAATTCTCACAGCAAGAAGAATTTCCAGTAGAAATCCTTTATTATTATTATTATTATTATTATTATTATTATTATTATTATTATTATTATTATTATTGTTGTTGTTGTTGTTGTTGTTCTTCTTATTCTTATTATTATTATTATTATTATTATTTTGCTGCAATAACCATTAGTCTTCATCTCTACTATGAATAATTCTTAGTATCTGTTGTATCCTAGGACAGAAGTGATAAGATTGTTGGGAGAAATTTGAAAAAATTTGTTCTAATATCTGTCATTATCTCCTCAATAGCCCCATCTGATCCTTTTTGTATCTCCCCATTTGTGCTTTCCAAAATATGGGGGGGAAAAGCAAAATATTTAAGAAGGGAGACTCCTGTAATTAACTGTGGAATGGTAGAGGAGTTAATTCTCGTCTAGCAATTTATAAAAAGAAATAAAAAGAGAGATAGGTCATATACAAGACAAATATTAGTGCCCTAAAAGTTCGTTGCAGTGAGAAGGGAAAGACGGGCTATGATTTCTTCACCTGGGAAGGAGTTTGAGGTCTGGGGTTATATAATTAAGGGGATATTTCCTAAAACATTGTTTTTTTAATAAAAATTATTCAAGTATCATTTTTTTTTTCTTTTCTAAAATGTTGATTTCATACTCTCGGGGTGCAAAATCATTTTTTATAATTTTTTTTTATTTTTTATAATCAAGTTTTAATTATTTTTTGTTTAAAAAAACAATGTTTCTTACTCTAAGTGTGTTGTGAAATCATCGACCTTAAGTTCAATCGTGAAACTTATTTCACACTCTTTCTTCTTATCCGCCCCTGCTTCTCTCCTCTCTTTTGTGAACCTTGCCTCCTTGTAATAGAACCCTAGCCTCCACCTCTACCGCCATTGCTGCCTTCGCTCGTCCTCTCTATTTTCTTCATCGTTTCTCACATAAGGGTTCGTCTACACTCAGTAATTTCTTCCTCTCTCTTTGGTTTTTTTTTTTTAATACTATTTCCTACAAATGTAGGATAATCGAATGTTAGACCAAAATTTTTTCATTAACCAAAAAAATTTCTTCATCTATTTCCTACGAATGTAAGGTTATTCGAATGTAGTCCTCTCTCATTTACTGTTTCCTATGAATGTAGGGTAATTTCTTCATTTGCACTTTGTTTGGATCTAGGGTTTGCATTAACCAAAAATAAAAAAGATTGTGTTATGATAGATCTAGGGTTTGCATTCAAAAAAAAAATGAAAAATAGATTATTGGTGCAATTATATTTGGATAAAAAAAGAAAAAAAAAAAAAAAACAAGATTGTTGCATTATATTTGTGGAAACATTAAAAAAAAAATCATTATACATTTTATTTGTTGTATTATATTTGTGACAACCACATAAATCAATTAAAATCGCTACTAATTCACTCTAAATTCACAATACATTATAATGTAGAGCTTGTATTATATTTGTTGTTGATACTGTGCTGTTGATACTATGTTAAAGTTAGCTATAGGACTTGCATTATATTTGTTATTGATGTCCTTTTGTTGATATTCGGTTAGAGATAGTGCTAGGATTGTATTATAGAAGTTGCCAATAATATATTGGTTATTATTATACTTGATTAGAGAAAGGAAGATGGGTGTCAAACATGTGAGATTGGTGTTTTATTGGGAGATATAATTGGTAGAGTTGAAGATGGATATCGGTATAGTATAGGTCCAAAAACAAGTATTGTAGTTAATAGTACCATTAAATGACTGAAGTTTATAAAAATTTTGCATCATAAAAGTGAGATTGATTTTAGATAATTCAAACTAAAAGTGATATGTAAATATCCTCTTTGGCCTGGTCAATTTCTCTCTTATTGTATATTACCAGTGGAGGATGATAAATTCTTACTGATGGTGTTGTCACTCTCTAAATATATCCCGAATTTGATGGTAGTTAAACTATTCTCAGAGCCAAAAACAATTGTGAGTGTGCTTGTTAGCTCACCCATGGTTAGGTGCTCAGATTGGGGTAGAGAGAATGTATTAAACATCCCAGGTAGCTCATCTGAAACTCAAAATTGTCTTGATTTTAAGCATAAAATAAATTTTGGTTCTTACACAGAGTTGTTGAAAAGTGGGAATATTGGAGATGAGTGGCTATAGTTTGAGACATTCATTTCAAATGATATTACTTTATGTGGTCAGTAGAAATCAGTTATGCCTATTGCAAATAAGTATAGGGAGTCTAGTACTAGTAGATCTTATGAAGGGCAAGAGACAGAGCATGTAAAAGCATTTATTAATGAAGAATCAAATGGTGAAAGCAATGATGAGCAGAATGTTGTAGATAAGAGGATTGGGTTGTTGAAGAGGAAGAATAAATACCATACCTACATACTATGGGAGAAGAAGCTATGATAGTTGATAAGTATAATGACTATGATCGTCCAATATGGAATGATGATCGCACTTTGGAGTTACAAGTTGGGATGGTTTTCAAATCCAAAGAGAAAATTCAGTATGCTATCAAGTGCTGCTTTATGCATGAGCACAGGTATTTTAAAGTGCATGAAAGTTCTCCAAACATATGGTTTGACAGGTGTTCATTATACTGTGAAAATAATTGTTTATGGTATGTTTGGGGGGCTAGACAAAAAAGAGTCACCGCCTTTGAGAAATTACAAGATTGAAAGCAAAACACACTTGTTTTCTTGAATTGCCTTTAGGGGATCACCCCAATATGGACTTGAATATGGTGGATCGTTTGATTAGAAGTCATATGAAAGAAAATATTGATTATAAAGTGTGTGATGTGGTTGAGGATATAAAATTGTATGGGATAAACCTGTCATACAAAAAGACTTGGATGGGGCATTGAAAATCTATAGAAATGATGTATGGAAATTAAGAGACTTCTTATACATTGTTGCCTCAATTTTTGGATGTTGTGCAGATGAGTAATCCTTGGACTATTGTTGATTGGAGGTTTACTGAAGTGTTGAGGTCTAATGAGAAAGTATTTCACTTAGTTTTCTAGACCTTCAAATCATGCATTGATGCATTTAGGCATTGCAAACTAGTAAAAGTATTGACGAGACACTTCAATATGGGAAATACAAGGAGAAAATTCTAATTGCTATTAGAACGGATGTGACAAACCACGTTCTTCATTTGTGTTTTGCTATCGTCGATAATGAGATCAATGTGAGTTGAGCATGATTTTTGGAGAATTTGAGAGTGCACATCATTGGTGACCGACATGGAGTGTGCTTGATATCGGATAGGGCATCCGGTGTAATGCTAACCATAAAGAGGAATAGTTATCTCCAACCACCATTTGTATTTCACAGACTTTGCTTACGCCATGTGGAGGCTAATTTTAATTAACGAATTAAGCAAAAACAAGTTTGAAAGTTTGATGCCATCATAAATAAGATCAAAGAGTTTAGTGAGCTGGCATATAGGTATTTGATGGAGATTTCTTTAGACAAATGGGCATTGTGTTATGACGAGGACCATAGATAGGGCAACATGACCACTAATCTGTCAAATTCATTTAATAGTGTGCTTAAGGTGCAAAAAAACTGCCAATAATTGTATGTGTGCGGGCGACATTATATCGTATGGTTGGATTTTTCAACAAGAATCGAGAAGAAGCATTTAACAATGTCAAAGAAGGCAAAATGTGGCCAACATTGGTGATGAAAAAATAGGTAAAAATGAGGAAAAATCCAAATTCCACCGCATTATTGCATTTAACAAATATAGAGGGGTATATGAGGTGATAACTGGATTTCACGGTGGGAGGGGTGGGAACAACCGCATCGTGGTTATAGATGTCCCATCATATACTTGTGGGAAATATGTTATTTCCAAACTTCCCTATTCTCATATGTGGAGAGTTTGTGCAGACATGGATTGTGAGTATAGAACACTTGTAGATAGACTACACAGTTGCTAAAAAATACTACTTACATATGGTGGCGAATTTCATTCTCCTCCACACAAGAACTATTGGCTCCCTCCTTTCACATTGTTACACAATGTTTCACGTCTTAATAACCAGTCAAGTAGACCACATGGTATGCGGATCCGTAATGAAATAGTTAGAAGAAAAATTCAACGTTGCAAAGTTTGTGGGTGAATATAGGCATAGTTGTAAGAGAAAACAAGACAAGACTGAAATTCTTGTACCATCATGTACTTCTTTTATATTGTATCGTGGACTTATTCAATTATTATGGATGTACAATATTTTCATTACTTATTACTTTATATGTTCATTTTTTATTTAGTTTGAGAATTTGAAATTTTTATTGTTTTTTAATTTTCTTGCAATCATAGCTACGGACTACACTCGTTTAGAGTTTACTCCAGACCTACGGGAACTTAGTGTCTTGAATTTATAGTTTACACATTGATCTCAATCAATATGAGAGACTGGGAGTGATACCCCTAGAGATGTGTCATTTCGATTGTGGGTTTTAAACTATTCGATCCCTCGATGTTAGAATACAGGAGATTTTGTTGCGAGTGGATTTTATGGTCTCTATAAGTGTGGACATATTTAGTGCGATCATATGCTTATTATCACGTTTGTTAAGAGATAAAGATAGGAGACTCATACCTTTCACTTATCGGCTAGTGAGACTATGATTACATTACAGGACATTTCAGTCCTTCTCGGCTTGCCTATTGTTGGCGAGGCAGTTATTGGGATGGACTATGCTTGTTCTATCACTGAGTGGTAGGACGTTTGTCGTAGTCTCTTGGGTTTCTTTCTTAGTTCAAAGGATTTTTTAGACCGTCTTAAATTATAGGCTATCTAGACATGCACGCACGTGGTCGCATTATGCAACTATTGGGTAGTTTTTTGGGGAATAAGTTTAGGTCGAGGGTAAAACTCATATATTTGGAATTTCTATGAGATCTTAATTGCACATGACAATATAGTTAAGGCAATGTTGTCTTGCAACACATTACAGAGCAATATGTCGGGTTTCAATGGATAACATCAGATGGATTTGTGATATAATCTTACTTATATAGGTATTGTATATGTGTTTAATGTATTATTTTTTACTTAATAATATTTTATCTACATACTATATCATTTATTCAATATTTTTTCTCTTATCAACTTTGGGCATAGGAGAGAGTGTCTATCTTTACCCCGATCAGAAGTCACATAATTGATCAGATATCCTCTGCTCCATACCTGCCTACCAGCCCTAGAGGATTTTCATAAAGATGAGACTAGGCCGATTCTGACTCAAAAATCAACCCAACCAACCTTGAAAAGCATGGACAAAAACTAGCCCAGGTGAATAGTAATCCGAAACCGGACCGACTCAACTACAGTAGTAGGCCGGTTTGGTTCTATGGTTTTTGGAACCGGGAACTGGCCTAGTCTGGGCTTGGAACCGTCCTAGCAATTCTAATGTTCCATTAGAACTGGTCCAACCCAATCGGTTCCAACAGCCATTTCTTTTTTTTTATTATTATTTTTTTAATTTTACCCTTCCAAACAGTTATAGAATGACTAATTTGAGAAGTATTTTGATTTATAAGGTCAAAATTTTTTTCTATAAATAGGTCATATTTTATTTCCAAATCTAGCACAATAAAATATCATACTCTCTCTCTCACATTCTTATTTTCTTAACTCTACTACACTCTCTCAAAATCACTATACAACAACCTTATTTCAATTTTTTACGACTCTCTCATATTAAATATATTTTCATCTCCTACTAATCACACTATTTCCAATCACACTACCATTTTCAATCACATTACCATTTCCATTTTCAACCCATTTACAATCTCCTTAATCATACCATCTACAAGATTCATCAAATTTTGAAAAGATCTCAAAATTGGGAGATCAAATTTTCAAAATTTGACGAAAAACAACATTGATCTCCGTCAAGTCAGTAACATTTAATTTTTTGTGACTTTACTTTTTTTGCATAATTAATTCATTCGCATTAATTTTTTACATATTTAATCTTAATTTTTAAAAAAAAAATGATCGGAACACATTTTTAATAATCTTTCCAACAATCTCTTCTCTCCTTATTTTCATTTTTTCAATAGAGTATTCTAAAATACATAGATATTGAAAATATTTTGAAGAAAATGAATCTATTAATATTCAATCTAACACAACACACACTAGAAAAAATGATTTTAATGCATGAGATTTTTTTGTTAAAAATTATGATGAACAAAAGGCAACTTGTAAAATTTATCATCAAAAATATAAATTTTTGAAAAGTTGGAAGTAGACACACTTAAGAGACACATAACTAGAGATTTTCTAAATAAATTATCTCAAACTAGACAAACACAAATAGCCACCGAGGAGAAATGTCACAAGTACATTTAGATATAATGCGGAAGTGGAAAAAATTAGTTAATTAGAATGGATAGCAAAAAAAGAATTATCACTTAGTATAGTTGAATATGAAGTTTTTTGAAAAATATATTCAAAAATATTTACAACCGGATTATAAAAAAGTAGTAGAAAATTTGGTGGGAGGAGATCACTAGATCGATTTCAAAACTTAAAAAATGGTTTAATTGCAAATTTTACGAGTATTAATTGTAAATTTTCATTAATTTTGAATATTTGAAAAAATAAATCTAAAAAAGAATATTTTATGTACTAATATATCATTGGGTTAATAATTCTTAGGTTTTAGAAAAACGAATTTTAGCTTTTCAACTTGGGAACACCCACATTCTGGTACTCATATAGTTAGAGTAATTACAAATGTTATTCATGAATATGGAATTAATGATAGAATTTTTTTTATATCTTTCGATAATATTTCGGTTAATATTAGTGCTGTTAATACTTAAAAAAATACTTTAAAAACAATATGGATAGAATATTTTTTTCATAATTGGTATATATGTCATATTTTAAATTTATGTGTTAAAAATGGTTTAAAAATGGTGAAAATAGTTTTACAACTCATTCATGATTTAATTTATCAAATTACAAATTTTTTGACAAAATACAAAAATAAGACAATTATGTCTTTTACATAATATAAAATTTAAAATATTTAAACAAAAAAGTGATATTAGATGTAATTCAACTTATAATATGTTATAATTTATACTTGTTTTTAAAAAAATGTTTTAATTAAATTTACAAATTCTAATTATGAATATGAATTTATTGATAATATCGTTTGTGATTTTGTAACCGCATTAACTCAATTATTGGAAATTTTTATACATGTACAAATTTATTTTTTAGAATTTACTATCTAATAACTCATTTAATGTTATCTAATCTTTGTAAAATTTGTTTCGTATTTAGTCAATTTGAAAATAAAGATAGGTTTAGTGATATTATTCAACCAATGAAAATGAAAATTTTAAAATATTATAAAGAAATTCTTATTTTATATTTAGTAACAATTGTTTTGATCCATGTGTAAAACTTGAAAGTATCGAAACTCTAATTGATTGTTTATTGATAGTTTTTTAATAGAAATATATATAAGTCATCAATTTTTAAAACAACATACATATAAAATTTTAAAAACCATATTTACTTTATATGAAAAGGAATATAATAATATAAGTGATAGTGATATAGGAAGTAATAGTAGCAGTTCAACAAATCGTTCATTTTCAATTTATTTTAATCCTTTATATATGTTAGGAAAAAAATAAATAATTTCTTCATCATCACTAAATAAATTACTTTTATATTAATAAACATATATGTTAGAAGGTTATAACGATGATGATTATTTTGACATATTAGGTTGTTGGAAATATAATGCATCTTATTATTCAATTTTGATAAAAATGATCAAAGATATACTAACTATTCTAGTGTCTACAGTGCCATTGAAAAGTGTTTTTAGTGCATGTTGTCAAGTATTAACTAAAAGGCAAACAAATCTGGCGGATAACACTTTGGAAGCTATGATTTGCATTAAAGATTGGAAGGATGCGGAAAAAATGAGATAAGGCGTGGACAAGAATTCGGATACAAAATAAGAAAAAGAAGCAGAAGAAGAAGAAGAAGAAGAAGAAGAAGAAGAAATTTTTAGTGCATAAGAAAATTATGTAAATATGTTAAAAATAATCATCCTTGTGTAAAAAATAAAAAAAAAATGTAACCATAAAAAATCAATGGATTTGAAATTCCAACTGAAGAGTTTGGTAGTAGACGTATATCAAATTCAATAGAACCACTCTAAAAATTTTTTGTCTTTAATTTCTTTCTTTATCTATTTATTGGTTGATTTCAAAAAACAAAAGTGAGTTAAAAAAAATAAAAATAAAAATAACAACAACAACAACAACAAAGAGAGTAAAAAAGAATTAAAAAAAAAAAAAAACCAAAGAGAGTTTGAAAAAAAAATAAAGTTAAAAAAAAAAACTGAAACCATGAACTAGCTCGACACTAGGAAGGCCCTGAAACTGCGGCTGAACTAGCCCGCGATTCCTAGGCCCACCTAGGAATCGGACCGGAACTGGCCTAACCCAACCTAGTCTCATCTCAAGATCTCTATACATTGTGTTAATTTTATTTATTTGTATTTTTTTCTCTATTCCCATGACTTTGTATAATTTCACTTTAACATAATTTTATTTGTAAATAGTTAGAATGTTCTACGTAATTATATACATACAGGGTAGTTTGTCTTTAAAATATACCGAGATCAGCTAGATCATATGGGAGAGAATGGGGTGAATATAAATTTCATCTTTAACAACCACTTCTATAACTATAGATTAAACTAACACAATTTTTTTTTCTTTTTTTAATTCGTTTCGATGCCATACTCATATGCCAACCTGGGGGCGTTACCTACGTATTGTCTCGTCAGCTACAAAATATGACGTACCAATGTCTCCCTCATCTATTTTAAGGTTGTCGAGTATCATTTCCTTTATAGGGTTATGAGACAGTTCAGGTTGGTGCAGCGTGTTCCTTTGCCAGTGCAAATCGATCAGAAGTTAAACCCGATGATGATATGAGAGACATGGACGCAATTGGACTAGGATACATATGGTACCCTTGCACTTATGGGGTAACCATTGATATCACTTTATAGAGGTTGATCATATATACTGTGATTTCGTCAGATCACCCACTTATAGATTGATAACCTTGCGTACCATTATCAGTAAAGATTCTAGCCCACAGTGACGCAGATGGAATATCTTATAAGTCAAAATAAATTTATCATTTAATATAATTTTTTTGTTTACATAATAATTATTTTCTTTTTATCTTTTACAATGCAATAAGTTCGAGAATATATATTTAGTAGCATCTTCGTTGGACATCCTCAGAGATATGTCATAGCGTGTATTTCAGTTTGTTGGACATATGTCATCTGAGGATTACTGTCCTTTGATATCCACACAAAGAACTACTGAATCAATGGATATACTTCCACTTATGGTGTTGTAGATGCTTATAACAAGTCGATGGAGATACCCGTGTCATTTTGGTATCTGACTCCAACTCTTGTACTCACAAACAATGTTGATAATATTGTATCGATTGAGTATCCACGACTTAATGTTTACAAGCGGCAACGACGACGGTGTCATCGACATTTTGATGATTTTGGTACGGTTGATTCTTGAGATTGATGATGGTACACAGCTAGAAGATATACCTTTACCTCCATCTAGTAGATTGCTCATATTCTCGTCAAACGCTAGTCACGACGCAATGTTGGACGACTTTCTTGCGACACTTAGTCTAGATTTAGCATTTTACATGTATTACATTTAAATTTGGTAAATATTAATTTGAATTTTTATTAAAATTTTTTTGTTATTGTCTCTTTCTTTTGATTTCTTTCTCTATGTCACTTCAACGTTTATAATTACTTAAATTTATGTTGTTTTGATAATTGAGATTTTGGAGGTGATATATGTTCGCTTGAATTTTGGTGGTGACTGGTTGAAAATAGTTAGTTGTGTTTTGGTTGTTCGTATTTGCATTCACTGTATTTGGTTGTGTTTGGATGCTGATATTTGTGTTGACTATGTTTGTTTTGGATTGAAGTTATCTTGTATTGTGGAATATAGTTATTGATAGTTGGAGTATGGTTATTTGATAATATTTTGGAATATGATTAGTAGATGCTGTTTTATTTGATGTAGAGTAGAGTGGTGGTTTTTTGATTGTTATGTAAGTTAGTATAGATTGTTAGTGGTATTTTGGTGTGGAGCAGGATTGTTTTGCAAGCAAAAAAACATAGGCGACATGACAGAGTTCATGCATAGTAACCTGGCCAAGCAATGGGGGATGATTTCGTACTCAAAGAGTACAAAACTACGAAACCACTTTTTTTTTTCAAAAAAAAAAAGCATTACAAAAAATAAAAAGAAAATTAAAAAGTATGATTTTACACTATCAGAATGCGAAATCAATTGTTTAGGAAAGAAAAAAAAACCGGTACTTAAATAATTTTTATTAAAAAAAGACAATATTTTGAAAATTAACTCATTATTTAAGGACATGCCTATCCAACGAGGTACAAGCTCCCTAATCTTTGATCGGTACCATATATGGTAACTTGATGTAACAGACTACAGGTGAATAACTTGAAAAGACTGAATACCAACAGTTAGTTCAAGAAGTAACTTTTAGTTCAGGTAGTGAGTTGTTAGAATTCAGTTGGATCATTCATCAGATAATTGAAAGTCGTTAAGAAGTTGGGACAATTAGGATCAAGAATGTATAAAAAGCTTCTAAAATGCAATAAAAAGACATACTTGGTTAATTGAGTAGTTTCCTTCTCCCTTTATTCTCTCTCTCTCTCTCTCTCTCTCTCTCTCTCTCTCTATTCTTCACTATCTTTCCCTATCCCCTCTGATCCTCAATTCTATTCGCAGACACACATACCCATTCATAATCACACCCAAATATCAATTCTTAGATGAAAGTTACTAATCCCCTATTCTAGTTTCTTCCTCACTCTGTTTCTTGAACCATTTGATTATAATGGTTGTACAGCTCAAGCGGGATTTCTGGCTTGAGTTGTTACAAATTTGGTATTAGAGCAGTAATTTAGATCCTCAGGAGGAAAGTCATGACGGACGGAACTCGACAAAAATCTAGGAATAGCAGCATAGAAAATACGAAACCAAATTTCAAGAATTGACGAATGAATATAATGATCTTCGTTCACATGTCGACACGAAGCTAGAAGGAATACCCGAAGGTATGACTCAGAAAATAGAAGAACAGAATAAAAAATTAGAAGCTTACATGACCACTGTAGATGCTAGATTTTACTCCATTTATAAGTTGTTAAACAAAGATAAAGGAGATGAACCAAAGATGGAGAGAGCATCTAAATCACCAATTCTTCTTACACCAACAGAAACAAGGATGAGACATGAAAATGGGTCTCACTTGTTTAAAAAAGAAAATCACCACAAAGGGATCCTTCCAAGCCCCCCAAAAATTGAAATGTCTCTATTCAATGGTGAAAATCCCAAAATATGGCTCCAAAAATGCAATAAATTTTTTAATGTATATCAAATTCCAGAATGTGTATGGATAGAGACCATTGAAATGTACCTAGAGGGTAAAGCTGAAGTTTGGTTTCAAGGTCTGAAACTAGTTAAGCTAGACATCAGATGGGAAGAATTTGCACAACTATTGTGCCAAAGGTTTGAGATTAAAGGCTTACAAGATAAGGTTGAAGAGTTTAATAAATTGCAGCAGCAAGGATTCTTGTTTGAGTATCAAGAAATGTTTGAAGAGTTATGGGCAATAATGCTTCAAAAAAATCCCAAACTAACTGAGTCTTATTTCATTTCAAACTTTATCAATGGTCTAAGAGAGGACATCGAACTCATGTTGAGATTAATGAAACCCACTACCCTTTTCCAAACTTTTGAGATTGAAAACTTGTAAGAGCAATCTTTAGAACTAATTAGGAAGGGAAGGTTTGGGATTCAGAAACAATGAGGCCTAGTGGAATTTCCAATGGGAAGCAAAAACCCAGGAGCCTTCAGACCTTCTTCCCAACAAGCTGCTACCTCGACTGGGGTGGGACAAAAAGGAAGGAATGTTGTAGTCAACTAGCCAAAATATCAGCACAGAAGATACAGTTCAGGAGACAGAACAACCTGCTTCAAATGTGGTGAAAAATTCACTCCAGGCCACAAATATAGACTCAAACATCTCAATTTTATCCTAGCAGCAGAAGAACCAGAGGATATTGAAAATTCAAATGAAAAAGTTGCAGAGGAAACACAATTATAGGAAGAATCAAAAGAAGGCCTACAGGTATCCCTATATGCACTTTCAAACTCCTTTCAAAGATAAACCACAGCTATACAAGGGCACTTAGGTGGACTTGAAATTATCATTTTGGTGGACACTGGAAGCTCTAATAGTTTTCTACATGAAAGAATAGCTACACAACTTAAATTTCCTATTAAAACAACCACCACTCTTCAGGCAGAGATAGCTGGTGGTGGTATGATCACCAGCACCACCATGGTCAGTAACGTGAGGTGGCATATTCAAAAGTGTACTTTTTTTATTTGACCTAAGAGTAATTACACTAGGAAAGTGAGATGTGATTCTAAGGGTGGACTGGATATACAATTATAGTCCAATCACTTTTAACTTCAGGAAGCTAAAAGTCAGACAATATAACAATGGAGATGAGGTGGTTTTAGAAGAGAGAGTGGACTATCCCTTGATGAAACTAGTCAGAGACAAGGATATTAAGGCTTTCAGGCAACAGCAATTATAAAGTTACGTGACACTGGACATCTGTAATGACTTATAGCAAAACACTATACCTGAGTTCATTACTGCAATACTGTCAGACTTTGAGGAAGTCTTCTCAACTCCAACAACCCTTCCACCAAAGAGACAACATGATCATTCAATTCCCCTCAAGCCAAATTCTCAACCTTTCAAGCTGAAGCCTTACGGGTACCCATATTCATAGAAATCAGAGATTGAGAAAAAAGTGCAAGAAAGGATTCATAATGGTATTGTGAGACCAAGCACCAGTGCCTTTGCCTCACCAGTGCTATTAGTCAAGAAAAAAGATGATATATGGCGCTTTTGTATGGACTATAGACAGTTGAATCACTTGACTATTAAAGACAAGTATCTAATACCTAACATAGATGAATTGTTGAATGAACTATATGGCTTTAAGATCTTCTCCAAGATAGATCTAAAATCAAACTATCACCAAATTAGAGTAAAACATTTTGATGTGGAAAAGATAGCTTTTCAAATACACCATAGACATTTTAAGTTCTTGGTTATGCCATTTGGACTGACCAATGCCCCTGCCACCTTCCAAACTTTGATGAATCACATTTTTCAACCCTACTTAAGAAAATGTGTCTTAGTATTTTTCGATGATATTCTTGTCTATAGTCAAAATATTAACACTCATTCCCAAGACCTTAGGACAATTGTAAACACACTCAAATAGCGCCAGCTCTTTGCTAAACTATCCAAGTGCACATTTACACAAAATCAAATTGAATACTTGGGACAGACAATCATAAAGGAAGGGGTTAAGACAGATATACAAAAAGTAGAATGCATTATCTCTTGGCCAGTTCCAAACTCTGTCAAAGCCTTAAGGGGATTCTTGGGATTAACTAGGTATTATAGGAGATTCATGAGAAAATATGGAATCATAGCCAGACCCTTGAATGATCTCTTGGAAAAGGACAATTTTCATTGAAATGAAGAGGCTAAAAAAGCTTTTAACCAACTCAAAAGTGCCATGAGTACAGCCCTAGTCATGAGGCAGCCAGATTTTTTCAAACCTTTTGTTGTAGAAACCGATACTTGTTCTCAAGGTCTAGGGGCAGTAGCGATGTAGGAAGACCAGCCAATTGCTTACCTAAGCAAGGCCTTTGGGGCCAAAAGCACAAGCCTATCCATTTATGAGAAAGAACTCCTAACAGTGGTCATTGGAGACACTACTTTCTAGGCAATCACTTCATAATCAAGACTGACCACAAAAGCCTTGGATACTTATTAGATCAAAAGCTTACTACTACTTCACAGCACAAATGGTTAACAAAATTTCTTGGGCTGGATTATGACATTTAATATAAAAAGGGAGTTGAAAACAAAGTTGTAGATGTCCTCTCAGGAAGAGAGTTTCAGGAAGAAGAATCATCAGAGGTTACACTTTTTTGCAGTGTCTGCAATTCAGTCTAAATGGATTTTGGATGTGATAAAGAGCTATAAAGATAATGCATACTACAAGAACTTAATAGCTCAACTTACTCTTCAACTAGACAATAATTTAGAGTTTCAGTATTAGGATGGAATTCTGAAATACAAAAAGAAAATTGTGGTGGGATGTGGTTTTCAACTCAGAGAGAAGATTGTATAGCAAATACATAATACAACAATTGGAGGCCACTCTGGACAACAAAGAACACTGCAGAGAGTTAAGGTAGCTTTTTATTGGCCCTTGATAAAAAAACAGTTGATAAATTGGTGAAGGAATGCAATATTTGTCAAAGAAACAAACACGAGAACAAACCTTTTGCAAGACTACTGTAGCCTCTCCAACCCAAGCTTGGTCACAGGTAACTATGGATTTCATTGAAGGTATTCCTGATTCTCAAGTCTATAACACTATCTTAGTAGTCATTGATAGACTTACTAAATTCAGCATTTTATGGCTCTGCTATATCCTTTCTCTACAGCTAAGGTAGCCCAATTATTTCTTGACAACATTTTTAAATTGTATGGACTTCCTGACTCCATCATCTCAGATCGAGATAAAATTTTTACCAACTTGTTTTGACAAGAGTTGTTCAGACTCTTGGGAACAAAATTGAAGCTTAGCAGTGCTTACAATCCACAAACTGATGGGCAAAGTAATAGGTTGAATCAATGTCTAGAATGCTACTTAAGATGCCTGACATCAAATAGGCCTTCATCCTGGCTCAAGTGGCTTAATTTAGCCAAATGGTGGTATAATACCAACTTTCACAGCAACATTAAGATGACTCCATTTGAAGCCTTGTATGGATATCAGCCTCGACACATTCCTATAGGACCTTATGCTGATACCATAGCTCCTGCTGCTAGGGATTTTATTTAGGAAAGACAAGACATGATCCAGATCCTAAATGACCATCTACCTAAGGCACAAAATAGGATAAAACTCTATACAGATCAGAAGAGAACAGAAAGGGAGTTTTAGGTTGGAGATATGGTCTTTCTAAAGTTACAACCTTATAAACAGCAATCTGTGGAGCTGCGGAAACAACTGAAGCTGTCATCTAAGTTCAATGGGCCTTTCAAGATAGTAGCAAAGGTGGGCAAAGTTGCTTACCAACTACAGTTACCTCCTAGATCAAGAATCCACCCCATATTCCATGTATCATTATTGAAGAGATAATTAAGACCTAACCAATCCACAATGCCTACTTTACCTCTAATTGGCACTAACAAACAAGCACTCGTAGGGCCAGAAACAATACTCAAAAGGCGTGTCATTTGGAGAGATAACAAGTCTGTGAATCAGGTTTTAATCAAGTGGATCAATCTTAGCTTTGAAGAATCAACCTGGGAAGACATAGATTTTATTCGTACTCAATTTTCAATATTTAATCCTTGAGAACAAGGGTATTCTTTTAAAGGGGGGAAATGTGTAACAGACTATAGGTGAACAACTTGAAAAGACTGAATACCAACAGTTAATTCAGGAAGTGACTGTTAGTTCAGGTAGTGAGTTGTTAAAATTCAATTGGATCATTCATCAGACAACTAAAAGTTGTTAAGAAGTTGGGACAGTTAGAATAAAAAATGTATAAAAAGCTTGTAATATACAATAGAAAGACATACCTAGTTGATTGAGTAGTTTCCTTCTCCCTTCATTCTCTCTCTCTACCTTCGCTCTCTCTCTTTCTCTATTCTTCTCTATCTTTCCCAATCCCCTCTAACCCTCAATTCTATTCGCAGACACACATACCCACTCATGATCACACCCAAATATCAATTCTTAGGTGGAAGATACCAATCCCTTATTCTAGTTTCTTCGTCACTCTGTTTCTTTAACCATTTGTATACAACAGCTATCCAGCTCGAGCAGGATTTCTCGCTTAAGTTGTTACACCTGAACTACATGAACTGCATGACCCTACCGCTCATTCAGATTTCTGGTGTAAGCACACTGCCATTACAACTAGAAAAGCAGAAAACCCGTGTAGGCATGTCCTCTAGCAAAAATTTGCCATGACAGCATCGTGCAAACATTAGCTAAATCCGCCATAGGAAAATCATTCATTACAGCTCAGAATATGAACTTGTTCCGCTATTCCTGTCAGGGAATAGATGCATGTAGAGATGCTTATATACTCAGAACTTGACATTGAAAAGAAAATGCCGGATTTTATACATGAGCTTGATTGACCGAGGGAAAACAAATTAAGATCATTTGAGGAAAAAAATATAAAATATAACCAAAGGGTAGACAGGGTGTTTGGATCAGAAATTTCCCTCATCCTCGGCAAATCTGAACAAGAACTTTACTAACAAGGATTTAAGTCCATCATCAGTTGCTGCATTCTTTGTTTCAAAAATTCCCTTCATGATACGTGTGTAGAGTCTTTCAAGCTGTGGAATGCCATAGCCTTTGGTGCGCTCCACAAACTGCTGCTTGATAGACTCCACTTGGTTGGCTAATTCTATGTCTATCATAATAGTATCTTCTTGAGAGTCATTGCCATTGCTGTGACTGGAGGCTTCTCTAGACATTTCAAGCCGATTGCCATCAGCAAGAGAACTTTCTGGCATATCTGAAGTTGCATTATTTGTCTCGGATTCTTGAGATGACTTTGGTACTGGCTCAGAAGGCTGTGACTTTTCTTCTGCTGGGAGACCACAGATTCATTATAAGGTTAAATTACCGAAACCAGGGCCAAAAAAAAAGGGCAATTTATGAATGAAAATATTACAACTTCACTGCAGGGAATTACATATGCAATATGGCAAGTGACAAAATGATTGAAGCATATTATAGATTTCTCAGTGCACAAATCTAGAGTTGGATGTTCAGGTCGTAACTTGGATACAACCAACATCTAGACTCTCACAGTTCTATTCCTGCTTGAGGAGATCAAGGATTGAACCAGCATAGGATGCTTTAGTACTTCCAGATCCTTAAGGTTAGCTTTTGTGGATGCTCATAAAATGTCAAAAAGAGAGCAACTATTGACATGTAACAATCATTATAATCTCTTACAATTTGGTGGAAAATTTCAGAAAAAACTTCTGCTACAATTAAATAGATAGTGTTAATACAATTATCGACAGCAGATAGAGGTGACAGTATTTTTTTATCAAAGCTGAAATTATATCAGATAGATGAATAAAATATGTTTTACACTTGGAATCCAGCTATCAGTGACAGAAGGTTCTCGTATCATTTATCATCTGTGATGTAGAACATTAAGTTGGATGCTTAAGAAAGCTTAAAGAAATCTACCATTTTATGGAAAAGTTTTATGCATGCATAAATTAGAAAACTGATTTGTCTTTGTCAACATCAATATTGAGAGAGAGAGAGAGAAGTGAAGAGGGTAAAACAGGATGCAGAACCGGAAGTAAATCAAAATTCAGTTACCAACTCTACAAATAAACTTTTAATCGGAAAAGAAGATATTATTGATAATGATAGATCAGAGAAAGAGGATAAAAAATCATAACTGAGAAGAAAAGGCAAAGAATGAAAAAACAGCAAAAAGGTGTAGCTCTATGATCACTATTTATCTCTTCAAAACTATTAAAACCCATAGCATAGAAGATCATAATGATGCATATACCCAAATTGCATGTGTGAACACAGAGTGGAGAAAACATGGGCTGCCAATGACCAGACCACCTCCCAAGAAAGCCAGCTGTGGAACTGTTTTCGTTGGGGTTGAAAATATATATATAATTAGCATAAAAAAAGTATTCAAAGTCTGTGTTTTGCAAACAGCCAACCACCACCAAGGGGCAAAGTATGACTTAATAATAGAAACTGAATCTCTTGATATTTTAATTTCACAACGAGCTGAAAGGTAGGCTACCTGCATGTGCAGTATCTGCATTTTTCTTTGGCCGTTTTAAAGCTTCATAGCTTTGATCCAGATTTACCTCTGGCTGGACATTACGAAGTCTGGCACTGGCTCTAGTAACAGTTGCCAGTTGAACAATAGGAGTAGCTGGGGTAGTACCAGTTAGATCTTCTGGCACATGCACAGGACCCCCTTGGGCAGGAATTTTCTCACAGAATGTGACTAGCGCCGGGTCCATCTGAGACAGCATTCCTTGGACCTGAACGGACCCCATCCCTTCATAAATTAGAGCAAGAAAGGAGATAAAAACATAGTATATTAAATTTAAGAAGTTACGGTACATACTGCATCCCGAAGCTCATAGGCTCTACTAACAATCCTAGCTCCATTGTAATCATCTCCATTGTAAGCCTGTGTCAGAGAGAAGTTATAAGGAGGCAATTCATATAAAAAGATTTAACAGAATAGTACTTTATTGGCAGGTCCATCATTGAACTTGAGCCGCAATACTATTTTCCTTTGCAAATGTTCTTCTGGATTTTTTTTTTTCAAAAGAATTTTTCTAATGCCTTTTATTTTCTATCTCAAGTTCAGTTGGTTGGCCAAGTAGGCTCTTATTTAAAACAAAAAAAAAAACAAAAAACAAAAAAAAATTATGACTTATTGGTTTGAGGAAAGGAACCCTTTGGGGGCGGGGGGGAGGTGCCTATTCACAGAAATAGCACACACCTGAACAAAGAAAATGATACACACACACACATGCATATATATACACACACACATGGATATATATATATATACATAGACACACATATATACATACATTCATACATACACATACACCTAAAAGAACCAGGGAATAGAACATATAATCTTGGCAAATTAGAACACCATAGAGGTTACATTCAAGCCTTCAATCAATTAAAAAACTTTCATCAGTCCCCACTCTTTGTAGACTTATTTCAATTAGGTCCTAACCTCCCCAAGTTTGTTACGAGTCCATATGGGAGTAACTTTGTCTTGCAGCCTGTACTGGATTGATGAACATCAATTGATACAACTAAATGCTTTTCATTTTCATGTTTTTGGTCAATACAGATAAGGAACAGTAAACGCCCCAAGGATGCAACCAATGTAACATAGTAATAAGTAATTAATAAATGAAAAATTAAAAATAAGTACAAAATCAATAATATCAACAGCAAAGATAAGCATTTGCCTCTCATTGAAAGATGCAAAACTCAGTGCCAAGGATCTGTTAAGGTGGATTTCAAGTAGCTGTAAAAACAGCACTTATCTCTTTATGAATAATCTGAAAGACACATAAAGAAAAACAAATAAATAGCAACACAGAAACACATTGGCTGCTCCAACGAAACTTAGGAACTTCAGCAAACAACCCAAACTTCAATCCAGGAAGAATGCAATAAAATAAGATTCAGTATTCATTTCATATTCGGAAAGAGCAAACTGGTCAACAAAAGAAACACCTCTCTTCTGCAAATTCAAGGGTCGGTTAGTTAATTCCAAGGCAAATAAAAAGACAATGGATGGGCCTCCAACCTCCCAAGTCCCAAATGAACCTTTGCAGAACACAAACGTGAAATCCTACAACAATGATGATCCTGACAAAAGACCCATCCTCAGCCACATCCAAATCAGTCTATCCTCCTGTTAGCAATTACCTCCAACCCATATAACAAATCAAAAAATATTGTTAAGAAACACCAACCTACACTCTTACAACAACGTCTATCAAGGAATATTTGTACCAACCCTCACCTTCCAATATCTAATAAAGATCTCTCACTTGAGAAAAGAGGACACGGTCCTCCGGACTAGCTGATCACCTCCCCTAAATTGTACTGAAACTTTCTACATAAACTTTAGCTCTCAACGTTTTGCGTTACTTAAGGAAGCGGATCCTACACCATCTGATGGAAAAGAGTAACAAGACCAACCAAAGCCTTCTTGTCTTTAGCATCACAGAAATTTTGGTAAAAAGCTCCTTTCGAAGGGCCAGACACATGACCATTGACCCAGAATAGAGTACAAGCATCATCAGATTGCTTAACATGGTTGTCAACAGGATAAAATTCGTATTATCTTTGTATTAGAAAACTACAGATTAAAACAGGAAAAAAAATGGATTAAAAAAATGAAAAACGGAAAAGATAGAGAAAGAGAGAGAGGAAGAAAATGAGTAACAGTTTAGTTCTGAATTTGAAAAGCCCCATTAATCAATTGCCAGAAATCAGTCTTGCACCAAATAGCTCATGAATACTACTTGTACAGATTACAGCCTTTAAAATTATAGTCAGAAACTACAATATGCATGCATATCCTAGTGAATGTAGTACTTCAAATTCTTCTTTATAAAAGTGCAAATGTCATTCTAAAAAGTAATGCATTAGTCAAGTAGAATGTATCGACATCTCCATACCTTTGCATTAGCCCAAATGAGATCAACATCTTGCAGGAAAGCTGAACATGTTATATAATGACCACAGTCAACACGCTGGAGCAATGTGGCCATGTCCATTGGATTCTGGATGACAGAGCGGTAGTTTGGTGCATCCTCATCCATGACAGGACAATGAAAGACACTGAACCGTTTGTCATACAATATCCTGCCACACATCAAAGATAATGTTACAAGGCCCTACAAACCCTTTCTGGTGCAAAAAGCAAAGCCAAGTACAAGTGATCTTGCTTTTCTGAAGTAACCGCATTACAGAGAAAATCTGTAACAACCCTCTGAATACTTTCCACAACCTTAACAGGAAGCTATTTTCAAGGACAGAAAGCATAGAAACAAGAATATATCAAGGTGATTTAACTACCCAAAGAAACTAAACCTTACCAAGTGTCTTATCTCTTGGTAGATTTTGCCTATCAGTGCTCTCATGATTGCACCCTAAAGTCACCTAAATAAGACACTACCCAAATCTAATGCATCCTGCTCTGAAAGCATAATCTTCAACATTTCATTGGATATATTGATCCCTAATATTGTGCCCTTAGCCATATAAATCCTAAGATTAGACATCCTCTCAAACTCCCTTAAAAACATGAGAACATAAAAATCATTAATGCCATCTGAACACAAGAAGAATAGTATCATCAACAAACTGCAAACTACAGACTACAATTTTCGCCCATTAATTAAGACCTGAAGAAACCTCATCACCTGAATGAATTAGGAAGGGGATAAAAGATGTCCTTCCTTAAGGGCCTCAGATGATTCTTATCATCTTTTGCCTCTCCACAGATGATTATAAAGAAAAAGCTGCTGACGAGACAACCACAAATTGATTTATACCATCTACAACCAAACCTTTTTTGATAGAAAAAGAAGGATACATTAGATGAAAGGAAGAATGTATAAAACTCCTAAGGATAAAAAATCCTCAGAAGTACTGAAGAACAATGAAATACAATGAAAACCCTTCTTGATCATGACATCATCAAGCACAATCCAAATGTAGTACTTCCTTGTGTGATCTAACTAGTAAATCCTTTACACTAAGTTCTACTTCTAGAGTTTTATTTCTGATTAGATATTTTCCCAACCCTGATAGATACTTGATCACAAACAGACTGAGGACTTAAATTGTAGTCTTGGTGCCATGAAATGCCATGTCTTTCAAAACCTAATGATCGTCAATGTTGAGAGAGGGACGGAGTACACAAGTTCAGTGGTTTATAATCTCACACGAGTAGAATCAACTATAAGCATCCAGAAATCTTCATACCATGATGATAATCAGAAGAATTCTGACAATAATGAACTTTTTTTGATGACAGAGTTATCTTACCGATTGCAAACATCTCTAAGGCACATTCGTAACCGTCGAAGGGCATGTTGCTCGGCTTCAACCTGGGCTTTTAATTCTGAGACCTTTGGCCCAGTTGCCACTTTTGGTGCTTTTGGCAGTTCAGGAAGGTGCTCCAATTCATGGGATTTTTTTGACATGCTTTCAGACGAGATTGACAAAGCAGCTTGTATTAAACGGTCAAAGAACAAAGACCTATCCTCACTTGTTGGTTTTTCAGCTTCAAACCTGCCAAGAGATTTATATCACATCACTTTGAAGTCACCATAAATGGGAATCCTAATACGTTCACTACAACCCAAGTTTGAGGTTGGTTAAAAATTTAGAAAATGTGAAAATCATAGTCACAATTGGCAAAAGAACATCCAGATACAGTTTTAATCATTAGCTAGCTTGTAAAATCCTCCTGGTGCTTTCTAATTTGGCTGTCTTGCGTTTTGAAAGAGAAGAAATAACAAAAGAAAAATTTTTTATTCAATCATGCTTAAAAATACATAACATCCTAAGGGTTTATTCATTGTTAAAGGCACAATAATAAGTCCTTTGTCTTAGGATTGTCAAGTAAATGAACACTCATGGCTGTATAACTTAATGCTCCATTTCTAGTTGGATAAATCATTTGAGTTTTGCCTATACACTACATTTCATCCTGAATCATAGCTGAAATTTTGTTAAATATCATGTGAGCCACTGACCAGAAATTTGTTAAAGTAATTATTTTGACAGTTAATGAAATGGTCTTTCTTTCAGATCTCCAGCCATTCATATGGCAAGCTTAACCAAATTACAATGACAAAAATGTCATAGAATGTTGTGGGGTATGAAGGAGTAAATAATCATTAAAAGGGCTATTAGGTTCTATTTACGCTCTCTAGGAGTCCTGGCCACCAACTTCTCCTTTCCACTACTAGTTTCCTCCATTAACTGTGACTACACAAACAATATATCAGCAACGTATATTTTTAACAGAATTATCCTGCTGATATTTATGTTTGAAATCCTGATATTGTCATTTAGTTGGTCATGCCATGTCTTAATGACTTGCATATAATACAGCTGCCCAACAAAACGGAGTGGGTTAAAGGTATCAGTGTTGCATGATATAAGATTTTAATGTCATACACATATCAATAAATATGCTACAACATAGGGTCTAACGTAGAGAACAAACCAAGAAATAAAGGTCACAGCTGCTCTCTAAAATGAGGTTTACTGATGGATGGTTAGAGTCCCAATTAAAAGAATTTCATTATTGAAAGTAAGAAGTTAGAACATGCAGCTGACCGAAGCTGTAACAAATCAAAATTAATGATAAAATATCTCTACACACCAAAAATTCATAGGGCATCTGGCTACATTGTAGATCGACAACACCCGGAGACAAAAGCCCTAAAAAAATCCAACTTTAGATTTTATTTTGCATTCATTCATTCCAAATTAAAGCCTTCAGTAGGTAACCTATGGTGTCCATTTGTATACAAATTAAGACAAGATAAGAACTAGTACTTCTGTACTCATAAAAATCACACTAGACCAGAAATATTTACCAAAAACACCAGCCACTTCTCAAACACTTTACATAAGTATTTTCAATGAATCTAGAACTTTTGTATTGTTTAAATAGTTATTTTATTTTATTTTATTTTTGAATAATGCATTGTTTAGATAGTTTTCAGAGTATCTCCATGGTTACTAAGATCCACTACCCCTAGCAATCTTCCATCAAGATTGTGCAATCCAAAATGTGGTAATAGAGCAGACTAGGTCTCTAAAATGGGTGATCCAAACCTAATATAGGTTTGAAACAGTTCACAATATACAAACCACATAAATAATTTTTTAAGTCTAAAGTGCAATTATTCTCACTGTACAACAACAATCTAGGCCTTCTATCCCAATTATTACTATAATTATAATTATTTTCTAGAAGAAGAAAAATATGTTAGATATATCAAAGATCATATAGAACTCTTATGGACCTTAGAAGAAATAAAGAAAAAGGCAAAACAGCACAAGAAGGTCACTCTTCAAATCATCTAACCCTTAGTTTTTATAAATCCCCGAGTCCAAAGAGAAGCATAAAAAACTATTATGTCCCATGCGAGTGAAGTTTCAATAAATTGGTTGCACATTCTACTCTCTCCAAAGACACTATAGGATGGCCAAATTTGTGCATTTTCACCACAAAGGAACATCTTTCTTCTATCCAAAACCTTTAATGATAAACAAACCAGGGAATCTCTTAGGCCAAACTCAAGCATTATCACACATGAAAAACAGGTGATTCCATATTTCCCTCACAACAAGGCCATGAAAAAACAAATGATCCCCAGTTACAGCGTTGGTGTGACACATAACACATACAGCCGGGGAAATAGCCTTATGAAGTCTCCTCTTTTGTAATCATTGGTATTAATCTTATTAGACACCATGGACCAAGTAAAACCCTTAACCTTGATTGGAACATTTGCCTTCCAAATAAAATTGTTTAATAGAAAATGAGCATTTTCAGGAAGACTAATTAGATGATGAAAAGAGATCTACATGCAAAAAACTCCCAAAGAATCAAAACTTCTGAACCTAGTGTTACTAGCATGAGGAGAAGGCTCATTTCCTTGAAGGCGAGAACTCAAAGAAGAAAATTCAACAGCTTTTCTATTGTTAAGATTCCTAAAAGAATGAAAACCCCAAAAGAACCCCATTATAGAAATCTTTGATAGGGGTGACATCAAGAGTTGATAACCTATAAAGGCGAGGGAAGGAATTGAATAAGGGACTGTCGCCAATCCATCGATCTTCCAAGAATAAGACATGAGAATCCTCACCTACCTTAAAAGGACACCAAAAAGGATAAAAATGTTGAACAAGTGAGAAATGAATTTCTGAGGATTGCGATCAGAAACTGTCGCTCTAGCATTGGCCTCTTGAATAATTGATTTTCTTTTCTTTATTTTTAATTTTGCATATTGGCTAAATTTTATTTGTCATATAGCTATATGTAAAAAAAATGCCCTGAAAAATATGAAATACTTAGTGAAAGCAAAGCTACAACTAGAAATATAATATAAATGTTTAACCAAATCTGTCCCCCACAAACCATAACAAAGCCAGAATCTCATTCAAGAACAATCATATGTTCATACCCCATACCATGAACCACGAACCCAGTCCTGTACTCATACCCCATACCAACAAACCATGAACCTAGTAACATCAAGTATCTCATTCAAGAACAATCATATGTTCAAATTTGAGGTATATAACTGACTATGTGTTAATTTTGCAAAACTTATTAATACAGGTTTACATATATAGACAAAATATTATCACTTCAGTGCCATGTCCTAGTCATTTATACCCTATTTTTCAGATATTTGTTGTGTTCTTGTGCTCGTACCAAGTCATGTTGGGCTGTGTCCATGCTTGTGGTAGCATTGATGCTTCCTAAGGCCAAAGTATCACTAAAATAAGAGCCAAATATATAAAGTGCACCATGGAACATGCCAAGTAGGACCTAACCAATTTTAACTTCAAATCCCCAGTATCCAGCATCTCTACTCTTATTTTTGTAAGCAAAATTCTTAGCATCTAAACTTTAAACACAATAGCCATCTAGAAGATGCACAATATAGTGAATTTACAAGCTTGTCTTGTAAGGAGAAATCCAGAACAACGCTCCCAGGACATGTCGTAGTATATATTGCTCCCATTTAGGCATTTTATTAGCAATAAGCTCTTGATATATTAGCTAATCTTTAATGGCCAATAGCTATGTTACTTTTTATGTGACAAAAAAGTCTAATTAAAATAAAGGGGGGAAAAGCAATGTATATTGTACATGCAATAATCATTTTGCAGAGGCAGAGTGTAACAATTAGAGTAAGAGGAAAAAGAAAAAAGGAAAAAAAAAATCATAATTAGCTTGCGCTTAAAGTTGCAAGACATACACAGTTTGTTGGGAAAATACTGAAGCAGATTCCTTATCAAGTTGAGCAAGGGAAATTGAGGCTGTTCCAATTAATAAGATGGGAAAGTCAGAAGGCAACTCCTCCAACAAAGTCAACAAAACAGCCCTCAGTTGTTCGTGTGCCTGCAGAAGCCAATGTCATATACTTAGGAACAAGTAAAATTCTACTATCTGTGCATGATTGGCCTATTGACGTGTAAGAATTTGTATATGCAAATTTAGTATGCATATCGTTTAAGGATGGAATCCAGGTAGACATGTTGAAGATGAAATGTTTTGGGGTGCAAATATGTACTCACTGTTTCCCACCAGAGATGGAATTGAGGTAAGTAAAGTATTGATGGTGTAGTCCTCCTTGCTTCACCAAATATATGCACTAATGCTTCTTCTGGCATTTTTGCACTAGGATCAGAAAGAAGAGATGGAAGTCCTAGAGAGTGGACTGGAAATTTCTCCAGCTCATGTAGAATTGCAGGCCCAAGATGGTCCTGATGAACTAAATGAGTAAGTACGTTTAGTTTACAGTTTTAAATACAAGAACCCTGTCAACAGAAGATGGATGCAAGAAAATTACCAGACCAGCTCCTTCATCCCCACATAGCAAAATCCGAGGCCTATAGACAAGCGGAATTGCAGATCCATAGGACAGCATAGAAAATTTGGTCATTTCTGATGAAATCGAAAGGGCAGGGAAAATATCAGATATGTAAGCCATGGCTTTCTGAAGATGCTTTTGTAGACATGGTGCGACAACCAACGACAATGGCCTAGAGTGCACAATGGATCCTCTATGAGCAGCAGGAGTAATAGTTGACATGGCATCAGTAAAGTGATACTTTTCAACCTTTACAGAATCAACATCTATCAGAAACTTGTCATCACTAGTGTATACTTGAGGATACTTTTCACGGAATGCTCGGATGGCCGCTTCAGTACACAAAGCTTTTAAATCAGCTCCGCAATACCCTACACAACTAGCAGCAAGCTCCAATTTTAGTTCCTTTGAAGGAGGAAGCTTCCATTTACGGGTGTGAATATCCAATATTTCAGCACGTGCCTCACAACCAGGCAAAGGAAAGTTAAATTCACGATCAAATCGACCTGGGCGACGTAATGCCCCATCAATGGCATCAACCCTGTTTGTAGCTCCAATCAGAACAACCTGTCCACGAGAGTCAAGGCCATCCATCAAGGCAAGTAATGTTGATACAATAGAGTTATGGATTTGCTCCTGCTTGCTAGACCTAACAGGAGCCAATCCATCAATCTCATCAAAGAAGATGATGGATGGCTGATTCCTCTGGGCTTCTTCAAAAAGTAGTTTCAACTGCCTTTCAGCCTCACCTACCCATTTGCTAAGCACATCAGCACCCTTACGCATGTAGAAACTGACCTTTTGGCCTGCCTTGGAGGCAGCACAAGCTAGAGCTCTAGCAATCAATGTCTTCCCAGTGCCTGGGGGGCCACATAACAAGACCCCTCGTGGAGGTGTGATGTGGTAACTAGCAAAAAAATCTGGATACAGTAAGGGAAAGAAAACCATTTCTTTGAGAGCATCAATATACTCAGAAAGGCCACCAATATCCTCAAAGCTTACACTCTCATCAACCTGTAGAGGTTGAATATCAGCCCCTCCCTTCGAGCTTGGCCCAGCAGTTTGGATTCCAGTAGTTAAGGTAGCTAAAGAATCACCCTGATGACTCCAACCAGATGCAGCTATATTCAAACCCCACGATGTTCCATGCATATCTAGACCACCAAATAACCAAGGTGGTCCAGCTCTCCCCCCACCACGTCCCCAAGGAATAGGTGGTCCTTGATCAAGCTCATCAACAAGAAGGGAATCATCAGAATCTTCAGCCCTTGTCATACGGTGACGCTTATGAACACGAGATCCACCCTTCCTTGCATCTCTACCAACCTTGGTCCCCATCCCTTGATGTAGGACTCTTCGAGGAGATCTTGGTCTTTGCTTGCCTTCCTGAAGAGACAGCCTACGAACTTCAGCACGATTGCGAAGGTCATAACGCCTCCTACCCTCCTGCTCTTCTTCACCATCGTCATCATCTCCATCTTCTTCCCCTTCATCCTCGCCATCACCATCACCATCATCATCCCCCTCACCATCACCATCACCCTCCTCCTCATCCTCATCCTCATCATCACCCTCAGCATCATCATCATCATCATTTCCCTCCTCATTTCCATTCTCTCTCTCATCTTGGACAACCTTCTCTTCTGAAGTATCATCCTCATCAACAGACTCTAGGTCTAATTTTTGCCTTGCAACTCCTTTTGAATGACGCGGTCGCAGTCCTTCACGTCGGGGTAAAGATCTACCCTCTCGCATCTTTTTATGCTTGGGAGATGAAAACTCATCTTGACTTGCACTATTATCAACCTGGTTGCCTCTGGTTCTATATTTTGTTTGCTTCTGAGACAAAATTCCCTCAAAACTTTTAGCTTACAAACAACTAAGAATTGATGTAAAGATTATTTTGCAATTCTATGAAAATGGCAAAGTTTGTAACCATGCAAGATCCATGAAGTATGGAAGACATACCATTAGGTCATCATCTTCTGATCCAGAACTGTCTGTGTAGCCTTCAAGGTTTACATTAAGTCTCCTCTTTCTGGTGGATCGGCGAAGGTTAGTTCCAATTGACTGAAAGAAAGACAAAACAACAAACTATGCCAATGGGTATCAAAACAATAGTGCCAAAAAAAATACATCACCAGACTTAAACTATCTAGAAATAACATAATAACCAAGTGATCAACTTACAACTAAGGATATATAAGCTAGTCTAAAACCACTCAAGCTGATAAAAGTATCAGGTGTGAAACATACAAGAAAGTCTAACAATATTTGCAGAGAATTCTCTGTTTCTTCTTCTTCTTTATTTAAAGAGAGAGAGAGATTTGCAAATACTTACCACCATGATTTTTAGTATTGATTTTCAAAACATATGGAGTATAACTCCGTTACACAATAGCATCAGATCTGCATATAGTGAGACTGTCAAAAACACAGACGAGGAACTCCGAAAAATAAATAGGTGATTGCTTATGTCAGAGAAGAATCGAGGTTTAGAGTATATGAGTGTCAGGGAAATGAAGTCATTATCAAAACATGCTAAAATATCCATACTTTAGTGCACTTGGTTTGGATAAAAAGGACTGCAAGGATTTTAAGGTGGAAATTCATCCCTAGCTTCTCTCATGGGATGATAACACGGGATTGCAAACTTGGTCAGCTGATGCTATGGAGGGTCCCTTATGGTCTTTCGTGACAAGGGCTTTGGAAACATCCAATTTGAAAGATGCAAACAACAGGTTCTGAAGAGCTTAACTTTTCAAGTGCTCTTCTTTTGATATAAAAGGAGAATCATATTAGATAAAGAAAAGAATGTACAAAAACTTTCAAGAATAAAAATTCCTTAGAAGTGACAATACAAGTAAAAAGAAAAACAAAGGCCTAAAACACAACTGCTCTCCAATCTCTCTTTAACTCTTCTAAACTATACTCCTCATAAATTCCGAAGGCATGAGCCCACAATGAAGTAAAAACAACAATCTTATTCATAGAAGAGTCAATCGTCTAATTACTGAATATTCTTGCATTCTAATCTCTCCAAATACACCAAAGGATGGTCAAAAACGAACTTTTCAAGTGTACTCTTAATGCATTAATGTTCTCTTTCTTCCGTTCTTCCTTTAGGAGGATTCCTTACCCTCTCTATCACATCTTTCTTCTAACCTTACAAATAATATTATTGTTTAACCTTTTTCTAAAAAGATCCAAAAAAAAGACTTAGCCAATAAAAACAGGTCCATCAAACAATGTTTTGCAACAACCAGTACAAAACTAGCTCTTATGGTCTTACGACATTCTAGAATGTCCTTTCAGACGTTTGACCAAAAATATTAACAAAAACACCAAAAACTACAAGCATGTCAAAAGATTGACATCAGCTTATGAATTAAAAATGAAACATGAAACATGAAATAGCATCACCGGCTCCGAAGCTTGTGAGATACATCCACTGTATTGACTTGAAGTCATATGTTATGATACCTATTTCCCTTTTTATGTTCATAAATGTTCCATAACCTAACAATCACTTAAAAACTAGATGGGAGATTCCTTGCAATTAAGAGGGTTTCTTATCCTTTTTCTCGCATCGTTGTTCTCTCTTCATCAATAATATATTCTTTTAAATTCTATAAAAATGAACTGAATGTGGTAATCTCTTCTCGGTTTATAACTTATATGAAAACAAAACATAGCTAATGAATGCAGGATGACTAAACCATTTTTCAAAACAAGTACAAAATTGTGCATATGACATTCTAGAATGTCCTTTCAGACATTTGACCAAAAGCCATTAACAAAAAATAAAATAAAAACCAACTACAAACATGTCAAAAGACACACAGCAGCTTATGAATTGAAATATGATTAATTGCATCACCAGCTCCAAAGCTAAAATTGTAACAAATACAATAAATAATAAAAATATTCACAGTCTAACGAATGAGGACATACAATGTTCAACTTTCTCATAACACCAGCAATTTCTCAAATTTTCAGTCAATTAAAACAAAAGAACATACATTGGTAGTTGATGATCGAACAGGCCGATTCTTTGTTCGCAACAAGCGTGCAATCTGAGAAGCCGCTGTCCTCGTCTTAGTCTTGCTTTTCTTGGTCCGCATAAGTGACGGAGTATAATATAAAAATGCACGACCATATATCTTTGGCCTTCCCCTGAGCCTATCACTGGTTCGAACAGGCCCAGAAACAGGCCCATCACCTTGACCAGATTGCTTGGAATACATCACCAACTCCTATTCTTGGTGATTGTATCTTCCCATAAATATTGATCAAACCTAGGGAAGCATTTGAGAAACCAAAACCTCATAATCACTCCAAAACTTGAAGTTAGATACTAAAGAGTGAAATTTTCTTATAGCAGATGACAAAGTGACAAACATACAGGTTAAATTGAAATAGAAGGGGGAGAAAAAGTCCCCAAGCATCTAAGCTTTCTCCTACTCATAGATACACAGTCATGCAAAACTAACATTACGAACTCTCTTCGCTAAGTGAGCCAATATATAATATCATGAAAATTACCATTTTTCCTTTTTCGGTAGAAACAGATAACCCATTTCAATATACTAAAAATAATAAGGAAAAGTAAACACCAAAAATTCTGAAGCAATTTCAATCACCAGAAAAGTTTACGCCTAACTTCAACAACTATCACAATCAGTATTTACTAAAAAGTGTATAGGCATCTGTGCACGTGTGTGTGCGCGGCGGAGAGGGGGGACCTAATTGAGACAAGGAAAATTGGAAAAGTTTTTTATTCAGCATGCATCATCCCCTTTTACGACAAACCTTTTTCTTAAAGCCATGCAAAACAGAAGATGAGTATAAGATATCCCATAAAGGATATCAAAAGCAATGGAAGGAAGACAGAAAAAAAGACCACGTTTGTTAATTTGCCAAAACCTACCTAAATTCCTCAAGATTACAATCGACTACTTTGAAGGAACCTACTCCAAATAAAAGAAAAATGACTTTAGGTCAAAGAAGAGGTCTTAAAATTGACTTCCCTTAAAAAATTCTAGCATTTCTTTCCAGATATCCAAATCTGAATACACTCAGCCTAAGTAAGAGTACTTCAAGATCAAGCCTGAAAAAGCTCACTAGACAGTTTCCCTGTTTCTTTCCAGAAACAAACAAGCAGTTAGTGGAAATAACATTCTGACTTGAATGGAGGGAAAGAGATTTGAGTTTTAGGTGCATTGCAACTCATGAAACATGAATTTCATTTAAAATGTACAAGAATTAGAGCTAGAAACACTCATTACATTATTGACCAATTAAATAGCCCAAAGAGTGAGGTAAATAGGCCTAACTAGTTATTTTGGAAGTCTGAAAGGAGCAACAATTTTCAAGATAGTATTTCATGCACCCTTAATGACCATTGGAGCGGGAAGATAGAATTCTGAAGCCACCACGACTGAAGAAAGGTTTAAAATCATTCAAGGAATGCTTTCTTCGGGCAGCAAGCTTCTGTGGGAGAATCCAAGCCATTGATAACTTAAAGAAAGTTCTTTTTTTTTCCCCTTTTAATTTCCACCACACAAAAGCCCTTCTGAGTATAATGATGACCTATTCTACATAATAACTGCAGAAGGATTCAATTTTTGATTCACATCATTTTTGGGCATGGGGCAAGTTCTGTCATCATAGCTCTTAGCCAGGTGGCTCTCGAAGAAATACACACAAAGAAAGATATACTTTGATTTTTCTAATATTTGTTGTTTTAAGCAGAGATATTTTGATTACTTGAAGGAGGGGGAAGGCATCCAGTATACCTATGGGAAGGAAGCCTCATTTACTACCTTTACATTAGCTGAGATAGACATAGTTTAGTATGATACTAACATTTTTGTTGGTGCTGTGGATTTCTAGAATCATCTTTTGGAACAGGTTTCATAAGCTGATCAGGTGGCAACCCATTTGGTGCTAGTTTAGTATGATACTAACATTTTTGTTGGTGCTGTGGATTTCTAGAATCATCTTTTGGAACAGGTTTCTTTAGCTGATCAGGTGGCAACCCATTTGGTGTTCCTTAATGATTTTGATTACTTTGTCAAGGAAAAGCATAAGTGACGCAGGAATATATTTGTAGACACAATACAAATATATTATTTCCTCTTATCCAAACTACACAAACCTCCAAGTAATTTCACCTCTTGGGAGGTACCATTAAATTCCACGAGTTCATTACTTAGTTCACAAAATATCAGAGGTACATCTCAGTCAGCCTGAAAATGTCTCCTCAAACCCAATAACTTAACCTAACAAAACTACAAAACTATTTACCAAGCACATTTAAATGCCAAGAGATCATATATTAAAGATATGAATTAAAAGGAAAGATATCCAGATGTCTCTTTACTCTATAGGGCCCAACCCCCAGTAGCTCCATATTCATTTCACCATTGAAATAACAAGTTGAGCCTACGAATTTTTCCCTCCAATTTCTATAAGCAGTATTGTTATTCTCACATGCATCAATAGAATAATTTTAATTCCATGGGGTAGTAATATACTATTCTCCAGAACAAATTATAGACAATCAATCTCTCTTTTCCCTCTCTCTCTCTCTCTCTCTCTCTCGGATTTATATATGTATTGAGTACGTGCATATAATCATTTACTAAAAAACGTTATCTGAAAAAGAAGACCGAAAAGCTGCATGCAACTGATTAATTTCAAGTCATTAATCTAAACTACATATGGAAGTTTTGATTCCAATGGCTTTTATCACATTTTGAAAAATCCAAGACTCGATCAAACCCAATTTCCACATAATATTGGAATTTTCACCACGTTAACAATCTGGTGTTCAGTACAAACCAAAAGATATAAATTCAGGTACAGACAGCAATAGTATCTCTCTCTCTCTCTCTCTCTCTCTCTCTCTCGAATAAGTCCACAAACACAAAATACAAATATCAACTAAACTTGAGGAAAGAGAAATGATTGTAGGGAGTTCATACTCGGGAGAGAAGAATCGAGAAACTGCGAGGTTAGAATGCTGATGGATTAATCAACTCCAGTGAGAAGCAACGAAATCGAAGCACAGACTGCAGCAACGGCAGAGAACTACAAACTGAGTGAGAAGGTGATCACAGATTTGGAGATGATGATCGCAGTAAGGAGAAGTCCAACGTCCTGCAGAGACGATGAAAGAGAGAGAGAGAGAGAGAGAGAGGAGGCCTTCAACCCTAAACCCCTCATAACAGAAGTGGAATGAGAAACGAGGAAAGAGAGAGAGAACAACCGGCGCGGAAAGAGAAATCAGGTCATGGGTCGGGTCTTGTCCGCTCCAAACCCTTTTGGATGTTCCGAAGTCTGATACCAATATCCAAATCAGCCGGTGAGGATTTAAAAAAATAAAATAAAATAAAATAATAATAATAATAATTGTTAAAAAAATTCTCGACACAAACATATTTAAAATATGACCCAAATTGATCGAGTTTTAAAAATTTCACCAATACTATTCAGATTTAGTTTTTAACAATTGACCAACACCATTCACAACGAGTTTTGAAAGTGCGTGAACAATGTCGGTCGAGTATTAAAAATTTGATCAATCTATGAATGATGTGTGAATATTATTGGTCGAGTTTTGAAAACTCGACCAACATGAATTATTTCTTCAATACTTTTTTTTTATGCGGAAGGTTGTTTTAAATTTTTTTTCTTTCTGACTCAACTTCAAACTTGACTCGTATCCAAACACCCAACCCGACAAAATACGTGGCGTTTTGGCCTATGCAAAATGAGAAATAAGAAGTATGGACAAAAATATTACCCTCACAAAAGCATACCCAACGAGAAAAATTGTACTTTACATGGTAGTTGCTGAACTTAGGGTAATTGAAATATTAAACACATCATAATTCTTTGAATTAAGTAGTTGGACACTCTACTTCCTTAATTAGATGTCTCGAGTTTAAATTTTAAAAATAAAAAAAAAAGATTAGAGAAAGTAAACCGCTTAATGAACTCACAGTATTTAAACCGGATGAGTGAGACAAAAATCAAATATTGGTCGATAAAAACAAATGTATATATATATATATATATATATATATATATATGTATGTATATTAAACACATTGAACCACAAATGCATGGATTTTTTTTTTTTTTTTTGGTATTTGATCATTAATATCCGGATTTCTCGACTAATTTTGTTCAAGTATTGTGGAGTCCAATTTAGAAATGAATTTTTCCAACCCTAATTTTTTTTATTCTTAAAATTTAAATTTGAGATTTTAATTAAAAAAATTTAGTATTCTACCAATAATGTCTGAATCAAACAATAATGCATTTGTAATTAGAAATCAAAGCATCGAATATGTTAAAACCCTAAAATTGGATATATTTAAAGAAAATATTTCATGATAATGTACAAGTGATTTCAAAGAAAGTTAACCATGAAAGTTTTTTCAATTAATAATAGCTGAGGAAAGGGATAAGAATTACAAAAGATATTTTACACATGAAAGGTCATCCAGACATTATCAATTATACTTATTATTGTCTAGTTCTGGTTTACATCATTGTATTCATTATACCTATTTATGTATTTGGTATGTATGTGTTTTCTCAAATAAGTTCATTCATCATTGTAATAACCCTAATTTTTTCAAAAATTAAAAATAGGGTTTTCGAATTTATATAAGGTTTTGAAAATTATTAAAACTTTATTATGAAAAATATTTTAGAATGAAGATATTGTTTTTATTATAAAAAAATCATTTATTTTTGAACAAATTTTGGCACAACAGTTGAGTTGTTTTTTTGATAATCTCGAGATTACGGGTTTGAGACGTGAAAACAGTCTCCTTATAAAAATATAAGGGAAAGACTGCGTACATATACGTCGACTCTAAAATCGAAGGCTGTGATTATTATTGTTGTTATTGAAGATATTATTTTACAATATCAAAACCAAAACTATTAACTTTGATATTATTTTTTGAAATTAATAAAATATTATATCTTTGAATATTAAAAACCTATTTTAACAAATTCATTTTAATTAACAAAATTTTAACTGATATTTTGAGAGACTAAGCCAAGAATCGTAAAGCTTAGGGATTGATCTTAGCCGTTGATTTAAGATAAACATTGCATTTTTAATTCTAGCCATCCGTGACATTTTAATCGTAACATGACAATTTTCTATCACATTTTTTATTCTATAGAATTTATTAAAATGATCTTAGAATTAGAATTATTTTACATTTAAGTAAAATTAAATTAAATTTTTAAAAATCAATCAAAAACAATCGATTCAACTTTCTTTTCTATTGTCACATGAACCAACAAATATGAAAGTTTATCCATAAAATCTATATGAAATACAATTCATTTCTCCCCTAAAAGTGAAATTTACTTTAAAATCTGTGATTTTAAAAAATAAATATTTCGTAAATTTTTGTATTTGAAAATTTCTCAAAGCAGTTTGATCAATCCAATACCGTGTAAAATTATATTTATATAATTATTAAAGATATCAATAAAATTCTTTTTTAATTAAAATATTTTTATTTCAATTAGAATTTTTGAGTTTTGACTATATCGGACGATGCTTTAATCTCAAAGAACATGAGAATATTGCGTCATCCCTTGCGTCATTTGTGATGTGATGGCTAGTATCACGACAAGATGCATCTAACCTCTCAGAAGTGAGAGAGAGAGAGCGCATTTTAGATTTTATCTTCGAATTAAAATTATGAATTTGATTCGTAATTTATATGTGAAGTCAATTATATTAAAAGATCTCTATTTTTTAAAATAATTTTTATCAAATCAATTTAAATTAATTAGGATAAAATTTTAAATATCGAATAATAGATCAAATGTAAGAATAATAAAAAAAGAGAAAGAGAGAGCGGTAATGTAAAGTGCGGCTATGATTGGAAAAATTGTGGCGGATGAGTGATAGCATGATAGAAAAAAATTTATATATAAACAAGGTAGTTCTTTGGTGGATAATTTTAATATTTTAACTTATTTCAGTATATTGGGATTAGATATGAATCCAGACATATTGGATTTTTTTTTTAAAAAAATCATGTTAGGGTCGGATTTTAATATTAAAATAGTCAAATCAATTTGAATTTGGATTTAGATTATAAATAATCCGATTCGATCCGTTAATAATTTATAATAATATAAAATTTTATTTTTATATAATATTATTAAATAAAATAAATAAATTTAGAGTTTGTTATAATTAGTAAATTTTATTTTTATTTTCGAATAAATATTATCAAAATAAAAAAGAAGGTATTAAGCTATGGTTTAGATCAGATATGTATCGGGTATGGATCGGTTTAAAATCGGATCGGATCATTTTTTATAAATATGTAGTATATTGGATCAGATTTTTAAAAAAATTCGTAGAGTCAGATATGATTTTTTATTTTTTAACCCGAATCGGATTAGAGTCAAATATGAATATTATAATTAAGATTTAGAGTCGAATATGATAATAATACAACTTAAACCATAACCGATCCATTTTTATCCTAATTTGGGAAGGACAAAAGAGGTATCCCGCCAAGACCTAGACCCATGACCGTTTAAAAGGGAGCTCAAGTATATACATGCCCAGAATTTTCCCCTTTAGTGTCGGGTATTACCCTGCCTGACACCGTCTGTCACGCCCCGATCCTCGGATCGACCACGCGACAGCCGCCGCGAAATCTCGGTATACGGGCAGAACCTCCCCATATACCGGGACTCCGCAAGGCTACAAAGACAGCAAGACAACAATTCTTTCTACACCAATCATATAAAAACAGAAAACATCACATAACAAACACATGCAAGGACTCATCCGGTCCATCCCTGTACACACGAGCACACATCGGGGAGAGGGAACCTGTACATGCGCATTTGCACATCAACACACAATCGGGGAGAGGGAACCTGTGCATGCACGGCACACAATATGGCCATCCAAGCCATTTCAAAGTTTCCAGTATAAGGAAAGCACTTAACAAACAGGAAGTCCCAAAACATAGCCGTAAGATCTTACTAACACTCGCTTGAAGAATCAAGCAAACGTCCGTAAGATCCAAACGATATGAGTTGTCCAAGACTTCGTGAAATCGAAAGAAATTAACCATTCTCAATATTACAAACCAAATGTCCCACTCAACCATTGAGTTTTTACCAAAAACTAGGAGAGAAAGAAAGTAAACAACAATCACGTAAGGATTCCATCAATACTTGTTCCTATACAGGAAATAAGTATCGATTAAATCCGTACCAAAAAGAATTGTACAAGTCTTCCCTTCTTCGGATTTCAATTCAAACCAAAAATGACTATACATCTCGATGTATACCTACAAAAGCCAGCTAGTAGGCCCTCCCCAAGCTCCAATCTCTGTCACAAATCTAATCTTCCTCTGAAAAATGTTAAAGAGTGGGGTGAGTATTATAAATACCCAGTGAGTGGGTGCAATGGCATGTTGTGTAATAAATAAGGGGTGAAAATGGGGAATGTCAAAGCATACTTCAAACATCATTTTCATATCCAAACATTTCAGTAATTCAACATCATTTATAAAATATGCATCCATATCAAACATTTTCTCAGAAAATCACAAGGGTCCCATCGAAAACACTTCCGTCTCAGGGCGGCCAAACCCAACGAAAGCCCGCCAAGGGTTTTCCATTTCAGTTTTCAAAACTACCCTCTTCCTTGGCGTTGGCTCGAACCTCACCGGGTGCAATCCGGATAGTCCGACGGGGCGAGCAGAGGCGCGCGTACCCTCTCGCATATAATACCCCAATCCACGTCACCCCGTCGGGTCGCTCCGTGGGGGAATGACTATAGCCATTTCTCTCGTGCACCATCATTTCACAATCATTCCATTTCAAACAATGTGCCATATTTTATCAATTCAATCCACAAATCATGCTACGAGCATTTACAAATCAAGTAATCAAATCACATGGCACAAATTCATGTAAAATCACATAGGATGCATTCATAATTCAAATTCTCATTTCAGACATCCCACAATCACAAATAATTGCATAAAAATCATATGAAAATAATTTCAAATCATTTATCAAAGTATTTAAAGATATTTTACTTATTTATTACACAACGATCCGTCCACTCACCTCTAGGGAGGGTATTCACTCCCTATTTTCGAAATCAACACAAAAAGACTCCCCTCGAGTCTCCAAAGGTCAACCTAGACCAATCAACACAATTAATCAACAATTAAAGCTCTATTAAAGGGTTTTCAAATTTCCCTTTTATTTAAAATAGCCTTAACTACACAATTATATTCCTAAACTTTCGTTTCATCAATCTAAGATCATTTCAAATCACCAACGACTTTAAATTTACAATATTCTTCAATTTAATCAATTTTCTCCCGAATTACATAATCTTAATTTAATTCACGCCAATTTCAATTCAATTCCCAAGAAAAACTACGTAATTCAATCAAATAAAACTCTAATACTATCAACGACATTTTAACATGCTTCGAGTCCAATTTACATCAAATTCTAGACCTAACTTCCATCATTTCATACAAACTTTCAAGAATAACGTATTTCCTACGGATCTAGCATATTTTTAGAATATATCCACACTTATTCTCAACCTAAATTAGACAAATAATCCGAGTATTGAAGGGATTGAAAATCCCTCACCTAGCATTTTCTTGGGTTCGAAATCCTCGCTCTAATGTCCTCTCAGTCCGTTCTCAGACCTGCAAAGCTCCCAAATCGAAGTTAATTTCGGTAAATCTAAGCTTATTACCACAAAATTTCGAAACCCTAAAGCTAGGGTTAGGACCGACCCTACCCTGGCAGTGAAAGTGGGTTGCAGTGATGTCTCTTGTCAGAGGGCAGGGGCCGTGCAAGCGTGCGAGCAAGCAGAGGAGAGGGAGAGCAAGAGCCTTGCTGTCGCGCGCACGGGAAGGAGACGAAGAATCGCCCGCTTGTGCGTGGAAGAGAGCGACTGTGATAGACCGAGAGAGATGGTTCGGGACGAGGTGGCGATCATGGAGAGTGAGATCGAGATGGCGAACGGTGAATCGCGAAGGGAGAGAGAGTGCGAGACCGGAAATAGAGAGAGAAATGGAGAGTGAGTAGAGGAAGAGAGGCGAGGTAGTTCACGGTGGGTGAGGGTGGCGCGCCGGAGGACAATCGTAGAGAGAGGGAGAGTGACGAACAGAGTCGCCAGGGGAGAGAGAGGGGGTGAGGGAGTGAGCGATTAGGGCTTTCAGCCCTAATCGATTTGGGAACAGCGGGGTGCTGCGTTTCACCCCGAAACGCAGCATCTCCACTCTCTCTCTCTCTCTCTTTTATTTTTTTTTTTTTACCATAATATAATTAAATAACTAAACAATATATATATATACAAAGTCAACATTTTTCTACTTTCTTATAGAAATATTTCCAAAATACTGAACATCAAGTTTCCGGTATTACAACTCTTAACCCCCTAAAAACAAATTTCGTCCTCGAAATTTCAAAATACAACTCATATATCAAACAACTGCGGATGTTGCTTCCGCATTAGTTCTTCGGTTTCCCAAGTCTGTTCTTCGACTTGATTGTTTTTCCACAGCACTTTTACCATAGGAATCTGCTTATTCCTCAACCGTTTGGTCGTCTATCTACTATCCCACTGAGTTGCACTTTGATACTCAGGTCTGAATTTCATTCTATCAGAGAAGCTTCAATTACATGAAATGGATCCGGCAAATACTTCTTAAAATATGTTCGGACTATTTTACCTTCAGAATTAACAACTAAACTATCAAGACTCCAACACAAAATTCCTTAAATTATTTTTTCAAAAGAGACCTTAAATAAGAAATGTCCACTACCATGTCATGTCCATATCAATTGCAGATCCCAAGAAAGAGAAAATCCTTATATCCTCAAGTTTGTGTATAACGAATTGTAAATCAACCTCAATATGGCCTAGACTAAGTAAGGAAATTTACTCCACTAATAATATTTGTATGCTTCCAAGTTTTAAATCTCCAATCCTTAGCCGGATAGCTTTTTAATCAAGATATTTCTATCATGCTCATTCTCAATCACTTTAGTATTATGCAATATCACCAATATTCTATCCAAATCAAATCTAGTACATATATTTGCATATTATCCGGTGTTTGCATTAATATCCCCAAATTCTCAAAGTAATAACCACTTCTAGTGTCTGTTATATTTATCACTTTTACACTCTAGACATTACACTCTTCTCATCTGCATACGGTGCTTTCAATACAACTTTCCTATTCTCTTAAAAACTCCGAATTGATCGGCTTGACAAATATACAAGTTTCCCTGTTGTTTTTTTTTTTTTTTTTTTGAAACCAGATTACTTCTTTTCAAAAAAATATTTTCAAAAATACCTAGTCTCTCACATCAATTCTATAATCATATAATCACAAAAGATACATCATAAAAATTCGCTTTGCATTCACTTAATCTACTACTGATCTTATCTACCCTGGTCAGTCAAAATTCCTTTTGATCTAAACTATCTTAAATATTACCCATAAATCTCACCTTGCTTATGGATCTATCTTGTAACAATTTCCTATATTCGATCCCTTCAACTTTACTCACTCAATCAACTGCATCCACTTGTCACTCGACTTTAATCGACTCAAAGACTCCATTCCGGTAGAAATTAGAGAAATAAAATCCTAATTACTTGGATCTCTCCCGTAACAACTTGATGGTCTCGATTTACTAAAATAAAAAATCATAATTAGTGATAAAATTCTGAATTTTCCCTTTTCAATTTCTTTCTAAAAATCCAACTGCTCATAATTATATGAAAGGAACTCCCAACATGAGTAGCAATAGGTCTTTCCTAGGGTTACAAACAAACCTTTCATTAAACAAAGCCACGTCACCAAAACGATTAAATCAACAAAACATATCCTAGCTAAATATAGATCTTCTCATTGCATTATCGTACAAAATCTCTCTACTATCAATCATTCTCTTCAAAGTAATATTAATTCACCAAACAAAATAAAAGACCAACTGAAGCGAATCATTTTCATCACAGGTACCTACCATTGTAAGTCTCATTTAATAATACTATCCTGTTTCACTAGTTATGCATATCTGTGCTTTTTAGAATCTGACTTTAGCCGTTGCTAGAAATCAAAATTCATGTTTCGAATCTAAGATTCTTCTAAAGAATATTAGGAAGGACTGGGGTAAGCATGGAAATTTTTAGTGAATAGACGGCATGGCATATTGAGCATGAATGAAGGGTGAAAGTGGTTGTGCCAAACACATATATCAAAATTCATTTCCGTGTAATGCCAAAATCATTTGTAATAACATAAATTTATATCAAATTTTCCATGACTCATATTCTCCAATTCAATAAACAATTTTATATTTTCCTTTCAATAACTTTCGGTCCGTCCAAAATCACTCTCCTACCCCCCTTTGCCACTGCCTCCATGGCCTCGATCCGTGGCAAGACTTAGTCATTATTGATTTTCCAACACCATGTTCCCAAGCTTAAGTTATCAATCGATTCACAATCTCAAATATAAGATATAGCTATTCTTCAAAATTCACATGAGTATCCAAATGTAACGAATGCAAATAGTTTAATATTCAAAGTCATGAGTCATGGATATTTTGCCATTTCATTTCAGGCACACCACACTCACAAAATATTTTAATCCTCTTTTAAAATTTATTTCACAAATCAATTTCGAATCCATTTGCAAAGTCATTTCAAAAATCAATTTATAATTCATAATTGAAAACAATTAACCCATTCATATGCATCAAAGCCGTCCATTCACATCTCCTATAAGAGAGTTAACCAAATTATCAACGAGTTGATCCAAACATCTCTAAATTTGGAAACAACTCAACTCAAAATCTCGATGAGTTGACCCCCAATGAATAATACTATATGTCTATGGAAAAAGAGTCAAATGACAATTTCTATCAATTTCAATCAAGGTATATAATTATCACTAACACCATGAATATCTCAAAACATCAAAATCATCTCTCCTTAAATTCATTATCATGCAATCATGATCACTTAATATTTATATCCAAATCTCTAAATCATCAAGTTCAAGTTCTAAGGAATTTACCTGACAAACTAATGTCCTCCATGGCAAGAAATTTTGTCATACTCAATATACTAAACAAACCCTTGCATCTCTATTAAATAATATCAAATTCATGTTGTAAATTTCCCTATCTAACTTTTAGACAGATCGCACTTACTAACCAACACAACTAAGCATTCCCTTTTATGCCAATAATTAACAGTAACATTATCTTCACAATACAAATATCCACTCAAATCATCAAAATTTTCCATATCGGTTACAGGCAATAGGAAGAAACTTTCTAACAATTTATGTCAATATCATTTCAGTTTATCCTTACCAACCTTTCCTTCATTCTATCTAATATACTAAATTTGCATTCATATGGTTTAAATAGAGTTCTCATGTCCATGATTAAAAAATTTCGAACTCCCACTATTTAGGGGAAAGAAATAATTGATACCAGCTCTAGTATTTCAATCCCTAACCACGAATCACTTGGCCATTGCTTGTTTAAGAAGAAATATCCATTTTTTTTTCCAAGGTTAAATTGTCTAGAAGAAATATCCATAAATTCCTTTTAGAAATATCCATTTGTTTATTAGCGCCTTGAAGGCAGATTTGCCAGGTTTTCCTCATATTAGAATCCTTTGAACACAATTTCTAAATAAAATACTCCAAACTTTTCGTGATTTAAATCTTCTTGAATCTCACAAACTCAACCAATTTTGAACCATAAATTTTCAATGTGCACACTTCCTTTACTATCCAATCTACAACCTCATTACAACCTTTCCTTCTTCCGATTGTAGGAAACCCTACCAAAGTCACGGCATCACATTTGTAACTTTTCATGTCATCATTTCAATCTAATCCTTCACCACCACCGTGCTATCAAGACTCCACAACTAGGAACACTCCTCAAAGTGCCCTCTAAATGAACCCCTAATGGCCAGGTCCTTTTAAATCTCAAATATACTCTTTTATCATGCTTCTTAGCAAAATGAACCACTTAATAAGCCACTAAATCAGAAGTAGAATCTATCTTCAACAAAACACCCTAATTATTAAATTATAGATAATAGTATCACCGAGTACCGTACGCAATCTACTAGCAAGAATCTTAACCACAACTCAATAAAGAGGTGAAATCAAGATATATGATGACTATAATTAATATGTAGAGGTGTGTAGGAGGAATCTCATTCGGTTCCTCAATCTTTGTCTATGAGGGATAGTTCTACGAAGAAGAGTCAAATCTCAGCAAATAGAATAGGAATTGAACTAGGTATTTAACCCCCTAAAAATGAGCATTCCTATCCTCCTAAGAAATCCATGGAAGACTTGTACATTCTCAAAAACACCTTTTTCAAAAACCAAATACTTCAAAGTCTTTAGAAACTTTTCGGGACATTTGGAAACAATTTAAACATTCAAAAACCAATAAACTTTTAAAATCGTGAGCCTAACCTCTGATACCACTAAAGCTGTCACGCCCCGATCCTCGGATCGACCACGCGACAGCCGCCGCAAAATCTCGGTATACGGGCAGAACCTCCCCATATACCGGGACTCCGCAAGGCTACAAAGACAACAAGACAACAATTCTTTCTACACCAATCATATAAAAACAGAAAACATCACATAACAAACACATGCAAGGACTCATCCGGTCCATCCCTCGTACACACGAGCACACATCGGGAGAGGGAACCTGTACATGCGCATTTGCACATCAACACACAATCGGGAGAGGGGACCCGTGCATGCACGGCACACAATATGGCCATGCACGCCATTTCAAAGTTCACGGTATAAGGAAAGCACTTAACAAACAGGAAGTCACAAATCATAGACGTAAAATCTTACTAACACTCGCTTGAAGATCAAGCAAACGTCCGTAAGATCCAAACGATATGAGTTGTCCAAGACTTCGTGAAATCGAAAGAAATTAACCATTCTCAATATTACAAACCAAATGTCCCACTCAACCATTGAGTTTTTACCAAAAACTAGGAGAGAAAGAAAGTAAACAACAATCACGTAAGGATTCCATCAATACTTGTTCCTATACAGGAAATAAGTATCGATTAAATCCGTACCAAAAAGAATTGTACAAGTCTTCCCTTCTTCGGATTTCAATTCAAACCAAAAATGACTATACATCTCGATGTATACCTACAAAAGCCACTAGTAGGCCCTCCCCAAGCTCAATCTCTGTCACAAATCTAATCTTCCTCCGAAATGTTAAAGAGTGGGGTGAGTATTATAAATACCCAGTGAGTGGAGTGCAATGGCATGATTGTGTAATAAATAAGGGGTGAAAATGGGGAATGTCAAAGCATACTTCAAACATCATTTTCATATCCAAACATTTCAGTAATTCAACATCATTTATAAAATATGCATCCATATCAAACATTTTCTCGAAAATCACAAGGGTCCCATCGAAAACACTTGTCTCGGGCGGCCAAACCCAGACGAAAGCCCGCCAAGGGTTTTCCATTTCGGTTTTCAAACTACCCTCTTCCTTGGCGTTGGCTCGAACCTCACCGGGTGCAATCCGGATAGTCCGACGGGGCGAGCAGAGCCGCGTACCTCTCTCGCATATAATACCCCAATCCACGTCACCCCGTCGGGTCGCTCCGTGGGGGAATGACTATAGCCATTTCTCTCGTGCACCATCATTTCACATCATTCCATTTCAAACAATGTGCCATATTTTATCAATTCATCCACAAATCATGCTACGAGCATTTACAAATCAAGTAATCAAATCACATGGCACAAATTCATGTAAAATCACATAGGATGCATTCATAATTCAAATTCTCATTTCGACATCCCACAATCACAAATAATTGCATAAAAATCATATGAAAATAATTTCAAATCATTTTCAAAGTATTTAAAGATATTTTACTTATTTATTACACAACGATCCGTCCACTCACCTCTAGGGAGGGTATTCACTCCCTATTTTCGAAATCAACACAAAAGACTCCCTCGAGTCTCCAAAGGTCAACCTAGACCAATCAACACAATTAATCAACAATTAAGCTCTATTAAAGGGTTTTCAAATTTCCCTTTTATTTAAAATAGCCTTAACTACACAATTATATTCCTAAACTTTCGTTTCATCAATCTAAGATCATTTCAAATCCCAACGACTTTAAATTTCAATATTCTTCAATTTAATCAATTTTCTCCCGAATTACATAATCTTAATTTAATTCACGCCAATTTCAATTCAATTCCCAAGAAAAACTACGTAATTCAATCAAATAAACTCTAATACTATCAACGACATTTTAACATGCTTCGTCCAATTTACATCAAATTCTAGACCTAACTTCCATCATTTCATACAAACTTTCAAGAATAACGTATTTCCTACGGATCTAGCATATTTTTAGAATATATCCACACTTATTCTCAACCTAAATTAGACAAATAATCTGAGTATTGAAGGGATTGAAAATCCCTCACCTAGCATTTTCTTGTTCGAATCCTCGCTCTAATGTCCTCTCTCCGTTCTCGGACCCGCAAAGCTCCCAATCGAAGTTAATTTCAGTAAATCTGCTTATTACCACAAAATTTCGAAACCCTAAAGCTGGGTTAGGACCGATCCTACCTTTGCGGTGAAGTGGGTTGCGGTGATGTCTCTTGACGGAGGACGGGGGCCTGCAAGCGTGCGAGCAAGCGAGAGGAGAGGGAGAGCAAGAGCCTTCTGTCGCGCGCACGGGAAGGAGACGAAGAATCGCCCGCTTGTGCGTGGAAGAGAGGGCGCGTGATAGACCGAGAGAGTGGTTCGGGACGAGGTGGCTCGATGGAGAGTGAGATCGAGATGGCGAACGGTGAATCGCGAAGGGAGAGAGAGTGCGAGAGACTAGAAATAGAGAGAAATGGAGAGTGAGTAGAGGGGAGAGGCGGGTAGTTCACGGTGGGTGAGGGTGGCGCCCGGAGGACAATCGTAGAGAGAGGGAGAGTGACGAACGAGTCGCCCGGGAGAGAGAGGAGCGGGGTGAGGGGGTGAGCGATTAGGGCTTTCGGCCCTAATCGATTTGGGAACAATGGGTCTTGCGTTTCACCCCAAACGCAGCATCTCCCTCTCTCTCTCTCTCTCTTTTTTTTTTTTTTTTTTTACCATAATATAATTAAATAACTAAACAATATATATATATACAAAGTCAACATTTTTCTACTTTCTTATAGAAATATTTCCAAAATACTGAACATCAAGTTTCCGGTATTACACCGTCGGGTAACAATTGGATCCGAATGAATTGTCATTCTTGGGGCCAACACCTGAGGTCTCCTAAGGATATCCAGGGCAGATACATAAAGGGTTTCATGGCCAGTTTGGGTGTTCGCACCATTACTTTTTTTTCCCTCTCTTGACCAATTAGTATCCGAGTCACCCAACTATTCTGATTCGAAAATTTGAGTATTATGGGATTCAATTTAGGAATTGAATTTTAAACTTCTGTTTATTCATTTTCAATATTCGAATTCAAGATTTTGATTAAGGAAGTGTAGCATCAACTCAAGGAGGGTGATGTTTGCACCATTACAACAACTGGGCCTTATTCCACAGGTTGTCCTTAGCTTGGGGCTTGGTTATAGAGCTAAGTCAAGATGGACCTGAAAGCATCAGCTGCTTTGGTGACCAAGCGGGAGAATCGCAATTCTCTGTCCACTATCATTGGCTTTGCCTTCTTAAGCACATATATAAAGAAGCCAAGGCGGTATGGATTTGCATGCTAAGAAGGCTGTTCTGGAAGCTACTTCAGAGAGAGAGAGAGAGAGAGAAAGAAGAAGACTGTTTGCTTGCCATTAAAAATGGTGAAAAATACAACTCTTAAAATTCACGACCCTATTTAGGTGGTGCATAGTTTAGAACCTACACAAGTAATTTGCTCATTTGATCTCCCCCTACCTTTACATGTTTGCCCAAAAAAAAAAAAAAAAAAAAAAAAAAAGAATAAAAATTGAGTTGAGCATAAAGGTGGCTGTCCTTTGTTACGTAGAAACTGACATTGCATTTGATAGAAATGTCCGGTCAGCATCTCTGTAATGCTGCATAACAAGTACAGAAATGGTGCCTCCATGGAAGTCTGAGGAAGCAAGCATATCCCCTACTGCACCTAACTCTGCATTCTCACTCCAATCTTGCAGTTCTGGGACCAACAGTTTATTGGCACCGTGGTCTCTGCCAACCATCACGAGGTCATAGTTATTGTCTAAAGATCTAATGGCGTCCCACAGTTGTACACTGTCTTCAACTTTAATATCATGATACACAACATGAGGATTTTTTAGGCTCTTTAGCCTGAACTCGTTTGTCACCGCATCGTCGAGTTGCTTTTCGAGAGCATCATCTGAATTCTTGTCCTTCGCATCAGGATCACTTGCAAAAATTCTCCAAACGGTCATAGCCACTCCAGGGTGTGCTAACAAGTGCGACGCAAATGCTAGAACTTCCCGATCATCTGGGCCTCCTATGAAAATGACTGCAATGCCATATGAGAATTTCAGCATAGTTGAATGTCTTCTGAAGCCTTTGTCTACTAGGATTCCCACTGTGCACGGTGCATACGTTTGTAGCTGCATATTGACTTCGCGCAAGGCACTGGATTGTGCAGTTTGTGATTGTGGGTTTCTGTGGAAGGGAACAATGATGAGAGGTATGAACTCATCATGTGCAAGCTTGCAGATGCTCTCATACATGCCCTTAAATGGTGCAATCATGGTGAAGTTTTTGACTGGGAATTGGCTGTGTGAAGTGCGAAAGTACTTATCAAAAGCAGCAACAATTCGATCTGAGGCTGTTTGACCACTGCCCATCATCATCTTGTAAGTATCATAGGTTTCAAACAATGGTGTAACTCTACCAGAAAGCTCGACAAGATGTATCACATAAGCACTGAATAGGTTTTGATGGCCTGTTGAGCTTGAAGCTTCAAGCAAGGGAATAATGCTATCCACATCTTCTTCACTGTAAACGCATGGAAGTACCCGAAGTTGAGAATTGGGTGGCATAGTTCCAATTGTGTTGCCAAACTCATCAAGGGATTTATTAAGTCTCCATGGAGGTTTGTATAGAAATTCTATCAAGGGAGTTACAATAGCAGTAACCGAAACAGTAGCAATCGCTGACGGAGTGTAAGTACTCGGGGCTATCAGCTGCAAGTGACAGTATAAATGGTTAGGAGGAGGAGGAGGAGGAGGAGGAAGAAGAAGAAGAAGAAGAAGAAGAAGAAGAAGGGCAAACCTTGTATCTTCCCCAGTGCATGAACATCATCTGCTCCGGCCATCCCTTTACATTAAGCATCAGACCAAGGGCGACAGCATGTCTAAGGCTCATCTTGTTGTGAAGGGCGGCAATCATAACCCCCAGGAATTTTCCTAGACAGACACTAAAAACAATGGCAAATATCTTAGGAAAAGCAGCCCAAGTTTGTGTGAAGGGTCTGACAAATTGTCCGATTAGCAGATAGAAACAGGGCATGAAGAATTCTTCAATAAGACGTTCGCTCTTGTCTACCAACGGTGCGCCCAGAGGCATCCCATCTGGCACAGCCAATCCAAAGAGTAGTGGCCCAATGACGATGGTCACACCCAAAGTTAAACTAAGAAATGCCATGAGTGCAACCGCAAGTAATATTGCGAAGTGATAAACTGATGCAACTGGTTGCTTTTCTGGTGTCCTCTTCACGATCCGTTGCATCATTGGCCGCATTACATAAACTGAGAGAAGTATAAGTCCAATCAAAGCGCCAATTCTCTTGACCGTGTCTGAAAATGCATAGGGTTGTTGGAGTACTGAAGCATCAACTGCCAGGAGGATCCACCTAAGTACATCAATGAGCATAGAAGCAGACATGGCAAACCGGCCCAGTTCTGATGTTAGGAGGTTGAGTTCTTCCAGTGCCTCAGCAACAATAGGAAAAGGAGAAGTGGAAAATAAAAGCACCATCCAAACGCCTTGCTTCATAGGGATGATATCTGTTCCTGAATTCATCACAGACCAAATTGGGACGCCTACAATTGAAGCAAGAACGCCTGCCAAAGCAATGGTCCAAACCTTCTTTCCTGTCCTTGTAATGACAGACGTGTCCATTTTCACTCCAAGAAGAAAGACATGGTATATAACTCCAACCCATGCCCAATGTTGCGACACGAATAGTACTAAAGGTTGATTACATCTACTTGACAGATTCTTTATAAACTTATCCGAAAAGGGTCCAAGGATGAAACCAGCCTGGAGAAAGATCAAGAAACGTCAGCTAGGACATTCCACATTGATTTTAGTTGAAGCATTTCGAAGAATGAGAAAAGGCAAAGCTTGCAGTTATAAAAACCTATTGCTCTAGTGAACCCCATGATTGTGCGTTATTGCTAAAATGGCTTGGAGGAGCACCAAAAGCCAAACTCAAATTCAACACCAATGGGGGCCAATGCAAGCCCACCCTTGGTGCTTTTCAGCCAGGACAAATATTTTCCGAAAGCAGAAATAATCTCAACAATGATTTTTTTTTTTTTTTTTTGTGGGGGGGGGGGGGACAAGTTTCATTAGGTGTTCTTGGCAAGGATTTAATTATTAATTGCCTAACATATCAAAGCATATAGCATTTATTGCATTGATAGAATTTGTCACCAAAAAAAAAAAAATCCAATTGGGGTATGAAATCCATCACAAGGACGTCTTAGATGATAAAATGCACTTATAGATATTCACACTACTTCAATATGAATTTATATTCGAGAGAGAGAGAGTTACCAAGGTATTGCAGACTGTTCGAGACTGTCTAAGAGGGCGGAGAAGAACGTAAAGAAATCTAGAGATGAAGAAGAATAATGTAATTCTGAGAATCAATGCAGGAAAGAGGTGTTCGAGAGGATCATCCTTATTCCATATTCCTGATGAGTAGCCTGATATTCTCTTTGCCGTGCATTGTAATGTTATACCTCCTATCGTATCATGATCTTTTCTTAATTCACTACTCCAAAATGCTACAACTTCTTCGTTCATTCTCTCTCTTTCTCTCTCTCTCTAGGTTGATGAGGGTAGAAAGAGGGTGTAGAAATCTAAATATGAAGATTAAAAGCTGAAACTCGTCAGTCAGTTAGGCCGGAATATAGTTAGGGCGATAGTTCTAATATGGACTGTACAACGTCAAAAAAAGACAAACCGGTAAAACGTTGGACCCCAAAACTAAAATTAACAAAGGCTACAGCCTAAAAAAATTAACAAAAAATGACATTGTTGTTGTAACCGACATGTTGTGAAATGGAAAATGAAATTTCCAGGTGGCTTCACTCTCTCTCTCTCTCTCTGAAAATTTGTGTTATATTTATAGTAGTATTCCTAATCTTTATTAATGAAAACCCACATGTTTTTATGTTTTTTTGTTTTTTTTTTTTTATACATAGAGAAGTTAAAAATCGAAATCTTTTTAAAGAGAGAAAAACGATATCAATTAAGTTATAATTCATTGACAGAACCTATATTGTAATATCTCACTCTGTGTATATATGTTATCCGTTTATACTGTGAGGACCCAAGTCCCATATTTAGGGTGTTCATTCGGGAGGGTTAATAGTTTTTCGGATTATTCGGTTTGGATTATTCGTATTTTGGGAGGTATTCAATCCAATAGAAAATCGAATCGAATAAAATAAAACCCGAACTAATTTATCCAAATTAAATTCAGGTTATTTGGTTTAGGTTATTCACGTTTCATTTACCCGAATAACCACATAATATGAAAAATTCTTTCAATGATTTGGATTAAACGGTTTGGATTTTAATCAGATTGGACATGAAATGTTATATGAGAATATGTTATTCGGATTTTGAGCGGGTCCTGAATAAAAATCTTTATTTTTATACCTAAACCATTTATTCGAATTTTTAATCAGTCGAAATCATTCATCCGATTCAAATTTTATTTACCCGAACCGAATAATCTAAATTTAATTTAAATCGAACAGGTGAATGAATTATTCACCGTATCCAAAAACCTTATGATTTTTATAGTGTATGCCGAATGAGTTTGGTTTTGCCTTACGCTTAGGGATATTTGGCTAGGGCTACCTAAGTTTAGAGATGTGAGGGCTCCATTCGGTTGGGATAAGTGCTTTAGGGTTTGTAATGGGGTTTTCACTGAGGGCTATGTGATTCCCACATTTTTAGATGCTTTGTCCGAACCCAAAAATATTATTTTTAGTTGTTAACCGACTCGATGTAATTTTAGCATTACCTAAAGGTTTTGGCAACCATTTTGAAACTCAAACATGGAAGGCATCATCAACATAAAACAAGCATCACATTCCAGCTTTGTCCTTAACCTAAGAACCAACCTAGTATGTTAATGCATGAGCTTTTTTACAAAAATATTGTTTTTTAATTAAAATTATTTAACTATCGCTGTTTTTTTCTTACCCAGATTATTGATTTTGCACTCTTAGAATGAAAAATCAAATTTTTTATTTTTTTTTTGTGAAGCATTAATTAAAAAAAGAAAAAGAATGTTTTATACTCTCAAAGTGCGAAACATGGTTTCACTGTATTTGTGACACTCTACAGGGTCATGTGTTAGATTTCTATTGATTGCGTTAGTCCGATTTATGGTCCAATCTTATACGAGTATTGTATCTCCACTTGATATTTTATTTTTTACTTAATAATACTTTATCAACATATTATATCATTTATTTAATTTTTTTTCTCTTATCAGCTTCGTGCATGGGAGAGAATACACATATTTTCCTCGATTATGTAATACCGAAAATTAGGTGGTAGAAAATTTCTAGTGAATTTTTAATTTTCTTGGAAAAAATAAATATACATATATAAAAATAATAATTAAATAAATACTTAGAGAAATTAAATTGTAAGTTGATTTTGAAATTGGAATACAATATTGGAAAATTCGGTGAAATTTTAGTATCTAATAAACAATTTTTTAAAAATTTTGATTTTTCTATCGGTAGTCGATAATAACCATCTTTGGGCGACTCACTATTTCTTCAGTGTAATGTGAAGTGTGGCTTATCCGTAGAATGTGAAATTGAGATAATATAATATTTTATAATTTCTACATACCTATCGATATACCCAATTTTCTATATCATTCGGTACATTACACCTCATTTATATTTTCTCCAACGATGAATATTTGGGTCATCAGTGGATGTCCAATCTTAAGATTTGTTGATATGTATTTTGACAACTCTATCGGTATAAGTTTACTGGCTATCATTTGCATGTGGATATACCCTATCAGTAACCATTTTAAAACTATTACTATTTACAGCTCATCCTTTCAATTTACTCTTCGATAATTTCATTTCTCTATTCCACTTTACTTGTCAGCACTACCTACCAATTTCTATTTGGTCCCCCTTGAATTCAATAAATTTATTTTTTTTATTTTTCCTTGTCGGTGTTGCCTTAGCATTGCTCCGGTAATGTCATTAGCTCTTCATTTTTGCAGTCAATTAACCCTTTAAATTTCTAATCGGTTATGCTTGAATAAAGTAATGGTCGGTCATGCTCCTTTCAATTGTTCAGCGGCTATCATTTGTGACAATTAATCACATTAATCTAGCCATCGATTCTTTCCCACTTCCCACTTGTTGCCTTTGGTGACTCCTCTATATTCATGTTTCAAATTGCCACTTTCAATTGCTTGTGCGCCGTCGGTTGTCTTTTCAAATTTTAGAAATCCCATTGGTAGTCATTTTAAAATAGTTGTTCGCTATTGCGTTAATCTATCGATGGACATTAAACTTTACTTTTCAATATTTTACCATTTGTTTGTAGACTATCGGTGATCGTTTTACTAAATTTCCATATATTCCATCGACATCGAACAATAGATCTATTTTCATATTTTTCCAATCCTGGTAGGTTACCTTAGATAACACTTCTAATTTTCTAGCCGGTGCAATTTGTTATACTCATGTTCGGTCACCCATGTGTTGAAAAATCTTTCCTTGTCAATTATTTGCTTTCTTTGGTAATTACATTTAACTCTCATTTTGCTTATCGGCAATACACATCAATAGTCACATTTAACCTTTCATATTTGCTGGTTGGGAATTGCAATTGGGAAGTTTGAACACTTGATTAAATTCCCATCGGAACACACACACACACCCACCTACTACATTTCCTATCGGTCCAAATTTCCTTGTCAGTTCTTGCCTGTACATGTGATTCCATTTGCACTCTTCTCTTCTGTGCACTTACGATTGGGTATCATTTTCTTCCACTAGCTTCGGTTCCCTCTCATTTGCTGCCTTCAGTGATGTCCTTCGGTACATGTTTTAATTGCAAATTCTTGTCACCAACTTGTCTCCATGGAGATTTGATCCCAACATCCAAAAAGATAACTATCACCATGTCATTTGATCCCTTTAGTCTTATATTACATAATCTTTATTTTAACCCATATTTTTGGAATATTCACAATAACAATTTTAGTTTGATTTCTACAGATTTGCACTCATCACTTCCAATTCCCCAACCCATCACCGATCACACTTTCTTCATGTGCAGAATCACAAATACTTAAATTTATTGGGTTGGCTTTTCCAACAACTCAAGTGAACATATTGGGCATAGGTGCAAATTTGAAATGGATGAGAATCATTAGGTAAATATTGAAAATGTGTTTAATGATAAAAAGGGGTGGAGACTTCAGAAATTCACGAATCAAGAGAACTCCACTTCTCTCTCTCTCTCTCTAGATCCTTTTTCTTCTCTTCTTCCAAATTCGTTCGATTTACGAACAAGTCTATAGATTTAAGGTTTCAAACTACTCACACCGCCTTCCAAAGTTAGAATTTAGTTTTGATATTGGAAAATCTTAAGAATCTAGAGCTGTCACAAGGAAGAATAAAAAATTCTAGGGTTTGGTGTAACCCGAACGGAAAAGGTTTCTTGGAGACAGAAATTAAGAAATTATCATTTTCCTATTTCATCCTTTAGTTTACTTATCTAGTTTTTCACTTGGTTTTGAAAAATATTCCGTCACCGAAAGTGAAAGAAAACTGGGGTTTGAATGTTAGGATTTCTGTAGTTAATTTGAAAATAAATATTGATGATTTTTATTGCTTGAAAATGTCCTTAGGAGTTGAACAATCTGATCGTGGCAAAACTCTTGCTATTGAAGAATCTGGGAGTGACGACCCTCTCAAACACTGTGAGTGGATGGACTGTTATGCTTTGAATGAGAAAATGATTTTTATAAATAATTTTCAAGTTATTTTCTGTAACTATTTGTATTTGTGGGATGTCTTAAAAATGTGAGTTTGGATTATGCATGCATCCACTGTATTTGTGACTACATATGTGTCATTGTTGTTGAAAATTTCATTTGTGGATATTGTGATATGGTTTGGTAACTATTTATTAAATTTGTGGCACATTAGAAATATTTAGATGTTTGTGAAATGAAGGTGCTGGTGATGATAAATGACTCTAGTCATTCCCTCTAGGGAGCGATCCGATGAGTTGGCGTGGTTGGGGATTATTTGCGAGGGAGGTAGACACAGCCTCTTCTTTGTCACATCGTATTTTCCGGATAGCACCCTGGTGAGGTGCGAGTCAACGCCAAGGAAGGAAAATATAGCATTTTGAAACAAGTTGATTGAAAACCTCTTGGCGGGCTTTCATAGGGTTCGACCAAACCTTGGGTGGAAGTGATTTTTTTAAGGAGATCCCGTGAAATTTGTGGATGCATCTGTTTTTTATAATGAGCTGAATTGTGTAATACTACTTATGCATTGATAATTTGTTAGAAATTGTGGTTTTGACATCTCACATTCACCACTCATTTACTGTCACAATAAGTCATTCCACTCCACTCATTGAGTATTCACATACTCACCCCTCCCTCTCCATTTTTACAGAGGAATGTTAGTTATTTCACGAAATCGTATAGAGCTAGAATTTTTGGGAAGACCTCTGTCAGATACTTCTTTTGGTATAGATTTTACTATTATTTTTGAGGTGTCAATAGATTAACCCATGGAGGGTATTTTGTATAAAAATCTATTTGAATATTTTTGAAACTCTGTATTTTAATTTCAATTAGATTTGGTTATGTGTAAACTTTTATCGGGGACCCTTAATTTCCTTTTTATGAAATTTTCTTGGAAATTATTGTTGATTTTGTTTTCTATCCTAGAAAAGCAATTGTGTTCTGGTTCGTTGATGACATTTGGTGGCCAGGATGACTAATGGCTTTATTTGGTATTCTGAATGTCTTGCGATGCCTTGCAGTGCTATGAATTTGAGAGCATGCACTTAGTAACATTTGATATTCTTCCAGTGGAAGAAATGGATCCTAGAGTTAGACACCTTAGAGATATATCATGACATGCACTTCAGTTTGTCGGGCATATGCCATCTGAGGATTACCGTCTTTTGACATTCATATAGAGAGCTACAAGCCGATAGAGATACCTTCCACTTTTGATACTACGATACTTATGATGAGCCAACAGAGATATCTGTGTGGGCCTCGCCCAACAATGGCATAAAGCCTGCAATCCAATGCGTTGAACCCACTCACATGAAAATGGGCCTATGTCAGCCCGTTTTACTAATGGGATCAACCTCCCCAAACGGGTCTTAATCGCCCCGACCATTCGAATAAGCCTAATTCCAAGGAATCCTACTCACTAATCATCCAACTCTCGATGAGACTTACATAGTTTAATCTACAAGAGCATTTGGTAGAACCGAATGTTGCTCTTCTCTCTTACCCGACCGATGGCTACTGGAATCGAATGTTTCTATTCCTGATTTGTGATACTCAATTGAATTTCTTCTTGATTGAGCTTCATATTTCTTCACGAAACGTATCTCTCTTATAAAGAAGGTGACCTTGAGGATCTAATCGATAAGAAAAAGGATATTCCTGTATAATTTAACTTCCTAAATGATAATAATATCAAATTTTTTACGTATCGGAATCTCCGGATCACTCCACCAGAAAACTAGGGTTGCAACGCCCCATGATCACACGACTCTAAGAGGGACACTATATAAAGCTCTTAATACACCCAGTCAGGTAAGTCCTCTAACCTAACACAGGATACACAAAGATCACAGGGAGATCTTTCCTCCCTTCTTAGTCTGTTAATCTTTTTGAAAACCGCTCTTTCTGACCTGAGTATCGGAATCTCCCCTACCGGAATATACTCCAACAATCTTTTGTAGGTTTTAAGCATTCTCATTGAATACCCGTTCGAGTCACAAGGAGTCAAATCTGTGGAGCCAAAACCCACCTTTAACCGATTAGCGTCGTTCGTGGGAAACAAACTAAAGAGTCTTTATTAAACGTGTAAGACTACCAGGCCAACATGCCTGTGGAGCGGAGAACCAAAACACCATCGAGGGCCGCCTCTATAGTAGATGGTCATAACGCTACCCGTACTAATGCAACCCTTCCTATGGCACCCACTCAGCCTATTGACAATCCTTCTGCCCATATTCAACCTCCTCACTTGGAACAGGTCCACTACCTATGCCTCAAGAGCACCCTACGACAGCTCCTGTGCCGATATCCCAAGAACAAGTTGATCAACCTCAAATGGACAAACTAGAATTCAAGATTCAAGACATAATAAGCCACCGGTTGGAAGGCCATAGTCGCATTGTGAGGCCTGAGGGCCACTCTTCCTCTAGGGGATCAGGATGCGACCGCCCTCAACGACGAATACCACCGCTCAACTACAAGCCCTCAGTGACTTCCCCACCATAACCCCAAATATCTCAGAAGACAAGTTGAATAATTTGTTGCTGATAAACTCAAACCGGCCAATGCTTGATAAAAACAAGCCCTCCTCTATTCTAATAATGTTTCACCCCTCGACCTGAAGGTTTCTTCAGAACCGATGTGTCGTAACGTGCTTTTGCCTCCTATGGAAAGATAAAATGGGACAACCGACCCTCGTGATCACAAGGCACACTTTGTGACAGTAATGATCTCAAGAGACATGACCGACACCGCTATATGCAAACACTTCTCTACCACTCTCATGGGGAATGCATTGACATGGTTCAATTCACTCTCATCGTTGAGTATAAAAACTTTATCCCAACTTCAACAGCAATTTGAGACTCACTTTGTAATTAGTAGGGGAGTGAAAAGAAATCTACCTCCCTACTATCATTACATCAAAGGAAAGACGAACCCCTGAGAGACTTCTTAGAGAAATTCAAGACAGAGATAATGAAAGTTCCATCTTTGGACCACTCGATCACATTAACGAAGCTGTTTACTGGGTCGCGGCCTTCCCTCAATTACGAAAAATTCTCCTTCTACTATCCAGGAGTTTTACTCTCGTGCCAAGAAGTACATCGATGTCAAAGATGTCAAGGCTTTCGACTGAAGGAGAAAAAAACCGCTCAAGAGAGAACGTAGTTGATCGCCTCATCAGCTGACACCCAAAGAGAATAGTCCGGGCCCCCCACACCCACGGAAATTTAACACTTACACCTCTTTGAGTGAGACCCCCAGTCAGGTCTTACTTCAAATCAGAAACAAATCGTATGTAAGGTGGCCACCTCGTCCCACCAAAGATGATTCGAGAAAGACAAATCGAAATACTGTCATTACCACTGAGACTATAGACACACGACCGACGATTGCAAAAGTTTTGAAGACGAATTGGAATTTCTGGTCCAAAGTGGAAAGTTACAAAGATTTATTAATATGGAAAGGAAAAACATACTTTCTCCTGATCGGTAGAATCCACCACAAAGAAACGAACCGAATAATCCAACAAGAGGTAGACTATCGTAAAATAGACAAGACAGGGTGATTCTCCAGATCCATGACCCATGGCTGCTACATGAGCACTACATTCCGACTTATGTCTTTCCGACTTATGACCTGACATTCTTTGCACCCTTTTTTGAGTAAACTCTAATGTCTTTTCCTTAGCGGACGTTTTTTGCTTAGCGGATAGCTATCTTTGTGTTTACATTCAATTTATCCAATATCAACTTTTTTTCATGAAATTGCGTGATAGTGTATTAAAGGGATCTATCTGCTCTCAATCGCCCTGTCCTATTGAAAGGATCTATCTCCCCGAACGATCTCAGTCGTTTTGTCCTATTGAAGAGATTTATCTCTCCGAATGGGTTCAGTCGTCCTATCATATCGAATGGATCTATCTCTCCGAATGGCCTCAGTCGCCCCATCCTACCGAAGGGATCTATTTCTCCGAAGGGGCTAAGTCACCCCGGCCTATCGAAGAAATCTATATTCCCAAAGGGTCTTAGTCGCCCCGTCCTACTGAAAAGATCCATTTTTCTGAAGGGTTTCAGTCGCCCCGTCCTATCAAATGGATCTATCTCCCCGAAGAGGTTTAGTTATCTCATCCTATCAAAGGAATCTATCTCCCCGAAGGGTCTCAGTGGCCCCATCCTATCGAAGGGGTCCATTTCCTCGAAGGGCCTTAGTCACCCCGTCCTATCGAAGGGGTCCATTTACCCGAAGGGCCTCAATCATCCTGTCCTATTGAAGGGATTTATCTCCCCAAATGGGACTCTGTCGTCCCATCCTTTCAAAAGAGTCAATGTCCCAAAACAACTTCTGTTCACCTCGATCCACCAGTAAAGTCGGTTCAGTCAAGCGAATCTGTATTGTATTGGGAAGTCTTGTATCACTCCAATCTGTTGATGGGACTCCTATCCCAAGCAAACTAATGTCGCACCAGCCATTCTTCCCTGTTGAAACACCGTCATCTAAGTTTCTAAAATGGCGGGTGAAACCTGATATCTAGTATACCCATGTCTCAATTGAACTATCCTTCTAAGGATGGCGTTGCACTTCTAAACAAACTAGCAGTACACTACAGACTAGTTACAAAAGATCGCCAATAAGGCATTCAACTGAAGAAAAACATGCATTCAACCGAAGAAAAAACCCTTATAAAATGGCAAATACACCAAGTGACAAAAAGTGTTCCAAACTGAGATATAAATTTACAACTGGGTCAGGGAGGAGGAAGTGTTTGGATCTCTAGAGAAGGGGATTCCACAATTGTGCGAGCTGCAACTAGCCTGACATGATCTAGAGCCACGGAAACGAGATCTTCGCTTACTGTTGTCTCGTTAACTGTCCAATTTAAAGGGGGTAAGGTCTCGTACATTCCTGTTTCATAGGTTATCTCTTCAGCACACCTCAACTTTTCCAGTAGCTTACATTGGGAATGCCTGAGGGCCAGGTTAAATTACTCAAGATGTGAAATCTTTTGCTCCGCTTCTCAAAGGAACTCTTCCCACAAATGTACCAAAGTCTCCATGGTTATCAAGCGACCAACGTGAACACGTCATTCGACCTCTAACTCTTCGCATTGCTTTTGGGTCGACACCAGTCTCTCTTCTAAAAACATGATCTGCTCCTCCCTCTCAGCAAGCAAGGTGATGGAGACGCTCTCAACTTGAGCGCTCCTCTCTTCTAGAACATCCTGTAATGACAAAATCTGATTCCTGAGACGATTGACTTGTCTTCCCTGTCACGCCCCGAACCGGGAATCGTGAACAGCCGCCCGTTGACCTGGATACCGGCTGTATTTTTACAGAAAATCGGACAGAATCTCCCCATAAATCGGAGGTCTCCCATGTACAATTAAACCTGTATACCTGTATAAATTAAAATCATCATGTAAATTAAACACATGGCCATCTCGGCCTCAAAACAATCCACCAAATCTCTCAACCGACATCCAGACAACGCAAGGCTAACAAATCAACAACAGTCCTAGCCACAGACCTCTACTGTCATGCCCAACTAGAGCATGAACAGCCGCCACACCGAGCGGGCCTAAATTAATACAAATATATTACAAATTCCCAAATTAACACTTTAAATAGTTACAAATGTCTCAATGCAAGTGAAATGAGAGTTTCGCAAACAGAAGTCCAAAAATTATACAGTCATCCTAAAATATGTACACGATCAACTACGGACCTCAACAAGACCACGCAGGGTCGACATAAAGTATGAAATTCATATTTTCAATTTAAAACTTAATCTCACCGTCGTAAACACCAATCCATCAACAAGCTATCATTCCTCTAGAGCCAATTGCGTCGCCCTAGCACCATAATCCTGTCTGGGGAGGGAAAGAGGAGGGGTGAGTACTCAGGAAAGAATACTCAGTGAGTGAGTGGGTCAATGTAATCATGTAATATGGGGTGTGAAACTGGAGTGTCAAAACATAAGTATACAAATCGTATTTCAAATCATCATGCTTTTCATTTCAACCACATATCATTAACACACATTATCAAATCAAATATGCATCCAAAGCACTGTCAATAAAATCATAGAGCTGCCAGCCGAAAGTGTCCTGGCAGAGGTCTACCTCAACCTATGACAGGCGCACCGGGGGTGTTATATGCGATTTTATTTAAAGTGCTCTCTACCCCGGCGTTGGCGACGGACCTCGTCCAGGTGCTAGACTTGGATAGCATCCAAATCCTCCCCCTTTCGGGTTCAACCTGCCTAGTACCGTGTCGTAAATATAATCTCGACCACTCGTGGGATACCCCAGGCCTAGGCATATCCGGACGCCACCCAAGCGCCTCTCACGGTGTCCTTCGTAGCCACGGAACAATACATATCACAGCCCTCAAGGCCAATATCAATATCATATCAAACATGTGTCGTAAATCAGGTTCACAAACCAAATGCAACATATATCATAAAATGGCACATTTTACAGTTCAACCACATGGATGCATATTTCATAATTCAACCACATTTTTTGACACTCCATCGGTTCACAAAAATCATTTCCAAAACCAGTCAAAACATTTTAAGCACACGATAAATCATACTCATTTATCAAACTGTTATAAAGCAGGGTTTACATATTAAACGAAAACATTGAAATAAAACTCACTCACTGTATACGGGAGGGTCAATCACTCCCTACAATAAACAAGTGTCAAAACTGTGCTCCCCTCGATCAATCTCCAAGCAAGTCACTACAATGACAAAACACAATATGTATATATATGATTTGTGCTACATATTTCAAAAGTCACTATGTTAAATTTATACTTTTAATTAATCCTATGTCTAGGATTAAGATTTAGGGTCTCATAGCTAGGCTTCACATATGCACAAGTGCTGTCCCCTTTTTATCACCAAATGTAAATTTCAATTCCTCATTTCCGAAGGCACACAATTCAACCCATAAGCTCTAAGGTTTCCCATACCTTCCTAACAACCAATGCCACTTTAAATCATCCAAAACCACCCCTTTCACACCCTATCAAAGGTACAAAATTAAATCAACACAATGTCATTTTCAACCATCAAGATCATCATTCATACATATACAACTCAAAGTTTACATAACCCTCTATTTCCAAATCTCTTCAATGTTCTCAGTCAAAGTAAATACACACATTTACACTCCAAATTCTTACAAACTTCTCTCTTTCGACATACCTACACAACACATATATAACAACTATACAAGGATACATATTTACTCTTTACATATGTTTTACATTCGGAAACATCGTTTTCAACTCACAAATCATATTAGCATAATCCATCCCCTTGGCCAAGGTTCATACACACACTCATACTCATATACATTTATTCAAATCTCTTCTTCAACACCAATACACACATACATTTTCTCATACATGCACATACACATATTCTTCTTTTCCATTTCAATCAATACACGTACATCATTCTCTCCCTAACACTCTACACATCTTTCAACTTCATCTCCACCAACAAATACACATATAATACACCACTTTAGCACTATAATTCAGCACATATATTTGTACATTAAAACCAAATTTTCAACACTCCAAAATACACTCAAATCATCCCAAATTCTAGCCACACAATCTTGTCATCAATGGTATTTCATTTATAATTAATTAACAAAATCAAATTCGAGTCAACTTCAATCCTAAAAATCTCTCAAAGTCGAAAGCAAGTCTAAAATAATTAAATTTCCTTCAAGATAGAAAATCTTTGAAAAATCATACACTTTTCACTTTTCATCCGATTTCTTCAAACCATAAGTCATTTCCAAGGTATTAAAACCTATTTTCATAATATAGAGAGTGCATTTTGATTGCCTATATGCAGGACGACTTATAATGTAAAATACCATGACAGTTCTTAAACTATAACCACAACTTTTAATCTATTCTTCATATACATACCATTATGCAAATTTAACAACTTAATATAACCTGAGAAAGACACAAAATGTTACAGTATGCTTCATTGCACGGCACATCTCATTCCAACTCTGATCCCAAACACTTTCATGCATATTTCAAAATTTAACCCTGAGGGAAAACTATTCAAAGTAACTTAACATGATTCTATGCTCCTATAATATACTTCTTTCATACTAAACAGCCCCAATTCATGCAGACTTCTAAACTTAACCTTAATAATCACATATAAACAGTCAGAAAATGCATTCTCTTCTAATTCCACACCTTTTCAGAACATATATAAAACTCTCATACTAGATTCGACCTAACTCATTCAATCATTCAAGAGACTAGTATTTCTCTTACCTAGGGTTTCACAATTTGCAACTCTAACGTCCGTGCGCCATTCAATTTATTCCAAGACCTGCAATGTCTCCAAATTGAAGCAAATTTTAACAATTAGAATTAATCCTTATAGAAATCAAAACCCTAGAACTAAGATCTAAACTCAGCCCTTACCGGCAGTGAAGAAGTCACGACCAAGGGTTTTCGAGGGTCGGTTGACGACTGCGGTTTGGGCTTTAGCCGAGGTTGCAACAAGGCTCTCGACAGAGAACAGCCCGCATGCGAACAGACAAGGGACAGAGCGAGAGAGAGCTCTGTGAGCTGTCGCGCGCGCTGGGGCAGGGCTATCGCGTGCTGGCGCGCGCGCAGGAGGGGCTGTGGCCCGTCACGTGTGTGTAGGGGCTGGGCTATCGCACGCAGTCGCGCGCGCGAGCAAGAGAGGGAGGAGCAGAGCGAGGGAGACTGAGGAAAACTGAGAGACAGTGAGTGAGAGAGGCCGAGAGAGAGACCGTGTGAGGTTGAGGGTGACGACCCGCGGCGGTTGCGGTGGAGGAGATGAGAGATCGAGCGAGAGGGAGACAGCGGGAGGCTCGCGGTGGCCGCGGTGGTGGCGGAAGAAGGCGAAGAAAGCAAGAGATCGGAAGAAAGAGAGATAGCAATAGCGAGACCGCAAGGGAGAGAGGGAAAGAGAGCGATAGAGAGTGAGACCGAGAGGGACTAAGAGGAAGTGGGTGGTCGAACCACCGTGGGGTGGCGGAGCCGAGCAGCCGCGGTGGAGGAGGAAGCCGCGGGAGTGACGACAGTCGCGGGAAAATCGCGGGAGAGGATGAGAGAATGAGATTAGGGCTAAAAGCCCTAATTGAATTTGGGCAAAACGCAGCGTTTTGCTGCGTTTTGTCCCACCCGCACATTTTTTATTTTTATTTTTTTTTATACAAATAGATTAATTAATACATAAACCAATATATATATTTTTATACCCACTTTTCTCTAGAATATAAATTTCATAGAAATGAGATTTACTGCGAATTACAGACGCAGCATTTTAAAATATACGAAAAAGTCAAGTTTATTACCCCCAAATCGAAAATCAATATAAAGGTTAAAATTTTTCTATATCTATATATATATATAAACGGAGGAAATATTTTTATTAATTTCAAATACAGGAGTACAATACGGACACCGTAGTGTCGGTGTTACATTCCCAACTGCTTCTTTCACTGCCACTGAAGTTCTACCAAAACTGCAGTCTAAGGAAAACCACACAAGTCAATCAAAGTGAAAAACCAAACAAGATAAGTTTCGGTTAGGATAATATCGTCAAACAAAGAGATTGAAGGGTCCAGTCCACCCGTTCAAGAGATGCTTTCATTAATTCCAGGTTAAGGTCCCGAAAGTTGAATCGATCGGCCAACCAAAACGTCCTTTCGGTATCAATACAATCAAATCTTTAACATCTCATGCAGATAGTAACAGATCCCTCCTCTTGTCTATCCTTTCGGGGATTGAAAGGCTTGACAGAAGCAAACAATGAGAATCCCTCTTCCTCCTTCCTTTCACAATAGGGGCTCTGCAACCCTATAGGAGACCGAACAAATGTCTCACCCGTGTGCACAGCCGGTATATGAGATCCCGCTGAGCGGTCCCCTCTCAAGGAAGCCACCACGTCTAAAGATGCCTCCGTCTTCGGAGATTCTGGGACCAGAACACTTTTTTCGACATCCTTTAAAGAAGAAAACACACCAGAAAATAGAACGTCTGCTCCCTCTGTTCTCACTCTTACAGACGAAGACGTCTTGACATAGCGAGAGATGCACATTCTTCAACTCCCCATTGTCATTTCCTCCCTTGGAACACGTCGACATAACTAGAGACGCGTGCTTCCTAAACCCTCCGTATGGCTTCTCCTCTTTACGAAACTCAGGCAGATGAACTCTTCTTCTTTTCGACTTCGATGACCCCCTCCTTGGGGACCCTTCAATGTGCTCACACAGTTTCTTAGCATTCGGCCACACACTCCTATCGGTTAAAATCATATCCAGAATAGAACGCTCTAGTAGCTTCAGATCGCCTGCTAGGTCCTTTTCCTTCTGTTCCAACAAAACGGGCCTGTTGATTTTCCTTCTCTCATCAATCAATAAGCCCGCCAAAAGCAACATTTGATCATCCACTAGTGAGTCCACCCAAATATTCTGATGAGTGGACTTACAATATCGCCTGATAGACCTAAAAAACTACGAATGGAGAGTGAGAAGCGGAGACTTTCCCTTCAGCAATGGTTCTTGCTCTACATTCGGCAATGTAGGCAAAAGATCCCTATTCAAGAACTTTATGAAGAAAAACTTCTACGCCTAAAGTTTATCTTTTGATTCACTATAATAAAACTTCCAGTAGGAATCTGGATGGGTCTGCAACCGATACTAACCATGAGTAGAACTCTACTCCTTATATCGTGTCAACAAAAAAAGAATTGCCAAGATCTCCACATCAAAACGGAGACGACAAAACCCTACTAAGAAAATTATCACAGCATAAAACACTAGGCACTGAGAATGAGCAATGTGGGGTAGACCCTCCAATAGTGCATCACCTCAGTAAGCGGGCCGGTATATGGGATCTTTACCCCATACTTCACCACCTGCCTATACATAGGGACACAATCATCACGTACTCTATTCATCCTATCTCTATCAGTGGGCACCACCAACACAAAATCGCTACCTAGAGCGATGTCCGATCGTATTTTCTTCAGCTCCTCCTTCGTAATCATGCTTTGGATTTCGTTAATACTCTGATAAGAAGGAGATGAACCCTTTGGTGTCTTTAGTGAAAATCTTCACCAAACAAGAAAATTGCGTGTAGATGAGAGGCCAGAATACATAATACGTCCAAGCTCATAGCTTTTAAAGGACTACTAGAGACGGTTCACGGAAGTCAAAGAGACACTCATTACACTAAAAGTTTAGAGTCTTTTCAAAAAATTCATTACTCATTGCGTCTTTTTTACGAAACGACACCACGAATCGGGGGCAAATAATGAAACCCGTTTCATAAATCTCACTACATAGAATGGACCTCGCCCAATAGTGGTATAAGACCCACAATCCAATACGTTCAACCCACTCACACGAAAATGAGCCTATGTCGTCCTGCTTTATCTATAAGATCTACCTTCCCAAACGGGTCTCAGTCGCCTCGATCATTCGAAGGAGTCTAACTCCAGAGAATCCTACTCACTAATCGTCTAACTTTTGATGAGACTTACGTGGTCCAATCTACAAAAGCATTCGGTAGAACCAAATGATGCTCTTCTCTCTCATCTGACTGATGGCTACTAAAGGAACTGAATGTTTCTATTCCTGATCGATGATACTCAACTGAATTTCGTCTTGATTGAGTTTTATATTTCTTCACGAAACATATATCCCTTATAAGAAAGGAGATCTTGAGGATCTAATCGATAAGGGAAATAATCTCCTCGTATAATTCAACTTCCTAAATGTTAACAACATCAAATTTTTAACGTTTAGGAATCTCTAGATCACTCCACCAAGAAACTAAGGTTACAACGCCCCATGATCACATGACTCTAAGAGGGACGCTATATAAAGCTCTCAATGCACCTAACCAGGTAACTCTTCTAATCTAACACCGGACACACAAAGGTCAAAGGGAGATTCTTCCTCCTTTTTCAGTCTGTTTATTTTTTTGAAAACCGCTCTTTCTGACTTGAGCGTCGGACCCTCCCTTGCCGGAGCACCCTTCGACAGTCTTTTACAGGTTTCAAGCCTTCTCATTGAGCACCCATTCAAGTCACAAGGAGCTGAATTTGTGGAGGCAAAACCCACCTCCAACAAGTAGTATTTTGGAATATAGTTATTTAGAGCATGGTTATTTGGTGTGGAGTAAAGTTGGTGAAGCATAGTTAATTGGTGTGGAGTATGATTATCTTGTGGTATGTTTTGGTTGTTGGTCATTTGGAGTATAATTATTTTGACAATTGGTATGGATTGTTAGTAGTGTTTTGGTATGAAGTAGGGTGAACAACAAATCAAGAAACACACAATCCACGAGCCATGAGTCATGAGTGGCAACGCGTAAGCCATGAGCCATAGGCCACGAGCTGTGCCTATGGTATGTGTGCCGTTGATTTCACGCTCTAGAATCATGTTTCGCACTCACAGAATATGAAACAATTTAGCCCAATTTTTTTTAAAAACATTAAGCATAAATAAAAAAAAAAAAGTTGATTTCACAATTTAAGTGCGAAATCATTAGTTTCGAAAAAAATAATGATAGAATAATAATTTTAATTAAAAAAAACAATATTTTGGTATATAACCCTTAATGCATGCATATCAAAATAATGAAAATAACTTTCTACATATACATATTTTAACATAAATTCATTGATGGTCCTTGGAGGAATACCTAGTAAAGAGCTCTTGCTTCTTTTTCGAGATCTCGTGGTCGAACTTTTGTGAACGCATATATTTTTGCAATCCCTATGTAATCTAAAAAAAAAAAATCATCTCCAAATTCAGTGGTATAGCCTTACATAAAAACACTTCAAAAATTGTAATTTTTTGTGCTCAAACCATGTTAAGATCTTAGTTCGTCAAGCTTGAAAATTACTCAACAAGAAATTTATGAAAAGTTTATTTTTATTTTTCGATAGTTGAGGGCTTTATTTTTTAAAATAACACATTTCTTTAAAAAAATATTATTACCATTATTCTTTTTACAAGTTTCCATTTTGGTTCGGTGCATGTGAAATAGGCAAATTTTTTAATATATATGTTTTAAATCAATAATATAATAAATGAAAAGTAAATCTTCATTGAAAGGGTGCTGAACTATAATTCATTGGCATAAAAGTAAATTTTTAGTTTGTTTGTGATGTGTGATACTCAATGCATGCAAGGTGTTTGATAATTGTATTGGTCCCATTAGTTGGCAAGAGAAATGAAATAATGTCAGTTGAGTTATAATTCATTATCATTCCCAATGCGTCAATGGTATTGGGTCAAGGTCCCACTCATGACTCCCTGATCACCACCACATTTAAACCATCATAAATTCAGTGCTCAAGAAAGTCTAATTTGAACACCTTAACATGGGCATTTAGAATTATTTAATTAAAATTAAGTGTAGCCTTTAATACAAAAATCATAAGTTTTTGTGTTCAAACCATTCATCTTCTGATTTTTCTTGTTTCCCTCTATTGGCCCAAAGTTTTGTGATCACAATGGTATAAATTGTTCCATTGGAGTTTAGAAAAGTTAGGAAGGCCTCTTTATAAAGAGTTCTTGCTCAACTGTATTAAACTTTAGTAGATGCGTATGCTCCACGGTTAAAATATATATGTACACACAGACACATTTAATGAGGGATCCCACCAAGCATGCTAGAAAATAGTGGTGTCAATCTTTTGTTTTAGTTACACACTAATTTGATCCTAGATCTCAGAGTTGGGAAAGAGATTGTGATCACTAAACTGTCTCCTTATATATAGTGGTGTCGATCTTCTAATTTAACGAAATAACACTCATGATTTTCCTTGTATTAGGACAATCAAAGTTGAGCGGGAAACTCTAATGCTAAGTTGTACTTTTGAAGAAAGAGAGAAACTAAATTTCTTTTGTAGACATAGGAAATTATTTTTTTTAACTAATTCGATTCGATTTAAATTAAATCCTTAAATCAAAATTTTTCTAATATCTTTTTTTTTATATATATACAAAATTTAAATTCAAAATTTTATTTAATAAATATAAACTAACTAGACAACAGTAAGAAATTAAAAATTTTTTAAATCATGAAAGCAACAACAATTGTCTTGTTGTCGGAAGCAATAACATCATAATTTTATTAAATCTCGTAAGTGAGGAAAAAAAACACTAAATAAATCTGTTGATGTGTGTGTATCCCTTCATTTCTTCGGCAATATCTTGCTCTCAAAGCATTTCTTCTTCTCCATGCATACTTTTAAATCCATGGACCTCCTCCTCTGACCTCAACAATGTTTCACAAACGTGAATGAGATATAACTCATCACCATCCTCCTCCCCGTTATAAAGGTGTCGAGTTTAAAGAGTAATGCTCGCATCTGATGCAAAAAATAAAAAAAAATATATATTAAAACAACACATTAAAAAAAATATATTCAATATCGAGTTTTGAAAACCTGATATGCACTATCCATGTAAACAATATCATGTCAGATTTTCAAAACTCGACATAAAGAATACGTGAACAGTACCATATCGAGTTTTGAAAACTCGACATGTGGATGCTAAATTTGAAAATTTTTTTCTAAATGTATTATTTTAAATTTTTTTATATTTTTTGCATCAGATCGGAGCACTACTCCAAGTTCGAATCCTTTTATGTAAAACAAAACAAAGAAAAAAACAATGTTTCACATCTTCTCACCTCGCTTGCCACTTTATGTGCCAGATTTATTGGACATGCCATATGGGCTTCCAAATTATAGACCCCCCATTACATGATCTCTATTCTGTCTCAAATACATTGTTTTTTTTTTTTCCACCAAATGACATCCAAGACTTACCCGACTAATCCAGTTTGAACATTATGGAGCTCATTAAGAGATTGACTCTTTTAATTTTTTTTCTTCATTCTCAAGACTCAAACTCAATACCTCTGACTAAGGAAATAGGATATCCAACCATTCAATCCAAACGAGTTTGGTTCAAATACAAATATTTTTCCCACAAACATTGATCCCCATTACCATATAGACCCCATACAATATTAAAATGTACATAAAAGTGAAAAGCTAATGAGAAATTGCTCCCCAATTTCTTTTAAAATCCTCACAATTATAAATTTATAATTTTAAAAAAAAAAAAAAAAAACAACAACAACAACAACTTAGCGTGGCCAACCATAAAGATTATGGTGTGTGTGTAGTTATCATAAAAAAGCATACAATGTGTAGTTTTAACTTCCATTTTCATGATCACATAGATTTGTGCTCACTTTCTGTTTCATCCACCCTGCTCTCACAACCTAGTTTCCGAAAATTATAGCATTTCCATCTTCCAAATGCGCCAAGGAAAACCCATGATTAAACAACAACTCAAAGGGGCATGTTCCACGCACCGGCTCAAGTCTCCTCGCAACAATCCTTTTAGAACAGACTCACTGATCATAACAATTGAAAAAGAAGCGATTTTCCATCTCTTGACCCGCACAATTTCAAACTCTTTTTTTTTCTTTAATAAAATTGTTTGCATCAGCCTTTCTCACATATTGTCAATTAAAAGCAAATAGAACACAAATTCCAAGTATCCAACATTTAGTTTTCTCTGCATGATGTAACGATTAAAAGAAACGAGTTGTATGAATTTAATATTATTTTTTAAAAGAAATTAAAACACTGTTAAAAATAATTTCAAAATTTATCCACACGTATGAGCAATACATATCGAGTCTTGAACACTTGACATGCGTATGCATCTTTTCACTTGAACAGTACATGTCAGACATGCATATCTCAAACATCCATCTCCCTATTGTGACCCTTGAAGATTGGACATGAATGATACATGTCGAGTCTTGAAGACCGGACATATACCGTTCATGCATGTGAATCAATTTTAGAATTATTTCCCATACTTTGTTGTTTCAAAAATTTTTGTTAAAAATAATGTTAAATCCATACATATATTGAAAAGAAACTCTTGATTGCAATCACGATCAATTTTCACCATAGCTGTCAAATAATTCGCACATAAATATACAAACTTAATAATTATTATGAAACATAAAAGGGAAGGCCACAAGCTTTTGACCACATCAAACAACACAAACCAACTTGGGTTGATTCAACTGGATATGAGATAGAATACCCTTAAGCATGACCGAGACCCTCATGTGTATGGAGCGTTCCCATTGAGAGACCCGCCCTCCGAAAGGAGCCACTGCAGCGGTCGATCCGAATTAGTTGGGACAAAACCCTGGATACCGGGCGGTGTCCAAGACATGGTACCAAAAAAAATAAAAATCAAACAACACAAAAGGGCCGGACAAGAGTCCCTAGCCAAAATAAGCGCAATTTATGGAAATGTGACAATTTTCATTCCATCCCACATTTTCATATTCTCAACCTTACTCATGCGTTTGGCATGAAAAGCAACTAAACAAGATCAAAAATCATAATCCAAACCCTAGCGTAAAATATTATGTATCTCATATAAAGAATGAAAAAATTATCATTTGGGAGGAATGCAGTGGAAAAGAAAATGAGATTTAGCGAACTATAAATAATTACATACATGTATGAGACCAGTTAATTTCTTTAGCATCCAGCCGCTTTTAGGAATTTATCGTAGGGGCTTGAAGGTGGCAATCTAAGAGAATGCTGCCTGCTTTCAAGTCCACAGGGAAGGAGCAGATCTAATACTCTTGTTTCCTCCTTATTTATAAGCTTTACCTCCCCTTCTGTGAGCTCCATCTTCTCATGGAAGAGCTGAAAGAAGTTAAAACCATTTTAGATAAATGTTCAGAAGTCATCCGGTTCAATGGTACAACTCCTATCTAGCAAAAACAGTACACTACATGGCTTTTGAATATAGCAAGCTTAGGAAGAAGGATCTGAGTTACACAGATAATTAATAGGGCACTTTAAAGACATAATGACCTAAAACTTTGGTTTGAGTCAACTTCAAGTCACTTTTAAGCATTTCAACCTTAATTCTGAAATATATATCTAATAAATAATATGAATACATATATATATATATATAAGAAATTTCCTACAATGGTCTGAAAAGTATTAGCGACTTGACTTAAAAGATGGAATACTCTCAAATCAAACTTTGAGTTTCCCCATTATTTTATTAAAATCTTTAGAAAAATAATCATGTAAAAGCCGGTTAGCAACATTGGTTACACATTAACAAGGAGAGTTAAACACTACTAAGGGTTAACCTATTACATATTGTTACGAAGGAGGGGATTGGAGGGAAGGGAAGAGGGCATAACCTCTATTTTTTATTTAGGGATTTAAGGGGACCAGATAATCTTAAACCTCCAGTTCTTTCCAACTCTTCATAAACTCATCCCGAGGCGAGGGTAGATTTTAATAATATTAGACAAAATATGTCTTCTCCTTCCTCAATAACTTTCTGAACATCTAAACAAAGAGATGTACAGTCCCCTCCCCTCTCGTCCTCTTCCTAGTGGAGGGGATGTACAGTCCCCTCCCCTCTCATCCCCTTCCTTCCCTTTGCCTTACGAACCCTATCCCCCCCCCCAAAAAAAAAAAAAGATCCCAACTAATACATTAGGAAAGTCGGAGATCTTTCAGAAGCCCTAACTGCAGTGGAACTGATTGTTTTGTGAGCTTGTGCACCGAGTTTAAAGGGACATGGGAAGGATAATTTGTTTCAAGAGTAAATCATCTCACCATGTTAGGTATTGATTGGTTTTTGTCATCACTTTCACAGGATGAAGCTGTTTCCTTGACTTCATGCTGCTGCTTGAAACTTTGAAGCACTGACATCTTTTCCTGTTTCCCTGATATAAGAGCCTCACATTGGCTCTTCATTTGATCATAAGGTATAGGCGTAGAAGATACTGGAAAGCTTGCAACATGGCGAGCAGTTTCCAAGACCTGTCACCAGTATAGAAGTCTATTCAGTGCAAATCAACTTCAGAAATTGAGAATGATATTTTGGCAAATGGAGCTTCAAAAGGCAACTTGTAGTGGGCCACGGATAGTAAGTCCAATGATATTGAGACTACCCAAATAAATGAAAATACCCATATACCTTTCTAATGGCATAAGCTACAGACGGGATAACGGGCTCTTCTGTTCATGAGAAACAAGATAGGTTGAATCCTATTTCGGTTTAAAATTTGTTATGTAATTGAGTATATCTCATTAAAACACCAGACCGTCAACATCTTGCTGGTGTCTATAAGTCTTTGCACTATTTGTTGCTGATACCTAGCAACCCACCAATGATTCTGATCAGTGCCAAATCATCTCAACATATTTTAAGGGCACTGTTACCTATCCCACTCATTTAAAAAACATGGGAATATAGGACGGCACACTACCTTACATATATTATCAACCTTTCACAGGTGCCCAAGGTTACACAAGTGATTATTTACATTTACAAGGGCAAAAAAAAAAAAAAAAGAAAGTACAGGAAGAAACTAACATACCGAGTCCAAAAGCTGGTTTACACTTAGAATATCAACCGCATTGATAGACAGCGAAGACTTGCGATCTGACTGACTTCCATTTGCCTCTGGGAAAGCTTCATCATCTGTTAAGGCAACTGCCGGAATAATCTGAAAGAAAATAAAGACAACAGTAGATTCCTTCAGAAGAAAAAGGAAAAACAAAATCCACCACCTAAATTTGAGATGTTTGTAGCACAGTATCCATTTTAAAGAGAAACTCGGGCAGAATTCTAGTAAGTATTGGCAAGTTCCTATTTTTGTACTGTAAAGGGAAATGCTTATGTGAGAAATAAAAGTACACCACATTGATTAGCCTAAGTGGTTCTAGAGAGAGGATGATCAAAATTTGTGGTGCAGATGTAAAGGAGAGATTAACAATGAATACACTGAGGTTTTATTCTAAAAAATAAGTTACAGGGAAGAGAGAGAGAGAGAGATGGAGAGAGGGAGGGAGGGACTACAATTGAAAGATCAGATTGAAGAGGGTGGAGGAAGACTGACTAGGTTTTTCATTGGATTTCTAGCTATGAAAGAACCCAACAAAGCACAATGTGAACGCATGGATCTGATATCAGTTACCAGAGCAACTTTATAAAGATCAGCAAACTTCACCAGTGACCTTTGAGAAGGCTGCTACTTGTGAATACTGTCTTGGCTTGAAGCTTGATTTCTATAGGAAACTAGACTTTCAAAGATGTTCCTTGAAGAGGGCAAGGTGAAAATTTTAAAGATGGAGAGAACAGGGACCTTTACCATGGATTTTTGTAAGAGTAGTCTTTGCACATGTGCTTTCTAAGTTAATAGTGATTTCAGAAAATATGCCCACATAATTGTTAACTCATTACAACTTTATTACTATTTTATGTGAGTTCTTTTCTGAATAACTATCCAATAATTAAATGAAAACTTGACATAATAGAAGAAATATAAAGATCAATTAGAATTCTGTAGCTCACTTTTTGATTCACTTAGATTAGAAATCTATTGGGTCAATAGCATTGAAATTCTATTTCTAACCTTGTTTAATATATATATATATATATATATATGAGATGATTAAAGTTGGAAAGTTAAAATAATCTTCGAGTGATTCAGAAAAAGGAAAATTGGCTAAAATAAACCACTATTAGTTGGCATATAGTTTAGAGCCCATAGAATATATTAAATCTACACAGAAAATGTGGCACCAAAGTATGAAGCCTAATTCTGTTACCATTGTCCAAGGAATGACCATTCAATTTGGTCAAAGATTGAAGATCTAATCTAAGACTTATTGGTATATAGTCTAGAATGACCCCATAGAATATTTTAAATCTACACAGAAAATGTGGCATCAAAGTATGAAGCCTAATTCTGTTACTATTGTCCAAGGAATGACCATTCAATTTGGTCAAAGATTGAAGATCTAATCTAAGACTTATTGGTTTATGACTGCTGCTTGTAATAGTTTCATCACAAAGGTACAGAATTATTCTTGAAGCATTTATCTCTCACATTCAAAGGGATTTTATTAGAGGGATAAAGACTTCAAGTGCTGCATTAGTAGCCAATGAAGGTGCTGCTGATGTTTAAAAGAGACTCAGACCGGAGCTAAAAGAACCAAATAAACAAGCAGTGCCTAGTGGATGAAGAAGCCTGTCCATACCGAAAGTACAACCTAAAGTCCTGTGAAATTTGTTAATGCAGAGAGTTTTACCTCATCAATTGCTTGAAACTCCATTTGGGCAAGTGGAGACATTGGCTGTGGAGTCTCCATGAACAGTTGAGCTCCTAAAGGATAAGTATCATCGGGAGAATAATCCTGTAAAAGCTGCTGCTTTATTCCTGATAATTCATCCTGCAAGATCGGTGGATGTAAAATAAATATATGTGACCCAAAAATGTCATTGTGAACACTGAAGAAACCTTCATTCTACTGAAAGTGGTATACCATCAAAGGATGTTATAAAGTTGCCCAAAACCAGTATCCAAGGTCAAATAAGCAATGATTCAGCAACATTTACCGGGGATTTGGAATCTCATCTATAATTTACTCCAAACAAAGAAAAGAAAGTACATGGATACAAGGGACAGGCAAAAGAAAGTGCAGACAATGTCATATAGAAATAGAGCTCAAGCTACCATAATGACGTCAATTACGCCAGAATCTTGAGTTGCCTTAAAAGCTCAGTTATGGACTTCCAACATGCCAAAAAAATGATAGCTCCAATCAAATACTAGTGTGACCCTATTACGTGCACCTTATGATATCCTAATACAGACCAATTTAATATGATACTTTTGTAATATAAACAAATGTGTGAAAAAGGATTACAAATCTTTTAAATAGAATTAAAGACTCCAATCACTAATCACCAAAGTTTACAAACTTAACAAAAAAGAGGGATATTCTTATGTCTACAGTTAATGGCTTCTTGAGTTAAAATCAGAATTTGTCTTCAATTGGCAGCAGCAAAGCAGTCCCAAAAACTTCTTACAAGGCAGAAGCATCCTCCCCTGTCGAAATAATTTTTAACTCTAAAGGTGTCATCTTACTCGAATTTTTACAGATTATATCAAATTCCAACATCACCTGTTGGAAATTTCAATGTCTCAACCAGACCTCCATTCCAAGTATTAACCCAGAAAAACCTTATAAAACTCAGAACTTAAATTCTTCAGGTATTGTTGCAACATCATACGTCACGATTATTGCAAACAGACACCATATCCCACAGGATTAATGGATGTTATAGAAGCTAACTGCATTCCGCTCTTATCTTCCTTCCGAATTTCATATACAAGCCACTTAAGCACCTCATTTTTCTGTTAAAATACAAGAAGAGGTGCTGGAGCAGCTCATGCCAACTATGACGGGACAGCAGTGGCCTATTTACATCATCTTTGCCATATCAAAAACCAACAATCATCTTTCTCCCCCCTTAAACTCCCCTTCCATTTTTTTTTTCAGCCATATTAAAAAAAAACTAACATAAATTGAGATAATGACAGTACAAAGGCACGGGTTACTGATAACATTCTTTTGATTAGAGCGGATCTTTCAATCAAATGGGCATGGCTGCTACCAAGCATAGATTCCTGCATTTTTAGGTAGTAATATTCCAAAAAATAATTCACAATGAAGCATAAATAGTAACGTGTAATGAGCTTGCCCCACATTACTGCTTACAGATTGTCTAGCTTTTACTGGCTCTGCAATTTTTTCTTTCCAGTTGGATTGAAAGTCCTTTAGAATAAGAAAAGCAGTCATCACATAGGTAGCCTGGGATGCAAGAAATATCATCTGCTTAATACAGACATAAATATATCTATATGTTCTAATATTATAAATTATAAAATAGCTACATCAGCCCATAAAATTCTCCATTAATCTCAAAGCCAGAATAAACACTCATGACAAATTTTGCCCATGTCCCTGACAGGCTAAAATTACTAAAAAGCTGAGGGAAGGTGAAGATAAGAACCCCAGGTTTTACCACATTTTGCCTATCTGCTAACCCTTTCTATCAAAGCTAATAAGCCTTTAGATTTATGTGTTAGCCTAAGCTCTGAGAAATGCTGATGTCCAATGATTTTGTTAAGTACCTTCAAAATAATCACGTTGCCTAAGACATCAAGCAAATGCCATTGGTAATCAGGAAACCCATTAATTCACTGGTTTATATTGATGCTGTTTATAAATAAAACATTGCGACTTGAATTAATTATTAGTGCAGAATGAATAGAAAGCACCAGACAATTACCTCTGACAAATTCCCAAGTTTATGCATAAAGTAGGATATCACTTCTTCCCTAAGCTGTTGGTCATTTACTTCAATTGCCGAGAGTGATTTCAAAGCAGTAACTTCATCTTCATCTGATCCATATCCTTTCTTCAAACCATCAGACATTGTACAAACAGCTTGCAACCTGATATCTTCGATCAACTCAAGATAAGGATCAGCCTGTCAAAGAAATTATAAAAATTGTTTACCATCTCAGCACACGGTCTAATGGAATAAACTTTAATCTGAGAGATATATAGAGTTTAACTGCTGTATCTGGCAAAGAAGCCTTCAAAATAGGAATTAGCTCACGAAGACCGCCTGCTCTGGCTGAAAAGATCAGCATGCATGAAGCCAGGGTAAAAAGGGACCTTCGGCAAGATGGTTGCAGCCCTCCTTCAATATGCATGATAAGTGGAAACAAAGGGGGAAAAGGAATTAGAAGCTCTCCAAAGAGAAAAAGGAGATGAATTATAGCATCTATATCTCAATTCCTAAAAAGAAATCAACTCGAGTTAGGTTTAAAAGGTCAAGCGTCAACTGGTATTCTTCAGCAGACCCACATCCAATTCAACTGACAACTAAAATTCTATTATGAGGTGGAAAGAGTATAGGTTATATAAAATATAGATATTAATAATATTACTCGGCCTTGGCAACAGGGAAGGGGGCAACACTAGAACATCTGAAATCCCAGGTCCAAGGTCGAAGGTCCCATTCAACCTGGGACCTTTATCAAAAATTCAAGACACTTTGGTGATCATTTGAGCCAAAGCCCTTATTGCTATATCAAAAATTTGAAATCCCAAGAAGCAGTTTGTCATAAAGCAGTGAATTAATGAATGAAAGAACCAAAATTCTCACTTACCATCTTGTTCTAAAGAAATTTTTCTCAGGGAGAAAGCCAGCTGAAAACACCGGACCAGAGCTAGGTAACTGGATGTCTGTTACCATAAATGTGCAGCATAATTTAGGAAATTAGAATAACCATCTTCTTCAATCAAATGGGAATGTAGTACCGTGAAGTAAAATGCATTAAATAGGTAAATTATTTGCACTCTATACTATGTATGAACAAGAAAATAATGAAAAGTAGCATTAAACCAAATGTTAAAATATAGGAATTTTCCTATCCTTCAAGGAACTTGTCTTAAGAGCATTAAAGACCTAGTCTCCATGTTTCCCCTTCTTTTCCATTAAAATGACATCAACAACTATGCCGCCAACAACTATGCTGCCCTTGTGATTTCTTGACGGAATCACATTATAGCTCAGCTGATGACTTCCATTTAAAACATCTTACCAGTTTCTAAGTCAGAGATATCGAATAAATAAAAAGGTACCGAAAATAAAGATATAACGGCTGCATCTGAAAAAAGATGCCCAAGACCATGTGTCAACACAACATCAAACATACATAGACAGACATGCATTAACTTTAAAATTGAAGGGTAGAGGTTGAGTTCACACAGTAATTGAAAAACAAAATCAAAAACTGATCAAAATAGTATACTAAACCAGGTATGTACATTATATTTTGGAACTGGTCCATATCACAGGCATGATTTAATCAAAAGTCTCAATTGCCATAAGGTCCAATTAAGACATTTCTCATAGTGTAATGTATATGCCTCTGGTTCAATATACTATTTTCTACTACTACTACTGCTATTGCCACTGCTACTGCTACGTTATATTGAACCAGGCATATACATTATATTTTGGAAATGGTCCATATTACAGACATGATCTAATCAAAAGGCTCAATTGTCTTAAGGTCCAATTAAGACAATTCTCAAAGTGCCACATTACAAGAATGGCCTTTGTTTCTGCTACAGCCTAGACGAACACTAATGGCGCCCCTGGTCATAACCCATGCAACTGATAGTTATGGTTTTCCAAGTTTGGACATATAACAACTAATAGTAAAAGGTTCTTGTATCCCAAATCTTGAAGCCACACAACAGCAGTCCTGAAATTTTAAACCAATCCTTCCCAATCCAATCCTAGTTTGTAGCAATAACCTCCTTCACATGTTTCAATTCTAGGGTGCAAACTCATCACATGTTTCAATTCTAGGGTGCAAACTCATAGCATTGATCTGGTAACATCTGTATGCAAGTTGTACATTCTCCCACAGAGCAATTGTTACTTTAGTTGAACTCGAAGTATGATAAATCTACTTGCATACTCTTACCATTATGTACACTAAATAATGATGCAAGTTTTACATACATTACCTATTTAAATGCCCAATTTGCTGAACCAACCGCTGTGCATCCTAACAAACCCAAATGGCCAATCTAGTGAGAAGAAACCAACCTTACCCCAATCCCAGAGCTTTGTATTTCCCAGCCTTAAAAATTGGCCCATAACTTACCCTCATATCTACCAGATCAAAGCTCCTCTAGCGGAAGAGATCACCATGCAATGAATATACAAAACTAAAAATATGATAAGAAAAGTATAGTTACATGGACACTATATATAAAGAATAAATTGTAGCTCAACCTCACCTTGGACCGTGTGAACAATAAGGCAATGTTATATGTATGTGCCATTGCCTCAAAATTGGCGGGACTGTTTTCTGCATAAGTTGCCTGAACCCATATTGAAGAAAGCAAAAGACTCACTTGATGACTGCTCAAGCGAAGGGACGTGAACTCCTGGATTATTTATGACAAAAAGGGAGTTGAGTAATGAAACCGGCAGTACAAAGGGAAACTACAAGTTTTATCTCCATGAGAGAAAAATGTAAAATTTTCTTACAGCTTTTCCACCAGTCATAGCACGCTTAAAGCTATATGATTCTGTACAAGCATGGCCATTGGTTTCCTTTTTGAAAACCACTTTATCCTTTTGAACTTCATTTGTCGATTCTGGATAATCTTTCTTATCATCCTCAATGGAGAAGCTCCCAACAGTTCCCTCCTTTGACATAAAAACTGGTAAAGAAACCTTATGATCATGTTCAGTTTGGTCTGAAGGACCCACCAGAGAAGGCATGAGCACAGTGGAGAAGACATGATGGGCTCCAATTCTTGTTTCATGGTCCGGATGGGCCATTGCCAAGAGCAATTGATGAAATAGAGCATCAGGAAAGATCTAAAACATATACATTAAATATCATATTTAAGAACTTAATTGCACAGAATATAAGCATTGTGGGGCATAGTGACCAAGAAAAGTGAAGCTTGCCTTCTTCTGATATGATATGTTGGGTAAGGAGGAGATAATTTGTACAGTTCGAAAGACAGCAGATACAGTTGTTCGAGCTGGGACAGTGGCGGTTGGAAAATTCTCTAAAACGACAGCAAGCGTATCAAGAATAGGACCCACATCTCCAACCTGGCAAAGTTGATAGATTAGAAACATCATTTTCTGGGGTAGGAATAATTAGAACGGCAGCCAGAATGAACATCAATTGAACCAAAGAAAGAAGTACAAAAAACAAGGACCGTCATTGTCTGTTTTTCATCAATGCAGAAACAAAATTCCATACCACAAAATAGATTTAGAAAGAACAACCATCCGGTAAAAGAATGATCAATAAGAATGCAACAAGACATTCAAGGAGTATCTCAAACAAAGTTCTTGAGAAACAAATCATGTTTTGACAACGAAGGTTAACACAAAAGGCAACACATTTATGATAAACCAAGGGAAACGCAAACATCACCACCAATAAGATTTAGGAAGAATCAACAAGTGCACGAAATTCTAGAATCAATGAATGTGCCAATGAGGAGGATCATTTCTTAACACATTTGGCATGTCATAGGAAATAATGGATAACATAAAAGTAGAAGAACTGTTAATTTTGGCAATATGTGACCTCAATATGAAAATCACATTATGGGTATGAGAAGTGCAACAAATATGTTATCACTTGGAAGGGTTTTACAGAACTGAACATACTTAAAATTACAAATTATGCCACTCAGGTCAAATTTCAGTGGAAGCTACATCAACAACACAATAATAATTAGGTTGTTAGTAAATTCATCTTAATTTTATCCTAGTGATCTAGCACTTGGTTACCATTATGGAATTACATGAGGCTTGACATTCTTCATCACTCCGAGATTCATTTAAAGCTAGAGATCTGTAAAATCCAAAAATCATAATCAGACACTAATAATGGCTGACATGATTCGAATAGTGACAATCTAGCATTGTCTTTAAATGATTGAAAGTTACATATTCACAAGATTTAGAAACCTCTTCGGGATGCATGTCTGATCTGAACTGAAACAGATCTTGTAGGTCCTGAATCAGACTCAAGAAAAAGTCGCCTTGAACCAATTTATAAGCCATAAGAACAGGAAGGTCAACAGTCCAAAAAATGTTCTCTAAATCACTTTGGCATCCATCGATTCATTTCCAAACCACAATCGGCAAGGCTACAGGAGCCAATAACATTACCCTTGGGTTCAAGAAGCCCAACTATTTATTAAAATTTGTAAGGCCACCCAAAATTCAAAACCTACTTAGGAAATGAATCTGAAAACCTGATCACAATATGGCTGGACTTAGCAATTCGAAGTGGCTAAAATATTGAATAAGAAGACACTAAGCTATGCCAAGTTTAGCATGCATAACAACAAAAATTTGCTGATAATTCATCTCTCATATGAAGTCTTCTTCCTATAGTATCTTCAGTGGGTGATGGTTCCTGTGTTTAGTTTTGAAGGGATATTAAAAGTGCCAATTCTACCCTCTTCATGGCTTTTTCTTAACTTGACTGGCTAATTATCCTTCATTATGCCTTATCAACAATTTCTATAATTGGGAAGCCAATTGTGTAAATGAGTCCATTAGCTATTTGTTTTTGTACTTTTGACTTTGAGAATTTTTCATCGTGTTGGCATTTTGTATTCTTTCTTCTCACATTTATAGATTTTTTTTTCTTATAAAAATAATTGAAAAAAGTACAATTATGTGCAGGGCCACCAACAAAATTTTCCAACACAATTACTCTCCCCTAGTGATCCAACAATATCCACATCTCAAATCTTACTCTGTCTGATCTCGAAAAACTTCTTTCCAGTTAAATAACAATTCATCATTTAGTCAGAAGATTAAATCATAAGAAAGACAAGTAAGCAGATACCTTATTGGAGAGCTGTGCTATGCAGTTCTCTAATGCTGACTGGAGGTCAGTATTTGTTCTATCTATACCTACTCCCGAGCTCAACACTTCAGCTGAATTTTGCATGCATTTTCGTAAGTGTTTGATCAAGTCAGCTATTGCACCAGTAATACCAACCGATTCCTGCTGCTTCATAGTCTGAGCAATAAGGATCACACAATTAAGGATATTGATCTGCACATATGACTGTTTGACGACATTCTTATGATCCAAATGCTTGACCAACATAGATAGTAACAAATGGGAATTTTCTCCTGCTAGTCACATATATCAAGGCTAGAATCAGTATACAAAGAGGCAAACGTAAAAAGGGAAATTAATCAGCATCCCAGTCAAACCTTTTTCTTCCAGTAAAGACTGCAAATACATTAGCACAGAATAAGCAACTCCATTTTCCAAGGACCACTGGTTCTCAGTATCAAAATTATGAAAAAGTGGTTCAAGCACACGCCTCACTGTCGTAGCTTCCTTTGCCAAACCAGCCATATTGCGCAAGCAAACCTTTGACCAGTAAGAAGGGCCCTTAGACATATCCCTATTAGAAGCAACATAATCCCAGTAAACTACAAGGCATAATGATTTGATGAAAGTGAGATATCTAGATGAATAGATAAGGAAAACCTGAGGCTTACATTGTCAAGTCCAATCCAGAATTGCCGTTACTCTTAAAACTGGCAATCTTCTTGATCATATCTGGGAAAGATGATCCATGAACCTCTTCCCTGAATACACCTTGCACACACCGGTCCTGTGGTTGCAAATATTGTCCATCTTGCTTGGCCTTATCTGGGTTCTTTTGGAGATCCAAGTAATTCTCCAAAGTCGCAGATACGATCTAACTCATGATTAAAACAAAAAACCAAAAAGAACGAATGCCTTCAAGCTTATCTTATAAACCTCCAAAAAGCAGAATCATCAGAGTATTTCCTACTCTTACATATGAAAATATCATACTTAAAAAATGTAACTTAATTCCAAACCAGAAGCATTCTCATCTAATAATGGTGAATACGATGTCCCCCCCCACCCGACTAGGAAAAAAAAATTAAAACTCAAGCATCTGAGTACCACAGTGACTATAGAAAGCTTTAAAAAACAAAAAAAAAACAAAAAAAACAAAAAAAAAAAAACAAAAAACAAAGGAAAAAAAAAACAAAAAACTTACTTTGTCAAAGTCCATTGATATATGCGAATGTTCGCCCATGAACCATACCTAGTAATATTACACAGAAACAAACAAGTGATTTCACAAGTATAATGGCATTAACCAAACCATAAGGGGATAAAAGAAAAGAAAGAACCTGGGTAATATAGACAGATACAATGAAGCAAATAAATACAAAAGGTGCTATCATAATGATATGTGAAACCTAGTTAGACTCAGTGTAATCTCTAATAAATGTCTAAAAATTGCATCCAATAATAAAAATTTATCATTTTGGATAAGAAATTTAATATCCCTCCACTCCCTTGTGTCAGTCGTCTTAGGAAATGGGTTGTATTCCAAATTAAGAGATGTTTGAGGGAATTGATAAAGCTTTTATTAGTTCCCCCCCCCCAAAAAAAAATCTACTCTTAGTGCTCCAATAATGACACAATTTTCTAAAAGCTCTCTCATCTGCTCATTAACTAGGGGAGAGATTTAAGGGAGAGATTATGGGCAGCAAAGTCAAATACTTTTAGAATGGAGGCTATTAAATACCTTCCTTAATCTAGTGCAAAAGCATAAACAACTGATATAAGGGAACGAAAAGAGTAATAACTTGGAAAAGAGCAGTTCTATGGATGACAAAATTTTGCATTTTGCAGTATCTTAACAAGTCCAAGCATGTCACTATTTCCCGAGGCTGTTCTGATTCAGTACTCCATTTTGGATCAATTTTCAATGATAGGCACAAGAAAATCATATAAGTAGGCATCACAATTTAGCATTAGTAGCCATCTCGTGCTACGGATTTTTCAATCTCCATGTTTTATGGGAAGGATGAAAGGAGACAATTGAACACTTGATGAACCACTAACAAATAGTCAATCTCCCTTTTATGAATCTGAAAGCCTTTAATTAACTATTGTTTATGGTTTCCCATAAGAAAGTATCTTCATTTGAATTGGTTTCTCCCTTAAAAGAGAAAATTATAAGATCTCCAATAGCGGGAAGATGCCCTGATTTATTAGCTAAACCAATCAAAAGTAGATGAAAAAAGAAAAAATGGCTAGGAATGCTGAATGACACTAACTGTATTTGGCAGAAATAATTGGCGGCAATGAACATGCACAAGGCATGCTTATGCAAGAAAATATAACGCATATTTGAGAAGCAAAATGCTTCACAAGACAACCATGAAACTAGAGAAATAGATCATACCATGGAAGCCAAAGCTCGCATCCCTGCTGACCGTAACCTTAAAGCCCTCTCATCATCTCCAACTTCTTGAGCCAATTGGCAAAGTTTAGGAATGAGGCCTTCTAAGTTGAACATGTGCGTACTATCCATCTACTTTATTGTAAAAAAGGTCAGCACCAAATGCTCAGAAGGTGAAGACATTGAAAAACTGAAGAAATTCTGAGAAAAACCATAGTTACTGTTGATGGTATACGTCTCTTCCATCTAAGCTAACTTGTGCATGCAAATGGTATCTATATAATTTATATAAAGCCGAAACATGAGAAACCACAAGGCACAATATTTAAAGAATTATGTTTCTATTTTTTATTCAATTATATACCTGAATGTTTAAGTAATGAGGTCTCATATAAATAGTCATGCACTGACAATGGCATTCAGAAGTCATTTCTCATGATATTTAAGTTAAAAAAATAATAGGACCAACAAATCATGTCATAAAATTCTTTTAATGAGACATTGTTCAATTATAAAGTAAATAATTATAGTATTGACAGTGCGTTGTACAGGATAGCCTGCCCACGACACATACAGGGCCTCAACCAGGACCTAAAATTCAGTAGGCGCAAGTTACAACATCTTTCAAATTAGATGAGTAAGACTTGGTACATTTCCACAAGTCTATATCATCAACTATTACAAACTTAATTGAACTGGAATTTAAACTGAAGTCAGAAATACTGCTCATGCATGCCTAAGCCAAAAGAGTATTTAGTGGGAAAGAAGGAAGTCTATGACCATCCCTAATATTAATCTCCTTTCCAATATTCACACACACACATATGTATGCACAAATACAAATTCATATGCACACTTTTTTCCAGATTCAGAAAGCATTAGAAGTTATCAAGCCATCATAGCAAAGGTTTCAAGCTATTTATCTGAAATGCATAGCTTGGTGTCAAAAAGTAGCTTGCTGTAAATGACTCATGAGACATAACTAAAAGCTCTTCTATGCAGACCATGAAGGCATATGTACCTGGCCATTTATAAAGTCAACAAGACTATTGCAACCCAAAATCCGCATTTCATCCTGCCGGGTTTGTTCTAGAAGAGTCCGAGTGATCACTAATAAACTGCTAGCAAATAATGGTCTGCCAGAACAGAAGGCCTGCGGTGAATGTCATCACAGATAATAGAGGAAAATATGTATATATATGGAGGATACAAATGAAAAAGAGGCAAACAAACTTATGGGTATAAAGACTTTTTCCAACACTAACTAGTTTGGTATGTACGGTTTACTTGAGTTGTATGGCCATCAAGGTAATTAAATAATTATGATCACAAAAGCGGAAAAGAAAATAATAATTAAGAGAAGAATAAAATAGTTGCAATGGCTCAAATTGGTTAGGCCAAGGGTCATGCCCCTGTTGTCATGTTACTTTACAGCCCTTATGGCTGTTGTGCCCTTAGCTCTAGCCTATGTGTGCAACCCTTAATACAAGAAACAGATTGTGAATCAACTGAATATTCCACTCTTTCTCATGTAGTCAACAACAACAACAACAGCAGCAACGAACAAAAGAAAAGGGATAATCACACATGCAGTCCTAAACTTCTAACCATTTTTCAATTTAGTCCTTCATTTAAAATTTTTTCCTACAGCCTTAGAAGTAAAGATTTGGTTATAGTTCTAACCTTATAATGGAATGATTAACAGAACATAAGTTTCAGTGTTAAATAAGCCATGTGGCATCCTACATTAGCATTGACAGGGCATACTACAGGGCTTTATCAAACTCAGAGGCAGTTGATTCCAATCCATCAGAAAATTCAGTGGATCTCCAGCACTAAAGTTGAGTTCACTAGCACCAGAGAGTCAACTCCATTTCGAGCCTTCGAATTCAAAGAGGAACAAGAACATTGTGGAAGTTCTCAAAGGAAGGTCCAGGACTCTCTCTCGATAACAGAGCAAACATGGACACCAAAGTAAGTCTCTATCCACGAGAGATCTGTGCCGGAAAATTCCATTTCTGACAACGGTGACAATTAGCGACGGTCACTAAGCATGATTGCAAGACTAATGGGCCTCAAGCCATTACAGAACAACACAAAATCAAAGCTTGTGAACGAGGCCAAACTTTGGAAATCAGCTCTGAAAAACCAGAAAGAGGGATAGAACGGGAAGGAAGGCAAATCATTAGCAGAGGATGAGCGTTTTTGAGCCAGAGGTCTTCTTTCCGGAGCTAAAACACACGTTTTTCGTTATATGAAGAAATCTAAAAGAGGCTGAAGATGAGAGGTATTTTGATGAACCAGCGTAAGATTTAGAAACTTTATAGCAAATACCAGAAGCTCTATAGCTCAAGGGTCTTCTTCACACTAAGAAACCTCCAGACCAATTGGACCAAAGAAACATCATCTAAGATCCGACATCTCATCATTGGAACCCTTGACTTTGGTGGTGAAAACCAAAAAAAACGCAGCATAATTCTTCAACATCGAGTTCTAAATTGTGAGTCAATCTGACGCGAGAGAGAGAGAGAGAGAGTTGATATTGATCAAAATCAAGGAAGATTGTCCTGCTTCATGGTATAGCTTTCTCTATTTTGCATCTAGTTTAGGTTTCAGCATGATGTACTTAGGCAAATCTTTGGACCTTCAGCGAGGTGATGTGTGGTGCAGAAGAAAAAAGAATATCCATTACCCTCTTAATTCTTTAAATAGGTTAGGAAGGAGAGAAATCTGGACGTTTGTTTTCCACAAAAGAGAGACCCATAGTGTCATAAGCAACAACAGACTAGGACCTTTATTTTGGCCTTCCTTAAAATATTTTGGAGATGAGGTTGATGTTTCAAAGAGCACTGCAACTATCTGTTGCTTCCAGTAAGTATTGCTTCCCTTGATACTCTTGATGAACAATTCAGCAGAAAATGACTTCCATCCGACCAATGAGTATGGATTCGACTAGGTGGCATCTCTTAACCCATCACAGCTGCTGAGTACAAAGGACAATCTTGATCAAATAATAATAGTACTTATAATCAGCATATATAAGATCTAAATGCCTAATCCTCACCGCTATGTGCTCTTCAAAGGTGGTGAAACCAACCTGAAAGTACAAAACTGACATGGTACATCTCACTCCACCATCATGAAATTGACCTTTGACAAGCCGCAACATAATATCCATGTATACTCATCTCAAAATGACTGTTCTGCTAAACTTGACATCAATTATGTATATGCATTCTAGATATGTTACCAAGCAACATTCTAAATATATAAAAAGGGATCACTTTGATGTTTCCAAGCGTATTCACTAAAAACAATGCCAACCGAAAATTGTCAAAAACCTAAAACTAGTGCTTGTATATAAAACAAAATTGATGCAATTGATTCAGTTTTATCATGAAAGCACTGATCTGATATTATTACACTGGACCACCACTTCATATTATCCTAAAACTAGCGCTTGTATATAAGCCTAGTACTCTAGACTAGTGAGAGTAAATGATCAATCTAAGAAACCAAAACAAGAAGATGCTTATAAATAAAAGACACTAACTAACATGGATTAACAGGTTCTGAAGAGATAAACATTGTAAATAGAATAAAATTCAGTTTCATCAAAAGACTGAAAAAGTTCAAACTTACATCTGCTCCTTACATGAAGATAGCATTCTTCTGTATATGCAAAAGACCACTTTTACAGAACCAAAATGCTCAACCCTCAGATCTTTGTAACATCTATGCTCAAGATATCCTGTAATCTGCAGAAGGAAATCATAAAGAAACATGAGACACTATGAAGAGTTCAACAATGGAAATTGTGATTTATGGCTTGTTGGTTGGAGGTGGGTAATACAATTTGAAATTATTTACATTGTTAGAATCTCAATCAATTCAAAGTATTTCCTCTTGTGGAGAGATAAGCCGAGAAATTCCTCAGATATGGGGCTCAAACTCAAACTTTCCACCTTGACATGGGGGTGTAGTAACAAATTGAACTACAACCCCAAGAAACAGCCTAAAATTTTGTTTCTTCCTTCTCTTCCTTAAAATCACAAACAGAATTTTGGGAGATTAGGAAATACAAAGAAAAGCAAATTTAAACCCCAATTCTATCTTTCGATCCATGAGGACACATTGACAACACAACAGGACCTGAATCCAATAACCTTGGCCTGAATAAATTACACAAAACAAGAAGGGGGGAAAAAAGAACACCTTCCCAACCCTGTCTTTCTTTTCAACCTACAGAGCAATATACCATTATTGAGCTGAACCAAGCAATTGGGTGTTTATATGTTTGAAAGCAATAGATGGTAGATTAACTTGACAAATAGCACGATCATTCATGGGTTTAATTTTTGAGAACTTAATTCATAGCAATAAACAAATGAATCTTACCTTTGGTACTCGCAATGGGTTCCTCGAAGCATATTCACAAAGTTTCCCAATTTTCCTATCATTTGGTTCAGCATCCTGCCAAAAGATCATTAAAATCAACAGTTAAAAACAGAAGCCATTACATCATCAAACAAATATTATTACTACGAGACTTTGAACTCGAATCTTCAAAAGTAAGAAACAGAGAACAAAAAAGTTTTTCCTTGAAAAATCATCTACACATCTATGAGGCCTGCTGGTAGTCCTAAGACAACGAAATAAGCAACAAGATGAGAAGAACAGCTCATATTTGTAACAGGAGCAATCTTTCCAGGTTTGCTCCACGTTACTTTGAATTTGAAAATTCAAGATCTATACAATTCCAAACCCAAAGTTAAATTACAAATGCTGAACAAAGATAGCATATCTCAATATTTGAATTTAGCAAAAAACTATAGTAGTCAATCCAAACCGTATGCTAGAAGAGTGAAAAAGCGAAGTAATTGGAAACTTCGCATTATCAACACTGATCCAGTCCCCAAAAAAAAAAAAAGGAACATGTGTATAGATAGACATAATACAAACATGGGCAAACTATATATTCATTTAAAAGTCATATGAACTCATGGATTGAAGCGAAATGGTTCAAGGCAGTGACCTGAGACTTGGGAAAGATCTCTCCAAGCAACTTCTTATATCTTTTTACAGGCTGGCGGGAGCGTGCCCGCATTGAAGGACAGAAGAAACAGAGGTTACCGCAGGCAGGCACGACCCGCCTCGACATAACCCCCATTTTTCAAAGAAGACAATCAAAACCCCTAACCTGGTACAAAACAAAACCAATAATTCAATGTAAACTCATAGACCCACTTGACAAAACCAACAAATGAATCCAAAATGACTTGTAAAAGACTTCTGTTTGGTGATTTCAAGAACTGGGCATGACACAATTTCAACAATTCACACAAAAATAGATTCAAAATTCACGAAGATTGAACCGAAATCCGCAGAAACAAAAACCAAACCACCTATTAAGATTCCGAAATTTGCCTATCTTGACAACATTAAACTCCCGAAATCCCCAAAAGGAGGAACCTGGAAAAGAGAAGATCAGCGAAGAAACAATTCAAAAGGCAACAATTTGAATCAGGAATATTTGAGAAATCAACAAAATATGGGCGAACCAGAATTCAACGTGAGAATATGAAAAAGAAAAGTGATTGATCAAATTGGAAGGTGGGAATTGGGGGCCCGAAAATGAATACCAGGATAAGGAGATCGGAGGAAATGGGATTGTTTCAGAAGAACAGAGGCTTCAAAATCTCCCCCGACAGGCTCTGCACTCCCCGTCCCCCTAACAATTATTACGATGACAGAGAGACAGACGGACAGGGAGGAGAGGAAGAGAATCTGTTGAAAACTTCGAATTATTTGGTTGATTTTGTTTTATTTTTATCCAAAATTAATCATTCGGTTATATTAAATAAATTTAAATAAAATTCACAATTTCCCTTCTTCTTTTCCATATTTCCATTTTAATTAAAAAAAAAATTATACAAGGTGACCTTTTCTTTTACAAAACCATAACTAAATTCAATATGGATCAAAATAAATTTTTTAAATATAATATAAATCTCTCTTTAAAATTTTATATAACAAATATCAATATTTAATTATTAGACTAATTAAATATTAGTAATAACTGTTCTTTTGAATTATTTAATTGATTTTATTTTTATTTAATCATTTAGTTATATTAAATAAATTTAAATAAAATTCACAATTTCCTTTCTCGTTTTCCATATTTCCTTTTTCATTTTTTTTAATTTTGCAGAAGATGGCCTTTTTTTTTACAAATCGTAATTAAATTAGATTTTTGAAATACAATATAAAATCTATCTTTTAAAATTTTATTTTAAAAAATATTAATATTTAATTACTTAATTAATTAAGGGTTGTTGGTGACTATTTTTTTGATTTGATTGCGTAAGTATAATTTTAATAATACCTCACAAATAAATGGAGTAAGAAATGATAGGATATTCAAACTCATTAAATCAGCAAAAATAGTATTTTTATAATTACAAAAAGTATAACTATTTATTTTTATTCTTAAAAAGTAAAAGGGAAGATTCGTCAGTGATAATTTAGTTGGAGTGAAAAGTAGAAGGAAAAAGAAAAGGGAAGTAAAAGTAAATGAAAATGCGAGATTTTACCTGTTTGATAGGGAGATCAAAGTAGAGGGAAAATAAAAGTGGAGTATAATATATTTTTTTTCTTCTTAATAAATCATTTCCGTCTTAAAGTGGACAGAAATGAAAAAAAAATAAAATTTTAGATGATTTTGCACTTATTCATTTTTAATATTTATGAAATTGTTTATTATTTTTTACTATTACAATTTTACTTAATATAAAATAATAAAATTTAATTTCTTTCATCAATTTTATTGGATAAATTATTTTTTCTAATTTTACTTTTTTTTTACTTTTTTTATTTTTTTACATTAATATTCTAATTTTATTTAATATAAAATAACAATAAAAATAATTTATAAAAAATAAGAAAAATATACTAAATAACTATTTTTTAAAAAATATATATTTTTAGAAAAATATTTTAAATTAAAAAAATAATATAGTAATAAATATTAAAAATATTATTTTACAATCGTAGAATAGTAAATTAGGTGTTATTTCCTTCCACTTTTTACTCTAACCAAATATAAAAAATACCGCTCATTTCTTTCCCTTCCATCCCTACCAAACAAAAATGAAAAAAAATACATTTATTTCTATCAGGTAAAATAAATCTCTCACTTTTCCTCCTCCTTTACCCCAAACCAATTATATAATTTCTCTATATTTTTGAATTGAATTAGATTTTTCTCCATTTCTCCCTTAAAAAAATAATTGAGTGCTTTTATTCACAAAATCCTAGCATTATTGATAGATGAAGTAATAATGGGAAGAATTGGATTAAGCTTATCGAAATAATTATGGGAGGAATTTAATTATGATTATTAAATTAATTTGAAATTCCATATTAATTGAGATTACAAGAAGTCAAAGATCTTTTTCTTCATGTCTCTTGCAAGGCCTGTGGAAGTTGAGAATCAAGATTTAAAAATTAAACAAAAAAACAAAGGAAGGAAAGAAAACTAAAATCCAGTCTAGCACTAGATAATCCTTTCTTAATTAATTTATCAAAAATAAAAAGTTATCTTTTGAAGATTATATATTTTGGCATATATTTATATATAGGCAAATGTTATTTAAGTATGTCAACTATGTTGCATAGAAACGAAAATGGATATGAAATAGAAACGTAAGCAAATGCGTAAATATAAAAAATATAAAAATTTTTATATAAATATTAATTATTTTATAAAAATAATATAATAATCATATTTTATAATAAAAATTTAAAATGATCAAATATATAATTATTAATTATAAAATAATTAATATAAAAAATAAAAATTATAAATAAATAAATAAATAATTCATTAAATATGAAAAAAATATGTAATTATAAAAAATATAAGGATTTTTATATAAATATAAATTAATTTAGTATGTTAAAATATTTCGGAAACGTTTTGATACAAGAAATATTAGTATTGAGAAGTTTTTGTGCATCATAATATGTCAGTTAAAGTAAAATTTAAGTGTTAAATATTAAATCAATTAAAAATTTATTTATTAAAATTTAACTCATAAAAACATGATTAAAAATTGAATGAATTTTTTATTTTTTTACTGATATACTTTTATTCAAAAGATTTTACCCATCAGAAAAGTAAATTTATTATTTATGAGACAACTTATCATTTAATTTTTGACTTCAGATTATCATTTTATAAAATCGTAGAATTTTAAAAAATATAAATGAAAAGTAAAATTTGCTTCTTATATTTCTATTAGTGACCAAATTCTAATTAAGATATTAACTAATATGATTTAAATTTTATTTTATTTATTTATTTTGAGAAATAGAAATGGAATCATGGAGAGGATGTAGCCCTTTTGGGGCGTGGGAACAAGGCAATTGATTGTGGCGGTAATGAAGGGGCATGTGCTGCGGCGCATGCACCGCCATCATTAATCAGCAATTAATCAATTATGTTGAAAGCTCCGCCGCGTTCTCACCAAAAAAAAAAAAAAAAAAAAAGAAAGAAAGAAAGAAAGCTCCACCGCGCCTTCGCTTTTGACCCGCCTTCCCAAAAAGGAGAAGCCTAAAAACTGAAACCTGGAAAAAAAAAAAAAAAAAAAAAAAATGCGTTCCTTTTCAATTTAGTGCAGAGAAAAAAGGGAAAAGTTGAAAGGGTGTATATATATATATATATATATAATTTTTTTATATTTTATAAAGAGAATAATTTTATATTTTGAATTTATGATTTTAAAATTTGTAAAAATATAACTCTACTATTGCATATAAAAATCTATCCAACAAAAGAAAAAAAATAAAAGCAAGATTCTCACCTCAAGTATATTACATTTGGTGTTTACGAGGAATATTCGAATGTTAAAAAATTCTTATTTAAATCTTTTTTTTAAGATTTTGTATTTAAATTTTTATAAATGTGTATAATTTTATAATTTTTACGACTATTATATAATAAAAAATATATATATTAATTTGGGCTTAATAAATCATATCTTATACCGTGATCCCCATTAATATTTTTAAATTCATTTTTAATTAGATTTTATTTTTTGAAAAAATTATTAAGAAATCTAAGAGATTAACACTATAAAATAAACTTAATTTTCCCTCATGTATCACTAAATAAATCAGGAATTAATGTATTTCATTAAAGAAAATTACTGTCTTTACTATCGTGGCATTATATCTATTTATAACAAATATTTGTTTTAATTAATCAAGATATATTACAATTCAATCAAGAATTGGACAATATGTATTGCTTCACACTACCATAAAATTTACTCCATTTCTTTCATAATTTATTGATCTTTATATATATATATATATATATATATATATATGAGTAAGACTCAAATTTAAGAATTAAAAAAAAAAAAAAGGAAGACTATATTGAGAGAGCTACCTTTAAATAGGAGCGTCTACAAATATTCGAATTAGATTAGTTAAAATATAGTTTTGAATACCGATGATAAAAATAAAAAATATAAAATACTTAAAGTTTTCAACCTATCGATAAAATAATAAAACAAAAAACGTAATCTAAATGCCTGGATATATAACACTAAACACAGTTTGAATTTGAATTCACCACATTCTCAACATGCTTTCACAAGATTGGCTTCCATTCGACTCCAATCTCTACTACTTCTCTTTGAAATGGTTGCTTAGGCAAAGGTTGGTAAGAAAATTAGCACACTGGTCTTAGGGTAAAACATCAGATAAACAAAGCAAGTGCTCACTCACCAAATCAAGAGCAAAATGAACATTTATCTTAGTGTGTTTCATTTTGGTGTGATAGAGATGTTATTAGAGTAAATAGTAGAAATAGTGGTAGAATTATTAAGATCTTGGAGCAAGGAATTGACCCATATAATCATCCTTTTTTTTTTTATTTGATCACGGATATCCAAAAATTTGATTAATTCAATTCGAGTAATTGTGGAATTAATCAAGTGGCTAGTGGTTAGTCGTTCTGACGTATGTTTTTCTATTTCAAAAGCTCAAAGCTTTCAATATTCAATAGATGGAAGACGTGTAAATTGAGACCAATCTATTGACTAAAACCAAATTTGGTTTTATGAGCAAGAGATATTGTAATGTTCTAACTATTCAGTTGTAAGATTTTTACAATTTTTACAAAGATCATCATGACCATGAGGCACATTCTCAAATCATTATTTTCCTACCATACAACCTTGATTTTCAAATTTCTCCGATTTGAGGTGGGTTATTGGAAACTAGGTGTAGGTTTACTCTGGTGTTTACAACAGATTGCATGTTTAAAAGGGTCACGAGTCACACAATGCCTTTTTCGAAGCTACAGAAGTTTGGTGAGCTATAACTAGGAATTCCTACTTTTTGTGGGACTAGTTGCTGTTGAGAACACAAGGTGTGGGTGGGAGTGGGAGACTTTGTCTCTCTGAGAACAAAGAAACCAGACGCTGTAATCACTTAATCAAGTATTCAAGTTTAAGCTATCTTGAAAACGGAAAAAACCACATAGAAAGAACCCTTCTCCTAAAGAGACCTAAAAGCAACTCGACCCAGATTAATCAGAGCGAAATCCGAATACTATACGGTGGACCAAATCCAAAATACAAAAAAAAAAAAACCCATGGGTTGGATAGCAGAGGCATATGCCCCATCATTCCAAACCAAATATTTTTTCTTCCCTATTAGTATTTTAAATTTTTTTATTATATGAGATCAAAAAAATTATAAAAATATATATATTTGTGAATATTTAAACACTGGATTTCAAGAAAGATACTTAAGTAATAATTTTTTATCACTCGATTATGCAGACATATTTTAATTAATCAAGTGAAGTGACATTTTTTTTTTTTTTTGCTTTGTTGGGGGTTACATATTCTGAAAGACTCATCTAGAAATTGAAAATTTAAGTATAATTAAAAGAAATTATTTATTAAAATAGCTGTTGACTAGTTGGTTAATGGGTTTGCGGCTATATGAAATTGTAGCAAAGACCTTTGTGATTGCGTGAGTTATCATGAAAGTAATTGTTACAATTTAAATTTGATTAAATTTGGATGGAGTGAAATAAGGTAATCTTATATTAACTTTTTTCTAGGTCAAGGAGAAATAAAGTGAAATGACACATGTGCCCTCCATCGTTTTATGTTCTTTTTTTCTCTCCTATGACTATCTTTCTCTCTCCTCATTCTCTTCTCTCTTTTTTTGCTTTCTTCCTCCCTTTTGGCGACTTCTTTTCTCTCTCTCTATCTCTTTTACTTTTTAGAATTTATTTGGCATCGAATGGAGGATAGAGAAAGAAATTCATCGAAAAGAGAAAAGAAAAAAAAACAAAATACCATGTCTATCAGAAACAACTCAATCGATAAAGTTTTTTTACTTCTATCATTTTTTCTCAAATTTAATTCAATTTAATTGTATCTCCTTATAAAGTCAAGAGAACTTACTTTCCTTGATGTATTGAAGGTTCTTATATGAAACGTCGTAGGAGACATGTACATTCAGGGTGTATAACCCTAATTTCCTTATCAGGAGATCCGAAGATTTCATGTTTCAAATGTAAGAAATTCAAAGTCGTTATCATTTAGGAAGTCTGATTGTATGGGGATTCTTCCCTCATCGATTAGATTCTCAAGAGTTTCATTTTTTATTCAAAAAATATGTTTCGTACTAAAATAGGAAACTTAATCAAGATAAAATTCGATTAAGTATTACGATTTGGGAGTCAAAGTGCTTGGTTTCTTAAGCAGTTGATAGTCATCAGTTGATTAGAGAGGGTAATTGTTCGATCTTATCGAATGCGTTTACGAATTGATCGTGTTATCCGAATCGATACATTCGTTATTTGGAAGAACTGGGCCGTTCATGACCGTGGGTGTCTCGTCGGACTTTCAGATATCCAAATACCTCACCAACTGATATTTAAATCATATCTCATCACATCTTATTTCTATTAGTGATCAAATTCTAATTAAGATATTAAGTGGTAATGGGTAAAACCCAATATGATTTAAATTTACATTAAAAATATTTTATTTATTTATTTTAATAAATAGGATAGGAATCATGGAGAGGATTTAACCCTTTTGGGGTGTGGGGGCAGGGCAATTGATAGTGGCGGTAATGAAGGGGCATGTGCTGCGGTATATGCATGGCCATCATTCATCGGCAATTAATCAATTATGTTGAAAGCTCCACCGCGCCTGCTTCCCTTTTGACCCGCCTCCCCAAAAAGGGAAAAGCCTCGAAAATGAAACCTGGAAATCTACCTAAAAAAATGATTCACCCGAGTTCTGAAGTGATTCCCGATTTAATATAAGGATAAAAAAAAAAAAATAGATATGTATACATATAAATTTTTTTATATTTTATAAAATAATTATTTTCATATCTCGAATTTATACAAATTTGCTACCTCCTCAACATGCCCTCACAAGAGTGGCTTCCATGTGGACTCCAATCTTTAGTGCTTCTCTCTAAAATGGTTGCTTAGGCAAAGGTTGATAAGAAAATCAGCTCACTGCTCTTAGGATAAAACATCAATAAACACTACAAATGTTATCTCAAAAAAATAATTTAATGATCATAATTTTCTTCCCAAATCTAATAATATAGGGTTCTAATCTCGTATAATAAAAAAAAAAGTAAGAACTCACTCACCAAATCAAGAGCAAAATGAACATTTATCTTAGCGTGTTTCATTTTGGTGTAATAAAGAGCATTATGACAGATGTAAGTGATAGAGATGTTATTAGAGTAAATAGTAGAAATAGTGGTAGAATCAAGAAGATATCTGAGGAAGGAATGGACCTATATAATCATCCTTTTCTTTTTTTACTTGACCACAGATATCTAAAAATTTAACTAATTCAGTTCAAACAGTATAGGATTAATCAAGTAGTTAGTCCTTCTGACACATGTTTTTCTATTTTAAAACTCAAAACTTCCGATATTCAAAAGATGGAAGACATATAAATTGAGACCAATCTATGGACTAAAACCAAATTTGGTTTTATGAGCAAGAGATATTGTAATCAGTTGTAAGATTTTTACAATTTTTATAAAGATCATTATGACCATGAGGCACATTCTTAGATCATTATTTTCCTACCATACAACCTTAATTTTCAAATTTGTCCGATTTGAGGTGGGTTATTGGAAACTAGTTGCAGGTTTACTCTGGTGTTTAGAACAGATTGCATGTTTAAAAGAGTCACAAGTCATACAATGTCTTTTTCGAAGCTACAAAAGTTTGGTGAGCTATAACTAGGAGTCCCCACTTTTTGTGGGACTAGTTGGCATTGAGAACACAAGGTGTGGGTGGGAGTGGGAGACTTTGCCTCTCCTAAGACAAAGAAACCCCATGGGGTTGGATTGTTGGAGGGGCATATGCCCCATCATTCCAAACCAAATATCTTTTCTTCCTCTATTTTATTTTATTTTTTGATTACATAAAGTCACAAAAATCGTAAAAATATATGTGTTTAAGAATATTCAAATACTAGATTTTAGGAAAGACATTTGACCCCTTTTCTTCCATTTTCTTTTACTTTTTTTTTTTTTTTTTTTTCTTTTTTTTTTCTTTTTTTTTTTTTTTTTTTTTACTTTTTGGGGGTTGAAGATTTAAGAATAGTTAAAGGAAATTATCTATTAAAATAGCTGTTAACTATTTGGTTAAAGGGTTTGCACTATATCATATTGTAGCAAAGACATTTGTGATTGCGTGAGTTATCATAAAAGTAATTGTTACTATTTAAATTTGATTAAGTTTGGATGGGGTGAAATAAAGTAATCTTATATTAACTTTTTTGTAGGTCAAGGAGAAATAAAGTGGAATGACACATGTGCCCTCCATTGTTTTATGATCTCTTTTCTCTCCTATGACCATCTTTCTCTCTCCTCGTTCTCTTCTCTCTTCTTTTGCTTTCTTTCTCCTTTCCTCTCTCTCTCTCTCTCTCTCTCTCTGTTTTTTTTAATTTATAGAATTTATCTGGTATCGAAGAAAGGAAAGAGTAAGAAAGTCATCGAAAAGAGAAAAAGAGAAAAAAACAAAATATCCCTTAGAGACAACTCAGTCCTTTAGGAACAGTTCAAATAGCAAAATCTCTTCATTTTTATCATCTATTTTTTAATTTAATTCTGATTAATTATATCTGCTTATAAAAAAAGAAGCAAAATACGATAGATGATTTTTTTGGGGGGGAATCAATTGAAGAAGGGAAAGATTTCTTTTAATAAGAACAAATTATTCTTTTAAAAAATATATTATTCTTTATAAGAATAAAAAGTGCCCCTTTAGATAAAAATTTTTCCCTAACTCAAGATATGAAAGTTTAAAATGCCCTTCTAAAAAAAATATTGGTGCCTTATTTGGTCATCCTTCATGAGAAGTCCCATGTCTCTTATTAATGGTTATGCTTTTTTTTTTTTTTTTGGGTATCTACCGACCAATATTTATGTTACTGACTAATCCGATTCAAATATCTGTAGGACTCTGTTTAGAGTTGACTCTTTTGACGCATCTTCTCTTATTAATAGTTATGCTAATTTTCATTTTCAACATCTCACTTAAAGATGACATTAAATTAATCAAATTGGTTTATTATTTCAGTATAAGATTCCTTTCTATAAAGGGCAAAGGTAGGTTTAAATCGTACCATTAACAATTTTTCTCTTTGTTTAATGAATAGTTTATTTTTATTTTTTTATTATTTTTATTCTCTAGTTTTGTTTTTCTATTTTTACTATCAACGTCTAATCTTACTTTATTTATTTATTTATTCTTTTTTCTCTTATATTAGTTTCTCTCAAATGATTGACTCTAAAATATGAGATTAAAATTCAATTTGTTATCGTACTCTATAATCAGAGACAATGAACCAACATTTTAAAAAGTTAGAATCTCAATAAGATATGAAGTAATGAAATCATGACAAAGTATTCACCGGGAGATACCCAAAAAGAATAATACTCAAATTTAATTTGTTGATTATATCATTATATGCTTAAATTTAACTTTAGTCTATGAGAGAGAGAGCAATAAGGTTTGGGGCAGTGCCATTTGATGTGGTAATGTCGCACTTTTTCTCTTTTCACTTTTTATATTTTATTTTCGGTGGTCGCAATTGCCTACTCTCGAAGAGTGTGTTGCCTCAACCTTTTCTTCTCTTTGGTTTCTTTTTTTCTTTTTATTATATAATATCACAAAAAGTGTTAACGAAAATTCAAATGTTAGATATCATAAAAAAACATTTGAACAATAATTTTTTATCATTCAAATGTCCCTACAAGATTTTTTTTTTCCTTATAAATTTACATCTCATTCATCACTAATGCCACTTCCTCTCTATATATTGCATATATTAAAATTTATTAAAATAAGAAATGTTTTACATTTATTTAACAGATATTGTAACTTTTTGAAAAATTATAAGTTTTAAATAATTATATTTATTGTATTATAAGTAAAACAAACAAATATTAAAGTTTTTTTTTTGAGTTATATAGCGATTTGATTTTTGGATCTTAGGGTTGGAGGAAAAGAATTGTGATCACTAATTGTCCCCTTGTAGATAATATTAAAGTTATATATAAATAAGAAAAAAGAAGTTTCTTAGGGACAGTCTCTTCATTTTTATCTTCTCTTTACTGATTCGATCTCATTTAGTTACCTCTTACATCAAAAATAAATAAATAAATGCGAGAAAAAAAAAGAAAAGAAATGATTTGGTTTCCAAAAGGCTAAGGACTTGTCCACGGGGCTAAAGCCCAAAACTTTAAGGCCAGGGACCTCCTTCGTCCAAGTCACCTTGCCCACCGGACTGGTTCGGCCCAGTAATTTCAGCTACGTTCATGGGTATAATTTTTTTTTAATTGAACCGATCAGTATATAGAATCATATTCTGATTAATCCGATACTTTTATAGATATTTTTATAGTATTGATTTTTTTTCCCTTATTATATCAAGATCCAAAATCCCCCTCCTAACAAGCAAGCTAAGTTGCATGGAGATGAAACGTTATGGACAAAAACACAAATACAAGAAATAGAAATACGAGAAAATATATAAATATAAAAAATATAAAAATTTTTATATAAAATTAATAGAATAATCATATTTTATAATAAGAATTTAAAATAATCAAATAATAATCATTACTCATAAGACAAACAAGTATGCATCAATTAGAAAGAACAAAACCTTAAATGTAGGAGATATAGTCAAACGTTAAGGTAGGTTTTTAAAAACTTAAATACAAGTTATTTATAAAGATAAGAGTATCAAGAGTTTAGCTGATAAGATAACTTTAGATAAGAATGAATTGCGTGAGATAATTCGAAATAATTAAATCATCTTTCTTATTATTTTAAATCATCTTTTATTTTTATTTTCTTTTTTCATTATTGTTATTTTATTTTTTAGCATTATATTATTTATTTTTGCTTTCAAATTTTAATTTTATGTTTTTGGTTTTTGTTTTTGTTTTTTTTCTCTTTCTCCTATATTTGTCTCTCAAATAACCAATCCAGAATTTGAGATTAAATCTCGGATTATTGTTGCAATTATAAAACAAATAATATTAAAAATAAAAATTAAAAAATATGTAAATATAAAAATATAAAAATTTTTGTATAAGTATTAAATTAATTTAATGTCATTTTAGAATCATCTCGAAAATAAAAAATATTAGTATTAGAAATTTTTGTACATCACAACAAGCAACTAACAATTAGTTTAAAAAGCATTTAAGGAGAGTAAACAATTAACTTTTCTAACATTTTAGGAAATTCAAAGGATCAATATTCCTCACCCAACAACTAAATAATGACCAATGTCAGGGTCAATAAATTTTATTAATTTTCCCTATATCAAAATAATACAAAAATTCTTTTAAATTAGCTATTTTAAGAATAAAATAGTAAAATTATTTGTTTGTTATATTAACCGATAAAAACATTATATATGTAAAAGAGTGTCTTTTAAAAATGAAAATGCCAAATTAGTTCTTCAAAGAAGAGGGAGGGTAGATCCTCTTAACATAGGCACAAGAGTAAGGAAAAGGGATATTATGAGACTCAAATTGAGTCAGGTAGTGTTGATACCTGATTTTGACTCGAGTGTTATTTAGATGAGTTTGAGCTCATCAAATCTACATTTCTCGATCTCAAGTTCAAGCACGAACTCGAGCTCAAAGTGTTATCGGATAGTGTTATCGGGTAGTGTCACTTATTTTTAAAATTATTTTAAAAATATAATTTATTGGATTCGTCGGGATTTTGAACCCAACATAGTTGGATTCGACCTCGATTTCAATACCAAACTACCTGAACCCGAGTTTGAGTCGAGGTTTGACCGGATAATATTAGGGGTACCCGTGACACCAAGTCTCATAACAGCCCTAGTAAGGACTGTTGATATCTTTTTCAACATTTTCGCTAAAATCAAGAGTAAGGGTTTGTTAAATTATTAGAGTTAACTATATGTCTAGTTTTTGAACTTTGCTCAATTTTCACAAATTAGTCCATACATTTAAAAATGCTAACTTATGGTTCTCAAATTTTCAAAATCATAACAAATTGGTTTTTTCATTACCAACGGTGATAAGTGTCCATTAAATGCTGATGTGGAGTGACGTGACAACCTAGTTTGATGTACGGATGTTGATGTGGCAGTTCCACATCAGTATCCCAAAATAACATTCACTGCCATGTCAGCACACATGCTAACGTGGCAGCACCACATCACCAAGGGATCCAAATCTTTGGATTTGTGTCTAACTAGATGCCTCCTTTTGGTATCTCTCTCTCTCTCTCTTCGAGCGTGTGGCTCACGTGTCCTCCATCTCCTCACCTTCTTCTTGGAATTATAGGAGCTACTCTCTCTCTCTCTACCGGTTACTCATCTTCTCTTCAAGATTTCTTTTATTTGATCACATGAGTAGCATTCGTGCGCCATCGAACATACTATTCCATCATCAATCTTGAGGTTTCTCACCGAAAAATCACTTGCCAATGATCATCCACCATTAATGCTACCAGTAAACTTTGTTTCCTTCAAAATAAACTCCGAAACTGAGCTCTTTTAAGCCTATAAATATTTTTTTGTCTCAAAAGTCATCTTCACAAATTAATTGGCTTCAATTTTTGAACTTCATCCTTATCCACCTTTAACAACAGCAGTGAGGCTTCTCACCAGCAGTGAGACATTTATACTCCAAATTGAGAATTCAATCAACTCTTTTATCATTTTTAAGGTGATATATGAGTTTATTTCTTTAATGCAAGCTGCAAATCCTTGTAATTTTGAGTCCGCAGTCAACCTGCAGTTACATATTTTCAACATCTGTTGATTGTGGATTTTTGGGCAGTGTCATAAAAGCATTGCAGGTGTCGAGTATGCTAATGATATTCCAAGAAGATGTCAATCTCCATGAGAGGTAAAAAATTTTTGAATAGTTCATTCTTGCAGAAGACTTGGAAGCTGATCTGCAAATATTTGAATTTTCAAAGGTTATGAGGAGTCTCTTATCTTTGCTCTTTTAAGCTTAAGATGGTGTGCAATGGCTGGGTCTTCAATTTCATGGTCACCAAATCAAATGTATTTTCTGAAGTCTCATCAATTATGGTGCTAAATCTTCAATGGTGTCATACAAGATGAAGAGTTGCTTCAGACATTATGCCAGGTTAGTTGATGGAAGGTTGAAAAACTTCAAGATTTTCTCCCTTCTGCATCTCTCTCTCTCTCCCCCTTTCTTTCTTTGTCTTTTTATTTTCTTTTTTTCCCCCCTCTTCTGCCCTACACTTGGCGTGGCCTTCACCCGCCTGCAATCTCTCCCTCTCTCCCTTTCTTCTTCGAAACCCAGTTAAGTCCTCCCTCTTGCTAACATTTCTCTCACTAAAATCATCCAAAGTCTTGGAGTTTTCTCTCCAATTAACATGTAAGCATCATCCTGGCATCCTAAAAATCGCATTTTTAGCATCGATTTCAAGTTTCCTGCTCCAATCCGCCATCGCCAATGGAAAGCTTCTCTTGCCTGCAGTAAGCTGCGTTTATTTAAATTAGTGATTGATTTTGATCCTTTCAACCTTTTGAACTTACCTAGACCCTCAATTTCCATTTTCGACCTGTAATAGCCCTCCAAACCAAGTCTAGGACTAGGTTCAATGTGACCGCCGTAGCCGCCCATGAGTCGAATTTTTTCGGCGGAGGGTTGTTGAGGAGGGAGGGGTTCGTCCCAGGAATCTGCATTCTGAGAACGATGAGAGGAGTCGACAGAATCAGAGTATCCTAGGAGGGTGGTGTTGAGGTGGTGAGTCGTTAGATTATTGTCTCTGTATTGAGTCATCCATCCGACGCAACGCGACTGTGAGAGGGGAGAGAGAGAGAGACGCTAGACGGGAGAGATATACGGTTCTGACCAAAATTTTAAAAAAAATTTCATAAAACAACTCTAAAAAAATATATATATACATATATATAAAATAAACTCATTTTATCGCATATTCATCATCTAACATAATTTATCACATATCGAATATGCGACAAAATATTTTTTTTTTCTCCTCTCTTCTATGTTCGAAACATATATCGCATATTTAACATGCGACATAAAACATATATCGCATTTTAAACATACTACAAATCATTTATCGCATTAAAAAACATATCGCATGTTCAATTTACGACAAAAAAGAGTTATTTTACAATTTTTTTTCTCAAAAAATTGTTTTAAAAATTTTTTTAAAAAATAAGGTCAGATCCGTATATCTCTCGCGAGACAATTCAAGAGAGAGATTGAAAAATACCACGTCATCAATCAAAAAACATGACACTACCACATTAGCATACTGACATCCAACAAGGCTACCACGTCAGCATTTAACGAACACCTTATTGCCGTCTGTTACGGAAGGACTAATTTATTACCGATTTGAAAATTTAAAGATCACAACATAGTATTTCTAAGTGTAAGGATTAATTTATGAAAATGAGATAAAATTTAAGAACCGAATATGTAATTAACTATAAATTATTATATATTAGATATTTATTGATTTAGGTTCCAATTTTAGTTAAAAATCTATATTACCTTTTTTGAAGAGTTTAATAGTTTACTCAGATTATTTGTATCTAAAATTCACGAATTATTTCGATAATAATAAGATTTCATTTAAGAGTGGGGAAAAGGGTAGAAATGAAAAAATTTTGAAGAAAAAACTATTGATTTTTTTTTCTTTTTGAGAGTTGAAAGGAAACAGAAAAGAAATGATTAGAGTAAAAAGAAGATGTTTTCAAAAATATAAAAACTTCCTTTTCAAAAATGAGAAGAAATAAAGGGAAAGACTGATAGACAGAAGTATCAATTTTATTCTTAAAAAATTAAAATAAAGCAAATTTATACTCGATGTATCTCATAAATGGTATCAAATGCTATCCAATTCATATACATCTCAAAATGAAGATTGCAAAGCTCAAAACATAAAAAACTCAAAACAAAAAAAAATATGGAACCATCCAATTTTTTTACAAAATTGTGGAAAATCATTTGTTGGGATTTCATGTCATTTCACTTTTGACAATACTTTTTGGATTTAAAAACTAAAAATATATAAAGGTAAAAATAATATGTATTTAAATATTTTTTTCTTATTTCCTTCCGGCTTTCAATCAAAGGAAATTTATTTTCTTTCTTCAACTCCCAAATAAAATGATAAATCTTTTTTTTTTCTTGCCTTTTTTCTCATACATCTTATTTTACTTTTTCTTCCCGAATTCTCAAACTAAACCTTAGTAAATTTTGATACCACCTTTTAGAGAAAATCTTAATTTTAGTATTGAGAAAAAAAAATCCTAATATTGGGATCCTTAAAAACTATCTTTTTATACTTATATAAAAATCACGAAAATCATAAAATTACAAGTTTGAATACTAAATTTTTTTAAAAAAATATAAGAGTAGTAACTTTTCACCACTTGATTATTCCCGAAAGAAATCGTTTAAAACTATCTTAAAATTTTACAAAATTGTAATAGGAGGGTTAAATTTCTTAGATCGAAAATAATTTTGAAACTTAAAAATAAGAATTTTTTTTTTAAAAAAAAAAATTTGAGATATCGAATTTAATAACATAAAAAGATTCCATAATAATTAAAACGATTAAAAGCAAAAATGAAAAAAGGAAAAAACCGATGTCCCATACATCGTGCTCTCAGCCTAAAACTGAAGCATAAGGGTAAAGAGCGAGCGAGAGAGAGAGAGCGCGCGCGAAAGGGAGCGGAGGGCAAGAGATCAGAGAAGAAGAAAAGAAACCGCAGGAATGAGAAATTGCATTCCCATGAACAGCAACCTTCTCGACATGATTCCAACTGGGCAACCATCGACGCCTTCTTCCAGATCAAATCCTCCCACCGATGATCTTGGCCTTTATCAACAACGAAAAGGTACACCACTCTCTCTCTCTCCACACCCAGAAAGAATCAACCCCTTTTCCTCTCTCCTCTGCTTCAATCGATTCTTCCATCTTTTCTCTCTCTTCCACGTAGGGTCTCGAAAGAAATCGTCAGAATAAAATTGGGATTTTTTTTTAAAATGAATTGTAATTGGTTTCTTTATATTTTTTGGGTAACAGGGGTAACAAATTGTTACGTATTCAAGAGCAGATTGCAGGAGTATGCTCAGAAAGTGGGACTGGCCACGCCAGTTTATGACACAGTGAAAGAAGGACCTTCCCATGAGCCCTTTTTCAGGTCCAGTGTTGTTGTGAATGGTGTTAGATATGATTCACTCCCTGGATTTTTTAATCGTAAAGCGGCTGAACAGTCTGCTGCTGAGATCGCTCTCATGGAATTAGCTAAATCTGGGGACATGAACGAGTGCATTTCTCAGCCCGTGGTAATGATTCTATTCCTATTGTCTTCTTATAGAAAATTTGATTTCCCAAGTTTGCTAGTGACAAAAAGACAAAGGAAATTATTATATGAAATATAAATAGAAGCTGTTGTTTGTGATTATGTTATAGCCATTTGGTCGAATTCGCTCATGATAACGGTGCTTAATAGTTAAAGATAGGATTATCAAAGTTGCGGAGACAGTGAACAAACTTTATCAGCAAGTACCCTTTGTTTGACCTATTGACTGCTAAACCAAAGTTTTAAACTCAGCCTCTCGTACCCTTTAAATTCTTACCTCCTCCAACAATCTTTTGTTGTCCATTTTGCCCGTATGCTCTAGTAAATTGAGTCAAGCTTATAGTTGTGAGTGAATCTCTAATGGCTTGGTGTACTTGCATGTTGGCAGTTAGTGTTGCTTTATGGGGATTTTCTAGTATGACTCATTTCATTGTTTTCATAATGTCATGCTAGATCATTTAGTGAAAAAGGACTTGGTTCAGAAGGAATGTAGATGATGGGGTACAATCTTGGTAAAGTTGGAGTGCAATTCCTTTAACCTTGCATTGATGGAGACATTGAATTGCCTGAAGATGTTTTCTAAGGTTTAAGATTGATATTGTGGTCAAATGTCTTAAGAGAGCTTTGGAAGGATGAAAATAAGCCTCCCGAAGTGGATCAAAAGGGTTAAAGATTTTATCTTCTGGTTGAAGGGGAACTCTTGTTGGAAATTACTTTCCTTTATATGGTTGGATTGTGAAGGTTAATGAGAAACCCTGGTGAAGCAATATCTCTTGGGCCATTTACATATAATTAAGAAATGTCTCTTAGGCTGTCATAATTTGGCTTTATTGGGGGAGTTATTGTCATCAATTTCTGACCACTATAATGATTCTTATCAAGAAGGCAGGGTAGATTGGAAACAATTTGGAGCTTTCGGGGTAGAACCATACCTGTTGGTGAGGTGAGGTCCCTAAAAGTGTGATGATGAAGTTATCCCCTGAAATGTGGGTGGGAGTAGTGAGGGGGTGTTATTATTAATTTTTTTAAAAAAATTTATTTATTTATTTATTTATTTATTATTATTATTATTATTATTATTATTATTATTATTTTTGTTGTGATGACTCTGAGAAGTTCTCCTTTACAACTAGCTTTGATAGACAAGAGGAAAGACAATGTTCTCTCGTTCCATGTAGTCATTACAAGGATTCAGTGGTGCTTTTTTTTGGGGGGGGGGGAGGGATGCAACTGTCAAAGAGTTTTGGATTTAAAAAATTATAGTCCCATTTAGGTATGATCATGTCTTTAACATGGCAATTTAGGAAGTCAACCTTTCTGGGTGGATGCAGACTTGTTTCTGATCAATTTAGGCAAATGCAAGCTGATGTGGAAGTTTGTTGCTAAAATCAGTGGAAAGCTCATCATTTCTTTCATGGGTTTTGAATATAAACCCTACCATGAGTTCTGGTAAACTGAGGGATGGAGAATAATGGTAGTTGTTATCCTGGGCAATATGAATTTTTATATAAAGAGTGTTAGAGGGGAATCTAACCTGTGTTTGATTTGAAGTGGATTGAGGCTGAGGGAAGGGAATGCTCCCTCCAATTGTGTGTGACCTAATTTTTGAATGAAGATAAGGGGAAGAAAGAGGGTTCAATCGCCTTAAATACTTACAAAAAGTTTGTCCCCTCCAATTTGAAGATCTGACAGGAGGGGATAGGCTCCTACCATAACTTTAAGTTTCCATCCATAATAATCACATCCTCCACTCTCCAAAGCTGACGGTGGGAGTACATCACTCCACTCCCTCTCTTTCCCGCCAACCCCTTCCCACTCCTCCCTTCTCCTTTGGAAATCTGGATAAAGTGTAAGAGGTTAAGATTCTGAGTTAACTATGGCAAGGCTAGGAGGGGAAATGTGGGGGGTTCATTTTTTTCATCATAAATTTCAAAATTTAGTGCTAGAATGTTAGGGATCTAAAAGATGCAACAATAACAACAACCAAGTCTTTATCCCACTTATTGGGGTCGGCTATAGGGTTCTTCATATCTTCATCTATATTTAGATAATTCATTTTATATTTTATTGTTGTTATCCAAGTCACGGATCTAAAAGACGATAGTAGAAAAATGTTCTCTTTTATATTCTTTTCTTTTGAAGAATTGGAATCCAATGCAAACTACTATTTTAGTAAGGAGGTTTACTCTTTTATAGCATCTTTTTAAGTTTTGGATATGAAATATATATTTTTAAAAATAATTTCTGTAGAGCATGAGTATGATAGAACTATAAACTATTTCTTTTAGCTAGTGATACATATGGCATTGTGCAAAGGAATATTACATGGTATATTATATTCCAGAAATGAAGATGGGGGATTTTGATGTGTAGATTAAAGTGTTCTGTGGATGTGCAGGATTGGGGGTTTGGTTTGTTGGCTGGTTAGTGGTGTTGAGTGTGGGGTTTGTCCTTTATAACATTAACTTTTCTTTTGGTGGGAATTGGGTTGGAGCTGTGTTTGTATCATGCAATTTTAGACGTTCAGTTGACCAATTAGATGGTTCTTTTCAGGAATTTTTTTTCCTCTCTATTTATATCTCTTCGAATTTAAGTAGAAAATTATCTTTATTCCTCCACTCGGGCCTACTTCATACATTCCATATATGGAGTTGGATAAAATTTTCATGTGATTCCATAAACACAATAGAATTCCATCATTGCTAGATCAATCCCTATGACTTCATAAAAAATGGGACAATCATGGGAATTTTTTGAAAAATGGAAATTAAAATGCTTGAGGATGAAAATGAGGTAATTCTGCAATACGTGGGTTTAATCAGATAAATTTGATTGACTTTGTAGATTCATGGGCACAAGAACTTACATATCAATTGGTAAAACCGTCAATAAAAGAAAGAGATGTTGTATATGAGTTGTATTTTTCTAAATTATATGTATCCGCGGGATTAATTTGGAAAACAAATCGAGATATGCAAGAACAAACAATTTTTATTGGAAACATTCCTCTAATGAATTCTTTGGGAACTTCTATAATAAATGGCATATACAGAATTGTAATCAATCAAATATTACAAATTCCATATATTTATTATTGATCAAAATTAGACCGTAAGGGAATTTTGGTCTATATCAACACTATCGCATTAGATCCTTTTTTTTTGGGGGGGGTTGGGGAGATCAGAATTAGAGATTGATAGAAAAGCAAGGATATGGGCTCGCGTAAGTAGGAAGCAGAAAATATCTATTCTAGTTTTATCATCAGCTATGGGTGCGAATCTAAAAGCAATTCTAGAGAATGTTTACTACCCTGAGATTTTCTTGTCTTTCCTGAATGATAAGGAGAAAAAAAAAATTGGGTCAAAAGAAAATGCCATTTTGGAGCTTTATCAATAATTAACAACTACACATCAGTTGATTGGAATGGGTACACTTGACGATATGAATCATTTGAAAAATAAACGTATTCGTTCTGTAGCGGATCTCTTACAAGATCAATTCGGATTGGCTCTGGTTCGTTTAGAAAATTTGGTTCGAGGAACTATATGTGGAGCAATTAGGCATAAATTGCTACCGACTCCTTGGAAATCGGTAACTTTAACTCCAATTAATGAATCTTTTTTTGGCTTACACCCATTATCTCAAGTTTTGGATCGAACTAATCCATTGACACAAATAGTTCACGGGAGAAAATTGAGTTATTTGGTCCCGGAGGATTGACAGGGCAAACTGCTATTTTTCGTGTTCAAGATATTCATCGTAGTCACTATTGGTGTATTTTCCCAAACGACTCTTCTAATGGAATCAACATTAGGGGGACCACAGAAAGGGAGAGAGAGAGAGAGACAAGGGAAAGGCAAAGACAAAGGTGGAGAGGCCTTATAAGATCAACAGTAGGGAATCATCATCAAATTAGAATTCTTTTAGAAGTAAACCAATAATATAAATTTCTCAAATACCTTAAAATTATAAATCCTACAACAATTTTGCATTCTGGTTTGAGCTTGGAGTGTTCAAAAGTGGCTCTATTATTTTTTATTTTTTTTTTTTATTTTTGGTGGGGGTTGAATGGGGAAAGTATTTTTTTCTGTTGCTCTTAGATCCATCAAACCCCCTCCCCCCCCCCCCCAAAAATGTGAAAGAACTCTTGTTCAAGTTCTTTGGCAGCCAAATTGTCTTGAGATGCTTCTCTTCTCCTGTTTGAGCTTTAGAGCATGGACGTCTAGTGGCTAAGAACAGGCTGAGATATGTCTTTAGCAACTATTTCACACCATCAATGGCTTGAATTGCTCTTAGAGTTCGTATTTATGTGTTACACTGCTTATAAATGTTTCCATTTTATGACTATATTCCGGATCCTTCACTCTAGATCCAGATGGCATCGCTTACCTTTAAACTGACAAATATACCATTGTGATTATTGTTTACGAGCATGCCAACCCATCACAAACTAAATTTGATTCTCCTCCAAATATATGATGGATGCTTAAATATGGAAAGCACTATTTGTGGTGGAGATTGCTATCCTCGAACACATGTAGGATATGCCATGTGGTGTATCAGACTCTCTGTTTCTAATTTTGAAACACTAGGTACTTCTTGAATCTCGGATGGTTGTTGGACAATCAAATGTTTATTGTTGTTAAAATTTGGATGCTTGTTTTGTATTTTTAGGAATGTTTTGAGCTTTATGAAAATTTATATAACAGTTGTATCTACAGATAAAGATCATAAATAGAAGATGAAGTTTACCGATTAGATATATAAATTAATCTTTTTAAAGTAGCCATATTTCCATGTTCATTTGCTACTGTGTACATGCCCCATGTTTCTGTTCATATCATGTTTGGCTACCATATTAACAAAAAAAATGATCTTCTTTATAAAGCCCGTTAGAAGCCATAACAAGTTTGATGTTTGTGCAGTAGGTTACTCATGAGCCTAATCCCATCTTGTACATTGCAGCATCAAACGGGATTGTGCAAAAATTTGCTTCAGGAGTATGCCCAAAAGATGAATTATGCAATTCCCTCTTATGAGTGCCACAAAGATGAAACACCTGGAAAAATGCCCTTTTCTTGTACTGTTGAGATTGGTGGAATATGGTATATAGGAGCTGGAGCAAAAACAAAGAAAGAGGCAGAGCTCAAAGCTGCTAGAACTGCTCTATTAGCTATTCAATCTAGTGCACCCGAACTTTGTGTGGACCCTATTGGTGACTCCAAGTTCACAGTTGTTCCGCAAAGGAAGAAGCCAACTGAGTTAGCAGTTAACTCGGAGGCAGCTTTGAAATCCCTCAAAGCAAAAAAAGAACAGTTGAAGAAGAAATTTCGTAAAAAGAATCTAAATAAAAAGATGGCGGGCCAAGCCCAAGCCAATAATATGGGTGTCTTGGGGATTAACATTAATGGACAAGTAAATTCAGATGTGGCTCAAAACAATGCTTCTGGATGTCAGGTTATGGAGACGGGGAAGGCAATGACTTTGGCAACCGAGGGTTTCCAAAATGGGACATTAAATGTTAAGCAGAACAAGAGAGAGTTAGATTTTTCTCTTGTGGAAAGAGTATTGGCTCCTCATTTGAATGCAAGTTTACACTATGGTCAGTTTACAACTCCATCCTTATGCCAAAATGGTTATGGTGCTGCTGTCGGAGTTTCCCCCGTGTTTCCTGTGAGAGATTTTCCTACTTTGGTTTCGGAGGCAAGCCAAGTTTCTGGGGTTGGACAAAATGTTGGGAACTCTATGGTTTGTTGCAGTGAACTTTCAAGCGCTGAACCTGGCTTGTGTGTGAAGCATGAGGGTGAGGCCACGCAAGCTTGAGCCAACAACAGCATCAAGGATATTTAGCTAGAAATCCTTTTCTTTTTCTTTGTTGATTGGAGGTACTGGGGTTAGTTCTTAAGAGTAGAGTTATGCAAGCGGGAAATAAAAAGTAGAGTTATGCAAGGGAAAAAAATTGCTTCCAAAATTATTGAGGATCTTTTTATGCCAAGCTATGAAATTTGGTATAATATAAGATTATTAGGATGTGGTAGGCCATTGGTTGAGGTATTATCGGCATGGGGAACCCATGGTCATATTGTTCACTGCCCCATTTGATGCATTCAAAGGTGGGATAATACACAGAGGAAATAGAAAGAGGAAAAGATATTTGTCATTTCAAACACGTGATGTGTACTCAATTACCAATGATTTATGAAGAGTGCTATTAAATTTATTGTCTTTGTTTTGATCTTTAATTTCTTTGATCAAGCTTACAGTTTGTTGGTTCTCATTTGGATGCACATTTGTGGTAAACCTGTTAAAATCATGCTAGATTATTTTCTGAAATCACTGGCGTTTTTTATTTTTTATTTTTAGAGACATTGAAATGGTTCAGGTTATGCAAATTTATAAAAGCATTTATTTTGAATTAAACCGAAGGATTATTACTTTCTACTGCTTGTGCAAAATGCAAAGGAGGGTTGTTTTCATTGATTGCAATCTTTTACATAATGTTGTTCATTGTTAACCTTGAGTAGATTGGAAAGTCACTTGTTGAAAATATTAGAAAAGTCATTTTCAGTGGACTTATTTTGATTCTTTTCTTTATTTGGGAATATATTTTTTTTGTTCTGCATCAAAAAAACAAAAAGCAAATATTCTTCTAGATATAGCCCTTTTGTCTTAAAAACATTGGTCTAAATGGAGCATAAATCCTTATTCTTTTACAGAGAACATACAAAATTGAACCCTACCCTGTTACACCATAAGGGACATAAATTACCACTGGGTGCACTTCCAATTTCACTGGGCACTTGAAATTTGGGTGTCTCACAATGTTCATGCTGCAAACAGTGGCCAAAAAGGGTTGGAGTAACCACTTGAAACTCTAAACCATATACATAACCAAACATCTGTACGATCTTTCACCTATATCATCACAGAGGCCAAGCTTTAACCAACAGAGTTTATTTAGTGGAACATAGTTTTAGATTCTGACTAATCCAGTTCGAGACATAATCAATTCCGGGCTACCCTCCAAGCGAAGTTTTTTCTATTTTCAAAACTTGAATCCGAGACTTTGATCAAGAGATCTAACATCATATCCCACTATACCAATTATCCGCTGATATTTACGTCAATGATATAATACTCTGAATATTGGTTTAAACAAGTATAAGGGAAAATGCTTTCAATTTGATAGGAAATTCTCTAATCCTTTTGCATATCCTTCAATTTTTATCTCTTGATTGAAGTTTAAAAAAAAAAAATCACCACCAATCAAAAGATTGAATTAAGTTTAAAATTCCAAATAATAATTTTAAGACTTGAAAAGATCTGAAACTAGTCTCATTCTTGAGCCCCTTGCTTGTCCACGTGCGAATAACATTATACACATGACCAACCGGAATTAGTCTTATCAAACACTTGGAGGAAAAAAAAAAAAGTAGGAAGTTTTTATTATTTAATTTCAAGAAAATAAAATTTATTATTTTTCATATTCAGTCGTTCGAATTTTCTCAAAACCTAATATGTAAAATGTCACCTGATCGTAGCCTTGGTATGTGAGAACCAAGAAAAAGATAAGAGTAAGAAAGGATATGTAGGTGATATTTTTATTATTATTATTATTATTATCTTTGGGTTATTGATACTATAGGAATACAATAACAATAACAAACCTTTTATTCTACTGAATAAAGTCAACTATATGGATTCTTTTATGTCATTATACTTTATTTTATATCGCATATTCACCTATATGATTATTTTATTTATACGATAATAATGATCATACTTTTATTTCACTAAGTGATTTTGTCGATATGAATACTTTTATACCAAAGGTTCTAGGTTCAAATTTTAGAAACAATTTCTTCTTCAAATGATGAAAGTAAGACTATTTCAAATATTGCTCATGTTGGACCCATTTAGCATATTAGTATAAGAGGTTTCTTGTCCTCACCAATGGAAGAAGTTTGAAACTCAATATTTTCCCTCTCCTATAGAATATAGCATAGTCTTCCCAATCTATAAAAAGAAAAATAAATAAATAAAACACCGTTCAGATCACATGCGCCTGCGGGTAACACAATATATTCAAATCTCATTGCTATAATTACCAAAACTAAAGTTCAGACTTAATTTAAAGAGGAGTTTATTTTCTACATGTTATTTTTTTATATTAAACAGCGATTTGAATTTTGGATCTCAGGAATAGCAGAGAGGGATTGTGACCACTAGATTGTCCAATTGAAGACTATTTTTTACATGCTATGGATGCATTAAAAATACATTATGTTATTTTGATACTTTTATTGTATCTATTATGCCAAATAAAAGATTGTTTTTATCACGATGAAGTAACAACTATAGAAAATACACTTTAGATAATAATCGAGTGCAATTTCTAGGGTTTTGCATACTTTAATTCATTAAAATGATATTAAGACAACAAATTCGTAACCAATTTACTCGTATCTTTAGATTTTACTAGAAATTTAGCGAGATATAGAAATCGGTGAGACTTTTAAATTTCTTATAAAATATCACTTTTTCTTATTTGAGATTTTTTAAAATTTAACGACAATATATTGATATGAATTTAATCACATATCATGACAACTTTAATAAAAATATCAATATTAGCATTACATACACCGGTGAAGCCACCTAGGGGTAAGATATATATATATATATATATATATATATAAATTATATGTTTATATCATATATATTATATATATTATATGGTATATTGATAATTTGTGAGTCTAATGATAGGATATTAGATTCTTTTAAGTAAAATCTTAAATTCAAATTTTAAAAATAAAAAAATAAAATTGGATGAGCCAACTCCTAAATTGGGGGAATCAATCGAGTTTTCAGATTCTGATAGCCATATACAAAAAATATATATATTATATTGCATAGTTTCTCTCAAATTTTAAAATCCGGATTAAATTAAAATTTAATATCATAACTAAAATTTTCTAATTAAAATACAAAAAGGAAAATATTTCTTGAAAAATAAATCAAATAAAAATGTATCAATTATTTTAATTGATAAAATATTTTAAAAATAAAAATATTATTTTATTGGTTTAAAATCTCAAAAAAGCAAATGGAAGAAGAGCAGATCATTATAATTCATAGGACTCGCAAAACGGTAGCGTTTCTGTCAATTGGGATTGCGGACAAGAAGAAGAGCATCTTCTCCAACTGCAGAACCCTAATCTGATTTGTTTGTACAAGATGCGTACATGTCGTTCAGATCTTGGATTGATACTTTTGTGTGACCTGTTTATCACATTTCATGTCGCTATGGTGTCCTCCATCAGGTAAATCTTCTTTTCAGTTTCTGTAAAATGTTATCATTTGGGTGATTGAACAAATCTGAGCAAACTCTCAGAATGAATTTAATCTCCTTGATAGCAGATCATTCGATGTCTTTATCAATATCTCCGATCTCTTTTGTAATATAAAATTAGTTCAAGGGCATTTTGATTGAAATTTTTTGAGGGTATGGTGCGAAAAGATTAGAAGCAAGATCATGATCATGCTTACCCAGATGTGGGTAATAGAGAAGGAAAGTTTTGGGTAGTCCAATTTGAATTTAAATTAGAGGAAAATGATTTGATGGTCTGGTCATATTGAAAGATACCCTAACATAGGAGTAATGTACCGGTGACTTTCAAATTGAAGATGTCTCGAGAACCAAAGAAAACTTTACAAGAGGTTATGAGACATGCTAACTTGATTTTGTACTTTGGTCTTAAAAATGAAGCTCATAGGAGAATCACATTTGCTTAGCTGATCCTGACTTGTCTGGACTATAAGGGAGATGAGAAAATTTCTAGTCTTTGCGACTTCCAAAGCAAACTCTTAGGTCATTTCCCAAAGAATAAGATAAAAATCATAGCAAGCATGCTTTGATGCAAAAATTATGGGGAAATGTGCGAAAGTGTCATATATTTTGCTTGCATTTTCACTTTTGGGCTTGCATTTTCATTCTTTTTGTTGCAGGAAAAGCTTTCTGAATGTTTGTCCTCAGAAAATTTCTAGAGTTTACAGCTTTAATGCCTATCATACCACATCATGAGAATTTTTCACAACATGAATGCCATTGAGTATGAGAATGTTATACATAAGTATTGCATTCTTAATTTGGATGGAAAGGAAAACACTTGAATTTCAGAATTTAATCCTTGGTTATTTCTCTTTTATGAGGCCAAATCATTTTTTGCACTTGTTATTGAGCTCAAGTTATAAGGGTCTGTAAACAATGGAAAGGAATTGGAAAGCAATGTTATCTAGCTTTTAGTTATATGTATGTGGTCTTAAAAGATATTCTTATCGTCTTTGGTCCTGGTTCTAAATATAATCATTCCTATTCTATTTAAAAAAATGGTATGCCTTCTGCAATAATTAAGAGACGTGTGATAAATTTCGTGAGGTTGTTTTCCTTTCATAGGATTTCATCCCAAAAAAAGAAAAAAAAATTGAATAACCATGGGTTCTGTTTAAACTTTTCTGTTGTTTGATCTAAATCAGAGGATTTTAAAATACTGCGGGACTATCAAATCCCACAAACCAGGAAATCTTAATATACAACAAAAAAATGTGGATTCCAAAAATTTCCTTTTCTTTTACTCTTGTTAGTTCTAGGAGTGTATATCAAATGACAATCACTCAAATTTAACATTCTTTATTCGATAGAACTCAAAATTTTGTAAAGTCATAAAGTTTAATATCTCAATTACCATTGAAAATACAATGCACTTATGCCAAGAAAGGACAAGATGATTGAAAATTAGGCAGAAGAGAGATTCAACCAAAAATGTTAGGTATAGCCAATTTTTATTAGTTGTAAAATGTAGGTTTTTTCAAGTTGAATTGAGTTGGTTAATGTTTTGCCTTTATCATTAATTCCACAATGAACCATATTTTAATTCTTTTACTATGCTGAAAGTGCATTTTAAGTTCAGCTCCATGTACTTGTGTTTTGTTGTCCACTTGTAGGAGAGATGTTGGGATTCATGGTAGACACAACTGCAGAACTACAGTTCAAGGAAGATATTTGATATCTGATGAAAATGGTATGTGGTTTCTGTCTCTGCTCATTTTGTTGCCTTATTGGGCAGTTTGAGATTGATCACTGAAACGGTACACACCCATATTTCTGATGGTATGTGATTTCTGTCTGTGCTCCTTTTGTTGCCTAATTTGTCATTGTGAGATCTGATCATTTTGCTTTTTGAAACAGTACACGCCCATTCTTGTTTTCTACATTAGCTTCTTTCTTCCTTTAGCTCCATTTTCCTATTAATTGTTCTGTCCAGTTCCTCTATTTCTCTCTCATTTTTGGATGATTCAGAGGCTGGAGAATTTTTTGCTTCTCCTTCTCCCTCTTCTCCTTGGTTAATGCTTGTATTCCTTACTTTTCATACCATCCACCTCTTTATTTTTGCTTTCCGAAACAGTGCATGTTCTCTTGCTCTTTTTTTGACACATTAATAGCTTATTGTTCTCTTTGGATCCCTTATAAATTACCTATCCATATCCTCATCTCTGGGTGAGAAGCTTGGAAGATTTTTTGCTTCACTTCGGCTCTTTTCCTACTGTCAGCCTCTTTATATATTTCTTTTTCACTCATGGGGAGTTAAAATGTGCTATTACTTTGACCATATGTCCTAAATGTGCCAATTGAACAGTTAAGGACATGGTCTGGTTTGTTAAGATTGTCAAGTTTTATAATCATCTGAAGTCAATGCAGAAAAGTTTATTAAAAAAAAGGAAGCAATTTCTTCCTCACAATGCTTCTGCATTTCCAGAAGTGCTATAATCCTCATAACCGCATCATCCACTTGCAATGAAAAATTTCACACGATCCCCTTGTAATATATTTGGAACCATTTTACATCTATGTGGTTTTCCAGAAACATATTAAAGTGTCCCTGTGCTTTTGTCTTTGTGAAAGTAGCCTCTTCGTGAGAGCCTTTCATGGCCAACAATAGAAGAGGGTTACTTATTGGTGATCCTTGTGAGATACCTTGATATTTTCTGACTTAGATGGTGCTTGAATGATTTTGTGCCAATCAAAGGGAGATATACATACTTTTCGTGAAGGAAATGCACTCTTCTTCATCGCACAACTTCCTCAAATATTTTTTATAGGAAGGCCATTTTCCCCGTCATCTATTATCTTGATCTCACAAAGACTAAGTTAACATGCCGAGAAAAAGTGTACTAAACCATTATTAATTTATAGGAGGAGGTTTGAAATCTGTATTACAATGTTCTCATTCTGTTTTAAAGACTAAAACTGTGAGGGTTACAGTTTGTTGATCATGTATTAAGTTTTGCCATTTTGGCAACCAAAACTAAAGATCGGTGCAATATGATCACATACTTTGTTTCCTTTGCCCATTCATTGCCTGAGAACAGCTTTGCATATATTGTTATCTAATTATGCTTTGCAGTTGGTAAATTAGTGCTGGTTCTTCATGGAATTTGTAGACTCTCTCTCTCTCTCAGTTCCTGCAATGTGTATTTGATTGATCTTAATGCTTTCTATTTTGTTGGTGCTTACCAATTGAGTCCTCTGTTTGAATTAGATGTTGGCCTTCTATCTTGAAGCTTTCTTGCTTGTTTTTGGGTCTCAGGCTATGTATGTGATGCTCTTTCTGTGGACACTCATTCACGCTGCTGCCCTAGTAAAGGAGAGCAATACTCTTGTCAGTGAGTTATTGATTTGTTTTCTGGATTCTTGCTCTGAGCAGAACATGAGACAGATTGACAATGTACTTGGTCTGCAGGGGATGCAACCTTGTTTCACAGTGCTGCAACTCATATGAATTTTGTGTTTCATGCTGCCTTAATCCTAAAAGGGTATTGATGGAAGTGATATTTGTGTTCTTCATACATAGAGTAATGTTGCAAATAATCTAACTCCATCATGGTTTATTGTTTGCAGACTGAGGAGCAGCTAGCGCTAAAAGTGAAGATTGCCAAACCTTCAACAGCAGGTAACATCTCTTGTAGTTTCACAGCTTTTAAGTGGTAAAAGAAATTGCTCCCTTGGTGACAGAACATAGGCTCTGCGCTTTCCAATCCATTTTGAGTTTGATGATGGTGATGTTAGGAATTGGGCGTCTAGATATTAACCTTCAATTCATGTTTTTCTTTTATTTTAAGTTGTTTGTCCCAATTTGAGTTTCTATCATCTGCCTTGATAAATGCAATATCCTCAAGCATTGCTTTCAGTATGGCATCAGCTGGATCGAATACTGAGTTCTTATCTTTGATGGCGTTCCTTATATTTGTACTTTTACTATAATTGAGAATGATGAATAAACTATAATTCTTGCAGGGACCTATACAAGTGTGTTTGATTTCTGTGCTGGAAGATGCAGACATAATTCAGAAAGTGTGGTAGGAAACCTTCTATCTCTCGTTTATGTTTCTTCTTTGACATTTAAAGTGGAACAGATGTTATGTTTGTTTGTTTTTTTTTTTTTTTCCTCTCTCTCTTTACTAGTATTTTTGTCTTGAGATATGAAGCGGGGGTGGTTTTAAAATCTTGCATAATCTTTAAAGGATTGTTAATAGTACATTACTTGAACTTTGTTTAAGGATTAACAGGCACAATACCTACTTTCTAGCATTTTATTATCACAGTCAAAAGGCCGGAAGTGAGAGAGAAGTCAAATATTTAAAAGGTGTGGAGTGTTCATTTTTGTGGTTAAATAGAGTGAAGGTTTTGGTGAATGCTGGATGTTCTAACCAATTTTGAGTCCTCGACTTGATTTTTTTAGGAAGAAAGGTGACGGGGTCGATGGACCTCATTAGCTTACCAGTCTGGAGGTATATTCTTTCCAGTTGACTGATTTTGGTGCTAATAAGGATGCCAAGGTGTTCTATTGTCAATTTGGATGGAAGATGTATTCAGATTTTTAAGAATATCTCTCCATATCCCTTTGCTGTTGGATGGGATAAAACAAATTGTTTCTCTAGCTTTTCTTAGGTACCATGTTATGTGATAAGGTACCGTGTTCCTGTTCCAATACCAGAATCATAATGAATTAGGATGTCTATAACATCAGGCCAACCCATCTTTTTGAGAAATTGTAAAAGCTCTCTTCATCTTATACTACATTTTCCACTGGGGCCTTCCTCTGGCCCCGCAACTTTTGTAAAAGAGAATTGATAGATCCTTATGCATGTATTCCTATGACCTCCAACACTTTCAAACATTTGAATTGCTTCTGGAATTTCCCTATTTATTTATGCTTTTTCAAATACCTATACTGTCTTCCATCATTCAATGTTTTTATAACCTTTGAAAGAATTGATTTATCCATTTTGGGCCCCTCAAACCCTTTGGTCTAGATCTGTCCCTTCTTAAAGGTGAGGCATGCTATGAAGTACTGTTACAGATGAGGAGAAAGCATGATATGATATGGGTATGGTATTATGGTGAATTTTTAAGAATCGGATATGGTGGGGCAAGATATAATATTGAAAAGTTGCCTCCAGGATTTTTGTCTTTCCTTTTGCTTAGACATTAGAGGTCATGGTCAGTGGGGGTTTTCCTCAGTGTATGGTCATTCCACCCCTATTTGTAGGTCCTTCCCTTGGAAGGGATTGTTTCGGGTGTACAGATTCAGCTGTCCTAATTGGTGTTGGAACGGTAAGATTTTGCTAAAAGCACAATAACATGGTTCTTACATTTAGAAAAATTTTCAATCAACTTCTGCATAAAAACATTGTTGTTGTCATTCATACTTCTAATTGTTAAAGGAGAAAACCTTCCCACATTAAGTATCCTCATGTATCTGACGCATTTATGAGAAGTATCATGCCCTTGAAGAATAAAAAAAGGGAAATCTATAGATTGCATATGCCATGGGGATTATCTTACACATATACAATGAGTACTAGAAGAGGATAACATATGACCTAATATCGAATATAGGATGTGCTTCCAGTTTCAACTATCCAAGCTTCAAGGTAGCATATAGGTTTAGAAATTATGTTGAATAGGAAGGCACTAAATGCATTTAGTATCAATTGGCGTTGTGGTGTTTCTTGTTGCTTTTTGCAAAGTTTGACATGGAGTATTTGATGATTTTACTTGAACTAGGCTGGGCAGATGGTTGTGAAGATATGGCCAAGAAATGTGCTTTTGAAGAAATATTTATGTCTTTTAGTGATGCTTGAGTCAGAGCTACTTATCCTGTATGACAGATTGTTTTGTGTTGTTTGTATAGGTGATGATATATTTTTTCTTGTTTTTGAAATATGCCCTGCTAACTTTTGAATTACTTCATATATTTCAGGTTCATGAAAATGCTTATGTTAGTGACTTTCATCACTGCTTTTTTCTGCCACCAAATTCTTCAGGTGAGTTGGGACTCTGTATTGTACTAAGTTCCTCTTGTTTTTCTTATGCTGCCTTATGCATTGAATCATTAATTGTTATCACCTGCCACTGTTGTATTCATGTGAGAATGAACTGGTTAATCTCATGTTGAATTGTTGTGTATGTCAAACCTTTCTAATTATACACTAATACCGTTGTGTGTTTTGTGGCCTCAGTCCTATTTTTAGAAAAGTTGCTGTATTGTTGTTATCATGTATCGTCATATTAGTGCAGCATAACTCCTTCCAAGAAACATTTTTCAATCATTAGCTCCTGACCACCATACAGGAACTAAATGATTTTTATTTGTTACGCCCTCCTCTTCTAGCCTTCTTATGCTTGTAGTTCACGTAAGTGCAAGTGGTTCTAACTGCTTCACCACTTTATTTCTCTCGTAAACTTGATGGAGCCTTCCGGTTTAACTTGCACTACAAAGAAGACTAAAACCACTCATGAGGGTTGTCCTGGTGTGCGAAAATCATAGCACTTCAGCAATGTAGGTTTTATTCGATTATTATTAAAATTTTCTGAATATCTGCTTTCTGTATTTAGTTTAGCTTTTATTAGATTTAGTTTTTAATTGTTAGGAATGAAGGCATACAGATAAAGGCTTAAAGGTACTTGTAATGCTAAAGATGGTAAAATGAATTGAATATTGATGTTGATATTTCTGTCATCTCTCACTTCTCGTTCTCTCTCCTTTTCCCCAGTTTCTATGTCTCTATTCCTCTCTATTGTTAGCTGCATTGCATTTACCATTTCATTTCGCTATGTTATGTACATGCTTCATGCTACGAGGGTTTTCTTTATTTGCTTTAGTTTGCTACCATTATTGTTTTTGTATTTTTATGTTAACAACATGGACTTCAGCAGAGCCCAACAGTGCTAGCTTGGATTCGAGACTATCAGGCATTAATATTATTGTTGGAAGGTGAGCTTCCAGTGCTATTACTGGTTTCATAGTTGTTTGGAAGTTAATGTTTCGTTCTTCATCCCTCCCCTCCCCCCCCAAAAAAAAAAAAAAACCCATGTGGGCAAAATAAGGATATCATCTTGTTGCAAACAGGCAGGGGGAGTCTTGCGACTCTGTTTGCAAATCAAGTGGGAAGTCGTGTGTACAGAGCAAGCTTCAGGTGCTTAACAACTGTGAAATGTAAGCCTGATTCTGTATGCACTAATACATGTACTCTCACTTTTGTCTTTATCTTTTCATTTCTCTAGTCTGCATGTCTTGTGTTCATGTTTTTATTACTGTTTGGATGATCCATTCTTGATTACTGTTTGGTTGATCAATTAAGCTGTTAGAATAATTTTGTTGTTTGGCCATTACTCCACCCATTTTAGCATATTGTTGCCAGTTGAATACTTTAGATTTGGTTAGTTGCAGTTGCTGCAGCTATTATTTACGCTTTCTTCTCTTCATCCGTTTCCTTCAAGAACCGATTGTATTCTACTTTGAGTCAAACTTCTGCTAAATTATTTAGCTATTTGAAAAGAAAAGTGAAAATACTTGCAAATCTTGTTGTTGAAGGATCCTGTTGGAGTGACTTTCGATGGATTTCTCTTTGGGGCCTTGTAAAAGCAAATAATAAGATACAAAAAACATATGTCCAGATTAGGGAAGGGATGCCTCCAAACGTATAATGTAACCAATATTGTGCTTGATGGCATGGTTTTTATCATACAAATTTGAATGTTTTGCTCAAAAATAATGGGAAAGCTAGACTCTATGATTGGAATTATAAGAAAACATAGAATAATAAAACCACTCCATCAAGCAAAACATTCAGGTTCCTCAAGATACTTTGCTTGCAAGATGGTCAAATTAAAAGCAATGATATCAAAACATTCAGGTTCCTCTGTAGCCAACATCTTGCATGCAAGATGGTCAAATTAAAGGTATTACAAATACCATTTTTCATTGTTAACCCACTACTGTCAGTTGAAAAGAAATGAGAATCCAATTTGTATTACTTTGGGAAATTGAATGTTATGCTTTTCTTTTCATTTTTGGTTGAGAGGGCTGGGGTGTTGCGGGCTTATGATGTTGTCAATTGTGATGTTGTGATGCATGTGTTATAGATTTCTCATGCAGAGGATCTAAGCTGATGTAGTAGCAGTTGGTATAATTATTTCAGCAGTGTAATAATACCACAGAACAGTTGTTTTAAAAGCGACTCATGGTTTAGCATTTATAAAAGAGCTGCAAGATGGCTCTTCAAGTTTGGACTTAAAAATGGAAACATTTTAGTTTTACTTTGTTGGGTCATCTTTTCCTAAAATATTTTCTGGTCTTATCAGTATGCAGAAATATATGAGTTGCAGAGGAGCCTGTTTGGCAAGCATTGGAGCAGATCAACCTGCTGAAGTTGTTGATGACGCCCCTAAACATTTGGTATACAATTTTTTTGTTCTTTTCCTTTCATTGTTTTTATTTATGGGGAAAGAAGTTGCATTAGGAGAGGAGAGAAAATATGGGGGAGGATGAGATCGTAGAGAAGAGGGTAATTAATATTATAAAATGAAAAGCGATGTTTATGTTCAGCACCATGTCAGACATGGCACTTATCTGATATGTGTTGAATATACCACGTGGCATGTCCAATTTTTAATATTCCATTAAACACCGGACACTTCTGAATGCTTCTTAGACACTCCTATGTCTCTCTAGAGACCTTTTCAACACACTTGAGGAGTTTGATAGTTTATATTGTTTATGATATTTGTGTAAAAAATTTCCCTTCTGGGGTAAATTGTGTGATAGTAACATTTAAACTATACTGATTACTTATTTGCTAATTGTCTAATATTTGCAAGAAAAGATTAACAATTTAAATGAATCTTTTTAAATATTTATTGTCATGTCCTATTTTTTGAAAATTCACTCAGTATCATCTTAGTCTTCGATGTCAGTTTTTGTGTTTCTTAGGTGAATATATTTATGGTTCTATTTTTGAAGAAATCTTTGTTTTGGCCTACGTTCTACAAAAATGAGATGATTCTTCATGCTTGTGTTGTGCATCTCTGCCTCCTCATTAATCTGTTCTTGTCAATTCATCTCAAATCATGTGAAAAACTGTCTTTTGGCAACGGCAAAAGAGAACAGAATTCTACCATTTCCTCTTCCACAATCGTAGCTATTTTGTATCTCCATAAGAAAATTGAATCCTTGCCCTTCAACTATGAAAATTTGAATTTTGAGGAGTTGAGGAATAACATCATGATAGTTCTGTATTGGATGAGACATTTTACAACTTTTATACATGCAAAACTTGTCTTCTCAGTAGGTGTGTCAATTTGTGTTAGTGCTGAATTTGTATCGGATTGTCATCTTTCTTGGATATCCTTGAAAAGCAGGGGCACACTTCATCTACATATAGGCGATTTTATTTGCGGTTCATTTATAAGAATTCCCTCGCCTGCATGGATTGCGGCCCCCTAAATTTAGAAGTACTCATAATTGTAAGTAAAGGCAAGGCATGAAAAAGGTGACAAGAATTCCTATGATGGTATAATAACTACTTGTGTGACCCAAACCTTATTGATTTAATTAATTGTGTCAAAAATTAAAAACCTTAATCCAAAATGCTTATTATACATATAACCCAAAAGGACATATAGTCTGTTTATTTAATTAGGTTCAATTAACCATGTAAAATAAAATCATGTAACCTACTTTGAGAGACTTGTATGGTGGAAATGAAATGTTCAATTTTAGTCATTTCTTTGATCCTTTATCTTATTTCTCATCCTTAATATTCAGTACTCAATGTGATGACTGTCATTATTATAGTTTTTTGAATTCTTTAACTTTTACCATGTTTTAAAAATTCTATGTCTATTTTCTGCTAGTTGGTAGGTCAGGCATTAAAAGAAATAAATAGATATTAATTATATGCAATATTAAGAGTATTAAACCAACTTTGTCGTTATTAGCCGCTTATTTCATATTTACAGTTGACCTGCTTACTGACAATTATCTTTGGGTCAACCCATTTTCAACCTGGAAACAAATAGCGGAAACCCAAACCCCACTAATTTTGTTTTATGTTTTAAGTCATGTTGGCAAGTCATTTCGCAAATTGCCAACCTTCTACCAAGGATTGAGAGTAATTCCTTTAAGGGCTGGTGGAACTATTTGGAAGTTCCTTTTTTTTTATTTATTTTATTCTTTTTCTGGAGGACCGTTACTGATATCATTTCTTATAATGGTTTTTCAGAACCCAGGCGCATGCCTCTACACGCAAACACAGACAATGCTGTCTTGTGATGGTTCTCATCGGCACACAAGAAGGCTCTGCCCTTGTGCTTAGAGAATTTACTTGGTAAGTTTGTAAATATGTGGTTTGTAAAAGTATCCTTTGCCATCATATTTTCTGATAGCAGCGATATACTGGGGATATATTGTGGTTTGCCCAAGAACTAAAATGTGTTCCTGGCACTGCTCAAAAAAATTCCTTATTAATCTTCTTTAAAAAATATATATGTAAATTAAAAACGGAAGAACATTCTGTCAAAACATCGATGTGCCATTTCAACTTTTCATGATTTAACTTCACTGAATATATGCTCTCCAGTTGGCTCCTTGCAATATGCATTCAGTGAAACGCATTTAGATTCTTGAATGTTTGTAACTGTTGAAGTCCTGAATTTGTGCCTTTCTCTAATATTTCACTCCCTCCTTTTGCTTTCAGTCACTTTGTTCTCTTTCAAAATTAAAAGGGTACTCGAGATTTGTTCTATGCCGTTGTAAGTATATGTAGACTTGCTCTAAGAACGTTTCTTTTTCCTCGCAGTAGATTTAAACCTCCAAAATCTCAATAACAGTTTGCAGTTGCATTGTGACGACTCGAGTGATTGTTAGGCAAGAATGTAACGGAACGCTTATCAGCCAGCTAATGAGCCATTGAAGTGTGGTACATGGGGCATCTACTGAATTTTCAAGTAGATATTGCCGTGAATGAAATCAACAGGTTGTATAGATCCTCCTCTTCCACCCCCTCCCCCCCTCCCCAAAAAAAAAAAAACATTTTTGAAAGTTCTGATTTCGGAAACTATGGCATATTTTCTGCTGTCAGTAGTCCAATGCAATTTAATTTACTTTTTCTATTCCTCGTGGTGTATTTTATTTTACTTTTTCAATGAAAGTGAGAAAACTGAATTATTATATTTTTTGAATATGCACCGTTAAAACCCATCGGGCACCTATGGGCGCCGGCAAGAATTACCAAGCGTCGAAACCTTGGCTCTTTGTTATACACGTGCATTTCTTACAAAACCTGGATTTGAAGTTTGTGACCTTGTATTGAGGCAAACTGTGAAGCCCAGCACCCATTTCAAGAAATCAAACAACTGAACCTTCCAAAGGAAACATCAAGTTTTTGTGAGGTTTGGTTACCAACTCCTAAACAAGAAAACAACTTGTTTGGATAACATTCGATAAATTTCTGTGTTGGGAAGTAATAATTATCAATGAAAGGAAAGAAAATGTGTTCCTAATGGAATAGTCTGGTGGCAATAATCTTCTATCTTAATTTCATATTTTGGGGTTAGATTTCTGTTGTAATAAAAAATGAAAGGAGATATAATCAAGCAGTATCGAATTGAAAAAGAAAAAATTAAAATGAAGATTTTACCGCTTTGAGTTGTTTAGAAGGACAAGAAAAGTTGAGTCAACCCAGTAATAATCCACTCGAAAACCAATAGACCACTAAAGTATTGACTATATTATCCAAAATTACTACTAATGATCTTCTGATAATTTTGTTTGCATCAATAAGATCCCATTTTGCAAAAGACAAAACAATGCAGGAGGTGGGACCATAGCGCTTGCATCCGTGATTCTCTAGTATGGAAGTTCTCAACTTTATTCAAGTGCCCGCTACTAATTTAACAAATAATTTACTTTGAGAGAGAGAGAGAGAGAGAGAGAGGAAAGAGGCAGAAAGTTGCAATCATTGAAAACACTTTTTACTGCAAATAATGCCACAAATTGCAACAATATTTGTGTTGAACTCGTCTTCAAATTCCTCCTTTTCAAAGAAGGAAAAAAAAATAAAAAATCAAAAGCTATAATCTGGTTTGAACACACTCTTACTCGATGGCTTTGAGACATCTCTCAATCCTTCTTTACTACCACTCTCGTTCTCTTCAGCAACAATAACTTCTTTTTCTTCACCTTGCATTGAATCAAAAGCAGGATGAGAGAGTATGCTGTTAAGCAACTGGGTCCCTCGAAGAGCATTTGTCAATGGCAAATGACCCTCTGGAGTCTCATCTGTCAATTCCCACATGAACTCAGTAGGAAAAGACCTGTAATTCCATTGCTCAACTTCAGTGTCAAGCTTCTTCATCCACCCAACTTTGAGAAAAAACTTGGTGAAGTCCTTGTTTGCCTTCTCCCATAGCCTCTTTTGCACGCTATACCCAAACTTCTTGTTGCTGTGTTGTTTCCACATCTCATCAATGGTCTTCAGGTCAGCTTCCGATATGAATTGGACTTCGGAGAAGAACACGTAACCGCGCTTTTGAGCTGCTTCACCTGCAAGGACAATGAGCAGGCGACGGGTTTCTTCATCGGCCAAGCGGTAGTTTTTTGAGGAGAGGTGCTGTTGGAGGACGTCATAGGAGATGGTGGTTTGGGAGGCGGAGGGAGAAGTTGAGGTGGTGGAGGAGACAGAAAATGTGATGGAGAGAGAGTTGGAGATAGTGGTTGATGTGTTGGGAGTGATGAATTTGAAGAGGAGGTGAGAGGGAAATTGGGAGGGAGCAGTGTCTGAGGGGTGGCGCTTGAGGAGAGAGTGGTGGTGCAAGGATTGTAGTGTGTTTGAGGCCATTAAGAGAGAGAGAGAGAGAGAGAGAGAGAGTTGAAATGAAGAGGGCATCAAGAGATGGGAGATTGTTGGGAAATTTGTGTGATGAGACAGATGTGAGTGATGTGGGGGAGAGGGGGAGGGGTGTGTTAGTGTGGGGAAGATATGGAATGAGAGGAGAGGATTTAATAGGACATCAAGAACTGGTCAAGGGAAGCACATGATTGGCTAACTAGAGGTGAGGATAGATCCTCTCTCCCCCCTCCCTCCCTTCTCAAAGTAGGGGAATATTGCACCATGTTACTTCACAAATTTAGAAGCACAGGCCTAAAGACACCAAGTTGCTTCTCCTTCGTCCTTGGTGCCAATATTTTTGTCATTATTTAGTCATTAATAAGTTTTTTTTAATAAAAGAAATATGTTATGTTAAATAACTGTAACATCTTATTTTGTTAAAATATGTCATATTTTAAGAATTTTAAAATATTTTCAAAAAAGATAACACTTTTACAAGTATAATAATAATAATAAAAATTTAATTTTACTTTTTCAATAAAAACAAAAGTATTGAAATCTTTAAAATTTCCTCACCCGTTTAAGGGGTGTTTTTTTTTTTTTTTTGCACTCACTATTGGTATTCGATAACCCGACTAATTTAATCGCAGGACTTAATTTAAAGATTGACTTTCTCGATATCTATTTTTCATTTTCAAGAGCTAAATTCAAGATTTTAAATAAAAGAGTTTAATGTCTTGTCATTGAAATCGTCATTTGTTTAAGTGAAGTTTTGAAAAGCTTTGAAGCTCTCTCAAACTCATTTCCTTAATAGATGGGCGTGCCGTTTGAGTCATTTATAGAAAGCTCAATGGGAGTGGGAGAAGGGGTAGAGAGAGGTTTCCTATAAATGATTGTAGCTCTAGAGAAGCTTAGTACCTTGATTTAGTGCTTAACTAATGCATGTGGCTCTAAATAAATGATCTAATCGATTATATATAAAAAATAAATAAATAAATAAATAAATTGTTCAAAATACAAATAACGTCTCCCCAATATTAGAAAGTGCATTAAGCAAGTACAATAGTATATGTATGAATATAAATAAAACTAAAACTAAATAAATAATGTTAACAATATATATGTTGATCATTAAAGATACAAGATTGCTATTAAAACAGCGATAATGTTAAATAGATCAAATAAATAACGCACCAAATTTCATCAACATTTCCATTAATTTGTTTAACCAAATATTTATTTAATTTAATCAAAATGTATCAAATGTCTACTACATAAAATTTGATCCATTTAATTCATCAGTATTACTTAATTCAATTGGTCGATCTCGGGTTACTCTCGTGACGAATGCAATTGCAGAGATCAAACAGATTCTACCACTGAAATCAGCCTCCTGAAAATATAAGGGGAGCCCAAAGTCTAGATCTTGCCACTTCCTAATATAGGGACCTTCAAGCTCCATCATACTTGTCTTTGTGGAGTTGAAAAATACGATTTAATATACTGAGTCTGTAGAAAAGCAGATAAAGACTTAATGCTATAAATTTAGCAGCTAGAGAGCCTACATACAATCAAAACAAGGTGTCGGGCTCCATCCAATGGCTGCCTCCAGCTAGTGTTGACAAGCAGCGTGAGGCAGAGAGTTCAGTCAAGCTGTTTTGTCCAGTCAAATGGCTCCCAGTCCTGCACAAAAGTGGTGACTGCCTGCTTCTGAGCTTCAAACGATTCTTGTCTTCGTCGACGGTGCATGTCTTCCTCTGGCAAACGCAGCATTCCTCTTATAACATTGAGGCCAAAGCTGCTCTTAAACTGTTTCTCATCATCAATAACATGAACGAACCCCTCAGTTAAACCAAATTCAACATGAAAATAAGGGAAATCCTTTGGGATTGAATGACGCAACCCTTTTACACTTGTATCAATTAGCTTCTTCGCATTGTGTTGACTCCACTCATCCTCAGCTTCATCAATTGCCTGAAATGTAGCACAAAATTAAGACTTGTGAAATGATAAGGTCAGATTTTTCATGTAATAAATAGCAGCGGGATATGCTGAATATATATATATAGAACCACAAACTAAAATAGAGCCATGGCACTGGGCTATGGCAGCTTGATATGCTAAAGTACCCAACACCAAAGCCAAACAAATGACTGCAGACGGAAGTGCAGTCATGGATACAACACAACACCCACAAACCATATATGTATACAACACAGCTAAACTATATGCACAGGACTAGACATGGATGTGTAAAAAGTGGAAAGTGCAAAGAAGGATGTCAGATAAAGCTTACAAAGTCTGTTTACAGCTCAAGACCTCAAATATCCAGACATAAAAGGGGCTCACAATCTAAACATCCACTTGACGATTTCCAAGTAGTAGAAGATAAAAATCACTTATCCCAAAAAGAGTTTCTACTTTAGTGTAGCTAGAACATATTGTGAAACATAATGAACTTGTTAAATTAAAATGCGAAGCAAAAGCTTTTGCAACTCCCTGATCCTAAAGCACTATAGTAGAATTATACCCAAAAAAAAAAAAATAAAAAAAAATAAAATCATGTAAACAAGGAACAAAGAACTATGAAAAATGCTAAGTGCATACAAGAATTCAATATGACATCCTTGAACATGATGACCAACAGTTTATTCTTCTTTTTTTCCTTTTTAAGAGACAGAAGATAAGGCATTCACGTTTCAGTTAACAAGCAGGCAGTAGGATCAGATATTTGAAAACCTAAACCAAAAAAGAAAGATAAAATGGACAATCCTGCCACCACTTAATTTTAGTTAGTGTTAGACCTACTCTTGCACATATAAACATGGCACCAACCCATAAAACTCTTGTAGTTCTACACACTACATGGATCCTTCTGTAAGGAAAACAATACAAACAAAAATTTATCTATATCCTTCAATAAGCATTCTAAAATAACCTATTTATATTTATTAGTTGCCTGGATTATCAAGCATGCAAGGTCCAATAAATTGTTTGAACCATAAAACAGCATATACAAATTAGAAAGTTGCCAGGGTCCAGCATTCTTTGACTACCAATACAAAATTCCTAAATTACAAACACAAATAAAGGATGAAATTGATTTACCTTTTTAAAATATAGTGGTGCTTCTTTGGCAATATCTCTGGGAAGTGGAATGCACTCAACCAAGCAATGTCGGCGTTGTTGGGCTAACCCAATAACAGTCTCCAGAAACACGAGGTCCTTCTCTTGTTTCGCAAACATCATGATCAGGCATTTCTTGAAGTTCCGGATCTCATCCCAGACATTGTCATCTACAGTTCTCGTAGATGATTCATGCTGTTGAGATAACAGAATATGATAATGAAACATAGATGTTGAGCATTTAGAAAATATCAACAAAACATGAAAAATAGATAATATTAAGCACAATTGCAAATCCTAAAACTGCAATTGTATACTGTGTTCTACAGAAGAAGTTTAAGCAAAATAACAACCTTTTTTTTCCCTGATGGGGCTAGAAACAAGTCTGGGCCAGACCTAACCAACATTATTTTGTTTTTAGTTTCAAGAGAACACATCATTGAAATGAATGTCATCCCCATCATATAATGCTTAGCTGTGACGTAGGCCTTGTTTATTTAGCAAATACTTGATCAAAATATGCAAAATATATGGAAAAGAAACAATCTGGAAGCTTTTCTTTTTCACGATCCAGGATGCAATATGAGATGTTAATCAGTAATATCCATAACCAAAATCACTGTCATAGTAAATATGCACTTTGAAGAACATGAATATGACTGCTAAATGAAACAAACTATAAGCTTACCTGCATGGGCAGTATACAACAATGCCCAGGAACAACCGCTTGCCATTGCGGTAACATCAAATAGGTGAAGTTACCAATTGAGACAACCAGATGCTTTGGCCGAGTTGGGTTCTCAAAGCAAAACTGGCAGCGCTCATGCTGAACAACAATCCGCTTTGAATTATTAATCTTCTGATTTAAGTTATGATTACCATGCTGTCCCTTCTTACGATTGCTTTTACCAGGATCATCATCAAAATCGTATTCCTCATCTGCTCGACCCGCAACATTGTATTGTCTGCTCTGCATAATTTTACGGGCAAGAATTCTATCACTGTCTTCCTCCTTTTCTTGCCGATGGAACTTGTTATGCATGTCAGATCTGCAGGGGAACTTAAGTAAGCAAACACTATATCCAGCTACACAGGTGAGATGATAAATTGTTGAACAAACCATTTAGATATGCACATATACATGAGTGAGAAAATAATATGAGAACAAAGAGCAATAACCCAAAGAAGTAATGTTGATAAAACTCATGCAGGGCAATCCTTTCATTACTATTTCACAAGGACTTGTGACTCCTCACCACTTCATGAGAAGATAACTTTCTTCATGCACCATGGAAAATGATAAATCGCATGCCATCACAAATATAAGCAAACAAAACAACTTTCAGATCCAAGCATAATTACCTGTTTCTGCTTCCTCCATGCCACTGCCCAGGGATTCCATCGCTGGCAACTTGCTTTGTTTTGGCAATTTCTGCTTCCTTCTGTTGAAACCAAGCAACTAAAAACGGTAAGACTATCTACCAAAATAAGCTCAATGAACATAATAACACACTTCAGCTCAAATAAAGCTTGAAATTCTTCACGCATAAGTACTACATATTGGCTAAGTTAGAGTTATTACTACTTATTGCCAAAGTTCATAATTCCAACACCATGGTCTAACCCCACTTCTTTTGCTAATTTAATTGATCCTCAACCCTTTCTCCCAAGGCAACAATGTGGTGTAAGAGGGTGAAAAAGTCCATGAATAAATGTGCAAGTACATACAAAGACAACATGCATGAGCATGCTAATATACATCAAAGAGCAAACAGTCGTGCACATCTGTGTGATATGTAAGACTGCAAAGTGAACTCAAAACATATGTTGTAAAGCAGGAGCAACATGAACTTAAATGTTGCTAGTATCAGGTTATCAAGCTTCAGATTTTTTGGTATTATCATATGAACTAGCCCAAACCTCCTCGTCAAGTAAAATCATAATCAAGAGAGAGTACAATAAGAAACAAGCAAGATCTTTCTCTTTATTTGGTTTTTTTTCTTCTTTTTCTAATTTAATCAAGAACAATAAAAATTCTCAATCATGCAAGTGCAATACAACTTCTGTAAGTAACAAAAGCCAAAATCTAAATAAATAAAATAGGGATTTGACTCTAAAGGATCAGATTGACGTCCCCACAAGCAGAAATTATCTTAAAGTTTTGGTGTTCTGGAGAATGGAAGACAGAGAAATGGGTGGGAAGAGTTGGTATAGAGTCATTGAGCTTTTCTCAGGCTAGTTGGATGGAATATCCAAGAAAGCCGTCTATGATCCAACATCCCAGATTGGCTTGATTGCACAGAAAGCAAAGAATCCAATTTTTTGTTTACAAAAGATTGTGACTTTGACCAATTTATGAATTACTATGACCAAGGATTTACCAGTACATCTACATCAAAAGTGAGAAAAATTTGAGCCAGTTGAATTTGAAAATTTTTGCCCAAATCACAGTGCTGATGTATAACGTGTCAGCATCAAAATTTCTTTGGGCAGCTAAAGTAGAGGTTAGGAAATTAATAAAACATCACAATTTCTGCAATCAAAGAGTGCACAAAACAATTTGCAACTTTCTAATGGTTCAGATGACCTTCCATTAAGAGATTGCAGACAAATTAACTTCTAAGTGTAAAAAAATTAAATCACAAAAATGATGGTAAAGTTTGTCTATGAAAGAATAAATAAATAAAATTGGAAAAGTTTTATCGCTTCAACAACAAAAGGCTCATAATAAGTTCATCACCTCTCCTCATTCCTCTTAAAATGAAAACATAAAAAGTTTCTCTTTCATCTGTTTTGTTGCAAACCAAACCAATTGCAGGGACGGAAGCATTCTCTCATTTCCCTTCCTTTCCCTCTCACTGTCGGTTTATATCCCCTAAACAAAATAGGGAGTAGAAAATATGGCCTGGATAGTAGAAATGGCAAGACTGTTACACCTCCCCTAAAAAGACTTATATTGCTGTGTCTAAAAGATTGGACTAGATAACTAGAACCATCCATGAGAACCAAAAGAGAAAAAACAAAGATGAGTCCTGAAATAAAATCAAATCATGGGATTTTGATAGAGGAGAAAATGAGCAATGATATTTAGAGTTAGAACTTACAAGATAAAGAAAGCTCTTTTGTCCAAAATCAATAAAAATGGAGAAATTTGAGGTACATATTGCCAGGAAGCACTCGCATATTTCTTTCGGGGATTTGCCTCTAACGTATGTAAGGATGTGATAGTAAGAACAACGAAACAGTTATTGTAGGCTGAGATAAAAATTGTTCAAAACAAAAGGTCTTAATATAAATTAAAGCTCTCTACCCTGACAAATCTAAGACACTTGTAACTCACCCAGTCAGTAAGCATCGAGAAAATCTACAATTCCAATTCAAAACACTCTCCAAACACACTCAACATTATTAAATGTAGTTCCAAACAGCAAGAGGATGCTCAAAATCATAAGCAATGACTCACCAAAAGTGTCTCTGCCTCTTCATGTTTTCCTTTCAAACGAAGCTGCAAAGCCTTAGCTGCCAATTGGTTTGCACTTAATTCCTGACTTGAACTTATGCTATTTTCATGAGTATCATTTGTTTTGGTGGAAACCACATTTTTCTCAATCTTTATGGATGATGAACTAGGACCATCCTCATCTGTATTTTGCTGCTTCTGGAATTCAAGTATGAAGCTTCCATCATTAGAGAACTTATTAAGCGTAGATAACGCAGCAGACACAATGCCAGAATCCCTGGTAGATGTGTTAGAACCTTTACGTGTCCGCCATGATAAAGAGTCCTGAACTTTAGGCATTCTCATATCTGGACGCCTAACAGAAACATCCTTCAAGTAGTCTCTATCATTACTCTGGAAATACAACAGTAGAGAAAGTAACCATCACAGACTGTACACAATCACAATAAGAAGTGATGAACTCATCAAATAGTAGGAAATTGCGGAGGATTGACTTGCATCTCTAGCATAACAGACTATACACTATCACAACAAGAAGTGATGAACTCATCACATAGTAGGAAATTGTAGAGGATTAACTTGCATCTTTTTTCCACATAAAAGGTTTAATTCTTGGTACTTATACAGAGAGGAAAATAATCTTAGATAATATCCAACTCAAGACCCAAAAATATCTACCGGGCTATGCTTTGACAAATTGCGAAGTACAAGTAACTATGTTATCCAATTAATATGTTTTTGCAATTGCTAAATACCTTCTTGTTATCCTTCTCAGTTAGGTCGTTCGTATTATTGTCAGGCTCATCCGTAAGTCCTTTCCTTCTACTTTTTATGGCATGCAGATGAGCACGGGATGGGGCAGCTGCACGAGATGCCACAGTACCAGTGAACTGTCTCATAGAACCCCAGCGCTCTTCAACAACCTACACCGAAGGGACAAACACATCATCAGATGAGTTTATCCACATCTAGATCTAAAAACTACAGCTTAACTTACCTCCTCAAGCTTTCGACCTTCACGAGTGGCTTGCTCCTGTGCACGCTTCAAGGCTTTCAGCCTCCAGCTTGCGCCTCCATCACCAACAACTGAAGATGACAAAAGTTGGTCACCAGCTGACTTTCTCTGATCTTGTTCTTCTGGATAACCACTTCCATTATCCTTGAAATATGGATTCAGTTCCTTGGGATTCACCCTCAACATCTGAAATCCACCAAAAGAAGATTGTCATCTGCCACAAAATACACATCTACATAAATGTAACAAGTATATGCACCAAAGAAATTACATTAATCATAAAAAATGGGAAGAAAAGCATTGTTCTAGATTTCTTCCCATTTGTTGGGCTGTTGGTGGCACGTGGGAAGGGATCATGGTGCTGCAACAGGAGTTTAAAAATTCTCTGCCCTTGTTTAATTTTATTTAGAAATTGATAATTCCCGCTAAGTTTAAGGCTTTAAGTAGTTTCATGGTTCAAAACCAGCTTAACATCATTCACTTGTTGCAAGGAAGAGGCACTATAAAATCTTCTCCAAATATCTGCTTTATCTGGTAGAATGTTAGTGAATTAACAAACTACTTGTCTTTGCGTTGCCTAATTGCTTGGTATGTACAAAGAAAATAATAATGAATAAAGTCAGGATATTCTATATTTTTGACCTAATTTGATTCTGTTATGGGTAATGTAATTCTAGGGCCAATTAGACTTAATGACCTTCATTTCCCCTCCCCTTGGTTTCACCCAAAATCATGGTAATTGAAGTGAGATTCAAACCATGAATTGGAAAGCTCATTTTCTGAATCATGAATTCAGTTGAATCATGAAAAATAAGATTCAGTATTATGCATATAGGTATTTTTTCGAATATTCATAAATAGTTTATTACATTAAAGTACTCAAAAACTAATATTTAGAATATGCGTACATATACGCCCACTCTCCTCTACCCCCACACTAAGCCTGCGAGCACTTTGTGCACCGGCTGAGCCCTTTGTGCACCGGGTGAGCTCTTTTATTCAAAAACTAATATTAAATTTATTAATATACTAAACTTTCATGCTTTATAGAGCATAAAAAGTGTGCTGAACAGTAAATAGTAAACATGTGAGCTAAGGAGTAGTAAATGTGTTGAGCAAAAATATGTGCTGGAGTGCTGAGAACAAATGAAAACACCTCTTAACCTCTCTCTCTCTCTCTCTCTCAACCACGTGTGAAACAACTTCTTCACCTCTGATCAGCAAAGTAAGACCACCATCAGAATTTTACAACCTGCATTTTCTCCAAGTATTTTTGGCTGGAATCCTTTTCTCTTGTAGGTGCGTAGTTGTGGAGCCAGATCTTCAAGAAACCAATACCACTCGAGTCTCCGTCCTCTTCTCTCTCCATATCAGTGGTTATTTAATCAGAAATGGCCATTTCATAGTTGTGGACACTGCCTCTTCTCTCTCATTTTTCTTCACTTTTTTTTTTTCAGCAACTCATGGAATCGTTGAAGATCTCTGGTTCAACAAGATTCAGCACGATTCTTCAAATCTTGTGTTTCACTTCCGATTCACTGATACGTATCTTTTTGGTGTAAGATCGAACCGAAGCATTAGATTCGAATCGCATCGTGCCATTCCGATTTGCATGATCAAAATTACTTGATTACTCTCCAGTTCAACAATTGTCAAAGTACCCAAACTCAGTGTTTGGCCTTGGGGTTAAGGACTTTTAAATGGGGCAATGGAAACCTTGATTTTTTTTTTTTAAAAAATTAAGTGTACCTTTTTTTCCCATTTTAGTGCCTTTTCCTTGCCTACGAGTGGTAAAAGCTATCCAACCCCGTTTTATTCTTTCTCCAAACTATCCATACCAGTTATCCTCCAATAAAAGCCAATTGCATCTATCCTAAACACCCTAATCCAAGTTCTTATTAAGTTTCTCATCTACACCTCAAAAGACTAATGATTCTAACTCAAAAGAAAGCATACCTCAGCATTTTCTGGCTTTTCTGGTTCTTGCTCTTCAGCCCTTGAAGATTTTGTAGCTGCCCTGTCATCTGGTCTAAGCATCCACTCCAATCCCATTTCCTTTCTCACAATATCAACATCATTTTCACAACCAGCCCCTTGATCGTCAACTGCATTAATTTAATACAACAAAAACTAAATCAATAAAACAATAAAGCATCAAATATTAATAAGACACCAAGAAAAAAAAAAAAAAAAAACAGCAATACCAGGTGGGTCTACTCCTGCATCATCAGAAGAATCAACTTGCTTCTTATCTCTCTTCTTTGTTCGATGCTTCCTTTTACCTTTCTCATATCTACTCTCACTCTCACTCCCACTTGAGCTTGAGGCCGAGTACTCCTCAGACGAATACCACTTCTTCTTACTCGAACTTTTCTTTACCTTCTCGAGCTCTTCATCCTCTGAACTATTACTGTATCTGGAGGTTTTCCTACTTCTACTTTTCTCCTTTGAATGACTAGATCTATTTTTCCTTTTCCTTGAATCATGCGATTTTTCAGCATCTGTCTAATACCACGTAGGAACCGAAATCAAACAATTAGTAAACAAATTTTCATACGATTCAACAGCTGCTATCGGAAGAAAATAAAGAAATAAGGAATTAGGGTTTACTTGGTCGATTTGATCGCGTGGTATGAACTTGAGTCCCGAAAGCATCCCTTCCCTAATTTCAATTGATTCTGCAGAATGAAATATCAACAGATTGGAATTCAAAAGATGAAATTGATTAGTGTATAACTGAGAATTCATATGCCAAGAACACAATCGCTATGCGGCCAACCAAGTAAATTATTCTGCTACCCGAATCGCAGGTGCACTCGCGACCAGGATCGGCAAAATCATAAACCCTAATCGACAGAAAAACCATTGAAGAACACCTAAAACTCACCGGATCGGAAGGGAAACCCAAACTCTGTTCAGCCTGAATCTCCTCTGGATGTGTCTTCGGAGAGATACCAAGACGGGAAGGCAGTCGATTTGCGAGTCTGACGTGACGAAGCCAAAACCAAATGTCGATTTTTAATTATCTAATATTTTGGGTACTGTGGAGAAAAAAATATTTATTTCTTTGCCCCACATATCTTGTTATTTTAGGTTTTATACCCCCAAAAAGTTTTTAAGTGATGATGAAACCCATTTATTTCAAATGACCCGACTTGACCTCAACAAGTGAATTTATTTTCACCATATAAATAAATATTATTATTGGGACAGTATAGCATTTATCTAATAATATTTACATGCTAATTTTAAATTTAAATTTCTTCCGATGAGCCAAATATATACTATTTTTGATAAATTTATCAGGAAAAATTGATTTTAAAATTTAATAATGATTTGTTGGTTAATAATGAGCCAAATCCCGTGTTCATTCTCCAACCGTCGAGAACATGGAATTTGCATACTATAACTTTGGGCTCAATAGCAACGTTCCTTAATTATATCAGAATTCAACTTATTATGGGAATTAAAAAAATCATGCTGGGAGATCAATTCCCTAATTGAGGCCCGACCGTGAATTGACTTAGAATAGTCGAGACAAAACTCCAAATATTAGATAGTGGCTCTAAGCCAAAGCACCAAAAAAAAAAATAATAACTTTGGGCTCAACATTAAAATGTAAATATTAAGAGGTCATATTAGTAATTAATCTAAATTTTAAGGAGTTTCGTCCAAATGACTGTTTTATTATTCCAGAGCCTATTTAAGTAAAATCTGGTTATGTCAATTCATCTATATAGCATGCTTTCTCTCCCTTTAGGGTTTTTTCTCTCTTGCGCAACCCTTAGGGTAGCATGCTTCAAACGAGGTGTGCGATTTACTAATAAGTTTGTTGCTTCACTCTTTAATTCAATTTATTTGCACTCTTTATGTCGAATTTAGTTGTTGTTTCAACACACGCCATATATGAATGCTGTTCTTGAATCAAGCTTTCATAGATCAAAGATTATATGAAAAGAAGAAAAAGTGATTTGCAATATTTGGATGGAGGGTTTTGACAGGAAAGGAAGGGAATGAGAGAGTTTTTAAAGAATTCATCTATGTTTGGCAAAACAATTAATTGAAATAAATGGAAAGAGAGGGTGAAACCCTTCAAACCTAAATTTTTAATTCCACTAAATAGGTGTGTTTTGAAGGGGATGGATTCTCTTTTAAAATTATAAAAACTAAATTTATTTTTTTATTCTCTATTTTAAAACTTTAATAAAAAGCAAAAATTATAAAACAATAAATTTGTGTATTTTTTGATTATATTCTTTCATTTTTCTCGTCAAACCAAATATAATTTTTTTAATTATACTTTCTTAACATATTTCTTTATCAAACAAAATTTTTAATTTTACTTCTCTTTCCCTCTCTTTCTTATCCTTTCCCTTTCTTTCCTTTACCTCCCTTTCCATGAGATTGCCAAACACACCGTAAATCTTCTTTTTCTCAATTATATTAATCACTGTACTCATGGTGGGTAATTGTTGATTGAGTGATCTCTCTTTTTATGATATGAATATTGTTTTTAGGGTTTAGTTTTGCTTCACATGAGATAAATCTAGTCAAGTATACGTTGGAAAATAATAATAATATATTTATTAGTATTATGCATATTTTCTTTTCAAGTATAACCAACTTTTCATCTTTTTAGTTGGAATTTTAAAGTTTCCCTAAAAAGAATAACAAAAAATAGTCCTAGAATTTTAAATAGTCCTAAAATTGACATTTTCGGCTGACATTGCTAAAATATTTAGAATTTTCTAATAGTTTGGCTACCTTTTCAACTATGATTTTTTTTTCCTTTTTAATATGGAGAATGTTGCATTCACTTGGAATTATTTTTGTCGGTAATCCGTCATTAAAACTTAAAAAAAAATTTCGAACAAGTTAGCAACAAAAAAATCTGTCACTAAAAATATCATCGCTAAAAGTTGAATAAAATTTTTTGAACAAATTATCAATGGAATTAGCGATGGAAAAATCCGTCGCTAAAACTTCAAAAAAAATTTATATTATTATTAAATATAATTTTACATTTTTATTAAATATAATTTTGTATTTTTATTAAATATTAAATTATGGAATTGTTTTTTTTATTAAATATAATTTTGTAGTTTTATTAAATATAATTTTACGTTTTTATTGAATATAATTTTGTGTTTTATAAAATATAATTTTATATATTGTATTTTTATTAAATTAGGGTATTGTTTTTTTATTAAATATAATTTTGTATTTTTATTAAATATAATTTTATATTTTTATTAAATTTAAATGTATTTTGTATTTTTATTAAATTAAGGTATTGTTTTTTATTAAATATAATTTTGTGTTTTTATTAAAATTTAATTTTGTATTTTTGTTAAATATGATTTTGTTTTTTTATTAAATTAGGGTATTTTTTTATTAAATATAATTTTTTTATTAAATATAATTTTGTATTTTTATTAAATTAGGGTATTGTGTTTTAAATGATAAGAGTAAAATAGAAAATAAAGAAATAAAAAAAATAATACATAAGTCATTGTGGCATAATGGTTAAAATAATTCAAAGTATGTTTGAGAATCCAGATTCGAATCTAGGTAAGAGCATTTTTACAACAAAAAAAAAACAAGGGCGTGGCATGGGTAGCGGCACGTGTGCACGGCCTGTGCACGTGTGGGCGTGGGCGGGGCATGGGCAGCGGCCTATGCGCGTGTGCGGGCAGGCGTGGGCGGACATGAGCAACGATGTGTGCACGTGTACGGGCGGGCATAGGCATGGGCGTGCGGGAGCATGTAGTTATGGCGCACGACTTTCAACGAATAAACTTTCCGATAGAAATATTTATGTTGCTAAATTTAGCGAAATAATTTTCAGCGACGAAAATTTTCGACGCTAATTTTCCGTTGCTAAAAGTCTTTAGCGACGGAATATTTACTATTAGTGACAGATATTTCCGTTGCTAATACCTTTTTTTTAGTAGTGAAATGCACATCCCAACTGAAAAAGGCACTCGTGCTGAATGTAATCTTTTCCCCCTTTTTTTTTTTTTTTTTTTTCTTTTTTCTTTTTTTTTTTTTTTTTTTTTTTTTTTTTTTTTTTTTTTTTTTTTTCTTTTTTTTTTTTTTTCTTTTTTTCTTTCTTTTTTTTTTTTTTTTTTTTTTTTTTTTTTTTTTTTTTTTTTTTTTTTTTTTTTTTTTTTTTTTTTTTTTTTTTTTTTTTTTTTTTTTTTTTTTTTTTTTTTTTTTTTTTTTTTTTTTTTTTTTTTTTTTTTTTTTTTTTTTTTTTTTTTTTTTTTTTTTTTTTTTTTTTTTTTTTTTTTTTTTTTTTTTTTTTTTTTTTTTTTTTTTTTTTTTTTTTTTTTTTTTTTTTTTTTTTTTTTTTTTTTTTTTTTTTTTTTTTTTCCACAAAGCATATGGGTCTAAGTAGGCAATATGTGGGCAATTCTACCTTCCATTCTAAAGCAAGATTGCTTCAGAGGATAGAAACCAATACCTTTCCTCATTGAAATTTATGCAACTTTTGGGTTGCAGTGACATTCAATTGAGTTGACACAATGAGAGTACCAAAGAAAAGCCAAAGTATCTTTTTTTTTTTTTCAATTAGAAGAAAGATCCTAGGGAATGTGGAACTATTGTATTTGTTATACAATTTCATATACAACGATAATTATATGTTTAAAGGATATATTTCATTAATTCACTTCCCTATGTCTCACACCTCAATTTTGGGTTTTGTAGATGTAAACGTCTTTCCCTGAATTCAAATTTTGCTTTTGAAGACTCACTTCTTACAATGATCAGATTAGCAACTTACCAAAAAGGAGTGAAAATACATGTAAGATTTTCTCAATTACTATCCTATCACTACTAAAAAAACGAATATCAGCGATGGAAATATCCATCCCTGATATTCAAATTTTCGTCGCTAAAAGTATTAGTGGCGGAAAATTCTGTCGCTAATTTGAAAATTTTAACGACGGATTAACGACAAAAATTTTCCGTCGCTAATTTAATTTTATTTTTTTAAAATTATTCCTAGTTAGCGACAGATTATTTCCGTCGCTAAGCTGTCACTGAAATGAGTAAGAGTAAACCCAAGAGCACGAACCCGGATGCCCACCATGGCTGCCCGACTTACCAGCCGACCTGGCCTCCCGCCTCGACTTTTAAATTGTTGAAAAAATACTCACACCCCGATTCGAACCTAGGTATGAAAGAGAAATCTGGAGAGTTTTAACCACCATACCACCATCACCTTTGTATTATTAGTTTATTTTTTTCTACTTCTATACTTTCTTTCTAATTCTCAATATTAAAAATACAATACCTTAATTTAATAAAAATATAAAATTATATTTAAAAAATATAAAATTATATTTAAAAAATATAAAATTATATTTAATAAAAAGAAAAAATTATATTTAATAAAAAAACAATTATATTTAATAAAAACAAAATATTATATTTAACAAAAACAAAAAATTATATTTAATAAAAATACAAAATTAGATTTAATAAAAACAAAAAATTATATTTAATAAAAACAAAAAATTATATTTAATAAAAACAAAAAATTATATTTAATAAAAACAAAAAATTATATTTAATAAAAATAAAAAATTATATTTAATAAAAAGATAAAATTGTATTTAATAAACAAATAAAATTATATTTAACAAAAATACAAAATTATGTTTAATAAAAACACAAAATTATATTTAATAAAAATACAAAATTATATTTAATAAAAATACAAAATTATATTTAATAAAAACACAAAAATATATTTAATAAAAACAAAAAATTATATTTAAAAGAAAGAAAAAATTATATTTAATAAAAAGACACAATTATATTTAATAAAAATACAAAATTATATTTAATAAAAATACAAAATTATATTTAATAAAAATACAAAATTATATTTAATAAAAACACAAAATTATATTTAATAAAAATACAAAATTAGTTTTAATAAAAACACAAAATTATATTTAATAAAAACACAAAATTATATTTCATAAAAACACAAAATTATATTTAACAAAAATAAAAGATTATATTTAATAAAAATACAAAATTATATTTAATAGAAAAACAAAATTATATTTAATAAAAACAAAAAATTATATTTAATAAAAGGACACAATTATATTTAATAAAAACACAAAATTATATTTAATAAAAAAAATATATTTAATAAAAATACAAAATTATATTTAATAAAAATACAAAATTATATTTAATAAAAACAAAAAATTAGATTTAATAAAAAATAAAAATTATATTTAATAAAAATTGAAAATTAGATTTAATATACATAATAAATTATATTTAATAAAAACACAAAATTATATTTAATACATACAAAAAATTATATTTAATAAAAAGAGAAAATTATATTTAATAAAAACACAAAATTATATTTATTAAAAATACAAAATTATATTTAATAAAAACACAAAATTATATTTAATAAAAACACAAAATTATATTTAATAAAATGAAAAAATTATATTTAATAAAAAGACACAATTATATTTAATAAAATTACAAAATTATATTTAATAAAAACAAAAAATTATATTTAACAAAAACAAATTTTTTTTTTTTAAGTTTTAGCGACGGAAAAATCTTGTTAATTTGTCCAGAAAAGTTTTAGCGACAGATTAGTGGCAAAAAATTTCCGTTGCTAAATTCGTCGCTGATTTTTTCGTCACTAATCCGTTGTATTAGCGACGGATTTTTATCCGTTGGTAATTTCTGTCGCTGAAGGGCCATTTTGTGATAGTGTATTACTATTATTGTTCTTGTCTTTGATGGTGGCTCTAGTTCTTACAGTTGTGAATGCATAGCAAAACTTTTATAACTTGGCGTTGCTAGATGAAATTTTGAGACTACTGGAAGTCATACCTGTGTTTAATCGTATCAAGCATACATGATTTGTTATGTCTGGATCTTCTTTATTCTTTATAAGCACTCATACTTTTAGAACACTTTGAGAGACATGTTAAAAGTGTCATAGAGACTTTATATGGTTACCACTAATACAATGGGAATGTGTATTTTTCTTTATATATATATTTTAAAAAAATTTCTTAACTATAGCGTAGCTGAAGTGACATCTAAATTATTTATGTTGTCCGTTAATATTGAAATATTTTAAATTGTTCGTTATTTATATGTTACTAAAAGATTCACTCAGTGTACAAAATACTATCTGGTTTAGTACGGGAATAGAGGAAGAGTGGACGTATATGTATGCAGTTTTCTCTTTACATTTTTGTAAAGAGACTATTTTTACGCCTCGAACCCTTGACATTGAGATCACCAAAGGAACAACTCTATCATTGTGTCAATATTCGCCCTCATTATTTATATGGTACTACCCCTATAAATATGTATGCATGCAAATAATATTCTTAAATGTAATGAGCATCATATTTTTATTTTCCGGTGTCACTTGTATATCATGTCAATATAGGCAATTATCACAAAAAAAGTCCGGTAACATGGAGTGCTTTGACTAATGCTATATGACATTCAAACCAACCATTTTATCAGTCAATTGTCTTTTGGTTCATTACGATTACATCCAACTGGTGAGCATACTTTCTTATTTGAGAGATTACACAAACAAGAAAACTAGTGTGCATCCAGCTTATTGTTGTTTGTAAAATGACAAACACAACCAATCTCATTTCCCATGAGTAATTTCAGCTTTTGTTCATAGTAAACTTGAGTGTAACTATATGGATATTATTTAGAAAAGTGTAGTTAATGATTTACAAAAGTGTGTAAGAGGAAGAGTTTCTTTATTAGTTATTATATATCACTAACAACTCATTTGGATTGCAAGATTTAGAAAGAAAAGAAAAGATTAGGAGAGAAACTTATAACTTTTTTTTTTTTTTTTTTGGAGTTTAGATAGGAGAGAAAATGAGAGATTTGGATGAATTTGAGATCCCTCCAAATTTAAAATTTTTTCTCTCCCCAAAGTGAAAAGGAATGGAGGGAAGAGAAAATGTTAGAGTTAAATATTTTTATATTCCAAAAATGTCCTTTAAAAGCTGAAAATAAAACTTTTTTATTCCCAATGAGCCATATTTATTTCATTTTCTTTCATAAAACTCCCAAACAAGATGAGAAAAAAATTATAAACTTTCTCTTTTTTTCTTTTCTCTCCAAAATTCCTAAACATACTATAAGGTAGCATCTGGTATAGATTAAAAGAGTGCATATATCCAAAAGGTTACAATGGTATCCCTTTACCCCATTTCCCATGTTTGTAGGTGAAATTTGGTATGGTACATTATAGAGCGTTAATAGCATTTCCAAATAAGGGCTAAAAATTTTGAGGGGTTAAAAAAATTATTACTTGCAAGAATAATATAACAAGTATAATTAATGTATTTAATTTTAGAGAAAGAAAGAACACAATTGATTCTTTTAGCAAAAGAAAAATTAAAATGGAAATATTTAGAGAGAAAATATAAATTAAATTATTTCTTGAATAAAGAAAATTAATATGTTTAGTTTTAGAGAGCAAAAATAATGTGCTCAAATTTAAAAAGAGAATAATTAAATTTAGTTTTATTTAGGAGGTAAAACTTAAAAAAAAAAAAAAAAGTGAATCAAGTTGATTTTTTAGAGAGAGAAAGAAGACTAATGTAAAAATAATTTTAATATATTTAGAGAGAAAATTTAAAATCAATATGTTTAGAGAATGAAAATTAAACTAATTCGACTTTTCTAGAGAGAAAGAATTAATGTGCATAATTTTATAAAGAGAAAAGACTAAATTTGGATGAAACACTTAAAACCTATATGTCTTAGAGAGAAAAAGTATGATTAAAATGATTTTTTAGAGAGAAAAAATTTAATGTGTCTACTATTATAAAGAAATTTAAATTTAATTTTTTAGAGACAAAAGTTAATATGTTTTGATGCAATGGTTACATTGCTCCTTTAGTGATCTCGAAATCATAGATTCGAGACGTAAAAATAGTTTTTTCTCAAAAAAATAAGGAGAAGACTACATACATATACGTCCACCCTTCCCTTATCTTCGTACTAAGTCGGGGAGTATTTTGTGCATTGAGTGAATCCTTTAGAAACAAAAGTTAAAATGATTTAATTTTATGAAGGGAAATTTTTGGATGGATTTCATCATGAATTCGTTGTATATGGTGACAGAAAAATAAAATTTCTGTTTATGAGAAGTTATTTTTTAATAAAATTCTGGTGTCAAGTTATGTTAATTGTTGATGACTTTCCTTGAGATGCAGGTGCAATTATCAAAGGTGCCAAGCACTATCAATGATATATGAAAAGCAATTGAATCCCAACTTATGCGACATAGAGAAATGGGAGCACTCAAGAATTGGGATCAAAGATGATAAAAAACCAATGGATGAAATTATCCATTCAAGCAAAGCTAAAAACCTTGTTTGGCTGGTTAAAAGGATTCCAGATCTAACATCGAACATCGACCATTATTATCTTGCTGGCGTGTGGCTTTGTGATCCTGATCACCAGGCTTTAACTGCATTTGAAAAGAATTAAGGCCAAGCTTAATAGCAGAAAATAGGAGTTTTAAATTTTCTATTTACTTAAGGAGATGTTGCTATCTTGTTCTGCATAAAATAGATTTGAAGGTGGATAATTCCCCCTCCAATCCAAACTTTGTAATATGTTCTTGAACTCTTTTTTTGAGTTGAAACTTTGTTTCTTACATGTTGTTGTAATTTTTGTCGATGTTGTGAACCTTATGCCAAACAACTCTATACTCAAATCCTCGAACCATACTGTTGTCAATGACTTTAAAAATTCAACACCATCAAAAGACATTCGAGTTGGCTACTAAATGCTCTCTTTGTTCTCTCAATTTTCGTCGCTAATCCGTCGATAATTAAGAATAATTTGAAAAAATATAAAATTAAATTACCGATAAATTAGCGATGGAAATTTTCTATCGCTAATCCGTCGCTAAAATTTTCAAATTAGCGACGGATTAGTGACGGATTTTCTTAGCAATGGAAAATTTTCGTCGCTAAATTAGTGATGTGAGTTTTAGCGATGGAATTTTCTGTCACTAATATTTTTAGCGACGGAAATTTGAGTATCAGTGATGAATATTTCCGTTACTGATACCCATTTTTCTAGTAGTGATACTTTGATAAAAATGTTGTATCATATGGTGATTTAAGTCCTCTCCTTCCAAGGGGTTACTGAAGAGTACAAACCTCAAACGTGGTATATCTAAGGTGGAATACTAAGGTAGAATATTGACATTAAGCATATTGAGCTGTAAAAGATGAGAAGAAAGGTTTTTTTAGTTTGAGTATTAAAGTGTTTGAGTGAAAAATGTGAGACATACTAACACCTATAGGAAACTAGCAGGTAGTGTTGAGAGATACACCATGAAAGTTTCAACTAACCAGATAAAGCTGACGTATACCTGAGAGGGTAGAACCACATAATATAAAATAATTGTCACCATTATTTCTAATTTTAATTATTTGATTAAAATTAACTTGAAAAAAAATGTTCTTAATTAAATAACAAATTTCATATATATATATATAACTTTAGACATGTGAAAATCATTTTCTCTCTATAAATTTCTCTCAACATATAAATCTATTAAACATATTTCATATTGGTATAAAATAATATTTTTCAATATTTCATCAAAATTGACAAAATAAAAAAAGTTGAAACAATGTTTAGGTAAAGAAATTATTTATGTCAAAAAGAGTTACTATCACTAAAATAATTGAAGCATATACTTAGGAACTTGCTACTCAATTTGAATAAAGTAATGCATACTCGCAAACAAGTTTAATTATTATAAATGAATTTTTTTCGCAATAAATATCATAATTTATCAAATTATCACACTTAAGAGAACACCCCCCAAAAAAACCTTTTTTTTAGTTACATCAGAATTTGAACTCAAGATTACCAGGTTAGAAGGAGGTTCTAACAATTAAGCTATTCTCTTGGAAACCAAAAAATCCTTTAAAAAAGAGCAAAAATTCCCTGATCAATTTTATGGTTTCAAGCCCTAAACTTAGTGATTTACGACCCAATTACTGCTAAATGGCCCGTTAGAGTCTTTTATGGTCAGAGCGAAGTGGGGCCAATAGAGCCCAATAATTCACTAGTTGAATTACATCATCTATATCAATAATTCACAAAAAAATAATTCTTTTTAAATAATTATTTATATGTGAATTTCCAAGTAGAATAAAGATAAAATAATGATATAGCTTATCTATATTTAATAATGGTAATTGGTTGTTCATAATTCAATGTTGTTAACATCATTATGCAAAGATTGAGACCATTCCTTCAGAAGATTATTGGGCCCCATCAAAGCAGTTTTCTTCCCAGGAGAGGAATAGTAGATAATATCATCATTCTTAAGGAAGCCATACACTGAGTCCGACACTCTAAGAGCAAAAGATACAACATGATGCTTAAAGTGGATTTAAAGAAAACCTATGACAATCACTACAAAAAAACATAAATTTAGCGACCGATATTTGCGAAAGAACAATTGTTTTCATTGCAAAATATATGACAGATGAAATAGTTCGTCGCAGATTTTGCAACAAACGTTAGAGTTCGTCGCAAATTTTATAACAAACAGTATTGTTCATTGCAGATTTTGCAACGAAATTATCGATCGTTACAAAATTTGCGACGAACTTACTAGTTTGTCGCAGATTTTCTACACTTAGAAAATTTTGGTCCATTTCCATTTGGTTTGCTTTGTTTCGGTTGTGTCTTTGAAGGGACCTCCACCATTGCTCAAGTAAGCTCTCTCTCTCTCTCTCTCTCTCGCATTCGGTGGCTCTCTGCTGGATCTACGGATCCAACTACAGAGCCGCTAGATCTGGCTTAGAGGGGGGCGGGTTGCTCCCGCTCCCTCACAGCGGCTACAGATTTGCAGCCTTCACAGCCGCAACAATCACAACCTTCGTGAGAGTCGCGGCAGCCACGAGAGGGAGGGGGAGCACCCCCTCCCTACACTACAAGTTATTTTTTTTTCTATTTTTTATTTGTTTAAATTTATATATTTAATTATTTTTATTTTGTTTTAATTATTTTCTAATTTTTTTAAATGGAAATAATAAATATAAATTTTATTTAACTTGTTTAATAGTTTCCTTTTAGGTTTGGCATCGGTGAAATTTGGAAGATCTGGTTTATGTTGCTCCAGTTTATGCATGACTATTGATGGAAGGTTCTATTAATGTTTATTTTTTTATATGATTTTTTTTTTAATTTTTAGGTGGTGATCAATGTATTTATATTATTATATATTTTTGCTGTTATTTTGATTGTAAAATTTATTTAAGGAAAAGAATCATATTTTAGTGAGCGAAATAGAATACTCATGTCAATAGAAGCAATAAAAAGAGGCAGTTTGGATTTGAGAGAGTTAATTTCTCAGTGAATTACAAATATTACATTGATGTTTTTCTTATTTAATCTCGATATCTGAAATTTTAATTATTTTTGTATGAATAATTATGGGACTCAATTTAAAAATTGATTCTCCTAAAATCTGTTCTTTATTCTTAAATCTCAAATTTGATATATTGATTAAACGATTTTAGTGTTTTATCATTAGATCTATATGTCATTGATGTAAAATTACATTCATTAGAAATATACACATGTTATATAAACAAGTGTAATCTAAAAGTAATTGATAGTTATTTTAAACAAATAAATTAAAATTTTAATAATAATTTTGATTTATTTTATAATTTTACATGAATGTATTATCTTTTATTATATAATTTTAAATTCATAACCCTTCTATTAAATCAAAAAAAAAAACATATGAATGACTTGATAAAACTAGACATATAGATAGATACCGAAAAATAAATCATACTACTTGATGTCATATATGTTTCTCTTTTCTTTGGTGTAATTAATAAGACATTGAGTAAATTAAATAAAGTTAGAATTTATACCTAAGAACCTTATTTGCTCAACACCAATAACATAGAAACACATAAGCCACCTTGGCATTTAGTGGCAAAAGAAATTTTGATTCCCTTCTTCAAAAGAATTTAAATTAACCAATAGAAACTCGATCTAATAGGTAGGGATATTAAATTTTTTAAACTAATTTTATATATGTTAATGTTTTTTTACATTAATTTTTTTTATATATATTTCGGATAATACATTATAAAATATTATAAATCGTGAATTCAAGTTAATATATTTTATTAAAAAACATATATGAATTTTTGAATGCAATGTCAGAAATAAAAAGTAAACAACATTAAATATTTATAAATAACATTAAATATTTTATATTGCAGTGGTATTTGCTCCGGTTGGTCGGTGAATTCAAGTTTAGGAGAGAAAAATAGCTATCTAAGTAGTTGAGATATTTATTTTCCATCATATTGTCTTGATATATTTTGTTTCTCCTGTATATTTATTTTCAATAAATATCATATTATATTAAATATTAATTGTTTTAATTTTTAATAAAATTTTTTTAATTGTATTTGTTATTCTAATGTATATTTTTTTCATTTATGATAAATTGTATTTATCTAATTAATATGTATATTTGACATGTGAAGTGAAAGCTACAATTAATTATAATTTGATGTGTATGTATGCACTTATAAGTTTATATGTGACAAATGACTCTTCTCGCACAATCACATATTTTATCAATGTAATTTTTTTAAAAAAATTTTATTAATGTTAGCTTAATCACATGATTATTTTTTCTCAATCAAATATATTTTCTTAGTAGTGCATTTTATTGTTATTTTATGAATCTTGAAATTGTAAACAGAGAAAATGCAGAGCAAAAAAAGTTGGATGTATAAAAACAATTTATCAGAACGTTGAGATTTAACTGATGAGTTTATTTTTAGATTGAAACAATTTTTGGATTTTGCTTGTTGTAAAGTTGAGTTTATGGATGATAATAAGTTAAGGTGTCTCTGTAAAAAGTATGATAATGGTAAATTTTTTTAATGTGATAAAGTGAGGGAACATATTTATAGATTTATTATAATAAAAATAAAAAATATATATTTAATTTTAAATATATTTTTATTTTTTTTTTTAATATATAAAAAAAAAAAAAAATAAAAAAAAAAAAAAATAATATTTTAAATTTAAAATAATTAATTAAATTTTTTTTTTTTTTTTAAAAATTAAATAAAAAATAATAAATATAAAATAAAAATATAAAAAAAAAAAAAAAAAAAAAAAAAAAAAAAAAAAAAAAAAAAAAAAAAAAAAAAAATAAAAAAAATATAAAAAAATTAAAAAAAAAATAAAAAAAAAAAAAAAAAAATTTAATTAAAAATTAATATAAATAAAAAAAAAAAAAAATTTTTTTTTTTTTTTTTTTTTTTTTTTTTTTTTTTATTTTTTTAAATTTTTTTAAAAAAAAAAAAAAAAAATTTTAAAAAAAAAAAAAAAAAAAATAATTTTTTTTTTTTTTTAAATGAATTTTTTTTTATTTTTTTTTTTTTTTTTTAAAAAAAAAAAAATATTTAAATGTTAAAAAAAAAAAAAAAAAAAAAAAAAAAAACAAATATTTGATTTGCCTTTAACTCCTAGATTGCAAAGACTTTATGTATCTAAGGCCACTATTGAATACAAGATGTGGCACGCAAATCATAAAATAAAAGAGGGGTTAATGTGTCATTCTTCGGATGCAGAGGTATGGTAGCATTTTGATATAACGTATCCCCAATTTGCAAAAGAGACTCGAAATATTATGCTAGGTCTTTCTACTGATGGGTTTGCTCCATTTGATAAATCAGGAATAACTTATTCATGTTGGCCAGTTATTTTAACTTTGTACAATCTTCTACGAGGTATGTGCATAAAAACCTTATATATTTTTTACATTGGTCGTGCCTAGTCCGCAAAATCCGAAAAAATTAATAAATGTTTACATGCAACCATTGATTGCGGAGTTAAAATAATTATGGGATGAAAGTGTTCCTACAATGATATTTATACCGATGAGATGTTTATAATGAAGGTTACTCTTCTTTGGACTATAAATGACTTTCTAACTTATGGCATGTTATCAGGATGGAGTACCACTGAGATTTTAGGATATCTAATATGCATGGAGAGATCAAAATTATTTAGATTGAGACATAGCAAAAAGGTGAGTTATTTTAACTGCCATAGACAATTTTTACCGTTATATCATAAATTCAGAAGGAATAAAGATGAGTTCACTAAGAATAGAATTGAGAAAACATCTCCTCCGTTGAGATTGACCAGTGAACAAATTTGGTATAAAGTATTTCACTTTTCTTCTGTTATTAAAGATCCACATGGTACAACACATGGTTATGGAGTTTGCATAAATGAACTAAAATGAGCATATTTTGGGATCTACCATATTTAAAAACCTATCTAATTCATCATAATCTCGATGTGATGCATATTGAGAAAAATGTTTTTGATAATGTCATAAATACAGTGATGGATATCACTGAAAAAACGAAAGACAACTTGAATATAAGGAAAGATATATGTCTTCTTTGTAAAAGACCCACCCTTAATGTCGATGAAACTAGTAGGAGACCAAAACCAAAGGCAGTTTATACATTGAATAAGGATCAGAGACGAACTATTTGTGAATAGTTGAAATCATTAAGGTTTCTTGATGGTTATACCTCAAATCTTAGGAGCTGTATCGATTTGAAGGAATGTAAATTTATTAGTTTGAAGAGTCATGATTATCACATATTTATGGAAAGACTAATTCTTATTGCTTTTAAGGAACTCTTACTGAATTTTGTATGTGGTACCATTATGGAGTTGAGTAATTTTCTTCATGATATTTGCTCAACAGTGTTGAGACAATTACACATGTAGAAATTAGAGGCAGATATTCATATTATTTTGTATAACTTAGAAACAATCTTTCCTCCTTCATTTTTTGATTCTATGGAGCACCTCTTAGTTCACCTGCTTTATGAGGCCAAAGTTGCAGGTTCCATCCAATTTTAATAGATTTATCCATTTAAAAGGTGAATTTATTATCTTTTACACTTCTTTTTCAATACACTTCAAATTACTAATTTCGTTGTTTCCTATTTACTGATACATTTTTTTTTCGTTACAATTAGATTCCTATATCATTTGAAGAAAAGTGAAAAATAAGGTATGGATTAAAGTCTCTATTATTAATGCTTACATTGTGAAAGAAGTCACAACATTTGTCTTATTTTATTTCGAGCCTCACGTACAGTGCAAGAGGTGGAGAGCGGGAAGAAATGATTAGCGTCCTGTTAATCCTAGTTTGAATTCATTCTCCATTTTTAACTATCTTGGTCGACCAGTGGAGTATGTAAGTTTAGATATTTAACTGATAAAGAATGACGGACAGCTTACACATATATATTACATAACTGTCCAAAAGTAATGTCATATTTCGAGTGAGTATACAATTTGTCAATAGATGTATTTTTTGTGGATCTCAAATAACTTGTAACATAAATTATTATCTTTTATGGTAGGATTTTTTAAAATTCATGGTGTAAACTATCGATGAATGAGTTCGATCGTCTGTGCGATGAAGAATTTGCAGCATAGTTTAAAACATATGTAAGTTGATTATATAACAAATATACATAATTAGTTAACAAATATATTAACACATTTACTTCATTTCAGGTTCATAGTAATGAAACTCAAGTTGAGCAAGAATTGCAACTCTATCTGTTTTGGGGTCCAAACTCAAGCGTACGAACTTGGTTTGCATATTTTATAAACGGATATAATTTTCATACTCAACAATATGGAATCGGCAAATCTACAATGAATAGTGGGGTTTGTGTTTAGTTATCCAACGATGAAGGTGTAAAAAATGATTTTTATGGCTTGTTGGATGAAATATTAGAGTTAGAGTATCCTAAAGCAGAATTGCGAGTCGTATTATTTATGTGTCAATGGTTTGATCCTGTCAAATGATGAATATGTATTCAAAGTTTAATTTGGTTGAAATAAATCATAAGAAATTGTATAGGAGATATGAACCATTTGTGTTGGCAAAACAAATGATTCAAGTGTATTATGAATCATACCTTAGTTTGAAACATGAAAAAATTGATTAGTGAGCTGTTTGTAAAATGAAAGTATGGAAAAATATTGAGAAACGTTGGGAAGATATAACATATCAACAAGAGAAAGTTGCTAACACATTTCAAATCGAGAAATATAACATTCCAACGTTATGAGATCCACATGGAGTAGTGATTGATGTGGATCCAAGTGAAATTCATGAGGATGACGATAAAGATTCAAATTTTGAGACAGATGATGAAATGTAGAAGAGGATAATGAGGATGTTGAATCTAATTTTGAGACTCATGATGAGGATGAAAATAAGGATAAGAATGACAATGAGAATTTTGATTTTTGATGGCGAGTAAGTATTGTTTTATTAATACATTGAAATTTATCTTCATATTTGATAATGTAGTCTTGATTATATAACATTTGGTAACTTCATATATGTTTTTATTATAAAATTTAGTTTTTTTTAATCGTTTGACAGCGAAAATACATTTAGGTCGAAATGATGTGACGTAAAATTGTTTTTTTTTTCTTTTTAAAATCATGGTGGTAGAGGACAAACTAACAGATGTGGGTGTGTTCGTGGTTTTCGACCGATTCCTCACTCTTGTACGTCTTCTCTTACTTTTCTTGGTAAAGAACTTAATCTCATTTTCTTTAAAATTTTCCTTGATTCATTATTTATTTTATTTATCTCAAATAAAACCCTAATATCGTCTGGTTTTTGTTAATTGTTGAATTTTATTACTCAATTTGTTTTCTATTTACTGTCTCATATTTTATTTTTTGTATTTTACTCGTTAATACATTGTCTTCTTTTTTATAGATAATTTGAAATGAATTTTTTTAGTTTTGGTGGCTTGCGAGAAGCTATTATTTCGTTAATTTAAATATGGTAAGTCTTTTTATGAACTCTATTATATTTTTTATGAGCAAACAATTTTTATTTTCTTTATTATCTTAACATTTATAATTGACAGTATCGACGTGAGGGCATATACGGAGTAGTGATGCAAGACCAGACTCTTCAGTATCGCAATTCGCTTCAGCTAGACCTTCCCATTCCCCTTTAGCAACTACTGTTATACCTTCGCGGTCCCCTTCGGTCGGTGTAACATTCGTATGTTGAGGGGGAAGACACGCGAGAGGTGATTGCCCTTTGTGAAGATTTATAAGTATTAAATTTTAAACTTTCATCACTATCGATTCTCTTATTTATGTAGCATATGAATTTTTTAACTATTTAATTTACTTACTATTCTTTATTCATAATTTTATAACATATTCACAAATTCTATACATGTTATTCATGAACTTAATAAAATAGTGAACAACCATTGGGGAGGGGCGTTGCAATCTTTCACAAGCACTCAAAATGATTTGAAAAAGTTATGGTGGAGAGAGTTCAAAACAAATTATGTCTTTCAATTCAAATATAAAACTAAGTTTATAATTTTAATATAACTACTTGTTTTTTTATTTATTGCAGCTACAGTTCACTTGGGATGAGACGAAGGTGATTGAAATAAGAAAAATTTTTAATAAGAAATGTGGTCATCACATTCAAGATGTATTAAGTCATGCAAAGACTAGTAGAAGGAAGTTAAACTGCATGACTGATGAAAATTGGCGCATGATTTTGAATTTTTGGGAATCTGATAAGAGCCGATGGAGGAGTGAGCAAAATAAGAAAAATCAATATTTTAATTCTGGGGAAATGTTTGCTACATATGCGGGAGGCTCAATCAATATTGATGAGTATAGAAATAGATTTGTAATTTTATTAAACACTAATTTTTTAAATTTAATTTATTTATTTTATAACTATTTCATTATATTTAACAATGTTTTTTTATGCCAAGGAAATGGGATCTCAATCATAATTTATAGACACTTTCACGCAAACATTCCAAAAAAAGACAAGAGTGAGTAGAAAGAGAATTAGAGCTGTTAAGATAACTAATTTGAAAACTTTCATTTATTTTATAGACCATTTCAATATTGATTTGAATATATTTTAATGAACTTATCATAACAACGTTGGATGATAAATTTATTAGGTTAATATCTTTTAAGTTTTTTTTTTCATTATTAATTTAGGAGATGAATAGTGCTCTTCTATTTGATTATTATTGATTAAATTTAGGGGATGAATAATATTTTTGCAATCTAATCACATGACTCATAATATCCCATCTCCTTATAGTAAGTCAATTTTCTTACGTATCAATACTATTTCCTTCCTCATTGGAGCAGTCATAACTTCAAACTCCTAATAGCCGTTCAATTTTAATTCCAATGAAAGGATACCTTATTAAATTTGTAATGTGTGATACATATATTATTTTTTGTATCTTATTGTTAACTGTCAATGACATAATAATTAACGAAAATTTGTATTTTGATTTTCTTTGTTTGATATTTTATTACATTGTTAAATAGTAAATGAACACTTTGATTTCTTTTTTTGATATTATATATATTGTTATTATAATTTCAATTGAATTTATCTCATGACAATATAGGAGAAATATGATGAGTTTGTACTGCGAAATTCGAGCAGTAGTGAAGATGCTGGCTCATCTGAGTCATCTGTTGATAATGTGGCTTTATGGCTCGAGGAAAGTGGTGAGACAAAAAAGGGAAGAATACTTGGGATGGGCTCTTTGAGCCGGACTTGTAAAATCATCGGTCAATTTTATTTAACTCTATTAGTTATAAGGGAAGAAATGATATAAATGAACCAAGAGCTGAGCCAGTTGAAGAGCCTACTAGTAGAAAAAGACAATCAACTTGAAGAGTTACGCGCACAACAAAGGCAAAGAGATGACGAAATCAACGAGCTACGCGCAAATCAGAGGTTCATAATGCAGTATATTCAGTTAGCTCCCAGTTCAAGTCAGATGACCAAATTTCTGTTTTTTCTGATAATTTTCCTGATGATGATAATGGTGATGATGGTGATGATTTATTTGATGATGATGGTGGTGGTGGTGGTTCTTGACACTTTTATATGTTCTTTAATGGTTACATTTGAATATGGTTTTTTGAAACTATTATATTTGAATATTGTGACTTACTATTATGTTTATTATTGAGATTATTTATTGTTATTTCATTGTTACTAAATGATGATGTTGACGATACTGATGATGATGTTGTTGGATGATTTGTTGACGATGTTGTTATTGGATGATTGATTGATGATGATATTGTTTAATGGTTAGTTGATGATATTGTTAGATGGTTGGTTGATTGATTGTTAATTAATGATGATGTTGGATGAGAGACGAGAATAGGATAAACAGGAAAAATGGTAAAATTATAAAATTTAATTTGATTTTTGTTATAAAATTTTCAAATTTGTCGCAAAATTTGTTGTTGATTTTTTTATTTGTCGCTAATTTTGTTGCTAAATTTGTGACACCAAATACCTAGATTTGTCACAAAATTCGTTGTTAAATATGTTTGTAACAAATTTTGCGACGAAAGAAAGTTTGTCGCAAAATCTGCGATGAACACATCTCCATCACAGATCAGCGATGAAAAATGGTTCGTCGTGGATCAGCAACGAACAACCTTTTGTTGCGCAGATCAATGACGAACCTGTATTTATCACAGAATTCGTTGCTAAATTTGTGACGAATTTTAATATTTGGTCACTAACATTTGCAACGAGCTAATAACGACAAAAAATTGTTTATCATTAAATTTGTCGCAAATACTTTTAGTGACGAATTTTTCTTAAAAATTTGTCACAAAATTTGTCGCAAAAAGGCAACTTTTTTTGTAGTGAATGTGAGTTGGAACCACTTTGGGAGGGTTTTAACGAATGCTAATATCTCTATCCCCCTTGTTAAACTAATCATGTTTGTTGTCTCTAGTGGTGAAGTCTCGCTTAATTGGAATAGGGAGAAGTTGTCGGCCATCAAGCTAGGATAAGGGTTAAGACAACGAGAACCCCTATCTCCGTATCTTTTTATCCTGGTCATGGAGTGCCTTGCTTATATGATCCAAGGAAAGATTAGGAAAGGAGCTTGGAAACCCATTAAGACCTCTATACAATGGGCTTGTTATTTCTTAAATTTTCTTCACAGATGATTTGATTTTGTTGGCAGAAGTAGAGCACCTTAATTTAAGTGTGATTCTTAACTGCCTGAAAGAGTTTTCCACAGACAATGGGCTGGACATTAACCCAACGAAGTCAAGAATGCTTCCCCTAATGCCCCCTAGATTTTAAAAAGTTCCCTTGCTGCGGTTAGCAAATTTACTCTTACAAATGATCCAAGTAGATATCTTGGTGCCCCAGTGATTCACAAAAGGACATGTAAGAATTTATATGTTCAATTGGTGGAAAGGGTGCAAAATAAGTTGGTTGATGGGAAAGCCAAGTTATTGAGCATTGTAGGGAGGAGAACGCTAATACATTCTTTCACCTCCCTTATGCTTGCCTTCTTGGTTTGGAAGTTTACAGCAAATTAGACATGATTAATAGAAAATTTTTGTGGGGTAGTTCAGAAGAGTACAAAAAAGTTTATTTAGTGAACTGGGACTAGGTTTATCGCCCTAAGAAGGAAGGACGACTAGGCTTAAGGATGATGAGAGTAAGCAACATAGCCATGTTAGCAAATCTAGGTTGGAAATCAATGAAAGATGATAAAGTGCCATGATATGAGATGTTTAGAGGTCAAAAGAACTTTTGGACAAAAGAAATTGGTAGCTCGTGGGGGGGTTTTTTTTGGGGGGGGGAAAAATTTGGGGGGGGAAAAGTGTTATTTTTGGAGTGATAGGTGAGTGGGAAAGGTGTGCTTGCTAGAGTGGGACCTTAACTATTATCACTTGGCCTTCCCCAATCTAAAAGTGGGTCATTTCTTAGATGAAAATGGAGACCGGAAGTTAAGAGGAGCTTAGTTAGGTGCTTCTTAATGAGAAAGTAGAGGAAATCAAGGTAGTTATGGTGCCAAGGAATAGGAATTCTACATAAAGTTTCTTCTGGACAAGAAATAGTGAAGAGACTTCTCTGCGGGCCCCCCCCCCCCGGAATATAATGGAAGTGAACCATATGTAGTCTAGGTGGAAGGGTAGAGGCTTCTTGTGGTTGGCTAGGTTCGGGAGGCTCATGACAAATGTGGTAATGTTTCCTGTGCAATTCAAATGAAAAAACCATGATTCATGCTTTAAGAGATTGCCCTAGAGCTAGAATTTCTTTTATGTTGGTTTGTCATAAGTTTGATAAGGAGGAGAACTTTTGGCAGCTCCCTATTGTTTGATAAAGGGTCGGATTGTATGGGTGGTTTACAGATGGACTCTCTTTTTATGATAATTGCTTGGATCATTTGGAAGTACAGGTGTCGAACTGCTATTTCAAAGTCCAAACTTCTCCTGAGGAGGTTGCTAGAACTTAACTTATAACCAAGCCCCCCCCAGAAGGAATGTGGGTAAGGTTTGGGTTGAGAATCTGGTTAAGTGGAATTACCTTCAAGTGGGGAGGTTGAAACTCAACACGGATGGTGTTATGAACCCAAGTTTAGGATAGGCTAGTGCAAGTGGCATTTTTAAAAACTGCACAGGGGACTGGGTGGCAGGTTTTGTTTCTAATATAGGGAGGGCACTAAGATTGTAATAGAGGTTTGGGTCTTAGAGAGGGGCTTAGGATGGCCAAGAGAAAAGGCTTTAATAATGTTGAAGTTGAGGTGGATTCCAATAACTTGGTGAAGCTACTAAAAGGGAGTTGTTGTGAGGATCATCCGTTGAGTCTTATCGTTAAGGAGTGTAAAGACCATTTGAATTATCTTAATGTGACTCAGGTTAATCAAATTTTCAAAGAAACTAATGTTTGCATACACCATTTAGCTGTTTTGGGTCAAATCGAAAATGAGAGGGTGTCAGAGTTTAAAGAACCTTCGGATTCCATTCTATAATTGCTCAAAGAAGATAAAGAAGGGATGGAAAGGGTGAGGAGGAAAACTGCTTCCCCATGATAACTGTCTTGTAGTGTTTTTTTTTCCTAGTCTCGCTGTGCTGGGAGTTTGTGTGTTTAGTTTGTTTCATTTGTTCTGTTTCTTCCTTTTTTTCCTATAAAAAAAGAAAAAAAAACTATCAAGATATTGCTCGAATTAATGCAACACGTATTTGATAAACATAATATCTTAATTTGAATCTAGTTAATAGAAATTTTCATGAAATGTATGCTCAAAATTTCTAAGTTTTGGAGAGTTGTACAAATTTATTATTACTGGAAAATGAAATTTCTTAGTTGATGGACCCTTATTGGCTGGAAACCCGAGTTCTGGTTAGTTTTACGATTATATAATCTCAATTTAAATAATATTTAGATAGATAAAATTTTTCATGATAATATTTAGAAACGATAGCTAGTCCTTTCACACTCTCTTGTCACATAAAAAGATGCCTTTGACAAACTTCAAAAATATAAAAATATATTATTTGTATCATACGTATTTGCTAATGGAGATTTAGATAAATTATTATTATTTTACTAATAATTAATTAACTTAAATGCAGAAAAGGACTTAAATTATATAAAATAAATATAGTATATGGACTATGTAAAGAGGGACATCCAGCCATAGGTATGAATTCATTACAATTTATTTCATCATAGAGGATTTTGGGTGTTTGCTCCTCAAGCAAGAGATATGTTAAATTTATTCTCATTTTATGGCAACCGAAGCATTTAAAAAAATACAAAAGTAAATGGGACCAGAATTTCAGGATAAATATCTCTGTGTAGGCCTCAAAAATTCAAACTATGAATCAAAATACACGACTGAAATGGTGATCCTTTTTTAGATAGTGTCTCACACAGCCTCTCTCTCAACAATGTATAAAGAGAATAATACGTTCAAATTCAAATTGAAGATTATTCATTCATAAAGGAAGAGAGGAGTAGATCTTTTTGAGGGAGTTGGGGATGATGAGTTAACCATCAATTATCCTTAATTTAAATTTTAAATTAATTTTACTTATGGTAAAAGTTCCTTATGGATATATTTTACAAACAATAATCTTAGCTACATAGTAAATTTTTAGGACAAGATTTTGCATGATGGACCAATAGTTGAGAGGCATGCACAAGCATTTGTGTTGGCTCTATATGGGAGTATTATATTTGTCAACAAATTTGGCAATGAAAGGTTTCTCTTAAGTATTTATCATTGTTGCATGACTTTGACTGTCTCAGAGTTATCATGGGGTGTTGCAACTCTTGTAACTTTAAGCTGAGAGCTTTGTCACGCATTTAGAAAAGAGGTGAAACATATGGTTGTATTACTTATACTATTGCACGTAATTATTATTTAATTTGTACATTATTACTATTTGAAACATGTTTATTCTTATTAACGAATACAGTAATTGTGTTTAATTTAATTGTAGTTGTTGGAGGTAGATTTCGTCTCTACAGATTCCGACTTCTTTGGACTTGAACGGTTGATTGTTGAAATTGTTTGAAACTTACAAAAGATCATCGGAAGGTGCTCCAGCAGAGGAAACTCCGATGCTCAAATAAAAAAAAATGATTTTTGATAGGAAAGAAAGAAACTGAGAGCAAGAGAGTGAGAGAGTGGGGGAGATAGTTGATCTCCCCTATGGCTTGTGTGTCAAGTGTAGAAGTCTCAAAGAGTGTATCTGGGTTTTGGTATGCTGCGGGGCGCCACAAGAGTCGTGTGCTCTTGGGGTGTTATAAATCTAGTTTCCTTTTAAAGAGATACAAAAATTTTAGAATTTCATAGTCAAATATTTCAGAGAATTCATGATTTTTATCACTTATGAAATTTGGTGATACGAGAAGATTTCTTCATTTATCAATTAGATTATGAAAATTCATTTCTTTATCTAACAGATACGTTTCGTGTTGAAATGGAAAACAAAAGGTCATTATGAGATTTAGTCAAATATTACCTTTAGCTAATATGATCTATTCTTTGGGGAACGCTTGCTTATCGACCAAGGAGAAAAGGACTTCGATTCAAAGTTGCTGAACGTTTTCTATGAACAGGTTGAACCGCTATCATTGGGAACTAACCTAATGATTAGTTGTCGGCCACTCCAGTGGGAAGATAAATCCCTCATCGATGTGAGTCCTAATACAGGTCTTCAGATCTTCGAGCACTACTTTGATAGTCCTTTGAATCATGCCCTATTAGTAGTTATGAGAGAAACTCTATATTAGATAAAGATGCAATATAATGCTTTTATTGTTTTAATGACAAAGGGTATTGAATTTTTTAAATTTGAATTTTGAAAATAAAAAAATAGATACCGTAGGAATTTATTCCTTAATGGGTCCAATAGTTAATTTAAGCCAAATTAATCGAGACAAATAAATTAACCACCCGATATCGGTCGGTGAAGTAAAAAAAAAAATCTAAAGAGGTGCGATTTAGTTTATTATTAGCTAAATGACATGATTAATTATCTTTTAAGACATAGAGGGTTTTTTTTTTTAATTTATTATTATGAAAATTATCTATTATAGTTTCACGTAAAAAAATAAATTTACAAATAATTATTGGTGAAAATATAAGTGCTCAAGAGTTAAAATTCATTCTCAAAGCACAAATGCTACAGTATCAACGAGATCTACAAACTCTTAATTAGGCATACTTTGATGAAAAATATTATTGTATTTTAAATCTTTTTACATAGTTATCTAATAATTTATTTATTTATTTATTATTAATAATAATATTATTTATACATATATTTTTTATATATGCTTTCAAATTTTAGATTATTACGCAACCTTGCAAGTATGAGCATATTAGGGGCTTTTGAGACAATTCGAATGCCAAGATAATGATTTTACCCGAACAGTCAAAACCTATTTAAGCCCTCTCGCAGGTTTTCCCTTGGTTCTGGTCGCCGGCTCTTAATCCTCAAATCGCAATTGTTTGCTTTTCACATTTCTGAGATTCAAATTTCCAATAACGCCATTAGGACACCTCTCTCTCTCTCTCTCCCCCCATTTTCTTCTCAACGTTGTTTGCTTGAATGGGACACAGCTCGAAGAAGAAGAAGAAGCACGGCGGAGGAGGTGGCGCCCGGAGGAATAAGGGTAGGACTCCGTCCAAGGATCATCACGCTTCTCATGGCGATGACAGTGACCTTCTCTCTGAGGAGATCACTGCTTTGTAAGTCTTTCAATTTCCTCTCTCCTATAGTGTTCTTTTAGTTTAGGGTCACATATTAGGAACTTTGTGTTTGACGGTGCTTGAGCCTGTGGTGTATAGAACTGGTTAAAACTTATCGATTTGAGATGGTCCAACGTGAAAACGAGGGACAATGATCATCGCTTTTTTATTTTAAAACATCGAATTAGGGTTTTAAATTTTTGCAAATAAATCCGGTTGTATGCCTGAACTACAAATGCCTAATGCAAATGAAATATAAAAAACAAGTGAAAATGAACAAATTGAAGTGCTTCCAGAAATAGAGGAAGAACTGAGGGAGAAAACTATGGCAGAGGTGGTGAAATACCATCCGTTAACTTTGACTTTAAATAGATGTAATTGGAAACAGCAGATTCATGCAGCCGACACCATCCAATTTTGGATTTAGGGCTTTATATGAGTTGAGTTCAAGTATATACTAGTTTGAAAACGGATGCAGCAAGATAATTTATATTTCCAACATTGGGAATTTATAGATGCCAAATAGATTTTATTTAACCAAAGTATTCTGCAACTATTTTCGTTGGAAGTGAAATTTTTGACAATGATTTTGTGGAGATTCTCCTTATAGAAGTGATCGGAACAAGGATTAAGTGAGTTAAAGAGTGGGATTTCAAAATCTTAAGTTTTTCCATATGATTGCTATGGGCAGAAAACATAAAAAATTGATGAAGTCCTGGGGAAGGAAGATGATTTTGTGGTTTTTGATCTCATCCCTTTATACTTGCTCTTATTCAAATTATGTGAGGAGTTATAGTTTGTGCCTGATTATATTTAACCTATGGTTGAGGGTTTGGATTGGCATTCGGGTGAGATTTCAGGAGATGTGTTGCTCGAGAGACCCTTTTGGTATTAATGTGATTAGGACAGCATTATTAATTTGGTTATAGATAAGTTATCAAGGCTTACTGGTTTCTTTATGGCCTTTTGAAAAAGCTAGTTGCTGGGCATACTTGGAGAGGCTTGTGAAAGTATTCGATGATTTCCATGCTAATGGAAAAAGTCAATATCAAAGGGCTTTGGCAATATCATCACCATTGTATGACTTTCCTATTTTATTACTTATATGCCAAAGAATAAGTCTATCTCTAAATGTAAAAGTCCTTAGGTCTATTGGACTAATCACAACCACTTACAGAATTTTAGCTAGGTGCTAGCTAATCAGATGAGTGAGGTACTAGAGAAAGTGTTTCTTGTTGGTGTCACGCAGGTTTCGGATACTGCTTTAATTGATGATGAGGCTGTGAATTGTATAAGGAAATATAACTAGTGTTTTGTTTAAGTTTGACATTGAAAAAGCTTATGATTGAGTTAGTTGACATTTATTGGCAAGGTTTTGAGGAAAAGCTTTGGCATGAGTGGAAGGTTAGGGCAGGCATTTTAACTTAGAAACAAATTCTTTATGGCAATATGTAATGAAGAGTAGGTTTTGTTTTCATTCAAATGCTTGAGATGCCATGACAAGGGTTAGGGTTGTCTATGCTACCTCTTGGAAATATTTTCTTTGGTATGTGAACTTTTCTTTCTTCTAATTTAGTCTAAAGCAAAGAATAGGTCGTGTATAAGGTGTTTTTTTTGGGGGGGGGTTTATTACCTGATCTTTCTTTTTGATGTTGCTTGCTTATATCATTTGTCATCTTTTCATGGTGCCGTTATCTTCAAGTTTTACAATGGTGATGATAATTGCGTCAATTTCCATCTTTTTAGGGAGGCAGAGGATCTTTTTTTATTTGATTATGTTATGTAGTCTTTTCACTTGTTTTCCATTTTACATGTTTTTATAATTTGTGTAGGTTCTCCTGTATATATTTCTATAAGCATTTCATTTGAAATCCGATTGACTCGCTTCCTTTTGGCCAACTTTATTTGGAAGACACTTATTTCCTTATAAAATTAAGGGCCTTTTTTCTCCTGTTGTTCATGATAGGATTAGTACTAATGATGTATCGGAAGTTAGGTGGCCTCACAGAGCTCCCTCTCTTTCCAAATATTTGTATGCCATAAAAATAACAAATTTAGAGCTGATCTTTTCCTATATTGCTCCTTTTCATGGACTATTTGGGATAATCTCTTCAACATTTTCGAACATTTGAGTACTAGTAAACAATTGTAATACTCTTCGTGTGCACATTGTCACTTGGTCATGAAACTTCATGAGAGTTTACAAACTAGTTCCTCATCAATTTTCTTTTTGATGAAATGTGGATCAATTGCAAGTTGGTCTTTCCAAGTGCCATGGTTCTATATTCTACTCTTAACACAAGATGTGGTAGCACTGCTTTGCTTCTTACTTCTCCAAAACCCCAAGTTTCCATCAACAAATTTGCAATATCATGTTCTGGTTCTCCTATCGTCATGTGATCCTACAATAACATGTGTAAGGGCTACAATTTTCATATTGCTATGATTAGACAAGAGTTACCCATTTCTGGGACATGATTTTAGGTATCAATTGATCCCAATGATTGTTATGCATGAGTGGTGTGATGAACATGCCTGAGGTGACAACCATGCCTGAGGTGACAACCATACAGCAGTGGTTATGTTTGGATGCGCTTATATTGACTGATCCATAAGTATTTGGCTTCTTCCTGGATGCTGATTAACTTCAATAAGAGAAGTTGTAGTTCAACTTCCCAACTTATGCATCTTACTAATAATCAATGTATGCTTGTGAAATAAATATACTGTTATCTGACTGAGCAGCCTCAATCCCCGAAGAACTGCTTGGTCATGAACTTCTTAACTAAATATACTTTCAACTTGGATATTCTTCAGGATCATTTCCCGCTGGTAAACAAATGTGATAAGGATTGTCTTGTATCATTTGACGAACATGGGCACATTCTCTTGTTCATACACAAAGGTTAACATTGCTTTATAGAGCTTGTCAAACCTTATGATCCACTTGATTGTTCGAGGCCCTAGCACCTTACCATCCAAGTATGTTGGGGGGGCTCATCCATATAAATATCTCTTCTTTATCAAAAATGAAACTTCCTCGCTAAGTTTCTATGGAGTAAAGCATTCTTTATGTTTAGTTCTGCCAATGAGCATCCACATTTGCTGCACATGAGACTACTTGAATTCATCTTAAAAGAGCATACTTTCTTTTTTCCATCTCTCTATTAGGTGAAACATTTTTCATATTTAATTTCTGAAACCATGTCATTTTTTTTTTGTTTTTTAATTAAAAAATATTTGATGTATGAGAGAAAAATCATGTCAAATTTGGGAGATGGTTTCTAATTTGTTTTTCATTTCTCATTCATACACTATTTGTGTTATTTAATGTTGGGGATGGTTCTAATATGTTATTTTGGGAAGGCTTGTGGATCGGGGCCTCACGGTATCTATTTCTTTTTCGTCTTTATAGATTATCTAGATTTCATTTCACTCCTATGAAAGATTTCAATGTCTGGGATGGACATTTGCCTTTTTGATATTTTCATTTCTTAAAAGATTAATAATAGAGAAACTGTTAAGTTTTGTTCTTTGATTCCTCTCTTTCACGATAATGAATGTTCTCCTCATGTTTCTGATAATAAGATTTTGAGAGTCTGAAAGTCTGATACCTCGGAGCTTTTTACATATAGATTTCTATTTCCACATCTTACAATCAACCTCAAGGGCCTGGAAGTCCCTGCAAGGAAAGCCCACATATTTCAATTAAAAATCAAACAAAAAAGGAAAAAAAAAAAAAAAAACAAAGACCCAGTTCCAGATTTTTCTGTTCTTATCAAATTTCAATGTAGTAAAACCTAATTCAAAACTGGCCAAAATCAAACTTGGGGAACAGAAACCAGAATTCAACTGAAGAAAAAATACTCACAACCCTAATCCCAGAAAAAAAAAAAATCCTTAAAAATATATCCAACACCGGCCCAGAAAATTTATCTAGAAGTCGACAAAGTTGGTGTTTGTGAATCCTCGAAGATCTGCTAAGTTAAGAAAAGACCAAATCTTAGTTAAAGCCTTAGTCTTCCAAATAAAATTAAGAAAAGGAGGGAATGGAGGAAGAATAATAACACGATGAAAAAAAGATTTGCAAGAAAAACAAGTAGTATCAAAAACTCCAAATCCCTGAGTCAGGGACATTGTGAGATGGTTCATCTCCTTGTAAAAGGAATTCTAAAGTTTCTCTTTCTTTAAGATTTCTAAAGAAATGAAAATCCCTAAAATGATTCCTCCCAAGAATAAAGATGTTAGATACGGGCTGAATAAAGTCTAGACAAGCTATAGAGACAAGGAAAGGAAATGGACAACAAAGAAGTACCAATCCATTAATCCTCCCAGAAAAGGATATAAGAATCATTGCTCACTTTATTAGAAATTGGAATAAAAGTATGATATAGCTGAGAAATATATTTGCGAGGACTACAATTAGAAACTCTCACTTCTAGTATCTCATCCATAATAACATGGATCATATATGCTTCTAATAACCTTACGTTGTAAGAATTTGTGTTCCAAGGGGAATCATCATAGCCACTTACTTACCATAAAAATGTTCTTAGAATCCACATTACCAAGAGCCAAACCACCCCAAATGTTAGAGCGGAGTGATGCAAAAAACCGATTAACTTGAATTTCAAACCTACACTGATGAAAAAAATACCTGACGGAAATATAAATGAATCAAATCAAACCAATTAAACCAACTATCTACTTTTGGTTGGGTTGGCTGCGGGTTACAATCCTTACAACCGAGTCCATCCAAACCAACCGACCACCCATACACTTTTTTTCCCTCATTCACTCCACTATTGCCTCGATCTTGTTATCTCTCCTCATGGCTCAGACACAGACCCTCTCTCAAACCCTAGCTGCATGTGCTTCCCACACCCCACACCCCACACCCCACACCCTACAGGCAGACCTAGATCGATCAACAAATCGTCTTGTTCGACTTTATTTGCCTCCTACTCTTCTTCTTCTGCATCAACTTCGTCCTCTTCCTCTCTGACTTCGACTTCTTTGAATTCTTCCTCTTCTTCTTCTTCGTCTTCTTTTTCTATGCCTGAAACCTCCTTCGAGTGCTTGATGGCGGATGAACCCATCTCTCCCCCCTCCTCTCTGCTCATCATTTGTAATCGAATTGCTCACTCTATTTTTCTTTTTGCTTTCTTGCTCTTTATTTCAAGGTATATCCAAGAATTCGAGATTTTATTTTCAAGTTTATCCACTTTATGCTTCTCCGGTCAAAGATTCTTATAATAGGAGGTGATATTCATCTTTTTAGGATTTTCATATCTCAAGGAATATTAACGATAGAGAAGTTAATGAGTTTTCTTTTTTAATTTCTCTCCTTCATGGTAATGAACCTTCTCCATCTATTTTGATACTAGGATTGGGTTTTTTGGGGGTTTCTATTATAGATCTCTCTTTTATTATTCAATTTGACAAGCAAGCATAAGAGTGATACATTCACCAAAGGTTAGATGGATGGAAGGGGGTTTTTCTCTTCCTGATAGGGTATATTACTCTTATCAGTGCATGCTTGTCTTGTATTGTTATGAGATTTTCTTTGGTCCAAGATTGGGTTGGGTAAAATGATTTAATGGGGCTATTGACCCTTTTCTTTTTTGGGACAAAATTATTTTTTATACTTTTTTATTCGTTTGTCTTGCGTATTACTCTTATCAGTGCATGCTCCACGAAGACTCTCTCTCCACGAAGCTCTCGCTCTCTCACTACGCTTGCTCGCTCCATCGTAGTTTCTGGTCCGATCGTCGAGCAGCTTTCTCACGCTGCTCGACCAGGTAAGTGGCCTCTCCCCTTCTCGCTCTCTATCTCTCTCTCTTTCTCCATCTCTTTTTCTCCATCTCCTCTTCTTGATCCATCGTCTTCTCCTCCCCTTTGAAAACCCACCCACGTACCATTTCTCCTTCCTTTCACTTTTGTGATCTCCCCCGTTACCTCCTGCGATTTCTTTTCTTCTCTACCTCTCTACCATGAGCCCTAGACAAACCTAACCTCCCTGACCCCTAGACGAATCAGATCTGTTCCTCTACCACAACACCGGCTCAGATCTGTCATCGAAAGCCCCAAACCTTGCGACCCAGATCTACCTGATCCCTAGACGAACCAGATCTGCCCCTCGACCAGAGCTCAGATCATGCCGGAAATTTCAAATTTATCTCGCTCTAGTCAGAAAAACCTGGGTCTTTTGTATCTCTCTTTCTCGATCGACCTCTATATCTCTCTTTCTCTCTCACTATTCCTCACTCCCTCACCTCTCCACTTGCTGAACTTAACAAAAACTCCATCACAGCTTCTCCGACGCCCTCTCTTCCCCGGCAAGAACTTCCCCAAGCTCTCTGCATCCCACAGTCACTCTCTCTCTGCATACTACTATTATTATTATTGTTATTATTATTATTATCATTATTATTAGTATTATTATTATTATTATTGGTAATAGTATTATTACTATTGCAATACATCCGATTTGTATTGACCACAACACACACCTGATTGCATTATAGCACATCACTGGTTGCCTAAGATTATTCTGTGTTACTTGCTTAAAATTTGATTAATATACTGGGTTATCAATAACAATCTCATTCCTTACACACTAGTACTTCCATTGAATTGGCATCTTTATTTCGGTAATAGTGCTAACACTGTTTGCCTAGTTTGGTACCTCTGTTGATCCATAGTTTACTGTACTATTAGGATTGCTACTACTATTGTTATTAGTTTTTCTCTTTTTTTTTTTAGCATTACTTGTACTATTAATTTTATTATTGCTATTGTTATTATTACTATTATTATTATTATTCATAATTTTACATGCCTTATTTATTTTATCGTTTTATTTTATTTTATTTTAGTTTATTTTATCGATTTATTTTATCATATCTATTTTATTGTTTTATATTATTATTTGAAGAACTCCGCCACGGCAGGTCCCAAGCCCAGATAAAGGAGTAGGGTTGCGATAGGCTGACAGGCAGCGTAAAAACCTTTGTCAAACTAAAATGAGAGACAAATATAGAAAAACATATGGGGCGTTTCCTCCTCAGCGACGCGCTACATCGGATTTCGGGTGCAGTGACAAGTTACCAAGGGATGTTAGGGTGCGGACAAATAAAATAGTCTAGGAGGATAGGATTCGCTTAGCCACTTGGGACATAGGATCTCTAACCGAAAAGTTAGGAGAAATAGGTGAAATAATGAATAGAAGAAAAATTACGATCATGTGTCTTCAAGAAACCAAATGGGTGGGAGAGAAGGCTAGAGTAATAGAGTCTTACGGTCATAAGTTTTGGTACACAAGTAGGGATAGAACTAAAAATGGGGTAGGAATAATTATACATAGAGACCTATTAGGAGATGTAGATATAAGAAGGAAGGGAGAGAATTATGCTTGTCAAGTTAGTAAATAGAGTAAACGTAACTAATATAGTTAGCGTGTACGTGCCCCAAATAGGTGTAGATGCAATTAGTAAGAAACAATTTTGGGATGATCTAGATGAATTTATACAATCCATACCAAGTAGTGAGAAGTTATTTATCGGAGGAGATCTAAATAGAAATGTGGGAGAGAAAAATGAGGGATTTGAAACTGTACATGGAAATTTTGGCTTCGGCGGTAGGAATAAGATGGGAAGTACAATTCTAGAGTTTGCAGTAGCGTTTGATTTGACACTAGTAAACACGTTCTTTAAGAAAAAAAAGTCACACATAGTTACCTATAAGAGTGGGGCAAATGCGAGTCAAATAGATTTATTTCTCACTAGAAGAGGTGATAGAACGATTTGTAAGGATTGTGAGGTCATACCGGGAGAGAGTGTAACGACTCAGCACAGACTCTTAGTTTTAGACGTACGAGTGCCTAAACGACAAAAGCAATGTCAACCATAAATGGAGCCAAAAATTAAGTGGTGGAATCTAAAAGGGGAAAATGTGACGATTTTTAAGGAAAAAATAATTGGAGTAACAAATTGATCTGTTAATGATAACTCAGAAACAATGTGGAATGATATGTCTAAGAATATTAAGAGTATAGGTAGCGAGGTTCTTGGAGTATTCAAGGGCAGGGCTCCAAGAGGCAAAGAGTCATGGTGGTGGAATGAAGAAATAGAAACCGCAATCCGAATCAAAAGAGAGTGCTATAGGAATCTTAAAAATGATAGTAGTAGCAAGACCTATGAAAAATACAAAAAGCAAAAAAAGAAGTAAAAAAGACTATATATGAATCAAAGAGTAAAGTGTATAATGAATTGTACAATAGACTAGAGACTCGAGACGGGGAGAGAGAGATCTATAGAATTGCCAAACTAAGGGAGAGGAAGGGACAAGACCTAAATGAGATTAGATTTATTAAGAGTGAAACAAATAGTACACTTGTAAGAAATGAGGATATAAGAAAGCGGTGGAGAGAATATTTTAATAACTTATTTAATGTTGAGAGTACAGTAAATATAGAAAATGTAGAGATATCTAGAGAAGAGATTAATAGAGATTTTAAATATAAGATTCGTCCCTATGAGGTAAAGGAGGCCATAAAGAAAATGGAAAATAACAATGCCATAGGACCTGATGGCATTCCTATTGAGGTGTGGAAATGTTTGGGAGAATTCGGAATAACAATGTTAACGGCTCTTTTTAACAAAATTTGGCAAACAAGGAAAATGCCCCAACCTTGGAGAGAGAGCATAATTGTCCCGCTATATAAGAATAAAGGAGACATACAAGGTTGCTCCAATTATAGAGGAATTAAAATCATGAGTCATACGATGAAGGTATGAGAGAGAGTGGTAGAACATAGATTGAGACGGGAGATAAGTGTGTTTCAGAATCAATTTGGATTTATGTTAGGACGATCCACCACAGAAACTATTCACTTGCTAAGACAGTTGATGAAACATTTAGAGCGCAAAAAAGAGATCTACATATGGTATTCATTGATCTTGAGAAAGCATATGATAGGGTCCCCAGAGACTTGTTGTGATGGACGCTCATGAGGAAAGAGATCTCTTTGAAATACATTAATCTTATTAGGGATATGTATGAAGGAGTTGTGACCAACGTAAGGACCTGCGGAGGATTGGGTGATAGCTTTCGTAGTAACATTGGGCTCCATCAAGGTTCGGCATTGAGTCCCTTACTATTTGCAATAGTGATAGATGAAATCACAAAAAATATTCAAAATGAAATACCATGGTGTACGCTCTTCGCAGATGATATAGTTTTGGTTGATGAAACTAGAGTGTATCAATACTAAATTAGAGTTATGGAGGGACACGTTAGAATATAAAGGATTTAGATTGAGTAGAGCTAAAACTGAGTATATGAGGTGTAAGTTTAGTGGCAACCATCAAAATAATGAAGAAACGATTAGATTAGAAGGAAGAGAAGTCTCAAAAAGCGAACGATTTAGATATCTTGGTTCCATCATCCAAAATGTTGACAATATAGATGGGGATGTCAACAATAGAATTCAAGTGGGTTGGATGAAATGGAGAAAGGCATTCGGAGTGCTCTGTGATCGCACGATGCCATTACATTTAAAAGGAAAATTCTATAGGACCGTAATAAGACATGCTCTATTATATGGCACTGAATGTTGGGTCATTAAACAACAAAAAGAGCAAAAAATGGTTGTAGCTGAAATGAAAATGTTTAGGTGGATGTGTGGCAAAACTAAAAATGATAGAATTAGAAACGATGAGATTCGCAATAAACTGAGTGTCAGTTCAATTGTGGATAAGATGCGAGAATACCGTCTGAGATGGTTTGGACATGTGCAGCGAAGGCCTAAAGACGCACCGGTTAGGAATGTAGAGAACTTAAATATAAGAGATTTAATAAAACGTAGAGGTAGGTAATTGAAAACTTGGATGCAATGTATTCGTAAAGACATGATAGTGATGGAGTTAGTTGAGGAGATAGTCTTATATAGGAATGAGTGGCCTAGGAGAATTCGCACAAATTAAATCTTTTTTTTTTTTGACTTTATTATTTGTCTCTCATGTGGCCAACCCCAAATTTTGGGATAGAAGGTCTAGGTTGTTGTTTTTATAGTTTAGTATATTAAAATAGGAATTGGAGAGTACCTATGCATTAGTTCTTTTTGTATTATATTGTATTGTTTTTTATTTCTTCTGAGGATTTTTTACCCTTAGCAGTTTTGTATATTATTTCCTACATCTAATACATTCTTCTTTTCCTATGTAAAAGAAACAAACCTCATTAGCAACTAGGACTGGACAGAAAATTTGTCTTCCCTTCGGTAAAGGCACTCTAGGTGGAAGAAATAGTATCATTAAGCACCACACACAACCTATTAGTTAAAATTTTTATCATAATTCGGTAGAGACCAGTGATGAGATTGATATGTCTAAAATTTTTCAACTTGAAGGAACGAGATCTTTTGGGAATAATGGTGTTGAAAGTAGAATTAGCACATGGAGACTTATAAAGACTATAGTCTTGAAGATTTGAAAAGAGATTGGAGAGCAATTGCGGGTTATTCTTTTGTTTTGTTTTGTTTTGCTTTGTTCTTTTCTTCTTCTAAGGATTCCTCATCCTTAGGAGGCTTTGTACATTCCATTTCATCTAACTTATTCTTTTTTTCTATTGAAAAAAAATAATGTCAAATTTGTTTCTCATAATGCATCTTCAACAATTGAGAAAATGTCTTTTGATAGTCAACTACATAGGTTTTTATTGAACTTTTTGCCATGAGCCTCTCCATGAACTTCTCAGTAGTAGTCTTGGCCTTTCGTTTGACCAGGAACACCTATTTGAACCCTTTGTCAGTAGAGTAGTAAGCGTGGAAGTTTTGATCTTGACTAAGGGTTTGTGTCGTCTGCATACTCTTCCTTCCCGCTTAAGCGAACAATGGTTTTCCCCAAATCATGAAGAACAAATGTAGAAGATAAAGTTGACACAAAAGCTCTATAGCAATGAGACAAAATTAGAAGTAGGATGGGTAAATCTTTTCTAATAGCAATTGATCAACAATTTAGATTGTTGGATGATGGCCTCTCTACCATGAGGAGTTGAGGACTGAGGTGGTTCGATTCATGGATGACATCTGGCAAGGTGGATTTGCGAAAGCTTTGTATACTTGCTTGTTTGACATGTACCTTTGACACTTTTGCTTTGATCCTTGAGTGGTCATCAACCACCAGCACTCGCATGTTCTTATTTCACTTATTTGCACAGCCCTTCTTTATCTCCTTACCTCCATGACCATCAATCCGGCAAAATTAGTTGAGAAGGGAGGATGATATAATGCGCTAATGCTCTTCCAAGTGCTGGCTGCGAGATCTCTTGGTGGCTTAATGTGCTTTCCATATTAATGAATTTATTCCTAATTGGGGGGGGGGGTTGATAATTTGAACCCTTCTTTCTGGCTAAATATCCATTAAATCCAAGCATGAGAGCTCATAGATCATGCTTCCCTATGTTTTGGCACGATCTTGTACAAAAGAAACGCAACCAAGTGCGCTTGGAGAAATGATCTACGAGTCTTCCTGTTGGTGCATTGCCAAAGGGTTCTGAAGCTGAGAGCTTAGTGGCATGCGGATAGAATTGTTGTCCCAAGTAGGATCTAGGGACGCTCCATTCAAGTATATTGTTCCTGTTTTTCCTATTTAAAGTATTGTTCCACTGATGCTCATTTTCAAGAAATGTGGAGAAGATTCATTTTCAAGTTTTTATGATTTACCATAACCATATTTTTATTTTTACTGGAAATTTATTCTTTATATCCTTCTCACATGAAACTTTAATGAGTCTAACCATCTTATGTCCATGAACTATAGTTGGGAGCATTTTCTTTGATATCTTTCCCATCAATAGCATCAGATCAGTACAATATATGCTTTTTTTTTGGTTGATGAAGGTCTGCAATATTCCAAGAGGATTGCAAGATTATCTCAGAATCACCTCCCCAAATCGTTATCAAACTCAGGTTTTGATACTTAGATGCTGTTTCAATGCCATTCGGAGATTGTATTGGTTTGTAAGATGTTTTCGTTTACATGAAACTTGGACAGGCCTTACTCCAAGGATATGGGTTGTGAGGATCTAGATATTTCTGCTCTTCTAGTAGTAAGGTCAGTGAGTTGCTGTTATTATTATTTTCCGAGCATGCTAGTGTGATGCTTGTGGCTGTTCTTCACCATTTTCATCTTTTTTGTTTTTCTGTCAGATGCTTACCTGGGTACCCTTATAAGTGCCCAAAGCTGCAGATAGCTCCAGAAAGGGGATTGTCAAAAAGCAATGCTGATAATCTTCAATCTCTACTCCATGATCTGGTAAGAGATATTGCGATATATTTCACGTCATGTCGTCGTCAATTTTTCAGATTAGTAATTTAAAATCAGAAACTAGAAATACTTATTGAAACATCATAGTTTATCAGTTTGACTACTTTCCACCATCTATTAAGTTTAACCCTTCTGGTGCTGGTTAAATTATTTTCTGTTGGGCATATTCTTGGAGTAATAGATTGATTTTATCTTTATTAGGCTAATTCAAATGCTCGAGAAGGACGTGTGATGATATTCAATTTGGTTGAGGCTGCTCAAGAGTTCCTGTCTGCAATTGTTCCGGTTGATCAGTCACGTGTTTCCGTAAGCTTGGGATTTATAACAAATCTTTTAAATTGTAACACTGTATTGTTGCACCAATTTGACATTTCAGTTTCTTGGCTAATTAAATTACTTAGGATATCTTTAAGTTACATAAATGCTTTTGGAATATTGTAAAATCCTTAATGTTGTCAACCATGGTGTGTGTTGATGACAGCAGTCTGTCTGCAGGTATCCTGACCTTACATCTGTAATTCATGTCCATGGCAAGAATCATTGTTATGCAAGACAATATTAATCTTAGTGACTTCACGTCCTGTAATTTTTTTGTGTGGCATTTCCATCATTCAATATGTGATTTCTGTTTCGGTTACTTATTTTGTGAATTCATTCTATCATGTAAACATCTGAATAATCATCCTTAAAATATTATAACATCTGAAGCTGAAAACTTAAGTAGTTTAAATGAAAGTGCATATAATCTCATTGACATATCCCTGATGAAGGAATTTGCTTGTTAATCTTTCATTATTACCAATTCTTTTTTGTTGGTAATTAAATTCTGCATTTAATTGTCATTTTCTTTGTAAGTTGACTTATTGAGTGGATTAGAAAATAATTTCAAAGGCCTAGCATGCCTGCAAGAACAGCTATCTCTTCAGACTTGTTTCTTTTCTGCATTAAACAACTGTTTTTGTTGTATGTTTGTTAAGCACAGAGAAGCAAGAAAGTGGATTTGTTAATGTAGCCCCTTAGATATATAAATAGCTGCTTCAACTCAGTCACGACAGTCACTAATTTTACATGAAACATTTTTTTTTTTTTTTTTAATTCAGCATCTTACTTCTCTTCATTATAATAAAGTTAATCGAAGAGACAAAGATGATTTCTATGGCATGCATTCTTACACTGAAACCTATTTAATAGAATTTGATTTTTCTGTAAAATCCTCCTCAAATCTTCTGTCTGAGTTAAAACTAAAAATTTTCTTGCTTGCACTAGTGTTTGTTGTGTTTGTCCCCAAAAGGCCCAATGTGATAAAAGCTGTTCTTTGTTTACATGGATGTCCACTATCACCATTTCTCAGGCCTTTGTCTTCCATGTTGATTTATTTATTTATTTATTTATGAATGATATGTGTCTTAGGCTGAGAAACTAGCATCCAGTGCTTAAGTTTTTATGTTGTCCTTTTAATGTGCTTATTATTGTATTTGACTCTCTTTTCTTGAAAGGTTCAATGTGCGAGTAAAGATAGCATTGACCAGATTAAGCAGGACTTGGGACAGTTTCACGACAAAGCTAGCAATCCCAGGGTACCTTTTGTATATGGTTTCCTTGATCTCTTCAGCGGTCTAGGTGAATCATGGCACTGGGGTTTTGGAATGGATGGAAATCCTTCTGCTAACTCATCTCTAGATTCAAACGGGTCAAATGGCTCTAAGCTTGGGCATCAGGTTGTGGAAAAGAAAATTGATAAGAGTGCAAAGACTCCGGTGATGAATGATGCTAAGAAAGGTCCAGCATTTCCCCCTGTCGCCAAATTAGATGTCCTTGAAGAAGAGAGTGAATATGAAAACAAAGTTACAGATTCGGACAACAATGGTAGCATGAATGACCAAGAGGTAATAATGGTCTTTCAACTATTCTTTGGGTTCCCGTACTTTTTCGCTTAAAGCCATGCATGATTAAAATTGTCAAGCTTCATAATTGTGAGGGCTCTTTTGTGTTCTCTATTTGTATATTTTCTCCGATCTCACCCTCTTGTGGCCTATGAGGCACTGACACATATAGGATATAGGGTATGCCACAACACAAACAATGACCTGACTAGTTACAAAAATTACGCATCATCTGTTACAAAGTATTGTGTCATGTCATGTCTTAAAATTGTCTGGCATTGACTTCTAAAAGTGTGTGCACAACATAACTTGGGATGAATTCCCCCCCCTCCCCCAGGGGGGGTGCCGAAAGGAACAAAAACTTATTCGCAGAAAGGAACAAAATAGGTGCCACAAAAAGAAAATCCTCAAACTTTCCAACATCTTTAGTAGACTAAGCACTTGTTAGGTTTAGCAGATGAAATTCAGCTGATAGTTGACAGCGAATGGCCAACAGCTGATGGCAAATGGTTGATAGCTATTGTTAATCGATATTAATATTTGGTTGTCTAATTGACTGCAGTTGCTCTTCATGTTTGAAATTACCAAAACGGATAGGTTTTTAGTTAAAGCTATCTTATTTTTTAAAATATTTCTTTTCATATTATTGGTATATATTGAAATATAAAATTCATAAATATAATATTCATATTTTTAAAATAATTAATACATTTTGTAAAGAAAAGTTGATGCAAATCATATAATATCCATCGCTTTTTATTCATGAAAAAAAAAATCCATGGTTTTATAAGAAAAGATCTATTTTTAATTTTAAAAAAAAAGACAATCAATTAATCGAAATATACATCATAATAATAATTTTAATGAATCTTATTTTATAAAAAACCTTTCTATAGTTTATGAGTTGAGATCTGTCAGCTCAGTTAGCAAATACCTTTTTAAACTGTTGGAAAATACAGCGGCCAAAAGCACTTCGTATGAAACACCCCCTAAAGGGACATGGCATGAACTGAAAACACAGGGTTTTCCCACAAGTATCCATGTACAGCTGGAAGAATACCCACCCCCCAAAACAAAGTCCCGTTGGATTGTGGCTAGAGGGAGCAAGCTTTGAACTCTTCTCTTCGCTATGTAGAACTTTGCTGAACTCTAATACAAATCTCACTTTGCACACTTACTACTAGGGTCTAGGAGCATTGAAGGAGCTAGTGATCAATGGTCTTGTGTGCCACTTTCCATTTTAGAGGGATAAAATTCCATAATAAAACTAAATACATTTTGAACTTTGAATATTCCAGATCTGTCCCATCTTTTCTTTCTTCTCCCTAGCCGTACATGTGTGTCTATTTGCTCTCCCTCTCTCTCTCTCTCTCTCTCTCTCTCTCTCGTTTGATAGGACTCCTAACCAATGTCATTTCTTTTATGTCAAAAATATTCCAACTTAGATATGCACAGACTTGCCAAAGGTGAAGAAAAGAGAAAACTCCCTTACTGCTAGAGTCTGATAGAAAACTGCCTTTCCACTATCCCAACTGCATCAAAATCACCCCAAATCCCTAACTCACGTTATCCCTTCTCCTTTTTCTCTTTCATTTAGCAGTTTTGAGGTTTCATGTTCCTCCCTTCTTATGGTTTTTTTTTTTTTTTTTTTTTTTTTTTTTTTTTTTTTTTTCCTCTCTCTCTCTCTCTCTTAAATTTTCTCTAAAAAGTAGCTATTCCATTTAGTAACATATAGACATTTTAATTAGATGAGCTAAATTTACGATTCTCATCTCAGAAGTTTGTATTCTCGAGATTTTTATGGAAAAAAAAGTTAATGTTCTAATGATTTCATTGGAGTTTTTCCTCTTATAATTCATGTTGCTGTTTTCAAAACTCTAATTATTTCACAGGATGTGCCACCTTCCGAATATTTAGCAGACACAGATGATATTGATCTGGAAAGTTTTTCTGTTTCGCTTGCTTCTGCTTCTACAGATCATGATCAAGTAACTCATACCGTGGGAAGGGATTTAATTATGGTACATTTCCAATCTCTCGCTCTCTATCTATATATATATATATATTTATATTGGATTTTAACCTGCAAAAGATGTACCATTTATTACTTCTTTATTTGTTAGGTTCATCTACTCCGACTTGCTTGTTCTTCTAAAGGACAACTCTCAGATGCTTTGCCCGAGATAACATCAGAACTGTACAATCTTGGGGTATTTATTTAATTACATTTGATTTAGTGTACTAATTATTTCCTCATCCTATTTCAAATTGTTCAATTATGATTTGGTTCAGATTTTTTCAGAATCAATACGAGATTTAGCTGCTCAACCATCTACACTTTTTAACAAAACCTTTGATCATGTTTTCAGGCAGCATATGGTTAGTAATTGAGTTATTGTAATCTTTAATATCGGCAACTAGGCTTTTGCTTCATGATTTCAATTTTTTTATTGTGTATTTAAATATAATTTGTAGGTCTCATCCAAAATATCTGAATTTTGGAATCCTGCTTCTGATTTTGAAGAGCCAAACATGTCCGCAACATCACGGTATCTCAATGACTTCGAGGAGCTACAATCCCTTGGTAACATAAAACTTTTATGTTAGAATTTCACTTCCATTTTCCATGTGCTTGTTCAACATCGCTCCAACACTGCACTGGTTGGGCCACACGAAGGAAAGAAGGGGATGCTTTAGATTGGAAACAAGGAGTAAAAAGAGGATCAAGGCTATTGGAGCAGCACATGCATTTATTTAAGCTTGGACAAGTGGATTAGGTGTTGTGGATACTATTTTGAGATCTCAAAATGGGAGACTATGAAGTACATATGGAAATGTATCAGTTGACTTCCAGTCATGGCTACAAGTGCCACTGTTAATGAAGAATTTAAGAAAGAAAGATACCAAGAGATATCATTTAGTTCTATAACAAATAATCGTTTTTAAGCAGGGCCATAATTAGTCCGATAGCAAACATCCTTGAACAAATGAGTCCAAAATCTAGCAAAGCACTGATGTCTTACAAATAACATACAGATTAATATTGATCTTTAACATGACATCCAGAAATTATGCAATCTTGAAAATTGGAAAACAAACTTGCTGAAAACCAAAATGATAATCTTTTTAATAAGATATCCCCAAATATAGCAAGGGTTTTCTGAATTCCCTGAAATATTTTTATTCCTCTCTTTCCACACTATTCGAAAAGTACTGAGAGAGACCAATGCCTTTTCCTTGCTAGACATCTCTCCCCTCCCACCACCAGGCCAGCAACTCACTATGTGCAAATTAAATTAGCACCTACCTATTAACAAGGAAAAATGAACCCCAAATCATAAAGAATATAAACTTAAGTATGTGAACATACATCTATGTAGATCCTGAACAAAATAATATCAATCCTTTTCTTCTTTGGTGGAGAATGAATCTTGTTAAAAGGGTGAGGTAAGATTTGCATGAAAAAGATGAAGCAACCTCTTAGAAAATTGGAAGAGTTAGGAGATGGAAAAGATAAGATCTCTTTGAATGGAACCAATTTTTCAGACACATGCTGCTTATATTCCCGCATCATCTAGGGAAGCGGTTGCTCCAAGGGGGTTTCCTTCCATATGACGGAGGGGTTGCTGGTGCTTTTTTGGCACAGTTCTTGATGTGGTGCGATCCCTTTTAAAGATTATTTTCTGGATGTCTTTTGCCTTAACCAGACATGAAGATGTAATGGCCAGCTCCTGACATGATTAGTTGCTTAGTGTTTAATGTAAATAATTGGGAATTGGAGAGCTTTTTCGCATTTTTTTCAAGGCTTTTGAAGGTGCTGATTTGTGGATTTCTGGCAAGAACAAAGTGGTTTCTAAATTTTCAAGGTCAGGAAAGTTCAATGTGAAAGGATTTTACTGGGAGGTAAGTGCCCCTGAAGAGAAGCGATCAGTCAATTCCTGTGGAAACAAGAGTGGTAGTCTAGTATTCCTGTAAAGGTTGCATTATTTTCTTGGGGGGCTGCATGGAGTAATTTAAGATGATGTGCAAAGGAGAGAGATTCTTGTGCTGAACATCTGTTTCTTTGTGCAAAAAAGTGGCAAAGATAGTTGATTACATCCTGCTTCGTTGTGAGTGGACCGCGCTTATTTGGAGTATAGTTCTTTCTCTGCTCCAGATGGGATGGATGTCTGCAAAGGGTGTGCATGGTGAGCTGTGGCCATGGAGGGCTGATGGGAGGTGTACAATAAGGAAAAAATTTGTTTAGTTTATTCGGTCTCACCTTATTTTTAGACTGATCTAGAGGGAAAGGACTATTAGCGTCTTTAAGGGGGTTTTGTTTTTGTTTTTGATTTGATTTGATTTTCTTTTGGGGGATACCTCTTCAAAGACATTAGCTTTTTTGTTTACCATAGGCCTTTTTCATCATTTGAGGATGTTGTTTTGTTTGTAGATCTCTGCTCCAATTTTAGGTTCTTTTGCACTTTCTTGTATTTTCAAGGATCTGAGTCTTCCTATTCATCATTCCACAATAACACCGGCATTAATAGTATAGAATCGAGTATTGGGCCATTAAACAAAGCATAAAATAACTGTAATTGAAATAAGGATACTCAGATAGATATATGGTAAAATTAGAAAGTAGAAGATTAGAAATAATGAGATACGTACTAAGTTGGGAATGAGTTCAATTGTGAATAAGATTAGAGAATATCGTCTAAAGATAATTGCAACGAAAATCCACAGACGCACTAGTTAGGAGGAACGAGATCTTAAATATCGAAGATTTAGCGAAACGTCGGGATAGACTGTTAAAAATCATAAAACCCTGAATTATATTTCTTTCCCTTTGTTCAAGAATATTTGGAAAGCAAAGGTTCTTTCTAATCAATAATAACAAGTTTCATCATTTATATAACATCTTGAGTATTACAACACAAATAAGTCATCCAAGTAATGAAATCTATTTTATTTGGGTCATGACTTTCGACAAACTCAATAGTGATGATTTCATGAGCAAGGAGATACGAAAGAATTTTGTTGTGGACTGCATATGCTATAAGCCACTGGAGTAGTGACTTCTAGAATCCTTTTTCATTTCATTGCCTTTTAGAAAATTTTAAAATAGTCTTTTAACATTTTTTTATAGGATCCTTTTTGTGAGTGGTGGATCTTATTTTTATTTTGTTGGAGGATGTGGAAAATTTGCTCATTTTGAGGTTTAATGGCTTCACTGTTTCTATAGGATGCGAAAACCTTGTGCTGATGTCTGATGGTGGCTTTTTTGTGCATGCTATTGGGGAAGGCTAAAATTCTAAGAAATAAATTCCTTTTTCTGTGGGAAAGATACTGTGTTTTCTTCCTTGTGATGATTTATTCAAGGCTTTCAAGGGAATGTCTCTAGAGGATATTAAAAGAGATTATAAAGCACTTTACTCCATCAGCTTAAGCTCTGGAGAAAATGATATTTTTTTCCCCTCAACGATCAAATGATTTTTTCACGTTGTATTAGAGCACGAGGCACTGAGTTTTGAGTCTTGCTTTCTCACTTTTTATCCATTTACAAATTCCATGTGTATGGAACCATTTATAGTCATCACAATTAACATGTCTTATGGAGCGTTTAGATATTAAAGAAAATTAAAACACTTTACTCCGTCTTGCCGACTCTCTCTCTCTCTCTTTTCTTAGGTCTTGTTTTACATTGACAGGTCATGGTGGTTTTGGTCATGTGGTATTGTGCAAAAATAAATTGGATGGGAGGCAGTATGCAGTTAAAAAAATTCGCCTCAAGGATAAAAGTCTGGATATTAATGACCGCATATTGAGGTAAATTTAGTTGCTTCACCCGTAGAATTGCATTTTAACACTCTATAAAGGTTATCGTTTAAGTTTTCTCATTTTGTATGGTTTTTTTTAGTTGATAATGAGTCCTTCTGTCACTTGTTTTAATTATACGTGTTGTATGAGCATTGTTTATCTCAAGTGTGTCTTTAACATAGTGTTATTAGTTAGTCAATTTATAGATAAAAGGTTTGTTCATTCAATCTATAAAGATGCATTAATGAATCTTACAGGGGGTAAGCTACTAGATATCTAAAGTTTTGATAATTATGAAAAATGTTGTGTAATTTTCGCAATCTTATTGTACCAGTGGGCATGCTTTAAGGAACTCCACTCACTCTTTATAGAATACGATGGAATGTGAGTTTAGTGATGGGGGCACACACAACATTGGCATACCTACAAGTGCTGGCATAAGAACTAGCCAGGGCTTGATCAAATTTTGAGATAATTGTTTTTGTAGGATTATTTGTATGCTTGGCCAACTTTATGATCATATATATTTTTTTAATTTTTGTTTATGTTTCTTGTTTCTCCTCTCTCTCTCTCTCTCTCTCTCTCTCGTGTTTTCTGTTTTTAGTTTTTGCTTTTGCTATGAATTAGTGTGTCAGAATGCTCTTAAGACTTCCATTCGAGGTACATAAAATTGGTTCATGTAATCACGAGGGATTTAAACCCAAAAGGATGGTCTATAGAGCAAGAAAAGACTTCTTCCTCTCTTCTGACTGGTTCTCCCATTCCCCGTCATTTCAATCTCCCTATCCTTCTTTTCTTTCATTTTACCCCTTCTTCTCTTCTTCCTTTATTTTCATTTTGTTCTTGTCATTCCCTTCTTTTGCTGCATTACTTTTAGCTTCCACTTGCTGCCCTCTCTCTCTCTCTCTGATGTGGTTGCTTATGTAAAAGGACATGTTCCTTAACCAGATATATCAACTTAGAGACATTTGTGATATTGCTCTCACTGCTATAATAATGGGGATTGTGGGGACGTATAATGATGTTTGCTGTGAATGTTATCACTGGGTGTATGTATTATAATTTTTTTTTGTCAATTAAACCAGCAGATGTTCTAGTATAGGTTATAGTTTCTCAGAAGATGAAAATGAAAAGCTTTTAGGAAAGACATAGATGAAAATTTAATTGCTTCTCAACCATGGCCAAAAACCATTTTTGGCCTCTTAATTTCCAAAAGCAATCATAAGGTATCTAAACTTAATTTGACCATTACTGAAACTTATGTGGTAGTTAACCATATGCCTAAAATTTCCATGTATATAGAAAATTAGAAAATGCTGTCAAAATTTCCACATTATTAAAAAATATCAAAAAGAGATGGATTTATTTATTTATTTTTTTAATTTTAAATTTTCTGGGCATCCAAATCCTAGTTCAACTGGAAGAAGATGCGCTTTACCCTATATAAGGTTCAAGATTCGATAGCTGGTAATTGCACTAGAAAGATTTGAAGCTCATATCCAAGGTTTGCATATTGTGCTTGCTGGGTTCTTGTACTTTGTCTGCTATTTCACGTGCCGATGAATTTGTTACTTTGCATTTGAAAAGTAGTGGCCAAGATTGCCACCTTTATTTGAAAAAATCTGAATTACTCTATAATGTAAAAGGATTAATTTGGCTTCCTAATTAATTACAATAAAAATAAATAATTAATTTATAAAATTAAGGGAATGTTAGATTTGTTATTATAAACTTATATAGAAAGATCAGGTTTAGAAACACCAAAAGCCATTTAATTTTCTATACAGAAGAAGCTACACATTCAATATTGTTGGAAATAACATTTTAGGAAATAGTTAGACATTAATGTGACATAGGAAATAGTCTATATTTAACGAGGCATTGAGAATAGTTTGCAGGGAATTGCGTGGTCTTGTAAATATCATATTGTATTCATAAACTGTTGTATCTTTTATTATAAATATATAAGATCTGTGTTCTGTTGACTCAAGCCACTCCTGTAAGCCTTAGTCTATTTTCAAGATCGTAGCAGAGTAGTGTTCTCTGCTGCTCGTCCCTTGGTCTTGTGGCTCTTATGGGTTTGCCCTCCAGTGAGGCGGTCCTTTTAAGAAAAATGCAAAACAACTCTTCACACTCAAACAAACCATCAAGCCTTAGTCCTCAATTCTCTCTCTCTCTTAACTGTCAAATTTGATCAATCACAAAAGTATAATCAATCCTGAGCCACTTGAGTCCAATCAAGCTCGACTAGTTGCTCATCGTCCTTTCTACAGTCAAGCTCATCTGCCATCTGGTCAGCTACATGCTTCCCTGGGATTGTGATCTGGTCAAGCAGTTCCCAGTATCTATGTCAACTTTTCTTTTGCCGTCTGGTCGTGCAGAAGCTTTAAAATTCTTTAAAAAGGGGGGGAAAAAAAATAAAACCATCAATCTTCTTTGTCATCTCTGCAAAATAGAGTTGGTGAAAATATTTATATGTTACATAGGCATTTTGATGTAACCCAGTCTCATTTGTATGATTAATGCTATAAATAAGGAATATTTGGGATTTTTTCATGTTGACGTGCTGTCTCTCTTGTTCAATAATTTTGGAAAGAATATCTGTTTAGTGACATTGTCAGGTACACCAATGAAATACATGATATGATATTGTAAGTGACTAGACAAATAATTGCCCAATGCTCTGAACTCTCTTCCTAACTCATCCAGATTTCTATAAAATGGGTTCTTTTAAGTAGCAGAAGAAATATAACCTAAATTTTATGCGTATGTGGTTCACATGATTTGCTTCATAATAACTGATGTCTGAATTGTGTTAACAATATTTGCTAGCCCTTATAAGGGATTAGCTTCCAATAAAAATGATGTTGTTTTCTTTCTATATTGTCCTCTACTGTCCTGCCTTAAATCATATCATACAGTCACATGGAACAAAATACAGTGAACACAAACCCTACTTCGATAATTAACTGCTCAACTTTTCAATTTTGACATTCTACTTGTTATTTCTCTAAATAGTAATTATTATTTGGTGCTCAGGGAAGTAGCTACACTTTCTCGTTTGCAGCATCAACATGTTGTCCGTTACTATCAGGTACATTTGTGTTTATTTTTCTTGTGCATTACAAATTCAATTATCTTTAATGTTGTATAACATTGGCTTTTTATTTGCCTTGTTCTATATTTTTGGCCCTTTTATGTTAATTCTCTCCAGCTATGAGGTTGTTTTGCCTTGTTCTATACTTTTGCATTGTTCTATATGTTGTTTGTGCCATTTACAAATTACCTTGGCATTGGAAGAATTGGTTTCTCTTTACCATTTATCTATGAGGTTCTTAGATTTGTGAACTTTGGCTTTGGCCATGCATACTTTACTGATGTTGTATCACCAATGTAAAAATGATCCAGGCATGGTTTGAAACAGGGGTTCGTGGTTCTTATCCTGACACACCTTGGGTTTCTGTGACTCCGACAAACTCCTTTAGCCACATGGGTGCAAATTCATCAGATGTGATTGGTCGAGAAAACTTGCTTGAATCAACATATTTGTACATCCAAATGGAGTATTGTCCAAGGTTAATCTTGATTATTTTGTTCTGGATTTCTACTGCTAAGATTTCTGTTCTTTGTGCGATATTGAACTCTAATGTCCACATTGGTTTACTTATGAAGTGGTTTTTAGACCTTCTGATGTTAGTTTGACAACTTGTTTCTGTTTTCATTTCTAGTAGCCATCTTATATGCTTGATATTTGTTCAATTGCTGGGAGTGATAAAACATGAAACTTTTTGCTACACGAGATACGATTTGACATTATGCCACTGATCATATTTTTTGCAATTCCTAATGGCTATGGAGATTTTGACCTGTTATATACACTGATGAACTGTTTTTGCTCAAGCTGCGGGGTTCCTTTTACTGCTAATGGAATAAAAATGTAGTGGTTTTAGGATACGAGCAAAATGACATTAGAAGTTCTTGACCTTTGTTAAAAGCAATTCTAAAACTTATTACTGTTTATTTGAAGAACTCTTGGCCAGGATTTTGAATCATATGAGTTTGATAAAGAAATGGCCTGGCATTTGTTCCGTCAAATTGTGGAAGGTCTTGTGCACATACATGGGCAAGGAATTATCCATAGAGACCTGACCCCAAGTAATATCTTCTTTGATTCTCGCAACGATATTAAGATTGGAGATTTTGGTCTGGGTAAGATTTTTCTTTTCTGTTTGTCAAGTTTTAGTTTGCCTTTTGGTTTAACATATGGTCTTTATCTACAAGTTTTTAAGTTATAGGTGCAATGGTTATTTTGATTATTATTGTTGTTGCATTACATCAACAGACTGTTCACTGAATATGAAACATGATAATTTACTGGAAAGTCTGTTGTGGTGTCATAGAGAAGGCATTAAGCATTACAGTAATGCGAATTCGAGTTATTAAGTTTTGACTAATATTCATTGGCTTAAATACTCTGTAATTACAGGAATTCCTGCTTCTTCTCCTTATATTATCATTTCATGTAAATTGCTTCAATTATTTTCTGACTGCATTAGGCATTTTCTGACATCATCATTTCACAAGTGGTCTGTGTGCTCCATGTTCACGCTCACTGTTAAAATGCTTTGGACATCCATTGTCGGGATGAAACTTTGCTTAATTCAGAAATTTCATGTGCTTGAGGTGTCAAAAATACGGATTAGAGGGTGTTTGAATTCGGCTTGCTTCTGCATCATTGTTAATGGAAAGCTGAACACTTGGTTCAGCCTTGTAGTAGGTTAAGAGAATTTTTGGGCTTAAATTCAATATGTCCTAGAGTGAGCTTCTTGGCATAAATGTCGCTCACGAGACACGTATTAGTAATTGTGTGAAGTGGGTGGCCTATTTCTTATCTAGGGTTTCCTTTGTGGGGTAATTTTAGAAGTGTTCAGCTTTGGGGCCCTATCGTGAATGGAATTCGTAGAGACTAGATGGGCAGAAGGGAGCTTTCTTTACCTTAGGTGGGTGTATCACCCATATTCTTGCTTATTTGATTAGCATTCTATTATATTTTCTCTTCCTTTTAAGATTCAAGTTGGGTTAGTGAATAGGGTTGAAATGTTAATGAAGGACTTTCTTTAGTTTGGCAATGGGATGGATAAAAAGGAATATTGGTTAGTTGGGCTCAGACATCTAAATCTAAATTGGAGGGCGGGTTAGGTCCTGTTAGTATGGTATCCAAAAACATCTCTTTGACAAGCAAATAGTTTTGGAGATTTTCCCTGTAACCCAATTCTCTTTGGTATAGGGTTATAAAGATCAAGTATGGTTTTTGTCAGAATGGATGGGATGCAAAGAGTGAAAGTTTCTTATTGCAATCCTTGAAAATTTATATCTTATTTGTATAATACTTTTTCTTCTTTTGGCTTCCTTTAAAGTAGATGATAGTTCTCATGTGCTATTTTGGGTGGATCCATGGATGGGGGTTTTGCTTTTGCCCATTTGTTTTCCTCGTCTTTATTTGTCATCTACACTTCACGACACACTCATAACAAATTTTTACAATTGGGAGGGACACTCGTCTTCTTGGATTTTAATTTTGTTAAGAATCATAATGATAGAGAAGTTTATAAGTTTTCTTCATTGATTTCTCTATTTCAGGGTACTGAACCTTCTTGAGATATTCTTGACACTAGGGTTTGGAGTCTTAATTTTTCTAAGGTTTACATGTAGATCCTTTTTTCATCATTGAACTAGCTTTCCTCAAAATTGTCATTCTCAATTAAATAATTTTATTTGGAAATGAAGGTTCCTACAATGGTTGAGGCTTTTATTTGGTCTATGGTATTTAATAAAATTAATAGAAATGATCTTTTTTAAAAGAGGGGACCTTATAATGCACTTGTGCATTAGTTCTCTTTGTATTGTATTCTTTTGTTTTCTGTTTCTTCTAAGGATTTTATCCTTAGGATTTTCGTTCATTTTTCCCTACATTTAATATATTTATTTTCTATTGAAAAAAAAAAATGCTTGAGGTATAAACAATCATCTTTCTCTCTGTGTCAATTTTTTAGTGATATCCTTTTCAACTAAGTTGGGATTGTCTTTTCTACTGGTTGACATGGGCTATTCCAATGCTGGCACTTAATCTTGAACTCCCAAAATTGAAACTTAGTTATCCACTTGCTCACTCGCTCAATCTTGCTACATGATGCACTTGAGAGAGCGAACAGTGTAGTGAACTTGTATGGTTGACAACGCTAGGACTAGGATGAATATGGGCAGGGGGTATCATATTCGACTCTATACAGAGACAGTGATATGATCTCCAAAAAACTAGGATATAAGTATATGAGGTGCCAGGGTCATGCCAGATGCTCAATAACCAAAAGGTGTAGATTATGGCTTACAAGTCAATAACATTTTAGGCTACAAAGAGATTATGCTATTTAAAATACAACCCTTGAGATTCCTAGAACGCCCTAGGATGTCTGGATGCCCCATGCCAAGCAGGTGCCATGCAGATGGCTGCGTATGGCAAATCATCATTTGGCCAGTTGTGACAATGTGCTCTAGGACACCGACCTGTCAAAATACATGAATCTTGTTCTGCTCTTGCTCAACTAACAATCAGCTTGCACTGCATTGGCATTTACTGAAAATTACAACTTTGCTTCATTTAGAAATTTTATTACATAATGAGCACAAGTACCAATTCTCTCTATGAAACACGAGGAATGTTAGGCTTTTTGTTGGCTTCAACTGAGTTGCCAGTTCATAGAACTTCATGCGTAGTTATCATGTGTTTAATTTCAGAAGGACGTTGAGGTTGGACGTCGTGTTGTCTCATTATCTGCATCACATTGTGGAAGCAATCTCTTTGTTGGAATCAATAAATGTTGCAGTTCCTAAAATTTCTGTGTAGAACTTTTGCCTAAATGTCAAGAATACATCACATGGGGTCTATAACTGTTGGATTTCAAACCTTTTCCTTTTCAGCCAAGTTCTTAAAATTGGAGCAGCTTGATCAGGATACAGTGTTCCCTCCAGAGACATCTGGGGCTTCAGTTGATGGTACTGGCCAAGTTGGTACCTATTTTTACACAGCACCTGAAATTGAGCAAGGGTGGCCAAAGATTGATGAAAAGGTAGCTAGTTAACTGTCTTCTTGTTTTCTATCATTTTCAAATTCTGCATTATCTATTGCAGCCTGATGTCTTCTGCCTTACTAGTCAACATTTAATGTTAACTTTTTTTGCCCCTTGATGTTGATGTTCAGGCTGATATGTATAGTTTAGGAGTCGTATTCTTTGAACTTTGGCACCCATTTGGGACAGCAATGGAGAGACAAATTATTCTTTCTGATCTGAAGCTGAAAGGTGTTCTTCCCTCTGGTTGGGTTGCTGACTTTCCAGAGCAGGCATCCTTGTTGCAACGGTTGATGTCTCCAATCCCATCTGACCGTCCATCAGCCACAGAACTTCTAGAAAGTGCATTCCCACCAAGAATGGAGTTTGAATTGTTAGATGGTAAGTAAAATTTCTGTCTATCGTATTACTTTCTTAACGTCTTCGCAATTAACGAAGATGATATTGCATGCATTTAATTTACTTTTACTTCCACAAATCTTATATTTTCATCAATTTAGGTGTCTTGTATTTTGAGCTTTATACCTGTTGGAATTTCAAATCGGTTGTTTTCATGTGGGCCTATATATTTATGGTTGAATATTATCTTATCTAAAATCTTAAACCTCATAGATTTTAACTCAACATATGTTTATATGTGACTGTGTTTTCAGTTATTCAATATGAGAGACTTATATATTTTCCAACATTCTCCCCTTAATTATGAATCCATTTCTTTCTTTCTTTTAACACTTTATTTTCCTCTTAACAACCTTTTTTTTTTTTTTTTTTTTTTTTTTTTTATTAACACATTTTTTTCTGCTAACTGTGGCAAACTTTTTTCCTGTGGAGCTACTTTGTTGGCTTCATGGTCTTAATATAGTATCCCAAGCTTGGCCCAGTAACACATGCCGCACCTAGCTGAACATGGGTTCTCATATCATTTTAAATTCTGTGAAACAGGCAGCTACTTCAAAACCTGATGGTATAGAGAATGTGTCTTTATAATTTTACAACCTACTAAATGGCATTAAAGTGGGTGGTCATGAGTTCAATACTACCATAATTATTTTTCCTGTTTAGTATTTCCATGTGTTTGATATTCCACATCTTGAAACCTTGTTATAAGTTATCACAGGGTGTGTCAATTTATAAAAAAATGAAAGCACCTTCATCAGTTTGAGCTTTTAGAGTAGGTGGTTTCACAAAATTTAAGAGTAGTTACCTCTATTCTTTTTTTTTTTCTAAATAATTTTCTGACATCGCAGATACACAAACCTTTTGATGCTCATTGTCAAATAAGTGCTCTAAAAGTGTCTCATTGAAACTGAAATATTGAAATGTTTGAACATGGTATGTGTCCAATATGTCTTCAAAGTGTTGGGGAGTTGTGTCCAAAATTGTGTGGCATAGACCGGCTCAATTTTGGAAGTTCCAGCACTCAGTGCATAGTTTCAGCCAGTACATTGCCTGTCCCGATCACATAATGAATTTGCAAATAAATTCCTTGGGTAGACTACTCGTGATAGAGATGCTAAATCCTTTACTATATTGCTGTTTGGGATAGAATATATTTAGTTTTTTTTTTTTTGGGTGGCTCAAATGCATCTATAGAGGAACCAAATTAGACAACAAATTGTAAGCAAGACTTTTCAGCTTGTGTTTGCCTTGCAACCCCCTCTCCATGTCTGATTTTAATCCATAATTTGTTTAATAGATATAATAATGCGCTTGTATGATAACAAAATACAATTTTTGGGTCATGAACTTCTTGTGATTGACAGACAAGACACGATGTTAAATGCTAACTTAAGTTTATTTTTAGTGATAATACAGGGGATGCTTAGTTCTATAAGAAGGAAGAGACCATGTCATTATTCATGATTCAATGTGATGCTTTTGTTACATTTGAAATTCCTCTTTACTTTCTAACATATTTTACAGGCATGTAAAGCCTATGGAAGCTGCATTTGCAAGCCATGGGAATATTGTGGGTCACCATTATTGATGTAAACTTTTTATGGCCTTGGGTTCAAACTCTGTACACTGTGGCATGTTATTTCAGATTGGAAACTGTCAAGTGATTATGTTCTCAGTTTAGATATTATTGGAACCGTAGTGATAATGATGGCTTGGTAAACCATTTGATTCGGAGGATTGTCTTCTTTGAGTAGTTCTCTGTTAATGAACTTGCTATGTGCTGTTCATATTTACCAGAGTTCCCTTACATGGAATATTATCTTCTACTGCTTTTTGTTTTTAAATATAGCACCCTGCTCTCCTATTCTGGTATACTGTTATTTGTTGGAAGTTAACGATTATCTCCTCTTTCCTGTTTATCTTCAGATTTTTTGCGAACCATGCGAAATACAGAAGACACGACTATATATGATAAGGTGGTGAATTCTATCTTCAGTGGGCAGACATCAATTTCAAAAGATCGCCTTCAACAAGTTGGGGTGTTAAGGTTGGCCGCAAATGATACTTCTTCCATACAGTATACCGATTTGGTTTCTGAACTCCGTGGTCATGTGGCTGAAGTCACAAAGGAAGTGTTTAGACGGCATTGTGCAAAGCATCTGGAAATAATACCAATTCGACTGTTGCATGATTACCCACAATTCCACAGGTATCTTCCTGTTGAAGTCCTTGCTCTAGAATGAGTCTTCTGCACCACAACTAAAATTTTGGTTGCTAAAATTTTAATATTTTTCTTTACTTCTCTCCTCGACTGCAACAACGAGAAGGAACACCGTCAAGCTTTTAACTCAAGGGGGTGACATGGTTGAGCTTTGTCATGAGCTGCGTTTTCCTTTTGTAACATGGGTTATTGCAAACCAAGTAATCTATCTTGAACTCAAAATACTATTTCATTCTTATCTTGTGTTTAGATTGTTATTCAATTCGAGTACACCAGTCATTCCATTCCTGCTTTTGATTACCTAAATTTTTATTAATTTTTGTTTTGTTGTCTTATTTCCTGAAATATGCATGAGTTCCTATTCATGACGTAAAGTAAGATCTCCTTAACATTTTATCTGTCTTGGAGTAGTCAGGATCCGAAGAGGTGACCCAAGGACTCGGATTAGCTACCAATATAAAGGCCATTATTGATTTTGCTCAGATTAAGTATGTGACATGTTGGACTGCAACAATGAACCTTTCTTTTCTTTTAGAAAGTATAAGCTTATATTGGATCTTTGATAAAATAATATGGGATGTAACAGGAGCCATTTGATTTTCTAGTAGAATTAAATATCAACATAGATCAGACGTACTAATTTATGCATTTAGTGCTTGCAAACTGAAATAATAAATTGTTCTTTTGCATCAGAATTGGACTTTGTAAGTACTTCTATTTAGTCTTGATGATCAAAGTTTTGGGATGAATCTAGTAGAATTAATTTACTTGACTTGCTTGTCATTTGACTAGAGATCATGTAATCTTGTGTAATTTGACATATATGTTGAAGTATTCCCTCTTGTTATCTCTGTTAGAAAAACGGGCCCCTTGATTAATTTGCTCTGAAAAGCTCTACTAGGGACATCATTTTAACTAACTCATGGCAGCACTCTTAAACCACATGAAAATGAATGATTTTGGCAAAATCACAAGTGGAAGAATGATTACTACAATAAATGTTGAAATAAAAAACCGGACTTCAGAGAATGAAAATTATTTCATTAACTACATCAAGCATGAACACTCTGAGTTCTTTTTTATTTGAAGTCACAAACTCAGCATTGCATCTGAAATTTGAAGGCTAAATCCCTTATCACCAAGAGATTAAAGTTGATATAGAATTACCAAGATAAAGCACTAGCAAAATAGGCAGCAGAGCTAAAATTCTTTTCCTTTTTTTTTCTTTCTTCTACTCTTTTTTGGATAGAAAAGAGATCAACCGTTATTTGAGACTTGACCATTCCTGTATAAAGTACAAAAGCTGACCTTTTCTTGTAGATTTAAATTCCAGTTGCAGTTGTACTTGTAAGAGTATCAACCGTCAACAATGGGGAAATTTGGTCAATGGAATTGGCATCATAGACAGAAAATATATGTTCTTTTACTTCTCATTAGAGCTCAGTTCTATTGGAGCAAAAGAAAATTTTATTAATTGTGACTTTTATCTTTTTTTTTTTCTTTGGACAATTAATAATTTTGAGTATCAAGGTGTGATTGTACTTTGTACTTTTGAAGCCCCAAAATGTGGGATCAAAATCATAGAATATAGTATAACTCGTGGTTCTTGTTCTCCTTCATTACATAGGAGATCTCTATCACAGAGTCTTGAAGGCCTAGTTAGGGCCTTGTGAGAACAAACGGAAGGGTGAAGTGGTTTAAATGGAATGATCTCATTCCATATTAGAACTTCAATTTCTCCAAACCAATTCTCCCCCCTCACCTAACAAAAAAAATGGCTTTCTTATTAATTTCAGGTAAATTTGTTAATAATATATATATATATATATATCTTTGGTGAATTTTTAGAATTTTTTTAACATGTAAACATGTATAACATATTCTTTTAGTACCTTCTTACGTATACCATTACCTGTAAAGGAAGTAGATTTTGTTTAGCTGAGTTCTCTTATCCTAAAAATTCATGGGCTAGATGAGCAAGATATCTGGATACGTAATTATATTCAAGTATGGGTGGTGTCGGCACCAGATTTGGTGAAACTGATGCATTACGTATCACAAGCTTGCTGTGTGCTGTGGTTTTGAGGATCTAGAAAATATTTGATGTAGGATGTGGTGATATTGATTTTGTTCTGACAACACTTTGACCTTTCATTACTACATATTTCCATTTCGGCCATGTTTGGTACAAGAGGAATAGATAGGGGGCATATTTCAGAAAATTAACACCATGTATGTGGCGTTTTATGCTGGCATGCATCCGGTTTTTGTACCAAGTAGTGATGTATGCTCTCAAGTGGGGTGAGTACTTAGTACCCAATCCTTGGGTAGAACTTATTCCCCCCTTCAAGGGCATATCTGCCTTTAGTGCAACAACATAAGATATCCTTGGCGCAACGGTGGAGTTGCTCCTTTGGTGACCTCAAAGTCATGGGGTTCGAGGCGTGGAAACAGCCTCTTTGCAAATGCAAGGGGAAGGCTACGTACATATACGTCCGCCCTCTCCCTACCCCCGCACTAAGGCGGGTAGCATTTTGTGCATCGGGTGAGCCCTTTTAAATGTATGTTCCATCCTTTCCCCTTGTGCCAAACATTTCCTTGATGGTCACATTTCCCTTTCCTTATTAGAATTGTTTGAAATATTTGTTTTACTTTTAAAACCTTTCCACTCGGTTTTCTGTATTCTGGCTTAAGTCTCTACTAATTACATGTTTTGCAGAAATTGACGTTCAAGCGGTATGAGATTTCACATGTTTATAGGAGAGCAATTGGCCATTCACCTCCAAATCATTACCTTCAGGTATTTTACCTGTTTAGAGTGTCCTCAAATGCAATAACTCATGGAATAATGCTTCTTCTTTTAACTGCTTGGAAAGTTGACTTTTCTAGACTCTTCTATAGGGTGATTTTGATATTATTGGAGGTGCATCTGCCCTTACTGAAGCAGAAGTTATTAAGGTATTCTAATGTTACATACTACCTGTGTGTATCTGTGCTCGTAGCTGCTTGATACAAATTTATACAACTATGAAGTGCTAAAGATCCTGATTCTTTTTGACTTGGTCTTGTTGTATAGCTTTCAGTTACATGAGTCGTGTTTGCTTGGCATTTTATTCTCTTCACTTCTTTATTTGATTAGGTTGGTTATGCACCTGTAATGTGAGATAAAATAGAAATAATGGGGTCTATTTACAAATAGTAAACAATATAAACAGAACACACTTTTTTTTTTGGTATGCAACTTTAAATTCACATTCTCAAGCTATATTTGTGTAAAGAATATGTATACCTACATTTGCATATTTATGTTTGCATGCATACATTCAATATAATTGAGATTTTACTAGGCATAAATTATTGGAGGACATACATGAAATTTATAAAACTTCCATAGGTAACATGTGCAATTTTCAAAGTTTGGGAGGGGGCCAAAACTGCCTTTGCCCGCAATTAAATTTGTCTTTTCTGTAGGCCAATGGTATGTAAAAACCTCTAAAAGACCATTATAGTGGAATCATGATTGTTTCAACTTCTCAGACAGGAAAAGGGCGAGTATATGTTTATAAATCCAGTATTGAGTTCTGGTGCATTGATCTGATGATTTTCATCTATATTTATGGGCGGGAACCAATTTTATATTTCACGTTGATCTATTATTTGTATATCTGAATTTGCTTCTAACTTTAAACTGCAGGTGACAATGGATATCCTAACTCGTTTTTTTCATCCTGATTCATGCGGCATCCATCTGAATCATGGTGATCTACTGGATGCCATTTGGTCCTGGGCAGGAATTAAGCCAGAGCACCGGCAGAAAGTAGCCGAGGTATATATTCGATTCTTCTCTTGATATCTGCATTTCTATGGCTGCAAAAATTAACATGGTTATTCTTCTCCATTGAAATGAAGCTCCTTTCTATGATGGCTTCTCTGTGTCCTCAGTCTTCTGCAAGGAAAACAAAATGGGTAGTAATAAGGCGCCAGCTTCTGCAGGTTTGTTGCTTCATCATTTCTAAAGGTGTCCCAATCCGCATCTTGTGATTATTGATATGCACTTTAGTTTTCATTCATAAAAATCTCATGCAGCCATGTGTCATTGTCAATTGAAAACATAAGTGCTTGTGACTTCTAAGGATTGAGGAAAGTGACACCTAATTTCACCAAGGGGCCTAAGACTTTGAGTACCCTGAACTCTTGCCAGCTGGAAATTGGCATGCTTTAACTTACAACTCAGAACAAACTTCTGAATATGTAAGCTAGATTAACTGATGTAGATGAGTTCAATATAATTCTGAGGGTTGAAACAGATACACTGGTAGGGGCATTGTTACCTGAACGCAGCATGTTTTTGTTTGTGGTCTAGATGAGATCTAGGAATGCTCTTGTTCACCATGTGGTTGTTGGTGGGTAGGTTTTGTCAACTCTTTTAGAGTCTCCAAGGATCATAATATGCAAAAATATGCTAATCGGTCAGAGATTTAATTACAAAATTTTTTCCTTTTTTTTTTTCCCAAGTGAAATACATTTTTGAGCATGAGAACTAAGTATGTCTTAGTTTTTTTCCCCCAAAAGAAGAATATTTGTTTGGTATGATAAATTTTAAAGTGCAAGTTTGATGGTATGACCTCTTTTAACGCAAAAAGTTCATCCAGATAGAGTATAGTCAATTGGCTTCTTCTGTGTAGAGTACCTCAAAGAGAAAAGGAAAATGAAAAATATGGCATCGTATTTAATTTTGCTAGAGTGAAATAAATTTTGGTGTGATAATCCTAATAATAACTAGCTTAATGAATATTCTAATCTGAAGGCATGTTTGATTATGATTTGTATTTCTTTTTTTGTTAAGTTAAATGCATCTGTTAATTTTTTCATATAACAATTTTCTGTTTAAACCCAAAAAAAGTGATCCATGGATCACAATTTCCTTTTCATAATTATTTCATTATTCTCCCGATTTGGGTTTTACATTTATCCATCAACCTTTCTTTTTCTTGGAGTGATGGAATGGTCATTCTTCTGATTTTTATCTGGACCCTTTTCTCTATAAGCTATCCATTATTACTCCACAAAGGAATTTCACAGCATGAGTTGTAAATTTGAAGTAATGGTGCCCTTTTTTCTTGGTGTTCATATCCTATGCAGCATGGACGTAACACACTAAACATGAGATAGCACAAATAATGAAAAGTTAATAGTAAGAAATGGACACATGTTAAAACTATTTATATCTTTAAAAATAAAGTATCACATAAATGTGTTTTTTCTTTTAATAAAAAAATACTAATATATTCAAATGAATTAGAAAACATGATATTATACTTATTATAAGGATTGAGACCTTTTCTATGTCATTATTTTGCACACATGACAATTTTATTTTGCTATGCTAGGCATTGATAAACTATGCAGCCCGACTTGGGGGACGTTTGATACAAATGCAGGAAACCCTTGTCATGGAAACCCCCACAACCAAAAAAGAAGAAGAAGAAGAATAAAAACCTTTATTGAGTTGCAGGTCTCTAATTTCAAAATTCTTATAACATATAACACAAACATCCAGTGAGATAATTAAAAGTTCTGTCTCTTTTTTTTCCCCATAAATCATTTGTACTGATCCTGTTAAGCACCATGGACCAAATAAATTCCTTAACTTTGGCAAGAACTTTTGTGTTCCAAGTGAAATTAGTTGGGGGAAAAGGTGGGGTGCCTGGAAAGCAAATGAGATGAAAGAAAGATCTGCAAAAGAAAGTATCAGAAGGATCAAGCGTAAGTACAAAAGCCGCAGTCAGTAAAACTGAAATTTTCCTTAAAAATTTTCAAAGAAACTCACAAATGAAGAAGAAAGGTTGAGTGTGAGAGAAAAGAACTTCGTACCAAAGCACTTTTGGCCCTCTATTTATTGACGTTGGTGGGTGACATTGAAGGTTTATGAAATCTACCCTTTCACGGAGACGTGTCTGTTAGCTAAACCTTTATCACAAGATCTGCTTATAACAGCTTTTGAGCTTATCCTTTGATGTAGACACATCCCTTGATCTATGCTCTCATAAGTCATTAATTTTGGACAATCACAAGTTTTGATCATAACAATTATGAAATTTATCTTTCATGTTGACTCATCATTTGACCTATACTATTATAGGTCTTTAATTTTGAAGACACTGAAAATTTAGTTATGACAAGCACAATGTTCTGCAAACACGCCCCTTGATTTATACTGACAAACTGCCATTTCGTGCAGTTTCCTTGGAGGACAATTTCGACATTTCTTCTTCCGCCAATACTTAACAAGACCAACAATCCTCATGGTTTGTAGTTTTGGAAAAACTGGTAGTGATATAGTTTCATGAAAATAGCTTTCGTTTTAAACCTTAATTGGTGTAGTCATCTCAAATTGCTAATAAAATCATTGGTGGCATCATAAGTTTAAATCAAGGTTTTCTATCCTTCAATTAATGTAGTCATCTTAAAATTCATTTTTTTGTAGCAATGAAAATATGGTGGAAACTTTGTAACTTTTTTATCATTAAGGTTTCTTGGGAAATAAAAGTTCCAAGAGATTGAATGAACCTCATAGTTATGAAAAATCTCATTGGAGTTGAATGAAGCAAAGAAAAGTGATGGTGATGCATGAGTATCTTGAAATTAGAAAGTTTATAGTTTTTTGGTTTCCTATTAGTTTTCCTCCTTTATATAGGTTTGTATTTAGAAAGTTTTTATTATTTATTGTTTGTTTTTTCCATTTATTTACTGTTTATAAATTTTTAAATGGTTAAAAAGTTTTTAGATCAGAGTTGGTGTTTGTCCTAACTGGTATAATTGAACAATAATAGTCACATTTCAAGATTGTTATTTTAGAAATCTAATTGAGAGTTTTCAAACTCTAACCCTAGGTTTTCAAATGCTAAACTTTGTTTTCTATTCCAATTTCAATTAATTTTGAATTTCATTTAATTTCTCCTTTCAATTGTGGTTTCCTTGTCTTTACCCTACATCGGATGGATACGGAAGAATCCTCAATCCAGTAATCCAACTAAAAATGAACACAAAGACTATCTCCCACTTTGAATGATACTAAATGAATATCCAATATAACTAAGAGATGACTTTCCGAGGGCAACAATGGGAAACTCTTACTTTAGCCTTAGCATTCTATTGATTCTGCAGATTGATTACCTTATGCCATAAAGGATAGTGTTTTAGGGGGAAAATTCATTGTCATTTGCTGACAGAGGGAATGCTGAAATCTCCTCTGAAATTTAGAACTCACTATGTGATCCTTCCTAGCTAAACTACCCTGCTTATAGGAATCTCATATCAATTTCTTCTGTCTTCTTGGCCACCCTAAATGAATCACAAAAAGGCAATGCTAGAGAGACATGCAAGAGTAAGGGTAATAAAATATACAAGCCTAAAGAGAGAAAAGTGTCCAACCACCCATCTAACTGCTTAGTAAACCTAGTCACAACAGGATTGCAAAAAAGAAATACTCCTCAGATAGCCCCACAGAACCTGTGAAGCAGAGTTTGTGACAGTAAACTTAAACATACATCAACCTATAGCCCCTTGGCCTTTTGATACCCACCACTCTCCCTCTTCACCCCCACCCTGGTTTGAGTATTCTCTCTTGTCCATATGAGTTAAGCAAAACCAGGGGGAAAATGACTTAAAAATTTGGTAGGCAATCCATGGTTGTGGTTGTGGTTGCATATGAAGTTGCAGGTGTAACAGTATCAAACGTGTAACAACATGCATGACTGTGCTCTTATGTTAAATAATAATTTGAAAGAGACCGTACGACTGAAAAAATATATATTGTTTATCATAAAAAATGGTATCATAAAAAATGGTTTCTATACATTTGAACTATTTGATCCTGAGTGCTTTTGGTCGGCTCCACTGCTTTTTAGAATATTTTGGACATGGCCATGTCTAACACTTATAATGCATCAGTAAGTGAACTTTAATTTGTAACCACGGCCATTAGCTAATATGTGGCGGATTATGCAAATAATGATAATGATAACAACAACAATTACAGTAGAAAATTGATGCAAGGAATACTTTGCTTTAGACGTACTTGGAGAACCTTTGATTATGTTTCCTTTCATGCAGATAATATATGAAATTCTAATATTACAATAGTCTCGGAATGTTGGTTAATTTGCATAAAATATTACCTTTTTCTAGTCATCTTGTTTGAATGCCGACGTTCTTCTAGATGCTTGAAAGCTTGATGATAATTAACTGTACTTTAATAAAATTTGATCCTGAATGCTCTTGGTCTGCTTTGCAGCTTTTGTGTAGAATATTTTGGACATGGCTATGTATGACATTTATAATGCATATCGGTAAGTGAACCTTAATTTGTAACCACAGCCATTAGCTAATATGTGGCAAACTATGCAAATAATGATAATGATATCAACAACAACAATAGAAAATTGATGCAATTTAGAGGTACTGGGGGACCTTTGATTATGTTTCCTTTCATGCAGATAATATATGAAATTCTTCTATTACAATAGTATTTCGGAATGTTGGTTAATTTGCATAAATTGTTACCTGTTTCTGGTCATCTTTTTTGATTGCCGACATTGTTGTAGATGCTTGAAAGCATGATGATAATTAACTGTACTTGAATACAATTTCAAGTGCTGTATTTTAATAGGTTCATTTATGTTCTTTTCAGGAACTTAATCTGGCTGACGCTGTTGTGAACAGGTTGCAAACTGTGGGACTCAGGTTCTGCGGCATTGCAGATCAGGCTCTTCCTAGGTTGAGGGGAGCCCTTCCAGCTGGTATATTCTTGCTGATTTTCACAATGGATGTATCATCTATATAATATGATGAAGCTCTACTTATCAAAAGAAATGCCAATGCAGATAAACGGACACAGAAGGCACTTGATGAATTGTCTAACCTCTACAGTTACTTAAGAGTTTGGAGAATAGAAAAGCATGTTGTTATTGATGCTCTTATGCCACCAACTGAAAGTTATCACAGGGACTTGTTTTTCCAGGTATTAGAATATGATTCTATCATGCTCTGATTAATTGAATAGTCATATATGCATGTGGCTAACAGAAGGTGCATAATAATAGTTTAACAAAATGCAAGGTCAAAGTGTCAGTCTAGCCAATATGTTTCTAAGATTCGATAAATATTTTAGTATAAAAAGAAAACCCACTTGGAGCCCTGGGGTCACAAGGCAATACAACTAAAAAAGAGCTTATTACCGAGAGAGACTGGAAAACTCTGCAATACCATTTGTAAAAAAAAGGGCGTACCCAGTGCCGAAACTCCCACATTGTGGGGTCTGGGGAAAGGAATACCTAGGCAGTATTCCCATTGCTTTTTTTTTTTTTTTTTTTTTGCAAGGAGGCTGATTCGAACCTTGGACTTTTAGGACACAATGGAGAGACTCCACCATTGCGCCAGACCTACCCTTCTACAATACCATTTGTAGTTACAGCAAAATGAAAGGTCATTCAACTACGCCTTAATCTTTAAATAGTGGGTTGGCTGCCTAAATTTAATTTATTGTGTGATTTGAGGCCATATGAGTGAGTATTTATCTGATCATATTTTTTCATCATTGTTGTGAATTTGCATCAGTTGTTAGAATATGGTGCATGTGGATACAAAGAAATCTGTTTTTTTCTTTAGTTTCTCTTTAGAATTCAAAATCAAAGTTTAGCTTAATTTAAGAGAACATTTAAACCCCATGGTCTGGTTCAGGGCGTATGGATGTACATAGTTGTTCAGAGAAATAAATCTCAGATTCATGTGTTCTATGCGAGCCAGAAGAAATATTGACATGCAAATGCCATTGTCTAGATCTACATAAGGTATACATACTCTTTCAAGAGCAATGAAAATCTAAAATTTAGGTGTTCTATAGGTGTGACAAGGAATGGGGAGATGCATATGCACGTAGCTGTACTTAATTCATTCCCTTATATATTTATTTATTTACAATCTGTAACATGCACCTAATGCAATATTTTTCCATATAACTCGATTTACTTGCATTTGCTAACCTAAAAAAAAATTGCAAAGATGGTTTTTATTGAGCTGATGCTTCATTTCTTTGAATGCATTAATCAAAATGGCCATGTTTTGTGCAGATATACTTGGCAAAAGAGAACAATTCTGTATCACTTGCTGAAGGATTATTGCTTGCAGTTGGAGGTCGTTATGACTTTATGCTTCATCAGTTGTCGGATTGGGAATCTGTAATTACCCTCTGTTCTTTTTTTTTTTTTTTTTTTTTTTTTTTTGGATATTTCCTGTATTGCTCTTATATGATGTTATTTCTTTGCCAGGGGGATGGCATTGTGCTTTAGATTATTAGGACTAGAACTATCATTTATTACTCTAGTTTTAGAGAGACAAGTCTTTGCTGTTGGGAAGAAGAAGAAACAATATAAATAGGATGTTTTTCTTAAGCTCATCGGTCAGAGTGAACTAAAAGTGAAATCTGGATGTTCCTATGTATACAAGTTGACCGAACTTTAATCCAGAAATAATTTGTGTCTTCTAGAAAGAACTAACAACCATGGATTGCCAAATGTGCATAAAGAGTTCATAGTTTGAAGCATTGGTATCTTAGGCCCTACATCTCACTTGCAGTTTTAAACACCTCAATTGATGTACTTTCTTTTTCTAGTATTCATTTTTCCAGCACATCTTATTTTATTCTGCTCCATGTTGAGCCTTTTGTCAATAGTTAAGCTCATTTTTTTGGGAAAATCTAATTGTGCCATGCTCTGCTGGCAAGGGTAGTTGGCCCTATTCTGGCTTGGGCCTTTTTACCAAATTACAAAGCCGGTATTTTCGTTCGAGCTTGTGAAAATGGAATACATGTTATCAACATCTTTCTGTGCATTCCAGTTATGCATGCACATTTCACTGCAGAATTGGTAAACATTTTCATTTTTGCTTGCAGAAATCAAGTCCTTCTGGTGGTGTTGGGACCAGCCTTGCTCTAGAGACGATCATTCGACATTCTTCTACTGATTTCAAACCTGCACGGTGCAAAACATTTCAAATTATTTCTCTGTTTTCTCCGCAGGGATGATGCTAGAGTTCAGACAAAACTTCCCTCTAAACTCTCTCTGTGCTGCTTTATTCTCGTTACAGAAATGAAGGCAGCATCAGTGTTCTTGTTTGCTCCAGAGGAGGGGGTGGTTTACTGGAAGAGCGCATGGAACTAGTCGCTGAGCTGTGGGATGAGAATATCAAGGTTTAGGTTAAATATGTGGGAAACTTTTGGAGTTAATAATGTGATGCGTTTATCTGATTACTTTCTATTGTCAACAGGCTGAATTCGTCCCAATGTCTGATCCAAGTCTTACAGAGCAGTATGAATATGCAAGTGAGCATGATATCAAATGTCTTATCATTGTGACAGACGCAGGGGTGTCTCAAACTGGTTCTGTTAAGGTGATGATACTGCTGAGATATTCTCATTTGATTAATGATCATTTCTGATATTTCTTTCACACTTTTTTAACATTTCTTGTGATTTTTAGAGGCAGTTATTTCAAAATCCTTTTAAAGTATATCCTTATGTCAATTTCGTTCAAGTTTTTGCATTTTTTGTTTGTTGACTTGTATCTTAGTCCAACCATAATACACCCTTTTTCCAAGCCTCAACCTATGATGAGAAGTATGTCAGTGTATCTAATTGATAACTTAGTAAATGGCATGAACACCAGCATAATCTTCTACTGCCTCTCTGTCATCATCACTTTGTGCCTTGTATTTGTCTTGCCATGTTATTGAAATTTATGTAGATTTTAGATATATGTGTAATATCAATTTGTATTTAACTTAAAATGGCATTAACATTTATGTCATAATGTTTTATGTCGTTAATGATTATTTTGCCAATGTCATTTGGTACTAATGCGTGTAGAGGCATCTTTATATATGTTAGCATTCATAATAGTGATTACCAACATTTTCTTCTTGATTTAAATATGAGAACTTTTGGGAGGGAATCAAGTGACAATAAGGCACTGTTGGAAGAGTCAAAAACGTGCAAAAGAAAGATAAAAGCAAGACTATTAGGTCGGAATGATTAAGCAGAAAAATGTTAATATTTCTGCAATTTACTAGGCATACATCAAAGTGTATTTATTGCACAAAATAGCATCATCATCGTCACCTTATGCTTGTGCTTATTGGCTGCCATAACAACTACCACTCCCGAGCAAAAAATGCCAAACCTACCCACTAATTTAACCAAACCTTGATTTGCTACAAAAAATGAGAATCTTTTTTTTTTTTTTTTTTTTTTTTTTTTTTTTTTTAAATCTCACCCAATATGTCTGTGATGGGCGGGAAAAATTGTAAAAATGGAGATCACCTGTTTTTACTTTCATCTACAGCTTGGAAGATGTGGAAGGTGCCAGTCAAAGAAGCGTTTCATTTTTTTTTGGGGGGGGGGGGACAAAGTTTAGAGGCTTTGGCATATGGAAAGATACTTCTTGGCTTTGTAATCATGCTCTTCTACCAACTCCTTGGTACATCTTCCCCCCCCCCCCCCCCCGGGGGGAGCATGATGTTTAAATTTTCAGAAATCATATCTTTCAGGACAAGATTGTTTTCTAGCTCATGCTTTTGGAGGTTATAGAAGTAATCTTGAGGATTCAAGAAGGGATTGGGCAGTGATCCTTCATTAGTTATCATTTTGTTTCTTGTTTTTCTCTTTTAACGCATGATTTTGTGTCCTCCGCACATTATGTATTTCCTCTTTGCCAACTGATAAATCTCTTTTCATCCACCAAAAAAAAAAAAAGAAAAAAAAATGCAAGACTTGCTCTAGTATATGGTTCACATATTATTTGTATTTCTAATTATACTGTATTTCACCAAAACATCTGAAATTCTCATTTTGTTGGTTCATCCAAGATGTGTGACTGGCAATGTGATTCTGTGTCTAGGTCCGCCATCTCGAACTTAAGAGGGAGAAAGAAGTTGATAGAGAAAACCTTGTCCAATTTCTACTAGATGCAATGACTTCTCAGTTTAAAAATCCATCCATTTGGAACTGAGGCTGTTTCCCTCACAGCAGCAGAGTTTCAGGTTTGTTTGCACAAATTATGAGCATGCAGACCTCCTCAATGATTGGTGTGGTTGGAGTTGCGCACTTCTCATTTGGTAAGTTGTATCCATCCATTTCTGAACATCTTTTCAGCACACAAGGGCTGAGATATGCCTGTACACTAAGAAATATATACTGAAAAAAAATAATAAAACATAATCGCTGAGAAAATATGTTAATAATGAGAACCTAACAAAGCAACATCCATGTGTCATTCTTAGTAAGCTTCTACGATTGATTTATTACATCATGTATCAAATGATCTCTTATATTCCTTTAATGTGGAAAATCTACTTGAAAACATAACCAGTGACGCATAGTAGAAATTACCTGCACTACATGTATAAATTTTATTTTTTATTATTTATCATTAGTATTTATTGTTATTTTAATAAGAAAGAAAAATTAAGTCTAAAAGGTAGACAGTTTTGACTCAAATGGTTATTCAAATCACTTGAAATCCTCGCTTTTAACAATTATCCTCAGCTCGAGTGTTGCTTCTCCTTGTTGCCAAGAAGTGTTTATACAGACGCGCATGCACAGAGATATGATGTATGTATGTATGTCTGCGTGGATTACACATACCCCGGTGTAATAGACTTGCACCATTTCTTAGCCGTAGATCAAGCAGTTGTTAAATAACACTGTTAATTTTCTTGCTTCTTATATATCAACCAATTATTTGACTTGGGCTCTCTCTCCCTCCCTCTAACAAATTCTCAAGACTATTGCTGCTTCTTTATATAGTTTTCAAAGAGGGTAAACCTGTTAATTTAATCATTTCATGTTCCCCTCACCTTACCATTTTGTTGCAGGTTTTTGACACATTGAAACACAAACCCCTCAATCCCCACAGGGGATTTTTTTTTGGGGGGGGGGGGGAGCAAGCAGAGTTCAAGTGCTGTAGCTATACTTGACATGTTGAAATCTTGAGAAGGAGAAATGGTACTAAATTTTGTCCCGTGTACATATACATACATATATATGTATATATATTGTACATTTATCATCATATGTCAATGTTAAAGGTCATTTTATATAGAGATATTTGAAATACATGAAAAATAGCTGCAATATTCCAGATCTTATATATATTTTCCCCAAAAGTGGTATGTATATAAGAAATGTTGTGGTACTATATCATCAAAATGGACTTTTTTTTTGGACCTCCCGCAAAATTCACATACCTTTCTTGTATCCCTTGCTTTTGTGATTTTTTCTGCATCTCCTGTGCTGATGACCATTCATTTTTTTGATCAGTGGTTGTTTCTTTTTTTTCTTCTTGCCCCGAATCTACTTAATGTCCTCAGTTGTATTTCCAAAAGCTTTGTTTGTTACTACTAAGTTTTCGAAGGTATGATGACCACAATTATTTTGTTATATATTTTTGTTGTTTCTATTATATTTGATTCTTTTAATTTTAATTTCGACTATTTCTTTAGGGAAAAAAAAACAGTAGGATTTTGTATTTCATACAACTAGAGAGGCATAACGTTCTCATTTATTTCAATGACAAAATTTAAATATATTTTACAAGAATTTGAGGCATGGCTGGCCCTATGCACAGCATGGCTGAGGTGATATAGCACAGATAGAAGTGTAAATTGGAGCCTTTTTTTTTTTTTTTTTTAAATTTGACTTGGTATTCGAAAACACGACTAATTCAATTAAAACAATTATAAAATTCAATTTGGAGGGTGGAATTTTTCAAAATTGCATTCTCAAAATTGGAATTCGAAATTAAGGAATTTTAATATTTTACCATTAGATCCACCATTGATTGGTGTAACATGACACCGGTGAATCTAAAAGCTTAAGAAGCTATTAGATCTTGGGGTTGCTTATACATTTGGGGGAAATCTTAAAGTTGGGGTTTGAAAGCAAAAATAATCTTTTATTTTAGGTCTGTTGAAAATTATTTTCGATTTTGGGGGTATGATCAACCACTTAAAGGTGTGTTTTTGTGGGTTTTTTTTTTTTTTGGCCTAATACTACGAAGATTTCAAAAAAAAGAAAAAAACAAAAAGTAATTGCCAACCAAACTTTCTCTAGTTCTCAATCTCCACCTTCTCTCGTGAGCAACAACTACAAAAAACGCACACCCATGGATTACTCAAAAACAAAGCAATACTCCTAATTTTTTAAAAACAAAAAGATGGGGGAAAAAAAAGATTGTTAAAATATTCTAGAAAAAGTGTTTTGTGTTCAGTTCTAAAATTTTTCTAAGTGGAAGAAAAAAAAAATGATTTTCCTTTTTTCAAATTTATAATTAAAGTAGGAAAAAACTCAGAAATGAGATTCTCCAAAATTTTCCATGGAAAACACACTCCACATCTTTTCAAATTTTTACCTAATTTGGACAAAAATGTCTGAGCACTTGTATCTAATAGCAATTATCCCTAATTTATGGACAAAAGTGCTTATCACTCTTACTCAATCACTCACTTGATCTTAGCCAAAAGGCCAAGAAAGGTATCTCAATCACTCACATTTATATCCCAACTTTGAAGGAAACCAAAAATATCCCAACTTTGAAAAATGTTGCATAATTAAATTAATAAATTTTTTTCATATTTCTATACCACGTGTTTTTTTTTTGGACAATCGGTATCCGAAATCATATTTCGACTAATTTTATTTGAGCTACTGTCAATCCCTTTATATGAGAGAACTTTCTTAATATAGTTTTTTCTATATTTAAAATTTGAATCTGAATTTTGATTAAAAATTTATCTTTTTTTAACTAAACAAACTGCCCATTGGTGTACCATAAATTCATTGTTCCATAGAATTCATGAGGGGAATATATTTCTTGAGTATGATTATGGATGGAATAAGTTTGAGAAGCACAATTGACATCTCTTTGTATAAATATTTCGAGACAAGTAAATGAAACTCAAATGAAAAAATTCTCATTTTATGGGATTAAAAAACTAATAAAACTACTAAAATAATACATAGATTGTTGATATTAACCTAATAAACCCATTCAGTGTTTATAAGAATATATAAAAAGAGCTTATGTCTTTACTTGAAAACCATTATAGGTCCATAAGGCCCCAACAGCCCTTATAGCTCAGTGGTAGAGCGTCAGTCTTGTAAACTGAAGGTCCGTAGTTCGATCCTGCGTGGGGGCATGTTTTCTCCGGATAAAACCTTTTCTTCTGCATTTCAAACTTTTTGTAACATCGAGTGATCTCTGGCAAATTAGTTAATTTCTGAAAAGCTTCAATTTTTTCAAATTGGGACAGAATGGTAAGTCTAAAACCGATCTTTGCCATTCTTATTGGCTTTTTGGTCTCTGCCACAAATTTGCACACAGAAAACCATGTTGGATCACCTAGGGAGGTTTTCACCATGTGTAGTTTTTGGGGGCACAAAACCTGCTTACAAGACCAAGAATCCTGTCATCCCATAATCACCTAACAGCATGTATATAATACTTTCATAGCCAGTTCACAGGGCTACCCACTGATTTTCTCCCACCCACATTCTTAGGGGTATCAATCACTTGATCAGAATTCAATAGATTGAGATTAAGAAGCTAAGCTATGAGTGAGAGATCCAATATCAACACCCAAAACGTGCAATAATCTACACTACAACTATGGCAAAATCATCATTTTCCTGACTCCACCTTCTTAATGGGCCTCACGGTGATCGGATCGGATTGGTCGAGCAAAACCCGAATATGTATAGGTGAAGACCAAAAAAAAAAAAAAAAAACTCATTTTCCTGACTCCTGAGATCAGAAAACCCATCAAATAGCCAGAATTTAAATACATGTGGAAAAAAAATGAAATAATAAAAATTTCAGATCAAAGTTACACAAAAGCTTAAAAGGATTTGGCACTAGTGAAACAACATAGTAATGCGTCTAAAAACTTCACAGCTTCAACACTAACCGTTCTTTTTACATTTTAGATTTCTTCCTTTCAACATGTAAATGAGTAGTTTACCCATACGGAAACAAGAATCAGAAAACCTTCCTTATTCACTTGGCTTTCAGAAGTTGTGCTGCAAGAACAGGTTTTCTTGAGGAGAAGCCGGTCCGATCTCTTCGTCCAAACTCCTCAATCCATCACCACAACTTCCTCCGTGCCCCAAATTTCGGGCTTCCAGGTTCTTCCCATCAACATCTGCTTCTGAAACTGATGATTTTCTCCTTTGTGAAGAAGTAACACTAGGAAATGTTATCCATGATGGTGCTCTAAACTCAAATCTCTGGTCTTCGCCTTCTACCACATCAGTTTCTGAGGCTGATCTGTTTGAAGATCTGGTAGAGGATTTCTTGTGCAGTCTACTGCTTCCTAAAACAACTTCTGTAGGTAAAATCGGTTGCTCAGTACAAGGACTACCCATCAGTTGAGCAAGTGCTCGCTCCAGTGCTGTTGTTACTTTGTCCATTGATGGCCTTTCTTTTCCTCTCATCCTTACACACTTGCAAGCAACATTGGCAATTCGTTTTAGTGCTTCTAATTCTGGTGGGGGCTTCATAACTGGATCAAGAATTGCTGAAATGTCACCAGATTTAATCAGCGGAACAGCCCATTCCACTATATTTCCTTCCTCATATTGCATATCAATTGCTTTCCGACCACTTAGAATTTCCAATAGGAGAACACCAAAGCTATACACATCAGATTTTGTGGTGAGGTAATGCAGCCTATAGTATTCCGGATCGAGATATCCGAGTGTTCCTGCTGGTAGCTCAGCCAAAGGGGAGCTACTATTTGCAGGTCCCAATAAAGAGAGGCCAAAATCAGCGACTCGGGCATTGTGCTCTTCATCAATGAGAATGTTTGAGGATTTGATGTCACGGTGGATCACAGGCGGACAAGCATAACCATGCAAGTATTCAATTCCACGAGCTGCTTGGACAGCAATGGTGACCCTTCTTACCCAATCCAATTGCTCTTTCAAAGCTTTGCTCTTCCCATGAAGGTGCTGATGCAGCGAGCCATGAGCCATGAACTCGTAAACAAGGAGTCTTTCCCCACCTTCTTCACAATAACCAAGCAAATTGAGAAGATGGGCATGATTCAATCTTGAGAGCAGATCCAATTCTGTATGGAACTCCTTTGAATTCTTCTTCATGTCAGAAGAGATTATGGCTCTTTTTACTGCTACCACTGTCCCATCATCTAGTATCCCTTTAAAAACACAAGAAAAACTTCCCTTTCCAACTTGGGATTCTTCTTTAAAACCTCCAGTAGCCCTCTCAAGTTCCTCATACGTGAACATCTGTGCCCTCCTAATCTTAAGATCATCCAAGTCAGGCTTGATCTTACCAGCGTCTTTTGGGAAGGAAGAACTGCCTCTGCTAATTTTCTTTGACTGTACATCTTTCATTGAGCATTGACAGTTTTGTAACTTGTAGCGCACATATAAAAATGCTGTTAATGACACAATACTCACCAGGAACAAGGCAAAGGCAATCTCTGCAACGACAAGTGGAAGCTGGACAGACCAGAACCTCCCATTCTTCTTTCCTGTGAAATGATTTGTATACGAAGCAGAACAATTTGAGTAGCAATCTGATGAGAAACAACTTGAGCAGTTGAATTCACACTGCATATCAGACGTTGAAGTGCAGGCCACAGTTTGGTACATTTCTGCAGGACAGCCAGTGCTGCAGGGCAAGCAAACATGTGAGTTGGGAGACTTGCAAGGTGCTCTTCGATGGGTAAACTCATAGAAACCAGGTTCACAAGGAGCAGGCTTGCAAAGTCCAGGAGACACAGGCAAAGGCAAAGAAGAAGGAAACCCAAAACCCCAACAAACAGGCAGGAGAGATCTCGCAGCAAGAACTCCACAAGTGAAATAATCTCCTGCCGCAATCTCATAAACCCTAACACCAGTAGGAGCTGGAGTGCTATCCTTGATACGAAAACCCCAGCACACTACTTTATGATCATAACTTTTGATCCCACAAGCATAAAACTTCCCCCCCACAATATTGAGCATTGGATCACGAGGTACAACATCCACATTGCCTTCTCCCGGATATGTCTCAACTTCCAAACTCCTTCCCCAACAAGAGACTCTTGAGCCTATCCCCTCTACTATCCCACAAACATGATAGCCACCTGCAGCAATCTTCTGAAACCTAGTTTCTCTTGGGGTTAAGCTTATCACTTGACTGCTAGTCTCATCGCCCCAACAAAGAACTGTCCTATTCTGAGCAAACAAAGCACAGTTAAATTCAGAACCAGCTGAAATTGATTGAATAGGCCCATCAAACGCATAGTTTGCAGTCATATTATAGCCCCAGCAGTCCACAAAAGACACATTCCTAAGCCTTCCTGTTAAGGGTTTTCTAAGACCGCACAAGTGGTTATCGCCTGCACTAATTTCCAAATACTCGGATCCTTTAGTCATTGGCTGTGGAACACCCATTTGAATGTAACCACTGCTTCCCCAGCAATAGGGTTGGCTTGAATCCATCAAGAGCCCACACACAAAGCCGTCACCGGCCGTTAGACCGATGAAGGGAAAATGCACTGGCGTTCCATAGATTATAGCTGAATTTGCACCATAACAGATGACAAGATGGGACCCATCTGATTTTATCCCACAAAAGGCAGGACCATTTTCACCATAAGAAACAGCTATGGAAGACATTGAGCCTAGACCTGACACAGCCCATAATAGTTCTGAAACGAAAACTACTAAGGTCATGGCATTGGAAACATATTCAGCTTTTACTGACTGCATTTTCAAGAGCCAAATGGAAAAACCAGTTACCATGTGCCTCAACAACAACAACAATAACCCCAAACATAAATCAGAACGAAACCCATTTACGTTCGCAGCAGAAACAAGAGACTAATGCTCTATTCCCCCTGAAGGGAAAATGTGTCAAATTGATTGACCATGCATAGAAATATCCATTTCTTTCCCTTCTTTTCAAGCTGAAGAGAAGGAAAAATAAGAAAAACAATTCTAATTAAACAGTCGAACAAAATTATAGTATGAATATGCCAGAAAAACTTGATCAACCAAAACCCACCAAAACTCTGAACTGAATTTTAAATTTTTCTTTCAAAATTCAATCAGACACAAATTCTGAATGGCAAAAGCAATATCCAGCTACTCCATCTGTTGTTCTTCAAGACCCATTTCTGTCTTCTGCTATTTGTGAAAATTTCTGAAAAATTACACTCAGAAATCATGAACAGAATTGAGCTCCTCTGCAATGCCCATTTGCAGAAAAATCAAAGGCTAAAACTCGGGTCCTTTGAGAACAGAAACAGAGGAGTAAAAAAGATCAAAAGAAACACTTGGTTGATGAAGGAGAAGGTTGGTTGTGAAGAGCTGCACAGAGACAGAGAGAGAGAGAGAGAGAGAGAGAGGGAGAGGGTTGTAAGAATGAGATAGGCATTAAAGAGGACCTTCAGAAAATGGGGGCAAGTGTAGTTGAAGGCATTAATTGAGGAGTTAATGCAGTTGCATCTGATCATGCCTGCATTCCTGCATACTTGCCCTCTTCCTTTCTATTTTTATCTCTCTTCCTTTTTCAAATTTTATTGTTAAGTTCAAACGATTGTTGTATTTTTCTTAAATCTATTTTTATTTGCACATGATCATAGTTTTTAACGAATCCTACCTAATAAACTAGAAGACCCTTGTTTTGCATAGCAGGTCGAATGTCAATTAGAGTATATGGTCTTGAGAGAAGTTACTTGGCAAGTTGTACAAAAATGGAATTTAAACTCCAGCAAATCTATGCATGTCTTTGTCAATTAAAGTTAGATTTTGATATTTTACCAATGTTTTATTTTGATTTATTATATATATATATTAATTATATGAATATTTATATTTTTAAAATACAATATATATTTAATCAACGTATCGAATAATCAAATACTAATGTTCTCTAAATAAAATTTTATATTCAAGTTACGATGAAAAAGAATATAGAAGAGATTTACCTTTAAAGTTAATTTATTTCGAATCAGATTTAGTCGATTTTAATATAATTACAAATTCTTTGAAAGATTCAATAAAGGATTTAGGATTTTCATTTTGTGCCTTCTCTTTCCGATGCTTCTCGACTTTTCTCTCTCGTACTAATCTCCAATTATATTTTCTTTTATGTATTTTAAAAAAATTATACTTTAGTATTTATACCTTTCAACATCTTTCGTTAAAATAACTTTTCTCATTAATTTGTATTATTTAAAACTCTCTCTCTATCATATTGTTAGCTATTGATAATGATAGGCTACATTCATAGCTTTTGGGGAGACGAGAAACAATAGATCCACAATGGAAAACAACGAGAAAATTTTTGTGCAGATAATTTAGTGAAAGAAAATGAAAATGAAGATATGTGAATAAGGGTTTGACTGCTAATGAAATTCAGTTTAAATGATATTTTATTTCCCTGCCTTTATAATAAAATTAGATTCGAGTTTTAATATGTAAAAAAAAAAAGAGTTTGATCGGGGGTTGGGATCGATGATTCAATGATACAATGGATATTCGAAAATAGAATTTCATAGCAAAAAAGGAAAAGTATGTGTAGAAATTGAAATTTAAATTATTACATGATATATAATACCTGAGTCTCCCAATCACTATTTTTTTCTTTTTTATTTTTTTTATAAAGAGATACAATCAAGTGAAATCAAATAAAAAAAGAGAGGATAAAAGTGAAAAATCTCAACTGTTTGAGCTAAGGGACCTCTCAATCACTATTCACAAGTGTAAAAGCAGGAAATGAAAAATATAGAAAAATTTCAAAATTTTTATTTTAATTAAACATACCATCTTTAAAAAAAAAAAAAAAAAAAATTCTGAGTCAATTAGATTTACAAATTTGAATTAAACGAAGACCGTTTCTATTTTTTCTCTCGTGGCGTCCATACTTTCACCCTTCGTTTTTTCATGGGTAACGTTTACTCTTTAGAAGGTGGGGTAATACAAGGGGTAAGAGAAAAACATTAAAATAAATGTATTTAGAGAAAAAAATTAAATTTATTTTCTAAAAAGAAAATTAAAAATCAATGAATTTAGAAAAATTAAAATAAATTAATTTTTAGAGAAAATAAATTTGTTTAACTTTAGAGAGAGAAAAAACTTAAAGTCCAAATGTCTAGAGAGAGAACATGAATATGCTTAAATTTAAAGAAAGAAAAATTAAATTTGGTTTTTTAAAAGGAAGAAAACTTAAAATATATGTGTTTAAAGAGTGAAAATATGAATTAAAATGATTTTCTAGACTAAAATAATGTGTTTAATTTTAAAAAGAGAAAGCTAAAGTCTGTTTTTTTAAAAAATAGAAAATTAAAAAAGAAAAATATTTAAAGAGAGAAAATGTAAACTAAATTATTTTTTTAGAAAAAGAAAATTAATGTATTTAATTTGAAAATTTAAAATTAATATCTTTAGAGAGAGAAAATGTGAATTAAATTGACATTTAAAGATAAAAATAAATGTGTTTAGTTTTAAAGAGAGCAAACTAAATTTGGCATCCTTTTAAATAGAGAACACTTTAAATTAGTGCATTTAGAGAGAGAAATTGTTACTAAATTAATTTTTTAAAGAGAGAAAACTAAAAATAAATATGATTAGAGAGACAAAATTTGAAATAATTTAATTTATTTTAGAGATAAATATAATATATTTGATTTTAGAGAAGGAAAATTAAATTTTATTTTTTTGAAGAGAAAAAATTAAAAAAAATACGTTCAGAGAAATAAAATGTGAATTAAATTGATTTTTTAGATATAGAAAGTTAATATGTTTAGTTTTAAAGAGAGAGAGAAATTTAATTTAATTTTATTAGAGAGAAAATATTTAAAATCATGATTGAAAGACAAAATTTATAATAATTTAATTTTTTGATATGTTTGGAAGGAGAAAATTATGGGCATTTGGTAAGAGGGTATGAAAATGATATATCAGAATGAGATTAAAAGATAATGTTTGGATTAATATTATGAGAATGAATATTTTAGAATTATATCCTAAAATTTAAGAATTCACAAAACCCAAATAAAGTAGTGAGTTTTATTGAAAACCTATATTTGATTCCCAAATAAACATTTACTCTCATACTTATCAAAAATTTTCTATTACTCTCCACTCTCACGTTTCATTTATTTTTATTTTTTTAATATAATTATTAATTACTCATATATATATATATAACTAAATAAGTAAAAGAAATATATATATATAATATTTTTATTATTAAGTTAATTGTTTTTTAAATTTTTGAAAAGAATATAAAGTTTACTTCATGTAATATTTTTTTTTATTATAAAATTTCTCATGACCCATTATTCATATAATATTTTTATAAAATTATCCATTTGTCATATATATATATATATAAATTAAGTAAATGAAAAAATATAAAATTTATTTAATAAACTCATAAAATATTTATCTTTTTCATTATAAAATAATCCATTACTCATATATATATATATATATATATTAAAAAAACTAAACAAGTGAAAAAAATAAAATTTTTATTATTAAGTTACTTTATTTTTATTTTTGAAAAGAATATAAAATTTATTTGATACACTCATATAATTTTTTTTTATTATAAAATTATCCATTTCTCATTACTCATATAATTTTTATTATAAAATTATTCATTACTCATATATATATAAAAACTAAACAAGTGAAAAAATATAAAATTTTCATTAATAAGTTATTTTCTTTTTTCTATTTTTGAAAAGTATAAAAATTTTATTTGATAAATTCATATAATATTTATTTTTTTAAGTGAAATTAATTTCATACAATATTTTAAAACAGTTTATTTTAAATTATTTATAGTTTTTATTATATATTGGAGTAAGAGTAAAATTAAAAAATTATTAATTACTATTCCATAAAAAAACTAACCAAACACAAAATATGGTAATTATACTCATTCCAATATACTGAACCAAATAGATGAATTAGAATGATTCCATTTATTTCGATTTTAGAAGATATGATTCTAATTTTGATTTTAATTTCCAGAACTGAATCAAATACCGTCTTAATTTATAAAAGAAGCTAACCCTCCAATATCACATAAAAGGACATAATACACCTCCAAGAGAGATGGCAACAAATCATGAACCCTATGGAAAACTGAATTGCCCTCTCGTGGGACATGCGAGACAATATGCACCCTTGCAGTAGACATTAAATGTCAACATCTATGAAGATTAACAATAATTTAATGTTTTAGAGAGAAAATTAATGAAGTAAATTTTATAGAGAGAAATTTTTAATTTTCTTTTAGGGGTAGAAAACTTAAAACCAATTTCATGAATGTTTCGATAATAACATTTGTTCACTAATTTAACCACACAAAGAAAAAGGAAAAAAAAAAAAAAAGAAATTTTGACAGGAACATTACCCATTGTAATATTTCCATTATAATTTTTTTCCTTAATATTTCCTTTCATTTAATATTTTCCTCTTATACATGCATGCCCTAAAAATGAAGGGTTATTGATCACTAATTTAGTTTTCTTTAACATTAGTGTATCTATTTTAGACAAAGCATACATATAATGTATATATTTATATTTATATTTATATTTATACTTTTTGTTATATCATGATTTGAATCCAAAATTACCAGGTTGAAGGAGGAGTGTTATGATCACTAGGTTGTCCATTTAATCTTCGAATCAATTTTTAAATTTTTATAATTTTATGTTTAAAAAGAGGTGTATATATATTGCTAACTTGAGATTGGAATGTTGTGTACCTTAAGTGTTGAGATATTTAGTAACATTTCCTTCACATGGTACCGCCCAAAGGAAGTATGAAGAGAAGGTTTTGCCTTTTCTTTTTCCCTCTCTAATGTGTTTTCTTTTTTTTTTTTTTTTTTTTTTTTTTTTTTTTTTTATGTTCCTATAATTATGATAAATAAAATTTTAAAAAAATATAAAATTAGGTTTGGAAAGTAGATTCTATTTTAAAGTTATTTTTAATTATTTTTTATTAAAAAATTTAATCATCTTTATCGATATTATGATAGCATCACATAGATATTTATGTGAGTATTATTTTGATGTTATCACTTATTGATATAATTAACCAAATATTTTTAATTAAAAATAATTATAAAATAAAAATTATTTATATTTTTAATATTATAATTTTAGGATGAACAAAATGTGTATTATAATATTAAATGATACTACTGACAATGGAAGCAGTCAAATATAGTTGATGACTATGGGGTTGTGTGATGTGTTAGAAGTCAAGGTCTTTTCATTGAGCCCCATCTTTGACTATGAGCTTAATTAACCCAAAACTCTCTCTCTCTCTCTCTCTCTCTCTCTCTCTCTCTCCCTAATATTGTAGGGAAACCAGGGATCCTTCTCAAAGACTGATAGTGAAAAAAGACTTGCTCGGAGATATGCTAAAAGAATTTAAATAATTTTAAAATTAAATCATTACTGATTTATTAGGAAAAACTCTGAAATGTTAATAGTAAAAGATATCGAGGGAAACTAGGGATATTATGAAACTCAAGTCGAGTCAAGTCGAGTAGTATTGATACTTGAGTTCGACTCGAGTGTTGTTTAGGCGAACTCGACCTCATCGAACCTACATTTCTCGAGTTAGAGCTCGAGTTCGAAATGTTATCAAGTTGTGTCATCTGATAGTATCATTTATTTTAAAAAATATAATTATTTTGATAAATAAAAATTATTTTAAAAATATAATATATTGGGCTCATCGATGGACTTGAGCTCAATCTTGATACCGAACTACTTGAACCCGAGGTCAAGTCGAGTTTTGATCGGATAGTGAAACAGTCCTGAGGATAACATTAAAAATAAAAAGAAAAAAACTATTAAAATAAAAATCATAAATTAGGAAATCGAAGTAGTTTGGTTTGATACGAGGCAAGGGTTTGGAAGTGGATTAAAAGCAAACTGTCTACTGAAGAACAAACATGTTGTAGATCAAGTGGCAGATTGTTGGAGACAAAAACAAAGATTTCATTTGTTGGAGAGAGGAATGCGTAGGTATTATGTATCATGTATGAGGAAACACAATCCTGGAAATCTTCATTGATTTTGATAGGAAAATAAGGTTTAGCTCAAAAGAATAAGACCTCGTGACATGAAAACAGGGAGACCCTCTTTCTTGTTTTGTGTCTTTGCATCACAGATCTCTAGTTGTGAGAGAGAGAGAGAGAGAGAGAGAGAGAGAGAGAGAGGACTAAATTTAATTATTTGGATTTTGGGGTCAAAGATTGAAGCATGTAGGACAAGACTATCCTTATTTTTCTAAGATCATGTTACCATTAGTAGGCCCAGATATTGAAGCTTTAATTAATTTACTAAATATTGAGTCCATGGTGGGCACAAATCTTCCTATTTTATTTATAATATTTTTAATTGAAGTATAAAATTTGTGGTATACAATTTTACAATTGGTAAATAAGAATTAATTTTTTTGACTACCGAGATCCAAAGTTCTAGACGAATCTAGTTCGAATTTTGTGACAGTCATTTTATTTTTTATTCTAAAATCTCAAATTCGATATCTTAATTAAAGGACTTTAAAACTCCGTCAAACCTATGGGACGATGTAAACCAAATTTTAAATTATTACTATAATTTTTTATATTGAAAATACTAATTAGAATTCAGTTAAGCCTAGTCTCACCCTCCAATTTGTTCATGATTTAGTGTAAATATGACAATTGAATAAATTGGAGAAACAAACTTGAATAATCTGAGCAACTAGTCTAGGGCACACAAAATTTCATGAGAGAGAGAGAGAGAGAGAGAGAGAGAACCTTAAAGGAGAATAAAAAAGTCTACATTCTCTAGGGCAGTTGGGTAGAAAAAAATGATTAGTTTCAAATTGATGGAAAATTTTGCATGTAAATCACCACCAGGAGAGGGTTCAATGATTTTATTTGGACGCATGAGTCTCCCAACAATGTAAGAAGATTTATTTATTTATTTATTTTGGTACTGGATCAACTAATATCTAAAGCTATACTACTAAACCGGTTCAAACGTTGTTTGGTCCAATTTAGAGAAAAACTCTTCCAACGTAATTTTTTTCATTTTTGAGTTTTGAGAGACACTTGGTTAATGGTATCCTTACCCACTAAACCATCGTTAGGCTAAACCAAACTATACCGAAGAAAATAGCTACTAATTTACCACCAGGAGGGGATAGAGATATTTCTCACTCCTGCCAGTACCACTTTGGCAATGGAAGAAGATTTATTAGATTATGGAGCCATACGATAGCTTCCTACTTAAGAGAATGTGAGGGCCATTCTATAGTGAGTGATATAAACCCTTAAACCTGATGGAGCAGTCTTATGTCCCTGTCCTGATAAGAGCCACCTGAAGAATTCCATCCAACGAAAAATGGAAATTTTGAAAATACTTGAAATACAAGAGAAAAGAAAGAAACTCATATGCATCAGCTACCAAGAAAAAGAAAATATCAAAAATATCATTGTGTGCAGAAGAGACTCCACAATCTTCCATTAAACCAGACAAGGGTCAAGCATGGTTGTCAACCTATGCAGAGGCTCAAACTAGGTTCCACAGCTGAACTAGAAAATCCTAAAGGATTAGGTGGAGGCAACAAGTTATAACCATCATAGGGCCATGAAAAGTAGATCACGTCGACTCTGAGATGCCAGAGTCAAGGTCACACTGCATTAGCACAAAATACACTTTTGGAAAAGAAAACACAAGAATTAGGGGTCTATCTCAGCCGGGGCTGAGTACATCTTCAACTGAGCACAAACACCAATATTATAGCAACCAATACATTGGAAAGAAAAGGCTAAAGACAAGAGGTCACAAACTTCATTCACCAGGATTTACAAATAAATTGTCCCTATGTATAATATTGATGCATGATACAAAAGAATAACGAAGTACATGTAATGATACAATGATACATAACTAATACCTAGATTCCACCCATTAGAGTTCCTTTATGTTTTTTTCCTTTTTCCTAGAGGGAAAGAGGCAGTTTGACTTACTGTCTTGCAGTTGCCGCACGAAAGAGAAAATGAAATTGTGAGGAGATAACCGTATTGGGAAAGAAAAACCATGAGGAACATAGCTGTTTGTTTTTTTTTTTTTTTTTGTGTATAAGTATTCCCAGATGAAAGAAATAACCTGCAACATGTTAAGATCATTGTCAGTGTAATATGTTTGTAACTTTTTGAGTATGGAAGAGAATGCCACTGCAGGACATCACAGTAATTCAGCTCAAACAAGTTTCTGATTAAGTGTTGGATATTGTATATAATCACAACCATTTATTTCTGCTTGTGATGCACTAATACCATATGGTTGAAAAGTAATCGAAGTCAAAATAGGATTGCCAAATTTCCCAGCAGAATAGATCAGAATTCATACAAATAACTATAAAAAAGCAACAAATTTTCACTCAACATAAGGGCCTAAAGTAGATTAAGGAAAGTCAAGCTTACCATAAATCAGTTGTTTAGCCTTGAAATAAACGATCTTTACTTGAACCATGCTCTACATGCTCCCCATGCAAAATCAACAAACTTTACTGGAAAAGGAACGAGGAGACAAACTTAGATTCATGACAACATTAAGCTGATATTTTAGTGACTATTCATATTGCCTAGAACAACAAACCAACTAGCCCCAAACTCTCTTTAAATCCAACACTATTATTAACTCTAGTATTTCCGACAGGAATCATGAAGTAGAAGTTTGAGTCCCCTTTCCTGCATGGGTTTGTACAAGTATGGATATAAATTAGACTATGTTTGTTACGTCAAGGATTAATTTTAGTCAAGTTATAATTAATCCAAGAAACAACCCTTTTATGCACCTCAATGGGATGAACAAATCCCACCTAGACCCATGGAATTGAGTGAATTGGATAACTTGAAAATTTTCTACATATATATTTACGTTTATATGTAAGCAAACACACAAGTACATTCATATACAAAAGCAGACACACATATATGCATGGACACTCAAATATATATCCAACATAGCTAAACTTATCTTTATCATATCCTATAAAATGCCAAACATACTATTAATATTTATATACTTACTAATCCAATCCTATCATATCCCCTCCGGGGACCTAAGGGTCATTTTAAGAATACATTTGGAAGTTACTAAGTCAGCTAGAAGAGTCCATAAAGAGAGCTCAGCTAGAAGAGTCCATAAAGAGAGCCCTTTGTGTGTTTAGAGAGGAATAGGGAGAGAAAATAAGAAAAATCAGAGAATGTTCTTTTCTTTTGTTGAATTACAGAAGTTTATTTCGTGACAAGTTTCTGATTTATTCAAATCTGTCCAAGGAGGTGGACTCTTCCCCAACTCACTTCATCCTATTTTCAGTGATTAATTTCTTGTTTCCTGTTTTGTTCATGCAATAAGTGCCACTAAATATAAATGCATCACATCAGAGTTAAAGGATAAAATGAAGAGCTAAACCTTAGAAACAAGCCGTGTAGACCTTCGGGGAACAATTACCCTTCCAGCATGCATTGAGATTTTTAGGATCTTTGCATCAGGAGTAATACAATCAATGGGATCATGATCATTATCATTAAGTTGCCTCTTTTTGTCAACTGCTTCATTACATTCAGAACTGTCATGAGTCATGAAATTTCTCCCAGATGACTTATCAATGGGCACACATCTGCAAAAAAAGAATAAAACAAAAAAGGAGAACAACAACAACAATGCTTAGATCAGCAGGGTAAACAGAAGAATTTATATATTTGACTTTTGTAAGGAAAGTGATTACTTTGAGGTTTGTCTCCCACTACTTAGGCTACCTGTTTCCTGCATGATGCAGATGATGGGAAATCAGTACAAGTATTTTCTACATACAAAGAGATTATTCTGCAAGAACAGAAAAATTTACTTTCTCAAAAGCTTTTAATGATCAAAAAAATAAAATTTCTATCATTTCAAGGCTGCAGGCTAAAATGAGAGAAGAAAAAGCAGTAGAATACACAGTAGGGGGAAACAGGCATTGTGTCCATATAAAGTAGTGGCAAGGAATTATACAACTGACCAATAAAGTCCCGCAGAAAGCATCTACACAAATAAAGTACCACATCAAGCCCATTTACAACATGATTCTGGCTCTTAAATTTAACATTGAAATTACCAACGAATTAAATATCTGAGAGGAGGGTAGCAGATTACCAATTGTTCATTACTTGCAGGTAAATGATCCCTAGGACGATCCGGATTAGGCTCACTTGAGTTGGATAATCTACAATGCTCTATACTTATACTCTGCACTGGATCAACCAAAGCAGGGAGCTCATCACTGTTGCAGGGAGAAGATGATGCATCTTTATTTTGATTTGTAGCTTCTGGAGAAGATAGCTCTGCAGAGCAATTCGTAAAACATTCTGGAATTGCTTCCCTGGCACTGACAAAGCTGCAGTTCATTCGCTGGGTTGGATCCTCACCAATTTCATTGGCATGCTTTGACGTCTTGAGGCTTTTACATTCTACAGAGATGGAGTTTACTGAAGAACCTGGTGCTGATTCTATGAGGAAAGCATCCGAGCCACTCAAATCATTACCTATTGGTTCTCCAAGGTTATTGCAGGATTTGATATTGGAGACCATCTCGTACTGTGCTTCAGAAACAGCTCTGACTGAGAATGATTGTGATTTATTCTCCTCTTGACACCCAATATGTTTATCAGAAATATCACATGGTGTTCTGGGAGAAGACCTTAAAGACCCATTCATGTTCATCAAATTATCAAGCCCTGATCCATTATTTGCTCTTAAAAGAGATTGGGGAAACCCACCGTGTTGACAGCTATCATCACATCCTGAAGTTAAATTGTGAATAGACAGATGTCTAATGCATTTCGTATCATTGGCCAAATTTTTGAAGCCATGCTGAAGCGCACAAACCTCATTTTTCATGGCTTTAACCCAGTCGGACGGGCTAGTACTCAGATCCACAAATAGATTAATTCCTTCTTCTCTGCTGACATAAAACTCAAAAGATGACTGTGTTTCACTAGCTTTCAAGGGCACAGAGGCCTTCTCTGCAGGGCATGCACCTGAATTTACTTCTCTATATTCACTTTTATGCAGATTACCCAAATCCAAAGAACAATCTCTTAAACAGGCACAGCTGCACTTTCCATTGGGAGGCTGGAATTTAACTAAGGGATCAAAGCTTTGAGAACTTTTATTACCCGATGCCTGTGGTGTAAAATAAACAAAATAAAATGGATGTTACTCTCTGCATTTAGATGCAGCCTGGGAAAGTTTAGATCAATATTTACTTCATCATTTATCATTCTACTTTAACCTAATGAGACAGCAACATGACACATTAAGCAATACTTCAGCAGAAAAGGAAATCATCATAGATTAAACTCATCAACAGGAAGGTATTAACAATGAAAGAGAACTTAACCATCATTAAATTTTCGGTTCCCTTGCAACTTCTGAATTTATTGCAGTAATCAGATTGAGAAAGACTCTGTTTCTTCTCCTCTGTGGAACCAGGTATGATCTCATAATGATCTACAATAAAAATGTCCCTCATTTTGTCATGAAGCAGAATATTTAGAAATCTATAAACTATGCCTAGCAGGTAGTGCCCATTCTTTCCCTAAAGCACACACAAATCAAGAATATTGCTCGTGCACAAACCTTTTAAGGTATCTCCCATGTAATCTGTCAAAGTTCCTGGAACACCATACTCACTTTTACTGGACCTTTCATCTGACAAGGTTGAACTACGATTCTTCTTCTAAAAATACAGCCAAAGCAAAATAATGAGACTCTATTTTCACATTAGTGTCTATCAAAGTTATAATTGAAGCTATGGCCAGCATCTGATGTCTTAAGAAATCACTAAAACAAGAGTAAAGAAAAAGGTCTGCTGTAGTTGAGAAATATGTCTGTTTTTGGACTAATGTTTAAAATACATCCCCAGCTCCAATCACTGTCATACTAGTTCATCTGGAAGGAGATTCATTATACCCACCCATGCATATAACATGCTCATCCATATCCTATTTTAAACAACATGCAAATAGTCAATAGCATAGGATGGCAGGAATTTCTAAAATTTATTTAAAGAGGTCCATGGCAATGGGCACCTTAATCCATCGAATGAGATTAAAATATAGTTAGTACTGAAAGTTTGCCCCACCTTGCAAGCAGTCTTTGACATTAAATATTATTATTATTATTATTTTTTTTTAAAAAGGGTCCATTCATGTGGTCTAAAAAGTCTTACATATAGCCCACCCCTGCAAGTAGGTTAAATTTTTGTCAGCATCTTCAATTTACAATTCTAACAAACTCAGAAATGCACATTTCTAGAGCAGTGTGACAAACAAAAATCAAACATGAACCATAAATGCAGTGAATTCTACACTAACATAGGCCTATGGAAATTGTCCGATAGGCCTATGGCTAGGCCACACTTGAAGGATAATAATGCCAAATATCAATAAACAAATTTCAGAAATGAAATTAAAGGAAAAAAATTGTGATTTGTATATGGATTAATTTGAAATCTTTTATCACTTCAATTATTTCTCAATATTTGGGATGATAATGACAAGTCAATCCACAACATAGCAGTTTATATTTTATTAAAAGCAATTTGAGACTGATCCAACATCAACATAATAAGGTAAACCAAGTCCCTCCATTTTATTTTAGTTGGGTTTGATAGTGTTTGTTAGTCATGTCCAATATTATTACTTCTAAAATAGCTACAGAATTTGCATTAGCTAGAGCAGATCCTAAAAGGCTTGCTGAATCAAACAACCTTCCACATACTTTGTCTCTGTCTCCAAATCATACACTACTGTACACAATTATCATCACCCTTACAAGGTCAATGTTTACCCAGATTTTAAAATACACATAGAGGACAACAAGGTCCAAAAAGAAATGGACTAGAACAAAGGACACAGAACACGAACAAAGGACACAGAACACAACATAAGATGGACAAGGCAACACAACATTAGTATATCATTATCAACTAATATAAAAAATATTAATTAAAATGTCAAAAATAAGTTGACAACTTAGTAATCATGAAGTCAATCGTTGAAGTTTAGAAATATGTCAATACAAGAAATACAAGAAAACTAAGTCTAGTTAACTATAAATTTATTGTCTAGAATGTCAGAAAGATGACAAATTTTTATTAGAAAAGTATATATCATACATATCCAAAACATATAGAACCATGTCAAGTAAAAGTTGCATCTAAGAAGGAAAGTAGTCATTTTTTCGGTTAAAAAGTCACATATGTGCATGCCTGACACCAGTCATCAGTGTGCAGGAAGCAAATCAGTGTCCAACATATGTAAAAATTGGCATCCCAAGTGTGTGCTACTGCTTCATACACAAAGGTAAAGCCAAACACATCATCTAATGTCAACACAGAATCTGAAATGTGTATTTTTTAAAATTTTGTCATAAAGGTAATCCTTAACTTTGTTTGCTGTAAAAAGGTAATTCTTGGAATATTAAATCTCATAAAGGTAATTCTTAATTTTGTCATAAAGTTGGCAGTCCTGAACTTGGAATATTAAATCTCATAAAGGTAATTCTTAACTTTGTTTGCTGTAAAAAGTGTATAACATACACACGCACCTGAAATCATCACTTTGTTTAAACAAATTAATTCCTCACTGCAAAGAGATAACAAGGGGATAATTATTATGGGGTCACTTGCCCCTTAAAATTAATGGGACTTAAGATCTTTAGCAAAATTAAGGGCCAAATTGAGAACCAAAGGTTTGATGGAATACTATCAACATAAAATATTCAAGATGGCTATCATCAGCGACTATAACCAATAATCAGTAAAGCTGTTCCAACAATTTTTTTTTTTTTTTTTTTTTTTTTTTTTTTTTATAGCAAAAAATTGACTTAAGCTGCCGTATGGTTTAACAGGAAAAAGTTAACCACCATGTGGTTTAAAAATTTTTCAAGTGCCCCATGTGATTGTTGATGTTAGCGAAAGGGTTCCCATTAGTCATTGGATGCACCAAGGCGGTCACTTTTGCAAAGCAAGGGGAAGCACTTTGAAAGATTTTGAAACCTCAAATGGGTTAAGTTTTTGAATCAAATTATATGGAAGTCAAACATTTTAACAGCAAAAAACCAACAAAGGGACCAACATGCCAACGGATGGAAACATAGAGAGGGCAACACTTTTTGAACCAATTGGTGCTTAAGTGATATTCAGCAAAGCTACAAAGGGGGAAAAAAACTCCCCTTTGCATGTACCGGTGATCATGACAATAAATTCCAGTACACGTCACTAGTTAAAAGAGGTATCTTTCCCACACTAACCACAATGTCTGTGCACATACTAGAAGTGCTATACAGTCCTTTAAAGAACCAGATAAATCAAAATATAACTATTATGAGAAATCATATTTTACTACAAGAAACTAACCAAAAAAGTCACAAAAAGGTGGGCATCTTTTGAATTGAATTCACTTATACTTCTTCCCCATATGTCAAACCTACCCTACCAACCAAAGGGATCATGATCTAAGAATGGAAAAACAACCTAAAAAGGGAAGTTACATTTGTTCTAAGAGTAATGATATTTCGAGTACATGTACTTGTCCAAATGGGCTATTGAATGTGCATGTACTTTTTTTGTGTGTTTAATAATTTGATTTAGTTTTATTTGTTTACGAACTTTTGTAGCATTATCTATTGATTCTATTGATATGACTACCATAATGAATAATAAATAAAGTTACATGGACTAAATTAAAGACATGATAATACTATAATTGATTATATATTATATTCCTTTTTTCAATGTAGTATATCGGTTTGTTCAATTGTTATTCAAGTATTGTTTTTTTCGCCCTCTTCGAATACCTCTATAAAGTACAGTAATGAACCATACAAGGAGTACATTAAACCAAAAAAAAAAAAAAAAGCACTTGATTGCACACTGAAATACAAGTACTTGTTCCTTATTCCTTTCCCTTTCATAAAATTTTCATGCGAAACTGAATCCATACAACAGAAACAATAGCTTAATTCAAAGAAAAGTAAATAGAATTCAAACTTAAATGGTTTATATTTTTCTTTTATAGAAAAAAAAAAAGAAGAGATTCATTCATTAATCCAAAGGAATGTAAAATGAATACAAAAGAGGATAAGATATCCTTGGAGAAGAGAATACGAAAAAGTAACCAAAGTACAAATGCTTTCTTCCTAAAGCAACCCAACGCAAGACCCACTGAGAGGCCAATAACACAATCTGTCGGCTAATTCTGATCTTTGAATTTAATTGTAGGATCTAAATGTGGGTTAAAACAGGTAGAACTCATTTTGTTAAAATTATTCTTGCCGTGAGTTATATATTTAGAATTATTTTTTTTTATATAGAAAGAGAATATTATATCAAAAAAAGGAATATAAATCGAAAGAGGACAAGATATCTTCTTAAACATACATAAAAAATTCAGGAAGGGAAGGGTCAGACCATAAGACAATGAAATCATCATGATAAAGTAGTTGTAACTCCTCTTCACTAGCTCCAACGGTAATCCTTTGCAAGCTCCTTCAGTGATCCTCGACAGGAGGTTAGAAAGACAGCTTTATACAAATAATACAAACAAATGGGCTCCAAGTGTTGAAAATCATTCCTATCCAGCTAAATACCCCAGAAAAAAGACCAGTTGGCATAATTCCAGATAATTTAGACATCCCAGAAGCTCCAACAGCCCAACAGTCACTTCAGACACTATTAACATTCCTTGCGGTCCCAAATGAACCTGGCTAGTGAAAGAAACAAGAAAAGACAACACCGAGGATTCACTGTTTTGATAATATAAGGTGCACATGTTCGGAGGCTATCCACAGTTTCATCTCCTTTTCTGCAGTTCGACAATTAACTCCCATCCTAATTCTATTATCTAAACTGCTTAAGCAAAGGTCTTCGTCAATCACATAGGATCACTAAGCATCCATCTACATGGACTCAAGTTAGAGTAGGATTTACGCAAGTGTCAAAGTACCGGGCACTTTCCATTAACAAAATCATAAAAGCTATTTTCCAAACGCCTTCCAAACATAAATGCTACCATGATAGAGTATATGTAGGCACGTCAATGATTAGGTGAGCCACTTTCAAAGTACATCTTGTAGCCTAATTTCTGTGTTAAAAAAAAATGCTAGGCTTCCTGGTCAATCAAAACTACTGAACTTTGCTTCAATCATGTCAACAACGCACTCAATCTCAAGGAAACCATAGTTATTTCCCAGGAATGTGTGGATCAAAGGAGGCTGACTTATGCTCCTAAAAGTGGACCCCACCTACAAGACAACCTTCAATTTACTAACATGGCAAAATTCACATGCACAAGCATGCATACATTGGTCAAGCAAGAAGCACTTAGCTAGAAGCTTGTAGAACTTCGATAAACATGTCCAATTGTCACTTGATAAACAATGAATCTCATTGCATTCCCAATTCTCACTTTATTACCAGTTTGGCTACGAAAGATTTTCTTGCTGCATCATGATATGAAGTGGAACTGAAAAAATCCGCAATGTCATCATATTATATACGTAATGTTTCCTAAAAGGAATACTTTCGTCCATGGCTGACCCCAATCTTGATCTTATCCAACATACAGTAGAACAAATAACTCTGCTAACCACTGTTGAACATAAAAAAAAAAAAAAAAGACATTTTCAACAATAAAGCTCTATACCCATCACAGCAGAGGATTCAAAACTACAATTTCTGATAGTCATTACTTATCAGCCGCTCAAAATGACAGGAATCTGCCTTAGATTTGCCCTAGAAACAAATATAATCGCTAAAACATGATGGGTGAACTTGTTAATGCAGCCATACATGTAAAGAAACATAGCTACCAAGCATATTACCTCTGCAAAGGGACCCAAAGACGCAGCCTTACTACAAGGTATCTTATCAGCAGGCAAAATGCCTTTCTCGCCCAACCCAACTCCATGGTTGCAGTTGAACTCCTCCTCATCCTCCATATTCTGAACTCAGAAAATCAACTACATATAACAACTAAAAATCAACACCATATAATCAAAACCAATTTGAAATATGAGAACAACAGAAATGGCTCCACAATTTTCCCTCCTCAATACCAATACCCTTTTTTTTATTAATTGAAAATTGATTACAAGTTTAACCCATCATGTTTAATTTGGAAAAAAAAAAATCCAAAAGTAAAAACCTAGTAGAAACTTAATTTAAACCAAAAATCCCCATGAAATCAATTAATTGATCAAAGTCGTTTAACAAAATCAGAAAGCAGAAATAAATTTAAATTTTTGGAAATACCTGAGTGTGAAACAGAGAAATTGACTGTGAGAAAGAGAAGAGGGGGGGGGGGAAGACAATGGATATCGAAAGTCGCGGATGATTTGGATTTAGATTTTGTCCTGCTCTCTCTCTCTCTCTCTCTCTCTCTCGGTCTTGGCGGTCGGCCTCTGCTCCTTTGTATTGAAGATGCAAAACGACAGGAGAAGGTAGGCTCCCCGCTCCCTCCACCTCACCTCCACGCCACCATTCTCTCTAATTCAAAATCTCATTCCGCATTCACACTGACCTATTTTTCTTCCCATTTTTAGTCAATTTTTTATTAATTAAAAAATATATATGCATATGATAAAAAAATTTTCACAATTTTATCTCATTTTATGAATATTACTCTTAAAAAAATTAAGAGGAAAATGCCTATAAAATGTTTTTGACTTTTCTCATTTTAAAAAATAAATTTAATTAATTTTTCACAATAAAGTTAGGAGACGTAAAAATCGAAAACGGGTAGAATTTCAATCATCAAAAAATAGGAAAACATAGAAAAATTTTCAAAATATATAAATATTAAGAAAAATTAATACTTCAAAACTTAGATTTGTTTGAAACCATGAAAGTGTGTGCCCATGTTATTTTATTTTTGAGATAAAAAAAAAAGTACCTTCTGAAATAAAATAAATTTTGTTTGACGAAAGCATGACTTGTATATTCTATATACACACGAGAAAAATGCACGCTTTTGACGTGAAAAAAAAATTTAAATAACATCATGAGAAAAAAAATTCATCTTTTAATGTATACATGACAGGTTTTGAAAATCTGTCACATGTAAACAGTAATACGCATGACGAGTTTTCCAAACTCGACATGGAGTACTATTCATTCATTCCTAATATCGAGTTTTGAAAACCCATCATTACACTGTTCACATGAACAATGCATGACAGGTTTTAAAAACTTGACATGTGAGTGTTAAAAATAGAGTTTTTTTTCATCCAGTATTGTTTTAAACTTTTTTTTTCCACGTCAATTGCGCACATGTCTCTGCACGTGAATCTTAATTGCATATATAAATCATATATATGAAATGTGTGGACCTTATCCATACATAAATAGTATATAAACTATTTATTTATTTGAATAATTAATTCAAATATTCTCTTAATATAAAAAAATCAATAAAATATTGTTTTAGGCATATAAAATATCAAAATCTAATATATAGTTAGAATCTAATTCCAATAATATTCACAAAGATAAAACTTATTTTAAACCTCTATGGGACAATTCAGTGACAACAATCACCTCTCTCGACCCCATGATCCAACATTTAATTTCTATTATAATAAAAAAAAAAACTTATTTCAACTAATCTAATAGATAAGATTGTTATGTCTCTTATCTCGAAATTTGAAAATAAAAAAGATTATGATGACAGAGCTCCCCTTAAATTGGACTCAACAATACTAAAAGTGAATTAGTCAAAATATAATTTTAAATATCGATTGATATTTAATACAAAAAAATTAAAAAGATAAAACTTATTTCAGATAAGTTAGCAGTCTGATCTTTGTGGAAGTGAACTTTTTTTTTTTTTTTTTTTATTTCATAAAGATTATATAGAATTTTCTTACCAATCGGATGGAACTATGGAAACCCTAGTTTTAACACATTTGTCATAACAGAGTACCATCTTCTTGAAAATCTGAGAAAAGAGAAAGGACATTACATATGTCCTAGGGGTTCCCATTCAATCATACACATGAAATAAACATGACATCCCTCATATCTCAACCAGACTCAAAGAAACATCAATTGAAATCGTAGAAACAACAAAAATCTTAGTTTTCTTGCTTGTTATGCACACTTGTAGCCTAAAATCTTAGTTTTTTAGGCTTTTTTATTTTTTAAAAAATATGTATTCTTTTAATTTGCTGATTGCAAAATAAGTTTGATTAGAAATTGAAAATACTAAAAAAACTATTATTATTAGTCTGAATGCAGAAGTAAAAAATGTTCTATTTTATTTAATGTTAAATCTAATATAGCAATTAAAATTAACTAATTTCAATAAATTATTTTACAAATTTAATGGGGTAATGAATATTTATCACGAAAATTATTATATATAAATAAATTAGAGTTGCGACAAAGCGGATTTCAAATGTTCACACATGAATCGAAAAATGCATAATGAGTTTCTAATTAAATTAATTTTGTTATTAAATATTCACATTTTTTCATATTTATGTTTTACAGAAAATGAGAAAAGATCGATATTTAACTTTATTTTTTATTTATGTTTATATTTTTATCTTTATAATTGTAAGTTTGAAATAAAAATCGTTTGGAATCAGAATCGAAATCGAAATCAAAATCAAAATCAGAAGCGGTAGTTCTAAAACTAGAACCAGAACCTCTTTTTTAATTTCAATTATGGTTTCTCTAAATCAAGAATCAAGAACCAACGATTTTAGAATCGAAAATCAATGGTTTTGTATTGCATGTAGGTGTTTTGATGATGAGTAAAACAGATCAAGTTAGTGAAACAAAAATTAGAAAAACATAATTAGAAATCTGGAGTAACTAATTCATAGGAGGTGTCGACGGATATCTTAAAGTAGCCGATAGAATAGCTTCACTAAGGAAAAAATTTTCGACTAACCTCACAGATTAGTCGACACATAGTATAAGAATAGAAAGTAATAGTCACATAATAAGGAGAATGTTAAAAACCCAAGCAAGCAAGTTGGATAGAAAAGGAGATACTTAGAATGTTAAAAACCTAGGTTGACCAACTCTCCCTATATATTTGAAAATATAGGTTTTTGAAATATCAAGAAAATGAAAATAAAAATTCCCGGTATTTATTCCCTATGTATTAATTAGGTTAAAATCTATTTTTTCATAATTTTCCAACTCATTAAGCCTTTGAACAAAAATAATCCAAAAATCAAAGCCGAATTTTGTTCTTTGAAAAGAGAGTTGACTTTTTATTCTTAAAAAATTAGGTTTTAAAATATTTTTTTATTGAATCTAAATAGAGTTATTTTTTATTTACATGTAAAATTTTAAGTAAATGGAAAATATAAAAACTATGTAAAAATTAGACATTTACTTAAATGATACTTACTGGAAATAAGGACATGAAAGCATTATTCAGTCGCTTATACCAGTGGAAAAACTAAGTCAGAACACAAAGTTAAGTGAGGAGTCGACAAATGCCTTGAATTAGTTAACAGATTAGCTTCATTAAGGAAGAACTTTTGACTACTTTCACAAACTAGTCGTCACATAGGATGAAATGCAAAGAATGGTCAACACATTCCTTTGAATAGCCGACAGAATATCATAGGTTAGCCAACTAAGGATCACTAACATTAACATAGTTGACAAAATCTAATGAGTAGTTGACACATAGCGTAAATTAAGGACGAACAGTTGACCAACTCTATTGGTAGCCGACACGAAGCTCAAGTTAGTCGACTAAGTTATTGTAAGTCCAAGTATGCATAGCTTAAATATTGATATACTCAACAGATTTTTTAAATTTAGCCAATTAAAGACTTTTGTATAAACATAAATTATTGACAGGTCCATCAACTTAGTCAACAAAGTTCTGTAATATACCGTAAAGTATTTGACTAACATTTTAAGCCTGTCAACTAAGAGTTCTCAGATTTAGAAATGCTTATAGTTTCTGACAAAACTATCAACTAACACATATATCATGTCGACTAATACACTATAAACCACAAGTAGCCTATTGACTAATCAAAGAGGATTGTCAACTATTGATCTTCATACTTAGAAAGATTTTAAAACTCTGACAAATATGTCGACTAACATTTAAGGAATGCCGACTAATGTTTTCTAAACTTAGACAATTTTTAGAACTTGAACAAAATTGTCGACTAATAAATAGGATGCCAACTAAGATCATAAGCACCAATTTTAGTCGACTAACCAAAGAGGGTTGTCGACTAGTGGATCCCAGAACCCAAAAACTTGAGAACTCACAGCAGCCAACTAAGACCAACTAAGACACAAGGACTTCTCTTATGAAATATTAGTAAAAAAGAACCAAACTATCAGTCAACGAAACAACACTATGCTACCAAAAATCATTTTGATCTCTGACAAGTTTGTCGACTAAAGGAACATAAAATTTTGACTAACACTTTTCATACTCATATTTTAAAATCTTTGACAATCAAGTCGACTAAACCATGCAGGCTGTTGACTAATGTTTTTAATAGCTAGAAAGTCCACCTCTGATCATTAAAATAGTCGACTAAACATCTTAGACATGTTGACTAGGTCCATTAAAAATTGAAAGATAAAATAATCGACAGAACAAAAGACTCATTTATGCTCAAAAAAACAAAACCCTTATTGAGAACACATAAAGTTGCTAGGTAGTCGACTAACACACTAGTCTAGTCGACTAATTCTGATAGCCAACACATAGTTCAGTTTAGTCTACACTCACATCCTTAATATGCACATCAGTTGACTAAAGTTTTGTCTCATTCGACTAAATAGATCTAGTTAGTCAATATACAACTAAGTTTAGTCTACTATATGTGAATCACAAAATATATCAGTCGACTAGATCTTTCAATCCTTCGACTATATGTTGTAACTGTCGACTAATACAATAGAGTAGTCGACTAACCACAATTGGACTTAGGCAAATAAGACAAACCTAAAGAAGGCATAGTTGAATATGTTTAAGAATAGTCGACTAATCATCTACAGAACAATACTAATAGTAAACTAGATATAATGAATTGTCAACATCACAAAAATAAGTTTTGAAATTCAAAATTTAATAGTCGACTAAACTATCATAGCAGTTGACTAATCTTATTTGAACGTAGGCAAATAAGAGACATCAAATGCAACATAATCGACCAAGTTTCTAAAACTGCCAACTACCAAGAGACATCAAGTGTGATACAATCAACTAAGCAAAAAGAGATGTTGATACTAAAGACACAGGTTTTGAATTTCAAAAAGGAATAGTTGACAAAACGCTTATATTAGTCGACACATCATTTCTAACGTCTATTTCTATAGAAAAGTGAATAGGTGATTGAAAGCATTAAATGTATAGATCATTGAGACATTAATGAAGAACATTTGAAATCTCACTAGCCATAATGGCTCTTTGGATGAATGGAGTAAATGAGTATATAAAAGAGCATCAGATTAACAGAATAGCAGAGAGAGAGATGGATGAATGAATGCAAAACTGTTGAGCACTCTTGATTATTTAGTAAAAGAATATCTATTTTTCATTATGTCTTCACTCCTTCCGTAGAAATTCCTGTAAGCTTCAATTGTGTTACATCCATGGATTATAGCCTCATTTCTTGTAACATCTATTCATCTCTTGTATCAAAAGTTCAAACATCAGAGATCGATTTTCTGGTTTGGATTTTAGAGAGAGAAACAACTTATGTGAAGTTGGATAGTGTTTTTGGAAAAAACACTATAAAGGTTTGACTTATACCTGAAAGTAAATTTGTTGTACTATTTTGAAATCAATAGTGAAAATCCATATGAAGCCTAGTAGTGGATGTACATTGGGTTCGGTGGAATCACTATAAAACTATGTGTGTGCTTTCTTTTTCTTTATTTTTCAAATCCTTCATCTCATCTCCATTCTCAATAAATTGAAAAAACATTTAAATCATCAAAAAGTGTCACACAACCTATTCAACTCTCTCTAGATTGTATTTCATTCTAGAAACCAGTGGTTTTTGGAGCCAAGGAAATGTCTACATCAAGCTTTTGAGTACTAGCAACTAACAATGGTTTGCTCATTATCTCAAGTATAGCGTTTTTGGGTCCCCAAAAGGACAACCTAATGATGACAACCATCTCCTCTAATTTCGTGATTCGGAATTCAAATCTCATTGTAACAAAAAAATATTGCTTTTTTGGATGTCAGCGTAGCTAAAGTATTTGTTTTTATCTTAAGTTTAAGGTTTTTAAAGCATAAATGTATAATAATTCGGGAGTTAATCAAAACGGACGATTTTGAGAAACTTACGAAGTAGATAGGTAACTCAAGGATGAACCAAATCGAGTATTGGAAAAACATTCAATATAGGGATATAAAAAAAAAAATCTAGATAAGTAATCTGGATGAATCCCTAGGAAACATATGCAATGCATATACAAATACACTGGGTATATAAATATGCAATGCATATATATATATATATATTGAAAAACAGATAGTACAATTGGGGGTTAGTCAAAATGGATATCTATAAAAATGTGTAATGGATGGGATGCATTGCTCGGACGCTAGTGGTTCTAGTAATGTTTGTATTGCAACAAGCTTAAGACTTTATCAAAAAAGTAAATAATGCAAGACATTTAGAATTGACAGATAATTTAGCAAGATATGAATTAACTCGAAAAGTGAAAATGCATGGACATTCATAGTGCTAGCAGCACTTGTGTTGTCACGAGGTAAGGGTTTTAGCAGAAAATATATAATACACTCACGCATAATTCATTCATGTGCCATATAAACTATCACCGTAAGCAAAATATATTATAGTAAATAAATAAGCAGTTTTTAAAAGATGTTGCATAATCCTTACCATAAGGTATCTATAGTTTCATAGAAGTACTTCAAGTGTGATATTTGAACATACATTTTTGTATGCTAGAAAGTATTTGCAATGTTTCAAAACTTTTACTTGTAAAAATTCTGATTTTTCTGCTTAAACTTTTAGAAATTGCAAAATTGATCATTATTTTTGAAAAAGGATATTTTTGCAAAATCTATAAAAAAAGATTACATTTCGTAAAGAAATTTTAAATAAGGATACAAAATATTTTCAAAAGGAGAGAATTTTTGGACATGACACTTGAAAAAGGCTTGTAAGATGTTTAAAAATCATTTTTGTGTTGTCAAAAATGCAAAAATCATTTTCGGATAACCCTAATTGCTATTAAATGGATAAAAGAGATAATCTAGCTCGTAATATAAATATTAACCCTAATGGGTAGTTGTCACTCCCTCAGTGTGTGGGGTATGTGCGGGTATGCAACCTGGACCATGGCACGTAGGCGCACGACAAGACATAAGCGAAACATGGGATGACATTCAGGGGTAGTCGATATTTGGGCATCTAAGGCTTGGCATGAGTCTTCGAGAGTTAAGAACACAAATATGAAACTGTGTGGAGCGCAGAAAGCAAGTTTCGATGGATTAGGTGCGCATGGCAAAATCATGTGCATGGGGTTATCATTCGCAACGGGGTTATCGGTGGCAGTTATGGTGATGCTTATCGATAGTAGACAACGGTTATTGGTGATTGCCGATAGTGGTTATGGGTAGTTGGCACCAAAGTGGTCTTAGATGGCGTATGGGGGTTGTGACATTGTATAGTGGTTTGCAGCAACAGATGAGGGCCTTACGACTGTAGCATGGGATTGGTGGTGGGGATGGTGTCTGCATGTAGGGTGCACCATGCCACGCACGTGAGCAAGGCATGTGGGTGTTACTAGGCTGGAGCCTTTGGCATGTAAGCCACATGATGCGAAGGGTGGACAATTTTTGTGGAGACAACATAGTTCGGCTAGAACAGTGCATTGCATAAATTTGAGAAAGTTTAGCATAAAGACAACACAGCTCTTTGGACAATGTTGGCATGTTTAGGTAGAGCGCATAGATAAAGTTGAGGGCGGTTTCCTTGTTTGATGGATCAAACAACAAGTGTCCTTAAATGGTAGAGAGAAGATTCAAAATTGCAGGTGAAAGACACATGAGGTAGGTGCAAAGAGAACATGCCTACATGGCACACACTTGGTGGCGCAGGGGCCACCCAAGCATGCATAAGAGGGTCTAAAGTCTGTGGGTTTGGAAGTGGCCTTGCGGTTTGGAAAGTAAATTGTTTACAATTTTATACTTAGTCAATTCCACGGGCAACAGCCCATTGTCTTTTTATTTTTAATGCGAAACACACAATTAATGGCAATTTACATACACTGGAATTAAATTCTAACAATTTGAAATCCTACTTTAACACTTGTAATATTAAAATTAAAAAATCACATAATCAACTTATAATTATTGTAATTACATATTATGAATAATTATCTTGAGAAGAAAATAAATAGTCAATTTTTAATATTGTAATTACATATTATGAATAATTATCTTTGGGTTAGACACATTTTGTTATTAGTGTTTTATGTTTTGATTTAGAATAAAATGGTATGATTAAGAATAATTTCATTGTTTCTGCATTTAAACAGTTACTTATTATTATGAAGTTTTGATTAGCATTGAAGGAAGGTTCTCAAAAGAAACAAAATCGAACCTGACACTACAAAAAAATAAGGATTTAGCTATGGAAAAATTTTCGTTGCTAATAATGCGTCACAAAAATTTAGCGACGGAAATCGTTTCCATTGCTAAATTTCGTATTTAATTTTTTTATTTGTAGAACCCGTCCGCTCACCCACTGGCCGCCGCCGCCGCCCCGGCCCCCTGGTGCTTGCCCGTCCATGCCCACACCCTGTCAGCCCTTGCCCGCCCACCTTTTGCTACTTTATTTTTTTTTTACAGAAAATATGCTTTTACCCATATTCGAACCTGAGTTTAAGAAGTTGTCTAAAACATTCTTAACCACTATATCACATTAACTTATCTGATATACTTTTTTTTTTTTACTTTTATACTTTTTCTCTAACTTTCACCATTAAAAATATAATTATCTAATATAACAAAAATACAAAATACAAAATTATATTTAATATAATTACAAAATTATCTTTAAAAAATTATAAAATTATATTTAAAAAATATAAAATTATATTTAATAAAAATCAATACCCTAATTTAATAAAAATATAAATTACAAATATACATTTAATAAAAACATAAAATTATATTTAATAAAAATATAAAATTATATTTAGCGATGAATTTAGCGATGGATAGCTAAATTCGTGACTAAATTTAGTAACGGATTTTGGTTTTTGTCGTTAAATTCGTCGCTAAATAACGACGAATTTTTTTCGTCGCTAAATTCCATCGCTAAAATCGTATTCTTTTGTAGTGTGATAGAAGGGGAGGAGATTAGCAATCCCTTATCATAAAAGTGGCATACAAGATACATTTACTTTTATTACTAAAACCAAGCTATTGAATTTTGATCCAAGATGCACATGTATAAGTGCCTTGTAACCCAAACCATTTGGATCCCTGCCCCACATTGTAGCACCATAGGTGGAGGTAGAAGATAAACTCCAGCCATTGTGCCTTTTCCAACTCTTGAGAGGAGCATGTGCCTCCAAAAAAAGAAAATAGGGATAATTACAAGTTGCACCATTTGTTTTACTCCCAATCATACTTTACATTCTATATTTTAAGAAATTACACTTTGCACTCTAAGTTTAGGGTCTCAAAACATTTTGCACCAAGAAAATAACAACATCAAAGTTGGGTTATGTTTTCATGAAAATATTTAACACCCCAAGATAATCTCTTTGTGATCAAATTCAACCTTATTGCTTCAAAATTAGAAATCTCTATGTCTCACACTGCATCTCTCTCATCAATCATTGTTACTACTTTTCCATAGATTTTCAAACACTAGAGAGGTAGAGAAATGATTATCGAAGTCATCTCTGATGGCAAATGGCAAGCCGCAACGTTATTCACAACAACAACAACAACAAATGATCCTCATTGAAACCTAAAACAACAAAGACCATAGGTTTTAGAAGAGACTCATGGGCTAATTACTTTTTGAAGAGAGGTTGATTCACTATTCAACACTTCAAAGGAATTTGAAATTCCTTCGAAGGAATTTGCTCACGTAGTTTCAAGAAGACAACGTCTAGGTCTGGAAAGATGAGTTGATGGGGATTACATAGCTTGAACAATGATAATATGGTGGTGAGGTGGTTCATTGGTGGCTCGATAGCAGTGAATGGCTTGTCAAAAGAAGTGGAGGAATTCTAGCTGTAGGAGAGAGGTAGAGAAAACAAAATAGAGAGCAACAGAAACAGAAAAATAGGGGAAGGATATTTTTTACCATTCATAAGATTCTCGCTAATGTTTGACGGCTTTTAATAATATTGACTAATGAGTTGAAAGTAGGATATTGATCGGTTGAGTTTTTAAATTTTTCCATTAATTGAATTCGATTAATTCGGTTTAATATTTTTTAATCCTAAACTAAAAATCGAACCTAATTCGTTTAAATTTGAAATTCAGTTTTCGGTTTGAATTCGAATTGAATCGAATAAACCAAATAAATCGATTTTGATTTTTGAGATTTAAATTTTCACATAAATCCAATTTAATCAAATTCAAATTGATAAAACAATGAATTTTTTAACTACTATTTTATTACTTGCTTAAAAAAGAAAAATTACCAATCAAAGTTTGAATAAAAGGAAAAGAAAATAAATAATAAATAATCAAAATAAATAAAAAATGAGATAATTAAAAACCTTAATTTGGTTTTTGGTTCGAATTCGTATTAAAAATCTCAATTCGAAATTCGAACCGAAAACCAAATTGAAAATTCGATTCTAACCGAAAACAGATTCAAATCCAAAAATCGAATTCAAATTTAATTCGATTCGATCGGATATTTAGTTATCACCAAATATTGCACACCCCTAGTTGAAAGTGTTAACCGAGTCTCAAACTTATGACTCAAAGTATTAGCACCTAAATTATGGTTGGACATGGCACCGGTCTGATTTGGGCCAGTTTTGGGACAGACTCGAGAAGTGCTGGCCGATTTGACCGCAATTCTGAGGTCTTCTCAGGTCGTGTCAAGCCGGTTCTAAAATAAAATTTGCTTGGAATCGGTCCGGCCTAGTGAACCAGACCCATTGAACCAGACCGTGCCGGGGCGATCCGATTTAGTGGTTTTTCAAAGTGAAAAATTTCAAAAAATAAAAAAATTAGCAATTGGAATCGGGTTAGGCCGGTTCCGTGCCGATCTGATTCAAAAAAAAAGGAACCGTATCAATCTAATTGCTATAGTGAACCGATTCGGTCTGGGTTTACTGTTCACTCGAGCTAATTACTTGTCCGGACTTAACTGGAGTGGCTGGGTCGGTTTTCGTCCATACCCATCTCTAATTATGATATTTCTAATTAAGGAAAAGAAAAAATGGACGTCACTTTTTCATAGATGCAAAGCCAAATAATAAGAGCATGTTTAGTTTACTTTCTTAATGTTAAAAACTCTTATTTCTAACTTAGTATGAAAAATAGAACTTTTAAAATTTAAGTAAGAAACTGTTTACCACTTTTACCTAAAAAAGCTCTTTTTTTTTTTTAATAGATTATGTGGTAAGACAAATTATATAAGTTTTAATTTTTAATGAAATTACAATAAAAGATAATTGATATTAAACTTTCATAAATAATACAAAAAATAAGCAGTTTCATAAATAATTTTAAAATATTTATAAATTAAATTAAATATCTTAAGTTTATAAATATTCTAAAATATATTTAAATCTCATACATTTTTTAAGAGACAATTTCTTAAATAGTTAAATTAAATATATACATGACAAAATACTTTTTGGCTTTAGTTAAGTATTTTTTAAATATTCATAAATATTTAAATATTTTAAAGATTTTTAGGCTTATATATATATAAAACAAAATTATAATATTTGAAATACTTATGAATAATTTTGTTACCTCATTTTTTTTTTCATTTAAAAGGGTCACAGATTAGAGAAGTAAAAGGTTTACTCATGAGTTTCTTTTTTTTTTTTTTTTTTTTTTTTTTAAACACTTTTTGAAAACTATTTGATTTAATTTTTAACTTTAAGTTGACTTGAAATTGAAAAAAAAAAAAAGTTAGGCCAAATGGATATTAAGCCTAGCTGTATAAAACATTTTACATAAAATATTTGAATCTCCTGTGTTATCTAATTATATGTAAAATTCAATAAGAACATAAAAATGAGATTATTTTGTTTTCAACTTTATTGATTTTTGTTTTGATTAGCTTTAGTTTTGATTTTATAATTATAATTATAAAAAATAAAAAATAAAGAATAAAGATAAATATTAATCTTTTTTTTATAAAAAAAAGAAATACAAAAAATACGATTAATTGAAAATTTATTGTTACTTTTTTATTGACAAAATCTTTTAATTAATTCAATTATAAACATTTGAAACACATATTATTATGATTCAAATGGCTAATTTATTTATATGTAATAATTTTTTATGATAAATATTATTGTCTCTGTTATATTTGCATAATAATTTATTTAAATTAATTTTTGTAATATAAAATTCATATTTAAATAAAACCCCGTCAGGGTAAAGGGTTTAGGGCTTCCTTCGGTTTAGTGCATTTCATCGGATTTCTCGGATTAGGGTTTTCGCGACTACTTTCTCTCCATCTCAGCGGCGATTTTCTCATTTTTACATGTTGAAAGTGGTGAATAATGGAAGGGTAATCATGAGTAGAGTCGGAGTTCGAGTCCATTCTTCTCTGAATCAAGGTCACCATTCCAAGCTTCAAGGTTAGTTTTCCCCTTCTTCTTCTTTCTTAGTGGAATTGCTCTGTTTCCATTCTCAATCAAACCATTTTAGCTGTGGCGATTGGATGGCGTGAAAGGTCATTTGCTTCTGCTTCAGTTGCTTCTTCTGAAGCCCCCAAAACACAGAATGCACGCAAAAGAATTTCAAAGGAACAACGTCAAGCTTTGGTCGAATCATTTGTCAACAAGTACTTTTCTATTTCCCATTCAAGTAGCTTATAGAAATTCTAATTAGGGTTTATTTTATTTCATTATTTTTGGGAAATGTTGAGCAACGAAGTTCATAATCTATGTTTGATTCTCATGACTTTCAAATGGGGAAATTTTGCATCAGGTGGTGCATGTAGCTTGGCATGTTTCAGACGATAAAATATTAGATGGATCAAAGAATGTACAGAAACTCGAGGGTGAGAAAACCTCAGAGACTGAAAAAAGAACAAAGAGTAATACGAAAACTAGTGGATAACTGCTCTCCCAACCCTTCTCAACTCTTCTAAATTATTATCTTTATAAATCCCAGAGGTATAAGCCCATGAAGAAGTATAAAATACAATATTGTTCTATAGAAGAGAAGGGCCAATGTCTGATTTCTAAATATTCTTGCATTTTGTGCTTTCCAAATGCACACGAGAGTAGCCACAAATGCATTTCCAAAGCAAATGAGCGTCTTTTTGCCCTCCAAAGTCTCTAAACTTCATGAGAAACAAATCAAGAGGCTTCTAGGCCTAGAATGCTTAGAATGCTTAAGGGATTTGAGGGAATTCTGATATTCATTTTGCATTATTTGTCTTGACTGAAGTGTGCATGGATCATCAAAATACAATCTAAAATCCATGAGAGATCATTACTTGGGGCTGCATGTTTGATAATTTGGACACCCATATATTTTGTGACATGTATATATACATGAGTATATTGGATGGAAAAAGAAGATATGTTAGAGACAAAATTTCCATAGAGATGTAAGGAGGATAAGCTGATACTAGTTGGGTTGATTCAAATTCATACGTGAATGTAAAGCCTCAAAGTAAAATTATTTTAAATTTTCCTTGTGGCAGGTACAGGGCAATGAATGCAGGAAAATTCCCTACTACTTCTGGTGCTGTGAAGGAAGTGGGTGGGTCTTACTATGTTGTCAAAAAAATTATTCAAGAACTTCAGTGCAAGGCCAAAATGTCTCCTGAAACTGATAAAAATCAATGTGTTTTGGAAAAAGGAGAAGTAGTCAAAGAGGACAAATCTTTAGCCAAAGTTGAACAGCCTTCAACAGCAGTGGATTCCAAGCTCCAAGAGGCAGTAAGCTTCAATGATCTCGATAGCAAAAGTTCAGGTAAATTGAATCATGAAGCAAAGTGCAATCCTCAGACTCTTGACGGTGTTGAGAAGTCCTTGTCAGAAGATGCTGTGGAACATACAGAGGCAGTAAGAGCTACACATCTCTGATATTAATACTTCTGTTTTTGATTAATTACCAACACTATTATCTCATAGATACGTGTTGTCCATGATAGATAGTCCTTTTTCCCTTGTTATTTTGTTTTGTATCTATACTCAATAGAAGAGAAAATACCTTTCCTCCTGATGCTTAATATCTTTCTCAAATCACTTCCCCAAAAAATGCAACTTCTTTTGTTTTTCTTAGAAATTCTTTACCCTTGTTGCCTCAATCTTCATTGTCTTCATTATTATTATTTTTTTAATTTGTTTGTCTATTTGTTCTTGTATATGATTTGTTATGAATATGATGTCTATGTCACCAGTAATATTACATCTATATACTGAGTGCTTTTTCAATTTTGTTTTGGTGCAGGTCGATCATTATACTTTTGAAACTACCAGTCAAGCACTGGAAGGAGAAAATTTAGAAGCTTCTTTCCTGCCTCCTGAAAAGTTAGAGGATGAGACAGATAGCACTTCCTCACCAGATTTTAACGATTCAAAGCAAGAAGTGGCACTGTTTCAGGCCTCCTCTCATTCTGATGATTCCTCAATGTAAGTTTCTCTTCTTGCCATTCATAATTGTTGTTATGTTATTACTGTTTGGCATTGCCTTTAAGTTTATGTTTCCTTTGCATATAATATATGTAAGATACATCAATATGTTGGTGCTAGGGGCCAACAGATGGAAAACAAACACAGTTTGGTTTGACTTTAATCTAGTAGCATTTAGCATTCAGAACCCTATGGTAAACTAGAATAGAAGGCCATGATATCATGACAGTGGTGGTCCATAAAATATGAGTAACTTTATTCCTAAAAAAGGTAATTTGTTAACTTGTATCAACTTGCAAGTCATCAATGAGACAAATTATTAAATGCAGAGTTTATGATGCATAATAAATGTTAACATGGATCAGAGGAACCCTTATTTGCATGAGAATACATGTGATAACATGTTCTCATTCAGCACTCGCCTTAGATGTGCTTGTGCCAGCTTATGTGCTTGTCATAAGTGAGAAATGCTTGTTGCTGTGGATGTCCACGAAGATATATGGCAGTACTTCTTGCTTGCCTGTGAGATGCCTTCCCTGAATTTTCTGTAATTTTTTTTTCCTCTTCAACCCAACCTTGAGGTTTTTTGTTTTTACGATGTTGTGCATCGGATTGCCTCTTATCGTGCCAAGAGGATCTTTCTGATGTGTATGTATGTCTTTTGTAGTATAATTATTTCAAACCTAGCAAATAATGGATTAAATTCTAAATGCATAGCAATTATAATGAAGCTTTATCAGTAATCATGAAATGATATAATCCTTGGTATTTGTAAAATCTATATTGGAAACAATATCTTATTTGTTCATGTCAAAATTAGCAACTAAATCAAGATATAAAAACAACATTGAGATGGTAGCATAAACAGAGGAGAATGGGGAGTAAAAAATTGTCACTCGAAATCCATTGTTCTCAAGAAAAGAAGCAAAAGGATATCTTAGCCATTGGCTTCTTCACCATCATCATTCCTCTCATCATTGAATATTGTTGCTCAACAAGGGAATGATAGCAAACATTAGAGTCCATGCCCTTTAACTGAATCAATAACATTTCCCCTCCTGCAATGCATGCGCTGTTCTCTCCTAGCATACATTGAGGACATCTTGTTCTTGACAAAAGTTAGGGATTTGAAATTTGGATGTAGGTAAGCCGAATCTTTAGCACAATGTGTGATCTTCTCTTCCTCTTGATTGAGTGGACAAAAGAATAAATGCTCCCATTTCTCTGTTGCTTTGGTAGTTGGAATGAGGTGGGGGCTACCATTTTAGAGTTTGTCACGACATTCGATTTGATTCTCGTAAACACTTTTTTCAAAAAAAAAGAATCGCATATAGTTATATATAGAAGTGAGTTGAATGCTATCAAAATAGATTTCTTCCTCATCCGGAGGGGCGATAGAATAACCTGCAGGTTATACCAGGAGAGTGTAGCAACTTAATATAGATTTTTAGTTTTAGATGTGCCTATACCTAAAAGGCAAAAGTATTACCAATTTGTGGAGTTAAGAATTAAATAGTGGAATCTGAAAGAAGAAAAAGTGACAAATTTTAAAAACAAATTAATGCAAGTGGCAACTTGGTCCGCTAATGACGATTTGAAAATCATGTGGGTAGAAACGTCTCATTATATTAAGAATATAGGTAAAGAGATTCTTGGCATATCTAAAGATCGGGCTCTAATAGGCAACGAGTCATGGTGTTGGAATCAGAAAATCCAAACTGTTAAACGAGCCAAATGAGAGTGTTATAGAAATTTAAAAGTAAAAGAGAGCGATGGATATGAAAAGTACAAGATTGCAAAAAGGAGGTGAAAAATTATTCACGAATCAAAAAGTAAAGTTATAACAAATTATATAAGAAATTAGAAATTAAGGATAGGGAAAAAAAGATTTACAGAATTGCCAAACTAAGAGATAGGAAGGGAAAAGATCTAAATAGTGTTAGGTGTATTAAGAGTGAGATCAATATTGTATTCGTAAGGAATGAGGATATAAGAAAGTTTTAGAGGAATTATTTTGATAATTTTTTTAACGTTGAGGGTACAAGAGATGATATCATGATACTTGTAGAGGAGATCAATAGAGATTTTAAACTCCAAATTCGTCCTCATAAAGCAAAGGAGGTCTTAAAAAGAATGAAAAATAATAAAACTGTAGGATCCGATGGCGTCCCTATTGAGGTGTGGAAGTATTTGGATGAAGTGCGGATAGGATTGTTAATAGATCTTTTTAACAAAATTTGGCAAAACAAATGAATACCCCAGATATGGAGGGTGAGCACACTTGTATCACTATATAAGAATAAATTGTTCTAATTATAAGAAAATTAAACATATAAGTCATATTATGAAGTTGTGGGAGAGTGATTGAATATAGGTTGAGATTGGAGGTAAGTGTATTTCATAATCAATTTGAATTTATGTCAGGACAATTCATCATTGAAACTATTCATTTGCTAAGACATTTGATGGAGATATTTAGAGTGTAAAAGAGAGACTTGTTTATGGTATTTATTGACATAGAAAAAATATATGATATGGTAGTTAGAGACATTGTGGTGGACATTGATTGAAAAAAAAAAAGATTTTCTTGAAATACATTAATCTCATCAAAGATGTGTATGAGAGAGTTGTTATCAATGTAACAACTTACGGTAGTTTAAGTGATAGTTTTTCAATTAATATTAGATTTCATCAAGATTTGACATTAATTCCCCTCCTTTTTGCAACATTGATGAATGAAATCATAGAGTATTTAAGATGAAATACCATGGTGTATATTTTTTGTAAATGATATAGTGTTGATCGATGAACTAGAGAGGGTATTAGTACTAAATTTGAATTATGGAGGGAGACATTAGAATCCTGATGATTTAAATTGAGTCGGTAAAAAACTGAATATATGAGATGTACGTTTAGTGGTAGTCATTAAAATGATAAAGAAACTATTAAATTAAAAGGTCAGCATGTACCAAAAAGTGAACATTTAAGATATCTTGGGTTTATTATTCAAAACGATGGCAATACAGATGAAAATATGAATCATAGGATCCAAGCGTGTTGGATAAAATGAAGAAGTGCATTTAGAGTTTTTTGCGATTGCACGGTACCATTGAAGCTAAAGGGGAAATTTTATAGAATTACAGTAAGACTTGCATTATTATATGACATCAAATGATGGGTCATTATACAACAACAAAAGTATAAAATGGTTGTAATTGAAATGAGGATACTCTGTGGATATGTGGTAAAATTAGAAAAGATATGATTAAAAATGAAGAGATACGTATTAAATTGGAAGTGAGTTCAATTGTGGATAAGGTGCGAGAGTATCATTTAAGGTGGTTGTGTAACGAAAATCTAAAGATGCACCAATTAGGAGATGTGAGACCTTAAATGTAGGAGATTTAGTGAAGTAACGTGGTAGGTCTTGAAAACCTAGATGCAAGTTATTCGTAAAAATATGAGTATTAAGATTTTATTTAAAGAGATGACTTCATATAGGAATTGATAGCTTAGAAAAATTCGAAACAGTTAAATCATTTCTTTTATTTTTTTAAGTTTTTATGAATAATTTTATTATTATTATTATTATTGTTTTAATATTATTTTCTCTATTTTTGCTTTCACACTTTAATATTGTGTGTGTGTGTGTGTGTGTGTTTTTTTTTTTTTTTTCCTCTCTTTATTCTATATTTGTCTCACACTCCAAAATTTGGGATTAAGGGTCAGATTGTTATTATATCATATCTGTGATTTTCTACCTAGTATATTTGAGATCAGTCTATTTTTTCCCTGCACACACACACACACGCGTGCACGCGCGTATAATATCTGTGCATCTAGCGCATGACTTTGGGTCAAGTTGCTACATGTGCTGCTTCCCTGGTGACAGAGGGAAAAAGATGGAAAACAGAAAATCAAGGACAACAGAACTAGGGACAGCATTAAACTTTTAAAGTTGGAACAAAAAAAGAGGATAAGGGTTTAGAACAATCTTCTTTGTAAAATAATAATGAAAAAGCTGCTGGAGAACAATCTTGAAGGCCTATTTAAACTAGGGTTGCAGTGCCTCTTTCATCTCAATGCTTGATTAGATACAACCCTCTATTGATTCTAGCTTCCAAACTTTACTAAATGTCACATGCATGTCATATAACTCATTTAAGGGCCTAAAATATAAGAATCTAATTATAAACAGTGAACTAATAAAATAAATATTTACTGAAGCTAAAAATGATATCTATATCAGCTTCTTGGATTCTTTTGCATCCCGAGCGAGAAAGCTTTTTCTTTTGCCGGGGGAGGGTGTATGGTGGCCCTGCCCACTGCTTACATTGGAGATGGACCTCTCAAATCATTCTAGTTACTAATTGCCTCTACTAATTGTCCAGAAGTGCTACTTAAAACACTGCTTCAGATAAAGACCCTCACAGTACTTCCCCCCTTAAAAACAGACCTCCCTGGCTAAGATGGACATTTAGCTTTTGACCGACTGTTCCATAATCAAACTTCCGAGGGTGATAGTTCTCAATGCCTTCAGTCAGTCCTGAGTCAGGTTTGAGAAAAACTGAAGCCTCTTCAAAGGCAGGGCAGAGAGCAAATGTTTATACTGTCCTCCCCTGTCCTAGCCGCCTATGCTGAATAGATCACTGTTGTTTTGTTCATCCTCAGACTTTAGAAAGAACTGTCCATATATGATCTTTTGTTCAATTCTATTAACCACAAGCTTCCTTCACTATTCAAATGTCCTAGTCATCAAACAAGTGAAGATGTTAGAAATCCACTTCATTAACTATTGCTATGGTGACCTTATTTCACGCACATGTGCTTTGTTTTGCTCGGCCCTAATTTTATGTGGATGATGGTTCCTTATGCCGTGTGTTACAGGTGCAGGTACATAGTACAACACTTCTTCTGGTATGTGATATAAAGGGGGTAGGCTTGGTTGGATTGCTACAGTTGATTAGTAACCGTGTATGTATATATACTAGACACTAGTAACCATTGATTTTGGTGGTTCGTAGTGTAGAAGATATATGTTTCTAGATGAAGTTTTGAATGGAACAATTATTAAAAATACAAAAATAATTAATAACATAATATGAGTTATTTTGGAAGTATATGGAAAGTAAATAAAAAATATATGGTACGAAGATCTAGTAATAGACCCTTAAAGATGTCGTAATTTATTAAAAAGAAAACAATTGTTAAAAAAGAAAGCAAAAAGCCAGCAAATGGCATCCATTTCAAGGTATTGGAAATTGAAAATGCAAGAACTTGGAGTTTGTCATCCATGTGTATGTAGGCCAAATGTTATACATATATGTGCTACATGTTACAGGACTTGCATAATGACTACAATAAATTGATATCTACAACAAGGACTTGGAGTTTGGCATCCATTTCAATTCACTTGGTTTTTGAAAATGCAACAACAGCAAGAATTGGAAATTGAAATAACAATGGTGAAGGACAACATAACTGCACAAGAACTGTTGTATCACAATCTTTCATTATCATTCCTCATTGGAGACAAGAATGGGGATGACTTCTTCTCTTCATTGGGTGATGGGGCTAGCATGGGATTAAATTTGGCATTTCAAGGTTGGGGGTTGAAGGCACTATGTGTAATAACCTAGAGGGAGTGAACACTTATTAGGGAAATTTTGGTTTTTCTGGGAATTAAAGGAGATTAATAAAAGGATTAAAACAGAGGAGGAGAGAGAGACAAAAGATGTATTTATAGTGGTTCCACCTCCTCGGAGTACATCTACTCCTAGACTTCACCTGAATTTCTAATCCACTATTCTATCAAATAGTACACAAAACTAGCTTTCTAGGTGTTAGTGAAACCTTATAAATATATATATATATTTTCAAATACTCAACACTTGTCTTTCCAAGGAGCAAGCAAACCCAAATGTGTTTCACTCGTCATAACTTAACCCTAGATCAAGAACAATCTTCTGATCTTTTACAAGAATTACATAGTGAAATTGAAGTACAAATTGAAGTTTTAAATTTCAGATATGCTCGTTACAAGTTCAGAACAAAATACAACAGAAAACATGAAAAACAGAGGATGAATTCTTTAAGCTTGCTAGATCATTAGAAGGTAAAAAAGTCCTCATCCATCAATGCTTGAGTTGTATTTATAGTTGTGGAATGTGAAATAGCCGTTGAGCAACATTTATGGACATTGAATGCATCATAGTAGGTGTTGGAATTAGTTGAAGATTCAATAAATTTTCGAACAGTTTTTTTTGAACATATAGACGTTGGACATAATGGATCGACTTCTTCATGCTTTGAGTTGACTTGTGTTTGAATTTTGGCTTGCTCAGATCGACTTGGTACTAAAGGTAAGTCGACTTGTATGCAGTCTGTGAATATATTTAGTTGGCTTGCTCTCTCCTAGGTCTTGTGTTTGGGTCATCTTAGAAATCATAGTGAGTCGACATAACATTGATGAAATTTCTACATGGGTCGACTTGATTTTTAACTAGGTTGACTTAAGATTGTTAGTAAGTCGACTTGTTGTAGCCCTAGGTCGACACACTTTTGTTTCAGACTTAAATTTCTGAGAGCCATTTTGATAGGTCGACTTCCCCCTACTCTCAGGTTGACTTGTCTATCCTATAGGTCGATGCTAGGTCGCCTTAAAAATCTTACCGAGTCGACTTACACATGTCCTAGGTCGACTCATCTATGTTGCAGACAGACTTTCTGAGACTTGATTTGTCAAGTTGACTTATCCTTGTCTCTTAGGTCTACTTGCTGATGCTATTAGGTTGACTTATTTACTTTTAGGTTGACTTAGTTAAGATTCAGATATTTTCTGAGAGCAAAATTTGCTATGTCGACCTGTCATTGTTCTAGGTCAAGTTATATTCTATTCAGGTCGACTTGGTTTAGTTTCAGAGTTAGTGTTTCTAAGACCAAATTTTGCAGGTCGACTTGTCTCTGGGTCAAGTTGACTTCTTCAACATAACAACTAAGGGTTGACTTAACTTAGGTCTTTTTCTATTTGTGGGTCAACTTGTTCTTAAAACTAGGGTCAGGTCGACTCGCTTGTCCTGTAGGTTGACTTTTTTATTTTACAGACTTTGATTTATTAGGTTGACTCGTCATTCTATGCAGGTCAACTTATAAAACTTACGGAGATTATTTTTCTGAGATCTAAATTAGCTCTGGCCTTGCCTTAGTTTAGGATTACGGCTGGGCATGACCCGAGGTGCAGCTTAGATGGTAATCTTATGGTATTAGGTTAGTTGATTTATTATTTATAGTGTTTGGAAGCTTGTGTTATTTGCTTTGTTTAGTTTACAAATGTTTCTATTCTTTTTAAGTGTTCTGTATGTGGGTTTTAGTGTGATATTTTTAGGCTTATGGTAGCTTGGACAATGAATGGTAATTGAATCCTGAGTTGTTGGTCTCCTTTGGTTCTTGTCTGTTTTATTTCCCCTTCTCTTGGATTGTATCGCTTCTGTCTCTCTCGTCTCTAGTTCCTATTCTCTTCTTTCTCAAGATATTTTTTCTTTGTTTTATGTTCTGTTGTTGCTGCACCACCTTGGACATACCAAGGTCATTCAACTTCTGTGCTGTGGATACAGGATGAATATCTAGGTGAATACCTGCATAACTACAGCTGGCTCAATTCTTTCTTTGGCTTTCACAAATATAAGCCACAACTATCCTACCCCCAATCTTGAATTAGGATCTGTGTTTTGTGACTTTACCTTTGTTGTGAACCTGTGATAACTACTTTCCTCTTCCCGCTGTGACCTGATTCTTGAATTCCTTATTTTGATGTTTGCTCAGGAAAGTTTCACAAAAGCAGAATAATGACCAGGAAGTTCCAAAGGAATCAAGTGTTTGGAGAAGCTTGAAATCATTTGCTTATGGTGTTGTCAACATTTGGAGAAAACTATAAGTTTGGCTATTGTGATCCGGACGTCCTGGAAATTTTTGTTTTCTGGAGGTATTCTTTCACTGCAATCAAATACGGTATATTGCTGCTGCCTAATGCCCTCCCACACACACAAAAAAAAAGGTTATATATTGCTGCTATTTTTTATTTATTTATTTTCAGAATAGAAGTGGAATAGAAAATTACAGTTCACATTGCAGTGCAAGTCTTCTCTGCCCCCACAGTTTTTGTCACTTTGAAACAAGAAGTACGAGTTCGTGAAATATCAATAGGGAACCTAGCAAGCAGGAGCTGACCCATTCTCTAGAATCTAACTAGTCACACATGCCCTGCCTTGACTGAACTTCATATCTTACCGATTTTGTTGTTCTGTAACCTGTGGGTGTTATTTTCGATCCAAATTTAGTGTATTTTCTTTTTTCCTTCTCCATCAGTGTAAAGAAATGCTTCAGATTATTCAGGCTTGTAGCAGCAACCAAGCCTTAATCTTCATGGACTGGGTTGCATTGGCACGGTTTCATGTGCATTTTGAAGGGAGCAAGCTACAGTTGCAAGAAACACAGCCTCAGCTTTCTGCAATTGGTAAATAGTCACCTGCCTTTACTGATAATTATGTCGAATGAGCCAAATTTCCCAAGAGAATAAAGATCAGTCTTTCCCTCTCCACAGCATGGCCCTTGGTTGAAATCTATTCATTCCTCCAGACAATAGCCAGAAGTCCTTATTTCACTGTCAACATGAAATGTTGTAAATTGATGGGGGAAACAAGGTCCCAAAGAATGTGTGTATCAGAGGTTGAATATACACTAATTTGTGACTTGGTCGCCATCATGTGAAATGCAGTCCACATTGGGAGCTTATAAGGTGGGAGCACCAATAGTTCCCACACCATAAAGTCAAGCAGACCTTCAACTGTATTTTGATAAATGATGTTAAAAATTCTTAAGTGCTACTAAAAATTTTTAAAAAATACTACTAAATTTCTTTCAAAATGTTATTAGTTAGTTTAAGAATTATGACTTTTGCCTCTTTTGCTGTCTCTTGTATTCTGTATCTTGCTTCTATTAAAAATTTTTGGCATTGCCTGGTATTTATGAATTTTTGTAGGTTTCCACATTGCTTTGTAAACCATTCAGCATAAGAATTCATATGGCTAAGAATTTTTTCTTTTTCTTTTTTTGTGGATGATAAAATTTGATTTTTCATGCAATGTTTCTGCCTTGGGGGGAGCAAAAGAAGCTCAGTTCTGCAAATATGCTGGAAATAATTCCACATTGATAAAATAGAAAGAAAACATGTTATTTCATAGATTCTTGAACCTCCGAAAGGCAGAATCTCCATGCATGTGTTCTCTCTCATTCTCTCCTCTCAGCAATAATCCTTTTTATGAGAGGAAAAAGAAGTCAAAAGACAAAAATGAATCATTGAAAAATTATTAGTATGGTTGTGTACACCAACGATCTATGAATCTAGTAATAGGGTATTAAACTCTTCTAATTAAAATATTGAATTCTGAGAATAAAAAATTCAAAAGTTTGTCTAATCGGGTTATTAGATTTTACCCTCTCTTCTTTTGCAGAAAGTGTTACTGTGTGTACAGCCTATATAACATCACCTATGCAACATCACCTTAACTCTATTTCCAAGAATCCTTGGACCTCCTCTGTTAAATAAAAGTGAAATTTATATAATAAATGGTAAACATATGATTTTACTATTCTATTCCCAAAAGACAAATAAAATAACTTGATTTTGATTTAGTTTGGAAGGAAATGACTTTTAGCAACTAAACTCCAAGTAATTAGGCACTCTTTTTTATATCATTTGCTGCTAAATTGAGATAAGAGTCTGTTGATTCATTGCATATGAGAGAGAGAGAGAGAGATGCAGATGGTCTGTAAAAAAAATGGCCTAATGTATTTAAAAAAGATTACAAGTACCCACTATTGTGTCTTGCTTGTGGAGCATTTCATTGGCTTAGTCAACCCCAATAATTAGGCCTTAGTCGAGTGGGATCTTCACACATTAAGCAAACACACAAAAATTGATCTATTGTCATATTATCTTCTCCATTTGTCTCTCTTCCCTTTCCTCTCTTGGTTTCAGATATGATTTTTGATTTGATTTAAGAGAGAATAGAGAAGAAAGAGAGAGATTAGGAGAGAAATTGAGAGGCCGTCGAAGAGAAGAGAAATAAAATTGATTAAGAAGAAAGAGAGCGAGAGAGTGCAAACAAGAAGACGAGAGAAAAAGGAGAGAGAAGTTTTCAAGGAGATAGTATAGTGGTCATAATTATCTTTCTTAATCTGATGATCTCGAATTCAAATCGCAATATAACTAAAAAAAAATGAGAGAAAATTGATTAAGGTAGGAAAAGTTGAAAAGAGATCAAAGGTAAATGTTGCCCATAGCAAAGAGAGAAAAGGGAGAGACGTAGAAGTGCAATGATGGGGAGAGAGAGAGAGAGAGGGAGAGGAGAGAGGGAGAGGGAGAGAGAGAGAACAAAGAGAAAAATGTTAGGATTTGCTGACAGCAAAAAATATTTTTATCTAATCAAAAGAGTAAATATAAAATATTAAACCAGTAACAATTGAAAAATTTAGTCTTATATTAATTTATACGAAGAAATTCAACATTTTTTATGTTTGACATTTTCATAATACAGATAATTCTTTTTTAGGGTAAATTTTTGTACCAAGAATGTTGGAAAAAGAAAATTTATCATTTATTATCCATTCTTATGACAATAGAATATCTGACAATCTTTTATTTTTCTGGGACATAAAAAGATACAATTAAACTTATTGAATCGAAAATGAAAAGATAGGAGTGAAAAGATTGTTATCGCTGAGGGACGACATCCAGCAGTCTTATTATTGGTGAAGCAGATGGATGTAGTTGGGTTGAGTGTGAGATGACATGGGCCATGAAAGAAGCAACACTGCAAACTGTCACACGCTTTCAACCATTCTTCAAGTTTCAACTATATATTTATAATTATTAATATGATATTTTAAGTAATTTATACTAAACAAGATCCTCCAAATGATGCTTGTCCATCCATAGCTAATGCGTCTTACTCAAGAAAATGATTTTGAGAAGCTATTGTCTTGAAAAGTTCCATTAATTTTCAGTGAAACAAAACATACAACGTAGTCGATACCTTCACTCGAAAAGAGTGCCGGCTGGGTTCCTCAGACCCCCCACTGATCAAGCCCTTGAGTCTAAGGAGAAATGTCAAAATCAAATGGGTCCCCGCTCAGCCGGGCTTTTGACCGGTGCTTTTCAATCCGCTGGGGTCTTTCTCTCTCTCTCTCGCCAGTGTTTGGTCTCTCCCTCTTTTTGGTTCTCACGCTATTAGTCATACTTTTACTCGTTCGATTTGAATATACCTGAGAATTTATTTAAAAGGTGACTATTTTAATATAATTTTTATTTTAATTTTTAAAATTTAAAAAATCTAATATTTCATTCTATCAAATCCCACCAAACCGGCTCTCTATTGATCTTCCTCACCCTCTCTCTCTCTCTCTCTCTCTCTCTACTCGTAAATAAAGTCACCATATATGCATGTACATTAGAGACACTCCCAACAACAACAATTATTACCTAACGCGTCTTTGAAAGAGATCTAATAACCTCTCTCCTAATACGCGTTCTTGACAGTGAGGAAAAATTTTTAAAGTGCAACTCTCTGATTGATTGGCCCATCTCTCTCTCTCTCTCTCTGTCTCTCTACACACACACGTCTATTTTAAGAAGCCCATATTTGGCCTCCAAATTTCTCTCAACCAACAGTAGTGCAATAGCTATCACCCACCACCCAAAACTTTCCATGTTTGCTGCTAAGTTAGGTTCTCTCTCTCTCTCTTTTCAAATGCCAACCATTTTGCATAGGATTTTCCTTCTTTACACTGTTGTCAATTCAATCTTCCTATATTTGGTTCCCAAAAAGGTTAGGCAACTCCTCCCTCCATCTTGGTTCCTACTCCACACAGCAACAAAAACATCAACAATTTCTCTCTCCTCTCATCCGTCTGCATCACCCTCTCCTCTTTCTCTCTCTTCTGCTTCTTCCTTGTCCTCGTCTCGTACCCATCAAAGAATGGACCCCAACGAGCTCAGAAGAGTCTTCCAAATGTTCGATAAAAATGGGGACGGGCGGATTACAAAGAATGAGCTAAATTATTCGTTGGAGAACCTGGGAATCTTTATCTCGGATAAGGATTTGACCCAAATGATTGAGAAAATCGATGTAAACGGAGATGGGTGCGTCGACATGGAAGAATTCGGCGCATTGTACCAGACAATCATGGATGAGAAGGATGAGGAAGAGGACATGAAAGAGGCATTCAATGTGTTCGATCAAAATGGAGATGGGTATATTACGGTGGAAGAGTTGAGGTCGGTTTTGTCTTCCTTGGGGCTCAAGCAAGGGACGACGGTAGACGATTGCAAGAAGATGATAATGAAGGTTGATGTAGATGGTGATGGGATGGTCAACTACAATGAGTTCAAGCAAATGATGAGAGGGAGTGGCTTTGCTTCATTGGGCTAACATATGCTACAACCCCACAGGAGGGAACATTCCTACTTTTTGTTTTTTCCACCATGACTTGTGTAAATATATCTTAAATGTTTTTCTCGTAAGTGTACGAAGGTCCCCTATTTTGTCATGCATAGCGCAGGTGGCTTCACCTCATTGGCCGGCGAGCGCCAAGCTAGAGTTGAGTTGGTAATTTGATAAGATGAGTTTATGCAATCCTTTCTATATATAGTTATTTAATTTTTTTTTTTTTTTATGATCGTTTGAGATTTGAATCAAATTACAGGTTCGACAGAAAAATTATAATAACTATCTTTTAATATTTTTATATATTTATTTTTTTGAAAGAAAGCATGGTGAAACTGTGAAAGGTGTATCCATCTATCCCATCAAAAGAAAAGAATGCAAATGTGATTTGTGTTGTGAGCTTTAAATTGTTTTGTTTTTCTACATTTTGTAAGATGATTTTTTGAGGTATTTTTCTTTTCTTTTGGCTGATCTATGGTTTTTTGCACACACACACACACACTTTCCTTCGGCCATTCTATGCGCGAGGAATGATTTGGATTTGATGCTGTCCAAATCCCAGTTGCGCTGGCACCCCATTATCCTTCTTTCCTAGTGGATCAGTTATTTTAATCAGAAAGAAAGGGAAAAAAGGAACAATGAGAAGAACAATACTGTATTTGGAGGATTAATTCTGTAAAAGCATAGAGCGTTGAAGAACTAAAAATTTAGTTCTCCTTGGTTCAAAAGGAGGACTATGACCTGGGAGGGGGAGGTTTATGGGTCCCAAACTCTCCGGCTCAATAAAGTGATCCTAAGCATACCATAGAATCCAACTCCCTTTATCTTTACCCAACGCAGGTTGACAAACCTCTTTGGATCTGTAATCCACATGATACTGCAAATGACAGCTAAATTAGTATTGTATAGAGAGAGAGAGAGAGAGAGAGAGAGTCAACTATCTTTCTTAAAATTTGAAAAGAGAAAATAAAATGAAACCAGTTGGCCAGAGTGTTGTCTTATGACTAAAACATTAAAAGCGATGGCATCATTAATATATTTAGACGCCTTCTTTCAAGTACCAAGTTGGCTGTTAGTGCTGCTATGCTGTACCCAAGAAAAAAAAAAAGTTGGGAACAGTTTAATGATTATAATTCTTTTTTTCCAATTCGATCATTCTGAATTTCAAATCAAATCAAAAAAAAAAAAGAAAAAGAAAAAAAAGAAGAAACAACAAATCCACATTTGCAAACAAACTTAAAGAGGTTAGAATCACAGTAAGATTAATTCTCACATTGATTTTCATGTAAAAGGAAAGAAAGTCAATTTCGAAAGATCACCCTGGTGATTAAAAGTATCATTTTAGATTGGCTAATAATATCACTAAATTGTTGACATAGCTCATGGAATTTGCCTTAATTTGCAGCAAAATCTTAATTTGGCAAACATACATATGCATTTCAATTTTGGGGCCATCAAAGAACTTCGTTAAGAGACAATCAGCACATCTAAAATTAGCACTAGAAAGCACTGATGTTATTGACAAGATTGCAGTGCGGTGCACGAATCCAAGAGGTTATATATATATTTTTATATATATATATATATTTATATATATTTGATCAGGGGATGGAAAGGGTCATCCAATACTAGAGTATGATAATATTATTAAAAAGATTGTTGGGTTTAGTGGTATCAAATGCTTTTCCCTTTACCTGAAATCTCGAGTTTAAGCCTATATTTCTCTCACCAGGGCAATGTTCTCTTTTGTAACCAGAGAAAAAGGAAAAAAAAAAAAAAGAATATGATAAGATTATGTTAGAGATGCAATTTTCAAAAGGATATCACAGACTATAAACTGTTTCCACCTTTCAAGTTTGCATCATTCCAAGTCCCATCACCTGACTGCCCGACTAAATACTGTTAGACAACATAATCCCAGCTGTGGTAAAAAAAAAAGGGTAAATTCATGCCTTAGTGGAATAGTAAATCAGAGGACATTAATTTGTCATGCAATTTGATCTTACAAATGCAGAAAAACAACAGTCTTAGACTCTGAATGCACCGAAGATCTCATCAAAAACAGGTTGGCCCGTATCACTTCTGTTGCTTCACAGAGCTTCATGTTCATAACCCCAGTCAATAACAACATTGGTACGAACATGCCTGGGGGATTATTTTGGAAGAATAATGTTAAGAAATGATCATAAGCTTGCAACAATCAAAACTCCTAACCATGGCCACAACAGCTACTTACAGTCACTGTTGCAACCAATATCAAGGCCCCTGCTTCAGTTGGTACCAGCATTTAACTGCCCCGCCACGAGGGTGCACAATGCCCTTGCAGATGTCATGATTAAATGTAAGCCAACAAGGATGACTACCTATATATGACTGTTTTCACATTTGCACTTTCAAGTATGGCTTCCTCTCTTCCTTTTCATGCCTTGAGTGCCTTTGTTGTCTTTCTAGTTTCTGCAACACTATAACCAAGAGCTATGCAGACCGTACATAGGGTATAGGCATACAGAAGCAGACTGATTTACCAGAAGTAACAATATTGAACTGATACAAGCGAGTTGGGACAAAATTATTAAATCATAAACTAAAATATCGATCCACCTTCATTGATTCAGCCCATATCACCTGGCTAATTACTGAAATCAAATACCTAACTCCTGAAATTGATTGATGGGCTTTTAAATCATTCCATGTCAAAAGAGTGCCACCCAAGCAGCATGAACAAGACACAAAGGAAGAGCAGAAATGGAACCAGTGCTAGCTCTACTCGTTGTAAGAGGCATTTAATTCTTCTTCCTCAATTGCTTTAATGCTCTTAACTACATCAGCAACCTTTCTTGACATGTGCTCAGTATGAATCTCCAAATCTTTTAAAAGCATATTTAATTGCTCCCCAAATGCAGCACACCGTCGTTTACATTTTTGTCTTTCATTGTACAACTCAAGGGACAATTCTCGGATTCTCTTATCCTTCTCATCCTGCAAGGAGTATGATCTTTGGTCAGTTAGCATAAACCTCGTTAACTTCTAGTGGACATTATTCACCAAAGAACAGGTTTCCCCCGCATTATAATGCAACTTCCTGGAATAATTCAGAGAAGAAGTGTGCAAACTCATTCGCTTTGCTTGGTGTAGGAGTATGTATAACAGCATTTAATCATGCTCGATGAAACCTTATGACCCACCAGAATAAGTAAAAAGAAAGAAGGCCACAACTTTTGCCAACAATTTCTGGTATATAACTGCCCAGAACATTCAAAAGGATAGGAACTGCACTGATAATTTTAATATTCTATGAAAAGTGTTTCAATAACAATGTCATGCCCAAAAGTTAGCCAAAGGAGAAACAAAAAAATGCCGCGCCCATAATTTGAGGTGAATATTTCACAAAACATGATTTAATCTTGCACAGCAGAGGTTTCATTGATGAAGAAATTCTTAATTCATTTATTGTTGCATTTAGAAAAATAATAAAAATATCATTATGATCTTTTTCAAAATGGAAACTGTGAAGTTCAACATCCAGTTCAGTATAAGGTCCTGAGGAATTTGAAGGCATGGCCCCTTTTGGCATTACCGTAATGTTACTTTTGGAGGGCATAAAAGGCTCTCAAGGAAATGCCACACTGCACCAGGCACTGTACACAGCCTGAACTACATAGCAGCATCTAGATAGCCTTCAAGTAATAGTCAAATCAGTCTTCCTTCAAGGACTTGAGCATGAGAACTGAATAAGCTCCTGAGCTCCTCTTGGAGGCTGTGATATCAGCCAAACACTTGAGGTGGCTTGAACTTTGGCAAGGCACCAGTATTTTTGAAAATTTTGACCAACTAGAAAAGATCGAATTGATCTTTCAGCAACTCATTAGCTATGACCATATTGTATGACCATGAAAATAACGAGAAATTTAACACGTACCTCACTGACTAAATTCTTCCCGGATCCCCTCCATGGAACTTTACTAGGACTCATTAATTTATGGCTGTGCTCTTTAACAAACTTGGTGACAACCCACTTCTCCCCATCCCTTAAAGCTAGTCTTATCATCGCCTGACACCCTTCTCTAGTAATTGGTGGTGGAGGAAGAACTCTATCCTTTTTGTATACGTACTTCTTTGCACGAAAACCTTCTTTTGAGCATACAAAATCTTGTCCAATAACCTGGTTATTTACTCGAGAACGACGATTATGGTGTATACGTACAGTGAAACCAGTATGCCTACCATAAGCAACATAAAATTCCCTAGCTTCATCTCTTGAGTTGAACACCATTCCTATATACGGTTCCAAAGCTTCTGGATTTATAACTGAATCTCCACTCCCATGTTTTGTTAGCTTGTCATCTTCAACCTCATCCTGCAGCATGCTTGTCGGAAGCTCGTCGTCCAGCATTTCATGCTCCTCATATCTATCAACTCGAGTATCAAGGTCACTTCCATCTGAATCAAATTTATGAGTAAATTCTTCCTCCATTAAGATCCTGTAATTAGATGTAAACATGTTAACTCAGGTACCTCTCCAACCATTCCATGTTGTCAAATTTTTTTCCCTTCCAAAATTTAAAATGCCAACGCTGCAAGAAAAAAATTGTAAAAAGGCAAAATATAACCTCTGAAATTTCTGATAGCACATAATTCACTGAATAAATATTGACATAAAACATCAATTCAACCAACGGGGGAAATTATATTAACATCAGACTTACATACACCCAACCATTCAAATTCATATAGATTCAAATGAGTTACCTCAAAAACTTGCTGCCTTTAGTTCTTTCATGCTTACACATTTCAGAAGTGAGAGAAAGAGACAGAGGAAAAAAAGAAATCAGCTTATAGATTAAATTTATGACACCGCAAAAAGAATACTGGACATTAACTCATACACCTAGCCATATCCCAAATGGTGCCAGCTTATTTGTAATCAATGTCAAAGTCACATTCATAAGCACGAGTAACTATTTGCTTTTCTAATTTGGGCACAATGTACACATGCCTTATTCCCATTATAAGTCAAATTCATGGGCACTTCCCAAGCAAGTTCACCACAGAGAAATACAAGTATAGATGATATATATAAAAAATAAGAGACACATGCTGCAGCTTTCAAAGATCATAAAGAGATTGTAAAGTAAAATCATTCATTTTCGATGTTCTCAAAAGGAAGAAGCTAGTTTCTAATTTTGATTTTAATTGGAAATCTAGGGAGTAGGAATGGATAGTCTGGTGCAGTGAATTCATTTACAAGCATTGCTGAAAAGAACACAGTGCTCATGAGTTGTCCATGATGGTAGGGGAGAATGCATAAGGAGAAGCAGGTGCTGATAGCAGTAGATTCATAGGTGCGAGGGTGGGGGGGGTGGCATTTGGCATATGAAGGATGAGAGGTAATGGTGGCAGCAGCAATGTAGGGGCCGAGTATAACAATGACAATAGCAAAAACATTGTCAATATGGAAAAGAATTTCCAATAAAAATACACAAATAAAATCTCTTTTGAATTGGAGAATACAACTGTTGTCCCATAATTTTAACAGCAAAGCTTACATGCAAGGTTCTGTTTGGGACAAGGAGAAAAGATAGGAGGAAAAACTTAGAAAATTAACACTAAATATGTGAACTTTGATTTTGTATTCTCCATATTTTTGTATCAAAGAACAAACTTTGCCTTCAAAGGAAAAATAACTTAACCCCATTTCATAAAATGGGCAACTATTGCCTCCTTTGAGGATACATATAACCCCTCCCCCCAAATTGATGCAAAATCATGGAGTCTGTCAGCTTAAAACTATAAAGTCATTGCGTTAATGTTCTATGCCAATTAATTCTTTCACCTTGAAAGAAACACAACGGAAAGGATCGATAAAAGCCTTTCTTGCAATGCTAAAACAAATGATTGTAAAGGCAGAAATTGTAAAATTTTACTCATCATCCACCTAGATAGACTGCTATCTGATTAGAGAAAAGACAAACAATAAAAAAAAGATGCAAGTATTAGGCAGCAAAAGATTAGCATCCCGTTTTCCCATGTTCTCTTTTGGCTGTCTTACACTCACAACTAGTGCATACATGGTGAAATTTTGGCCTAAAAAAAAGCAACTGTGCATTAGTCATTTCATACATGCTTACAATCCCAACTTTAGGGATTCATCATGAAATCTCAATCTGCCTATCGACCAGCTTGGGAATCCCAAGAATTGGACCAAGCTGGTTGAGACAAAATAGACATCGTCTCTCTCAATTTAGTGGACACATCCCGTGCAAGAGGCTGTTTATGTTAATTGAATACGAACTAGTGCAAGTAGTTATTATGTTCTAAGAGCTTCCTCACACTATGAACACATTGAACAGGGAGCTTCAATGATCAAAAAAAAAAAAAAAATACATAGCCACTGGACTGCATGCACGTAAAGAATTAACAACTAATAGCAAGAACTATCAAGCAGTGGTACCTTCTTAAATTCTACCTAAAGATAAGAACTTAGAAACTTACTGCCCCAGAGACTCCCCCACCCAAAAAGTTGCAGTGGAGTCACCCAATGGTTGTCTCCAACTGAGGGTGGAGTTTGTCATCTAAGGAGATTTGCATTTAGAGAAAAACAAAGGTGAATTTCAATGGGCAACAAGGAAGCCACTAATTACAAACTCTCTTGCGCGTAATGGGGATCGAGGGCTGTGGTCTTTGGTGAGAACAAAATTCGAGAAAAGCAAATGAGAAACGCCAATGAAAGTTAATGCCACTTTCTTGTGAAGAGCTTCTTAATATTGTCCTCTCGTACCACCATGACCCAGAGTTAGGTCAATGGTTTGTTCCTCCTTCAATATTTTAGCTACTAAATTTCAGCTGTTCTTTTCACTCATCAAACTACCTTCAACAAATATATATATATATATATTTTCTTTTGGGATATGTTTAGGTTCCTAAATCTTATATTTAACTCTCACCACTAAAAAATGCATTGTCAGAGTCCCATGTTTGTTGGACAAACATCAAAACAATGGAATTTCATCATTTTTCTTTTGAAAAGTCAAATTCAATTGAACACAGTAACGACTATTCATTAGGCAAGTGAAAAACCTATGCATATGAGATTCCATAGAAATCAACACTGACGTAAACTGAATCCAAAAGCAACTACTAATACAACAAGAAACAATTATCAGGCAACAAAACCCAATAGAACCAAACTGAAATTCTACGAAATCAGAACCCTAATCAATCCAAAGCATGACAAGATTTTTTTTTTTCCACAAAAACAAAATCATTGTGATTCCAATCAAGCCCCACGTCCAAAAGAGAAATTAAGACTATTATCTACCAAATGGTAAGGTAAATGGGAATGGAATGTACATGAATGGGGAAAAAAAAGGAAGCCTACCTCACATGACCCACAACCCACAAAGGGTTTCTACTAAAATGCCGTGCTGAAGCACAATTTGAAAGCCGGGTATTCGTCGAATTCGCACATTCTCGATTCTCGAGCCCTAATTTGGTGTCACATGTGGAATTGGAATTGGGTTTCCGTAACCTAACCCCTCTCCGTCACTGCTCTTCCAACAAACCGGACTTTAGAAGAAAAGAACACTTACGGAGATATAGGGTGATGTATGAAATGGATCTTTTTCTCAATTTTTTTTAAAAAATACTACGTCAAACTAATTCACAAAATAATCCTTATTTATCATATATTGAATATGCAACATGCTTTATCATATCTTAAACATATGATAAAACATACGTCACATGTTTCATATTTTTTTTCTTATTTCCTTTCTCTTTTCTTCTCGTCTATTTTCTCCTTTAAACATATGTCGCATGTTCAACATGTAACATATATTTTATCGTATATTTAAGATATAACAAAATATATCACGTGTTGAATTTACGATAAATGATGATTATTTTGTGAATTATTTCCTCTCTATGGTGTTTTAAATTTTTTTTTTTTATATCAATTTCGTACATAACTCCATAGATATATCCAACAGCTCAATTCAGTCATTAGAGTGTGTTGTTCAACGTCTTCAAAATAAATAAAGTACAAAAAAAAAGGGGTAGTGGACACAAAGAGAAGCTAACGTCGAGCACAACCATAAACTTGATGGAGCCAATGTTTTTTAAAACTGAAACAATAAATCAATTAACTAATTATCGATAATCGAACCAATCAGATCATTTTATAAATCAAATAATATCACTATGATATTATATATATAATTTATATATTATATATTTTAAAATAAAATAAAATCTATATATTTTTATTAAAAAAATGAATTTGTTTTATCAGCAACACATGAAAATCACAGATTACAATAAAAAATGATCAGATCAATTTGAACAGTTCACCGATTTTATCAATTTTGATTAGTTTTAAATGGTTTTAACAAGTTTTTATTTCATTTGATTTAATAGTGAAAATCAAACCGAATTATAGATCAATTCACAGTCAAACCGGCCGATCAGATCCGATTTTAAAAACACTAGTTGAAACTAGTCATAGTTGCTTTCAAACCTCAAGTTGAGGGATTAGGAACGCTGCACAAATTTGGAATATGCTAATACGTGCATTTAGACTGTGCTAAATGATAGAATTGTTGATTTATCAAACTCGTGGTTATAGAAGGTTGGTTTTAATATGAAGATTTGTACTAGTATATTGTAGCACAACGAGATTTGCTATAATTAATGGCAATGTAGAAGCAATATCGGATACTTATAGGCAAATAAAGAAGCGGGGCTAGGTTTCTTCTATAGACTTTTAAGTTTTAGATTGACTATACATGTTTTAGTGATATCATTGCTTTCGACTCTATCTTTGAAACTGACACGTACCACATGTCATTAGTAATCTTAGTAGGTATTAACAATCATCACCACACGTGTTCTCAGTTTTGCCCTTCTTGATGGTGAAACTATTGAGGCTTATATAGGGCCATTGCTAGTCTTCCCTCATGCCATGTAGTGTAAGCAACCAATGTCCATTGTCACGCTAATGGTGACAAATCAATGCACATTGGCATTAGCATTGTATGTCTACAGATGAAGCATCGACTCTACGCATGGCATTTTGAGAGGAATTCAAATATGCAAGTTCGTGATGAGTAACTTTTGAGGGAATTCAGAAAATGTATGTTTGAGATTGAATGAACCGATGATTTCAAAGGGACATGGTGTTGTTTAGTAGATTAGTTTAATCTGAGTAACAATCAATGCATTAAGAGACACAACGAAAGTGTGAGTCATAGACGCATGCATATCTCCCCCAGGCATTTTTGGGTAGAGTTTCGAGACAGGGAACGATGTGAAGGTATGAAAGCTTTTATAAAGGAGTCAACAGTAGATGAAAGGAGTAGATTTGACTAGCTTGTGCAACAATTTGATTGGACAATTGCAAACACTCGACATGTAGAGTTGATGGTTTATTATGAGAGTTGTTGATTTTAATTGTTTCTTCAAATCATATTACTTCCCTTTGAAAGTTGTGCTGCAAGTATTTATGCAAAAGCATCATTTAGAAAAGTTGTAGACCTAGTGGGAAGTATTGTTATTTGTTGTAGACACATGCTTGAAATGGATATAATAATTTACACTTTGTGCGAGTACCAAGCTATGGATAAGATGACCATCGTTACCTTAAAAAACTTGGATAAATCCATAAATTGCAATTGTTTGTATTTTGAGACTGTGGGATTATCATGTAGTCATGCATTTTATGTTGTTGTCATGCATTCTTTGTAGAACTCTTGTTTAAAATCCCATAGAATCTCATATTATCGAGGTGGACAAAGATGACAAAAAAGATATATGGTAATAGTAGAATGCCAAATATTGGAAGATCAGAGCTCGTTTGAGAGTGTTGTTATGGTGCACATTCCTTTAGCCAATCAGATGATGTGCTCTGCTGGGCCAAATCAGATAAGTAGTATGATAATCTTATGGCAGAAATTGCCCGTTTGACATTACAGATGCAAGGTAGCTCATGCAACAGAGGTAGCTCATCATCTAATGATGCTAGTCATAAATAACAAATAAGAGAATTAGACATTGCATGCCCATAGGGTGACACAAGATAAAAAACAAAAGTCGTGAAGGTATGAAAAATGTCATAAGGTTGTAATCAAACTTGTTGTCCAGATAATAGGAGCACAATTCATGAAAACTATGAGGATAACCATGAAGGATACCCCATTGACTTAGGCGATGATTTTGTAATTTTCCAACCAAACACTAGATACAATGAAAAAATGTCTTCTATTTTCACCCAAAACATGAGCCGCATGCCCACACAAGTTTGCCATTTGCATTTGGATGGTCATTTTTTTAGTGCAACATTGAGTTGTGCTTTTTTCTTTTTGATGCAACATTGATTTTGTTGGTATACATAGGTTTTGATGATAAATAAAACAATTTGAAGAACACATTTGAAACTTAAATAGAACCAAGACAGTCAACTCAAATATATGAGTTGACAGACCTTAACCTAGATGTAGGAAACAGTCGACTCAGCTTGAACTTCAGTCAACCATGCCAAGATTAGCATGTAAATTTAGAAAGCAAGTAGTCAATTGACCACACCATTCAGTCAACCGACCAACCCACATGACCAATCAGTTGATTGACTAAAGCATATAGTCGATTGTCCAAGCTTAATTGACAACCGACCAAGCTTAACTGTCGACCATCCAAACCACTAGTCGACCATACAGTCTCCTTGGAGAACCCTTGTTCATTTGACAAAAGTTGTAGGTCCACTATCATGTGACCATTCGACTATCCAGACCATAGCATTCACTAACCAACACCATATTATGTAGTTAACTGGTAAATCATCCTGTGCATAGCCTCAGTCAACATATGCAAATTTTCAGTCAAGATACTTTATAGTTATTTAATAAGAGAACCATTTGAATATTGAAATGGTCGACCAAGTCTTTATAACGGTCTACACATTGAAAGTAATGGCTGACCAAGTCATTATGACGATTGACATATTTTTGAGCTAATGCTAATACGGTCGACTTAACAATTAGAACAGTTGATACAAAGTTAGGCAAACACATGTACACTTTGACCGGTTAGCAAAACCAATCGACACTTGTTTAGAACTCTCTAAACCCGATCGACTTATAATTTAAATCAGTCGACACTTGGACTTGATACATCTTTAGTAAATAGAATTAGCTAGAAATCACTCAACTTAAACTTGCTTATCAACTTAAGTGTTTGAAAATCAAGTCATTAGTGGAATACCTTTTAGACATGTTTGAGCTCTAACATTTATCTTATATAGCAAAAGCAAGTTCTCTTATTGGCTATGCAAAGCAATATATAGAAAAGTAAAAAAAAAAAAACACATTTTTATTGGTTTAATAGAGCAACGATTAAGAGCATTCAATGAAAAGTTTTAAAGCATTTAATGAGGAGATTCAATATGGTAGTTGAAGCATTGGTGAAAATTATTCAAATTTGAATCTACCGCAACGGCTCCTTAGAATCTTCAATAAATACAGAAGAGAAGTGAATGATAAATAAGAGAACATTCTGAACATCTTCCATTCTCTGAACTTCAAAGACATACTTTGTTTTTCTTACTTCTCCAAAATTCTTTCTATAGGCTTCAAATCTGATACATCCAAAGTAATAGTTTTATTTATTGTAACATTTCTTATTCTCCTATACTTAAAGTTTAAAAATTAGAGAGAGTTTCTTGATATGAGGTTTAGAGAGAGAAATAACTTGTAGGAGGTTATAAGTATTTCATAAGAAAATATTTGTAAATGTTTGACTTGCACCTATAAACAAGTGAGTTGCACTATTTAAAGGAAATAGTGGAAATACAAGAGGTGTCTGGGAGTGAACGTACACTTAGTTTGGTGGAACCATGATAAAAATCTTGTGTGCTCTGTTTTTTTTTTTTTTTTTTTAACAATATACTTCTTCATCTCACCTCTTTTTTCAATAAATTGAAAAATTTTTAAACCATCAAAAAGTGTCGTATAACCTATTTACTCATTTCTAGGTTGTATTTTAATTGATATGAGAGCATGTATCTAGTGTTAGGTTTAACCACTGTGGACCAAAGATTTTATTTTCTTTCCAAAAAAGATACACAATGGTAATAGTGTACCCTTTGAAGCCTGTTCCTAAATAGAACCCCTTCTTTAATGGCAATAATTATAGTTACTGGAAACAAAAAATGAAAAATTTTATTATTAACCCAATTGAAACAGTTTGGGAAATAATAGAAGAAGGGATAGAATTTCCCACTGAAAAGATAGATAGAGTTAGGTTGCCAGTGAAAATAAAAAATATGACGACAAAATAAAGGAAGACATGCAAGGCAAATTGCAAAACTATAAATCTATTACATATAGCCTTAAGTTTGAATGAGTATAATAGAATATCTTCTTGTATTACTACTAAGAAGATTTGGGAGAGGCTAAAGGCAATATATGAGGGTACAAATCAAGTGAGGAAAAATTTGATTAGAATGCCTAAGTAGAACTACGAGACTTTTAGAATGAAAAATGATGAGACAGTAAGAGAGATAATTACTAGATTCAAAACCATCACGAATGAATTGAGATTACTAGGGAAAGAAATTAGTTAAGAAGATATGGTAGATTAGGTGTTAAGATGTATGCCTAAATACTTAGAAGCCAAACTAATAGCCATAGAAGAATCTAAAAATCTTGATACTTTAACCATGGACTAACTTGTTGGTTCCCTCACCACCCATGAGATGAAAATGTTAAGGATTTAGATATGGATAAAAAGCACAAAACAATTACATTAGAAGTTGAAAATGAGGGAGATGAAAATGTTAAGGATTTAGATATGGATAAAAAGCACAAAACAATTACATTAGAAGTTGAAAATGAGGAGGAAGATGATGAGGAAAATATGGCTTTAGTGACCAGCAAATTCAAGAAGTTCACGATGGGAAGGAAGAAGAGAATTTAGGAAAGGAGATGAAAAGGAGAAGAAAGATGAGATAAGATGCTACGAGTGCAAAAGAGCAGGGCATAATAAGGCAGATTGCCCTCAACTCAAGAAAAATGAAAAGAAAGTCAAGAAGAAAGGAAAGAAGAAGGCATTGGTGGATTGAAATGATGAAGACAGTATCTTAGATGAAGAAGAAGCAGCCAAAGAACAAGCCAACCTCTGCTTCTTATCTATAGAGGATCATGACAACAATGACAAGGTAAATTCTTAAAACTCTACCTCTTATGATTCTAATTCTAAAAGTTTTTTTTTTTTTTTTTGTTTGTTTGTGAAATACAAGAAACACTTATCGATTCATTTAAAGAGTTAAAAAGAATGCAAAGAAAAACCAAGGAGCTTATTAAAATAGTAAATATATTAGAAGAAGAGAAAGAAAAATTGAATAATGAATTAAAACAGAAGGAAAAAAATGAATAGAAACAAAATAAGAAGCTTAGTGAAATGGAAAAAGTAATTGAGACACTTAAGGAACAAAATAATGTCCTAACAATTAAAAACACTGAGTTATAGGAGAAAATTGAAACACAAAAAACACAATCAAGTATTAATACGCTTAGTATTGAAAAACTCTTAGAAGAAAAACAAAAACTTAAATAGGAAAAGAAAGCATATTTAGTGCTTAAGGCAAGACTCCTAAAAATCATAGTTGTTCAAGATAAATTTGATTTAATGTTAGGAAACACAAAGAGTTGTATAAGATAAAACTGGACTAGGACATAATCTTATGTAAAAACAAAAAGTATTATACACTATGTTTGTCCATAACTCAGAACAAAACAAGGATCATTGCTATATTTGTATGGAAGCTAGACACAATGCACATAAATGCAAATTAAAAAGAACCATCAGAAGTACACAAAAAATAGAGACTAAAAGAAAACAAATAAACAAAGAACTCAGGACAGTGATGAAACGGATACCTAGGAATGAATTGAAAATCAAATCTAACAGTGATGGAGCCAAAAGAACTTGGGTACCAAAGACTAAAGTTTGATTAAAATATTTTACATATATGTTTGATAGCTAAAGGAAGCAAGGAAACTAAGTCCTTGGACAGTGGATGTTCTTGGCATATGATTGAGGATCCATCCAAATTTTGCTCATTGGAAATGAAGGAAGGAGAAAAAGTTATCTTTAGGACAACTCTAAAGGAAATATAATTGGGATCGGTAAGATAGGTAAAACTTCTATCCAAATTGAGAATGTTTTATTTGTTAAAAGGTTAAAAGTATAATCTATTAAGTATTAGTCAATTATGCGATAAATGATATCTTATTTTATTTACTTGCCATGAATGTCTGATACTTGATAAGGAGAGAAAAATCATAAGATTTAGAGAAACAGGGAAAGGCAATATATATATGTGTGTGTGTGTGTGTACATAACATACTTAGACAACATATCGAAAAGAGATGAGGTCAGTCTAATGGCTGTAAGCACTAACAATTCAAGATTATAGTATAGAACATTAGGTCATACAAGTATGAATTTAATTTCAAAATTATTTAGAAAAGATTTAGTTAGAGATCCATAGAAAATGAATATGAAAGAGATAGAGTGTGTGATACTTGCATGAAGGAAAAACAAACTAAAAATTCTTTCAGATTTAAGAACACATTAACAATATCAAGGCCACTAGAAGTTCTTCACTTAGACTTATTTGGCCTAACTAGGACACAGAGCTTAGGAGGAAAGAATTATGGTTTTGTCATTGTAGATAACTATTCTAGGTATACTTAGGTTTTGTTCTTATCCAAGAAAGAGGAAGAAAGTGAAATGTTTATCAAAATCTGTAAGAAAATTTAAAATGAGAAAAGCATAAAATTAGTAGCATTAGGAGTGAACATGACAAAGAATTTGAAAATATGCAAATGTAAGAGTTCTATGATATTGAAGGAATATCTCATAACTTCTCTGGCCCCTAAAACATCTCAACAAAATAGTGTTGTTGAGAAGAAAAATAAAACCCTTGAAGATATTGTTAGGGTCAGGCTGTGTGAAAATAATTTAGCTAAATATTTTTGGACAAAAACTGTGAATACAACATGCTATATCCTAAATAAAGCTCTAATAGGCCAATATTGAAAAAACACCATATGAATTATACAAAGGAAGAAAACCAAACATAAGTTACTTTCATATTTTTGGATGTAAATGTTTTGTACTTAATAATGGTAAGGAAAACCTGGAAAAGTTTGATATAAAAGTGACGAGATAATTTTTCTAGTTTACTTAACTAATAGTAAGGCCTATCGGATATATAACAAAAGAATAATGGTTTTAGAAGAATAAATTCATGTGGAGTTTGATAAATCAAAAGACAAAAACATAAAAATTCCTGAAGATAATAATGGTAAAAATATAGAACCTATAATTAACCAAAATCTATAGAAGAGGTATTAGAAGATGAGAATTGGATTTTGGCAATGTAAGAAGAGCTAAATTAGTTTGAAAGAAATGAAGTTTGTGATTTAGTTCTAGAACTAAAGATCAATTAGTGATAGGAACTAAGTGGGTGTTTAGAAATAAATTAGATGAGCATGGAATGATAAACAAGAAACAAATTAAGATTAGTGGCTAAAGGATTTAGTCAAGAGGAATGTATAAATTATGATGAGACTTATACTTTAGTAGGTAGATTATAAACAATTAGAATACTCCTAACTTTCTCTTGTTTTTTGAACTTCAAGTTTTATCAAATAGATATTAAAGTGCATTTCTTAATAGGTTCATCAATGAGTAGTATATATAGAATAATCCCTAGGATTTGATAACTCTAGACACCAGGAACATGTATTCAAACTATTAAAAGCTCTGTATGGTTTCAAACAAGTTTTTAGAGTTTGATATGAGAGATTTGACAATTTTTTTTTATTAAAAAAGAATTAGAGAGAGATAAAGTTGACACAAACTTATCCATAGAATGGTTTAATAGAGGCATTTTAATAGTTCAAAGTTCAAATATACGTGGATGACATAGCTTTTAAGGGAACAAGTGAAAAGCTCTGTCAATAATTTACTAAGAACATGCAAGCCAAGTTTGAAATGAGTATCATGGGTGAGTTAAATTATTTTTTTGGGTTGTAAATTAGGTAAACAGAGAAAGACATTTTCATCAATTAATCCAAATTTACTAAAAAATTGATTAAAAAAATTTGGATTTGAAGTCTATAAAAGCAATGCAACACCGATGAGTACTAGTATAAAACTTGATAAGGATGAGAAAGGAAAATTAGTATGTCAAAAATTATATTGGAGTATGATAAATTCTCTTCTCTATCTCATAGTCTCTCGACTAGACATACAATTTAATCTATGTCTGTGTGCTAAATTTCAATTAGATCTTAAAGAATCACACCTAGTTGCAGTAAAAAGAATTTTCAGGTATCTTAAAGACACTATGAACTTAAGATTGTGGTATGATAAAAATTCTAATTTTCAGCTGCATGTTTTCTCGTATGTAGATTTTGCAAACTGTAGATTAGATAGAAAAACACCAGTGGAACTTGCCAATTCTTTGGAAACATACTGTTGTCATTGGTCTTCCAAGAAGTAAAATAGCATAGCAACCTCAATCATTGAAACTGAGTATGTAACAATTGAACATTGCTATACTCAGTTGCTGTGGATTAAACCCCAAATGTAAGACTATGGAGTTGAACTAGATTGCATTCCAATTAAGTAAGATAATACAAGTGCAATTAACGTAACTTAAAACCTAGTGCACCACTCAAGAACAAAACAAATAGATGTTAGGTATCATTTTATTAGAAATCATATTGTGAAAAATGATATAATTTTTGAGTATGTTGATACTCAGAAACAAATTGTAGATATATTCACAAAGCCTTTGGACAAAAATAGATTTTATGAATTGAGAAGAGAACTAGGAATAATTGACAATCAGAGAGCTAGAAACCGCCATGGTTGAGAGCTTCTGAACTCCAGATTGTATCCATACCTTTTTATAGTTAAGTTTGTCATCTCATGGCAATGGCACTAGCTTCGTTGCTTACTTGTGTTCATAGCTTAGCTTTTCCCCTTACTTAGATCCCAATGATGCATGGAGTACCTTAACTAAAATTAAGATGAAAACCTAAAATGCAAACATAGATTATCAATAAACACATAATATTCTGGACAACTATTGCCAAGGAAAAGAATCAACAATTATCTACTACTGTATGCAATTATCTCTATTAATTCAATCCTTGAACACTTTTGAAAAGGGGTGAGAGTTGAGATTGTTACCACCCATTAGAGTTGATAAAAGAAAGGTCTCTTCAAGCAGGAAGGATCAGGCTTATGCATCCCACACACATGCTTTGAAATATAAGATCCAGGTCCATAGATGTTGTATTCCGCATATATTGTGTTATTCCTATACACACGCACACACACAAACACACACAAAATCAATACTAAAACTATTTTTTAAAGAAAATATAAGAAAATATTTTCCTTTTTCTTTTTTCTTTTTAAATTATTAGGAACCCATCAATAGTGGTAAAAGGTTGACAATTAAAATTACAATCTATCATGTTTCACACTCATTAGTACACCAAGTTTGTTAGGAAATAATTTTCTGAGTTTTCATTCTAATATTTGGAAGACCAATAAGGTAAATAAAAAAATACAAGTTATCAAAAGATGAAAATAATTTTAATTCGTCTTTCTTAAATAATGATAAAAAATTAAAAAGAAAATAAGATATGATAAAAATACAATAACAACAATAACTAAATATTTAATCTTTATTCCTCTAACAAAGGTCGGTCGTATAGATTTGATAAAAAATTAATAAGTATATTTTTAATGATATTTCAATAACTATTGTTAAAACTATTAAAAATATTGTTACAAATGTTAAAAAGTCAATAAAATTCTTTAAAATATTATTAAAATTTTAAAAAATATTATTATTATTTTTTAAAAATTATAACATTCTTATATATTGTGCTTTACTCCTTTAAGATTATAACATTCTATTGCCCCTCGTGAGAAAGAAATTTATTTGGCTGACTCGCATATAATGTTAATAATAAGCTTAGTTTAGACTATTCTCAATTAACTTTCATGATGACTAGTTACTATTAAAACTACGGTGTGAGTGTGTGTGTGTGCTTTCCCTTCATATGGTATTAAGTGACCTGTTTAGTCCAATCAATACTTTAGTCCACCTTAGGGTTGGGCTTATTATGTTTAGAATCACAAGTTTGAATAGATGGACCTGATCATGCTTATGGGAGAACCTTCCGCTAATATATTGAAACTTCTCGATACTAATATTTCACTGTTTTTAAAATATTTTTTATTTCAAAAATCTAATAAGTTAAATTGATTATGAACTAAACTAATATTTATATCAAAGCCCATAAAAAGGGTGATAAGAAGGGAACATGCAATCAATAAATGTGTGTGTGATAAAAGAAAGGGAGTTTTGATTAAAAAAAGGGAGTTTCCCCTTTTGATTGATTTTATTATAGATGGATGAATTTATATACAAGAAAGTTTTTAATCAACCTATAAATTGTGATTCTTAAAAATTAATCAATGGTACAAGTCAAAGATAATCAATATAAATATAGAAAACTAATATTCTCTCTAATTACTCTTGATACAAGTCAAAGGTAATCAACATAAATATAGAAAATAAATATTCTCACTAATTACTCTCAATATGCCCCCTCAAGTTGGAGTATGGAGATTATGGATGCCTAACTTGCTTAATAGAAAAGAAAATTGATTAGAACCAAATGTTCTCGTGAAAATGTCAGTAAGCTGAAGGTGAGAAGAAACATTTGATGTCACAATAGAACCAAATTGGATACAGTCCAATATGAAGTGACAATCAATTTCGATATGTTTCGTTGCATTCATGATAGACAGGGTTGGAGGCAATATAGATCGTAGCGCGATTGTCACAATACAATTGAGCTGGCAAAGAAATAGGAGCCGTTAAATCATGAAGTAAGGTGTGAAGCCAAATGAGTTCACAAGCAGTACTAGTCATGAAGCGATATTCAATTTCAACCGATGAGCGGGATACAATAGTTTACTTCTTGGTTTTCTAAGAGATAAGGGAGCAATTGAGAGTAATAAAATAACCGATGAAAGAATGTCGCGTAAGGGGATAACCAACCCAATCAGAATCACAGTCGGCATGAAATTAAAAATCAGATGTGGATAAAAGGAAAATTGTTTGGCTAGGAGCAGATTTGAGATATCACAGGACACGAATGGCTGCAAACCAATGTCCATGTCGGGGTTGATGCATGAATTGAGAGAGGATATGAATTGAGTAGTAGATCTCTGGTTGAGTGATTGTTAAGTAGATGAGCTTCTTGACAAGATAACAATATGCAGTAGGATTATCAATAATAGTACTTTCATCCAAAGCTCATTTGTGATTTTGCTCAATAGGAAAAGGTAACGGCATGGTACCTAGTAGACCTACCTCCTGCAAAATATCTAATGTATACTTGTGTTGAGATAAGACAACACCCTCAGGAGAGCGAACCATCTCCAATCCAAGGAAATATTTGAGAGGGCTCAGGTTCTTGATATGAAAATGGCTATCCAAGTATTTCTTAACAGTTTGAGTATGAATGCTATTGTTGCTAATAATAATAATATCATCCACGTACACAAGTAATGCAGTTAACAAAGTACCCTTACTATAGAAAATTTAGCAAATCATTAATGGGATGCTTGCTTCAAACCATAAAGTGATTTTCACAAATGACATAACAAGTAACCAGGTGGTGGTGTCATGTGTAGCTTATCTTCAAGATCGCCATAAAGGAAAGCATTATGAACATCAAACTGGTGTAACTCCCATGATTTGGCAACAACTATAGTCAACAGGGTTTGAACTGTGGTAAGTTTTGCTATCGGGGCAAAAATTTTATTGTAGTCTAACCCTTCGACTTGTATCCAGCCTTTGGCTACCAAGTGAGCCTTGTATCGCTCCGCTGTCCCATCAGAATGATATTTGATTTTATATACCCAACTTAGTCAAAGTCCATGTATGGATCTATTTGAATGCCTTTAATTTTGTTTTCATAGCCTCTTGCCAGCGTTTGTCTTTAATAGCCGGTGTATAAGATTTTGGCTCATCATGTTGAGTGATAGCCACAAGAAAACCAGTATGGGATGAGGTAAATTTAGAATATGCAAGAAAATGAGATAAGGGATGAGACGTACCTGAGGATGCATGATTGGAAGAGGTAAAATGGGCAGCATTAGTTTTGAGCAATTCAATATGGAAGTCATGTAAGTGAGACAACAATTTTTTGGTACGAAAGGGGCGTGTGGATGTCAATGTTGGAGGCTGATTAAGAGTGGAAGTATCAAGTTTAGTGGTAGGTGGGGAAAGAGTGTCAGGGTTAGTAGGAGGTGCAGGATCTGAGTTTGAGCATATAGGACTAGTGGTGTTATCTGGAATTAAATCAAAATGCGTAGGCTCATTAACAGGTAACGGTATAGGAATGGTGGATTGAGAAGAATATAAGTATTTAATTTTTTTTTTCCTTGAAAGGGGAAACTATATTCATAAAATACCATATCTTTAGATATAAAAGTTTTATAGGTGTGTAAGTCATATAATTTGTATCATTTTTGACCATGAGGATATCTAATGAAGAAGCAAGCTAAGATACGTTCATGGAATTTGTTTTTAGGCTGAGACAAGACAGAGGCATAACAAAAACATCCAAACACACGAAGATGAGAGTAATTGGGTCTTTTAGAAAACAAAAGTTCATATGGACTTTTACCAGATAAGAGAGGAGTATGACCATAATTAATCAAATATGCTGCTGTTTACATTTCCCCCAAAACTTAATAGGTAAATTTGACTAAAATCATAACGCTCTAGCTACTTCAAGAATGTGTCTGTGTTTGCGTTCCACAACTCCATTTTGTTGGAGTGTGAAAACGCAAGAAACTGGTTCAAAATTCCATGTTGTCGACAATATAATTAAAGGTCATGATTAGTAAAATCAGTGCCATTGTCACTACGAATTTGTTTTATTGCTTTCCCAAATTGTCGAATTGTCATGGCCATAAAGGAAATCAACCAGATGTAAACTTCTGATTTAGTTTGCATCAAATAAATCTAGGTAGTTTGAGTATAATCATCTACAATACTTGAGAAATAGTGAGCACCAGACAATGATGTAGTTTAATATAGCCCCAAAACATCACAATGGATAAACTCAAAAGATTAATACTTGAGAATTTGTTTTATTGCTTTCCCAAATTGTCGAATTGTCATGGCCATAAAGGAAATCAACCACATGTAAACTTCTGATTTAGTTTGCATCAAATAAATCTAGGTAGTTTGAGTATAATCATCTACAATACTTGAGAAATAGTGAGCACCAGACAATGATGTAGTTTAATATAGCCCCAAAACATCACAATGGATAAACTCACAATGGATATTTTGACATTCTTTGGAATAGTTAGGGCTGTTGGCTATCGATCGGTTGTTCGACCGATGAAGGGTCTTCAGAGTTTGTTCGCTTGATGGACCGACGATTGAATACACGAACGGGGCGGTTTCCTTTGATTGATGAACCACGTTCGGTTGGCAGGGTGACTGAGTCCCTATCGTTTGGGAGATCTGGGCGGCTGAGGCTCTTTGGTGAATAGTCATAATATTTGGACATCAATCGGTAGTTACCCTTTATGGGCTTTCCGAAAGCTAACCCTTCTGGTTGGGTTTTAGACCATATCCCATCATTTGCCCCCGACTCATGACATTCTTGGTAGAGAGGCACCATGAGTAATGATTATTTGAAAAGGCACAAAACTTTTTAATGTGACTTTTATCATTTCGGTTTTCGTGAGGAGAATGCTTGCCGTAAGACAAAGAGAGTGAATGACTTTATCAATGTAATCCGGAGACATTGTCCAGAGCGCGAGCTTTGGGGGAAACTCGAACCATTCGGCCAACTGGAGTGCTTTTTACGAATCAATAAAGTTATATTGATGGTCCTTCACACAGACTGCTACTGATCCTTCTTCTAAATCATCCTCCTCTCCGTTGAGCGACTCAACAAAAATAGGAGGTGGAACGCCAGCCTCATCCTCTACATCATGTAGGAAACATTGGGATGGCTGGGGAGACCGTTTGGGTGTTTCTCCCAAAACAGGAGCAGAAGCATGTGTCATTGGAGTCTCTTCCTACCGCTGTGGATCTGAATCCAGAGCACTCTCTGTTGTCTTGAGGACTTCCTCATCCGGAACGTCCCCCTCCCCATCTCTGAAGGGTATATCGACGATCATCGGATGGGTGATCAATTGGCCCTTTCTCATCTCGGTACGTTCTCGAGGAGACTATATTCATAAAATACCATATCTTTAGATATAAAAGTTTTATAGGTGTGTAAGTCATATAATTTGTATCATTTTTGACCATGAGGATATCTAATGAAGAAGCAAGCTAAGATACGTTCATGGAATTTGTTTTTAGGATGAGACAAGACAGAGGCATAACAAAAACATCCAAACACACGAAGATGAGAGTAATTGGGTCTTTTAGAAAACAAAAGTTCATATGGACTTTTACCAGATAAGAGAGGAGTATGACCATAATTAATCAAATATGCTGCTGTTTACATTTCCCCCAAAACTTAATAGGTGAATTTGACTAAAATCATAACGCTCTAGCTACTTCAAGAATGTGTCTGTGTTTGCGTTCCACAACTCCATTTTGTTGGAGTGTGAAAACGCAAGAAACTGGTTCAAAATTCCATGTTGTCGACAATATAATTAAAGGTCATGATTAGTAAAATCAGTGCCATTGTCACTACGAATTTGTTTTATTGCTTTCCCAAATTGTCGAATTGTCATGGCCATAAAGGAAATCAACCAGATGTAAACTTCTGATTTAGTTTGCATCAAATAAATCTAGGTAGTTTGAGTATAATCATCTACAATACTTGAGAAATAGTGAGCACCAGACAATGATGTAGTTTAATATAGCCCCAAAACATCACAATGGATAAACTCAAAAGATTAATATGTTTTGATTGAACTACTAATAAAAGAATTACGAGTTTGTTTTGCTCGATGACAAGAGTCGCAACATTTATTAAATGATTTAAAAGAGAATAAATCTAGATAATCAAGGATAGATAGCCTATCAGATAAATCTAGGTAGTATGAGTATAATCATCAACAATACTGAAATAGTGAGCACCAGACAATGATGTAGTTTAATATGGCCTCCAAACATCACAATGGATCAACTCAAAAGATTCACGTGTTTTAATTGAACTACTAAGAAAAGAATTGCAAGTTTGTTTTGCTCAATGACAAAAGTCACAACATTTATTAAATGATTTAAAAGAGAATGAACCTAGATAATCAAGGATAGATAGCCTATTAACAGACAAATGTTCAAGACGTTGGTGCCACAAAATGAGTTTGGAGTCAAAAGTAACACTAGTTGCTGCTGTTGGAATTTTAATTGCCCAAAAATAATAAAGATCACCAAGTAATTCACCCATTCTAATCAGCTTCCTTGTGGATAGGTTCTGTAACACGCAAAAGGATAGGAAAAAAATGGGCAACACAATTCAAGATTTTAGTTAATTTGCTAATGGAAATGAGATTGCATGTGAAAGAAGGTATGCAAAGAACATTCTTTAAAGTAATAAGGGTAGTGAGAGAAACATCTCCACATGACTTTGTTGGAATAAGTGATTCATCTGGGATTTTAATTGATGAGGAATATTGGATATTTGTATGAGGAAGAATAAAATTTTTATGAGCTGTCATGTGATCAAACACACTTGAATCCAAAAGCCATTCAATTTCATCATTGGGCAAAGAAATTACTTTACTTGCAAAATTGGCCATCAAGGCATGACTATTTTCAAGACTAAGCATGGATAAAGTTGTGGATATTGCTGATTTGTCAATCCAGTAATTGAAATGGTATTGTTACTCTTGATATTCTCCAAGGGTTGGGTTCTATTGGCTGCTCTTGATTTGTTAGAGGCATGAATAATATATGGTGAAGAGATATCATGGTTGATTTGATGCAAAGAATTTACAAATATATCTTTAACCATGGTTGAAAATAAATTTTGAATTTTAACCTTGCTTTGATTCCATGATAAAAGAAGGGGAGTTTTGATAAAAGAAAGGGAGTTCCCCCTTTTGATTGATTTTATTATAGATGGATGAATTTACATATAAGAAGGGCTTTCAATCAACCTACAAATGTGAATCTTACAAATCAATAATGGTATAGGTCAAAAGTAATCGATATAAATATATAAAACTAATATTTTCATTAATTACTCCTATTTACTTCTAATACAAGTCAAAGTAATCAATATAAATATGGAAAATGAATATTCTTATTAATTACTCCCAATAGCTAATAGCATAGTTATTATCATGACATGACCAATTATATAGGACATCTTTAGTTCTTCAAAAGAAATGGGTGTTTGGCAATGGGACTTCTCAATAACGAAAGGCACTAAAGAAATGGGTGTTTGGCTAGTATGCCCATAAACATTGTATATAAAAAATTTGTGACAAAATATTGTATATTTAGTTAATTATTTTGTGTCACGGTAACTTTAATTTTGAGACAACAATAAAAATTAATTTTGACCATTGAAAATAATATTCATTCCCTTCCCAATATAAAAGAGTGGAGTATGTGTTAAAAAAAGACACTTAAGACACTTCTTTGAGGAGAAGAAGAAGCGACAGTATTCATCTATATAATTGATAAAATATCAAAATCTTATATAGGCTCAGTGGTGGATCCAGAATTCAAGGATAGCGGAGACAAAATATTTTTATAAAGGAAGTGGCCGATCTTAGTGGGGTAATATCTTGTGTTGAATGGAGATTATATTCATTTGACATATAAAAATTAATGAATTATTTCGGTCTAATGGGAGCAATTGTCTACCTACCTTTCTATATGATTCCGCCACTATATAGGCTAACGGTAAACATAACATAATTAAAAATAAACCGTTATAGAGGGATAGTTGATAAAAATCAGCAATGAGGAATCAAATTAGTAACGAGAAATCAAATAAAAATATAAATATATTTCAGTAATTTTTTAAAACACTAATCAATGGTGCCTAGGGTTGAGAGAGTTATCACTCATGCTACAAAGTAAAGGGAATTAATGGCAAAATTGCAGAGAATTAATACTTTCCCTATATATATTAACAATATTTTAAAATATTTAATAATATTTTTAAATATTACTAAAAATATCTATATTAATGATATAGACTTGGTATCTTTGCTACCGAATTTGGTATGTTTCTGCAATCCTATTCCCCCATCTCTAAATCAAACCCCAAAACACAAAATTTGCATTAGAACTCTAATCTTTTGAGTATAAGTTTAGATCTTTTGCTTTTTAGGTACATACACATCAAAAGCTAAAATCCTATGTTAATGTTAAGTTGCAATTCTCTCATTTGATATAATCTTACAATCCCAACGGTCATTCTATTACCCCTTCTAGTGAGAAAGAAATTTATTTGGCTGATTTGCACATATTGTTAATAATAAACTTAGTTCAGACTAATCTCAATTAACTTTCATAATATTTATATCTTTCCCTTCATATGGTATTAAGTGACCTGTTTAGCCATAATCTTAACAAGTCCGGTCAATATATTAGTCCACCTTAGGGTTGGGCTTATTATGCCTGGAATCACAAGTTTGAATAGGTGGGCTTGATCATGCTCATGGGAGAACCTCCCGCCATTATATTAAAACTTCTCGATACTAATATTTCTTTATTTTTAAAATATTTTTCATTTCTAAAATATTTAAATAAGTTAAATTAATTAAGATTTATTTAAAATCTCTTATATTTTTATATTTACATATTTTTCATAATTAAATAATTAATTATTTATTTAATTATAATTATATTTGATCATTTTAAATGATAACTATTTTATTATTTACATAAAATAATTAATATCCACTTAAAAATCATTATATTTTTATATTTATATGTTTTTCCACATTTTTATTTCCTATAATTTTATAAAGTCTTGTTTTCTTGTATCATTTTATAAGCATTTCTATTTTTTTATTTTTGTTTCTGTGCAACATATATTGGGAGGGACTATGTCGCCCTCAAAAATATTTATTTTCCATCAATGAAAGAGCACTCTGATTACATTGATCATGCAAGCAATATTAAAGATAAGCCCGAAAAATCAATTGGTTATACATAAACAACAACATAGATATGGGTAATTTAAAGAGCACCTAACAAAACAAATATAAGAACTAAAATAAATATGAAAATCTGAAAAAATGGATACATAGATATTCTAAGAAACAAAATATTCTATTATTCATGGAGTCGTTGTCCTCCAAGTCCAATTATTTGTTACTGTTAGAAGTGGGTTGAGACTTCACAGATACCGGCTCATGTAAACTTGAGCGGTTATCGTTAGAAGAGATGTAATACCTAAAAAAAACCGTCAGAGGATGCTCCAGCAGGGAAACTCCGACGCTCAAATTAGAAAGAGCGGTTTTCGAATGAAATAGAAACAGACTGAGAACTCAAGGGAGTGGTTCCCTATCATTAGAGTGCCCAATGTCTGAGGCAAAGAGAGCGTACCTAATTTAGAGGATTTTAGAATGTCTTATACCTGCGAGAGTTGTATGCCGTCAGGGTATTTCAACCATACTTTCTTTATTGAGCCGATCCGAAAATCTTGGAAATTCAATATTCCGAATTGATTGTAATTCTCATCTTTTAGGAAACTTTCGTTTTCTGGAGAGATGCTTTCGTTAACTGAAAGTTCCTAAAGATGCTACTCTAAAATAGGAAATCAGATCCATTAGGATATTTTGACATTCTTTGGAATAGTTAGGGCTATTGGCTATCGATCAGTCGTTCGACCGATGAAGGGTCTTCAGAGTTTGTTCGCTTGATGGATCGATGATTGAATACACGAACGGGGCGGTTTCCTTTGATTGATGAACCATGTTCGGTTGGCAGGGTGACTGAGTTCCAATCGTTTGGGAGATTTGGAGGGTTGAGGCCCTTCGATCGTGAGATCTAGGCGATGGAGGCTCTTTGGTGAATAGTCATAATATTTGGACATCAATCGGTAGTTGCCCTTTATGGGCTTTCCGAAAGCTAACCCTTCTGGTTGGGTTTTGGACCATGTCCCATCATTTGCCCCCCAACTCATGGCCTTCTTGGTAAAGAGCAACATGAGTAATGATTATTTGAAAAGGCACAAAACTTTTTAATGTGACTTTTGTCATTTCGGTTTTTGTGAATCGTCTTTTTCGTGTTTCGTAAGGATTCACGTGCGTTAGAAGATCTAGTACCCTAGCTTTCTTACTCATTTCTCCCTTTTAATCTTTTGTTGAGACCTATTAGAGAAGTCATTTTCAAAAATAATGGTTAAAGCGTCCGCTTCTTAGACCTTTCCAGGCATTGGTGACTTTGCAAGTACTACGTCCCTGAAAGAACTCCAGGAGGTGCAAACTGATATGCTGATGGGAGATGATTATACCTTGGTGTCTACCGCAGAAGCCGATAGGGCTAATACAGCGCCAAAGGGTTACGTGCCAATGTATCTGCAATTAGTTAGGTATGGATTAAAAGTTCCATACACGGGTCCTTTCGCAGAGGTACTACGCCGTTGGAATATATTTCCGACTCTTTTGATCCCAAGTGCCTAGCGTTTGGTAGTTGCTGTAGCTTCCCTGTTAGGGTTTTGTCGCATTTGCTTTGATTTCGACATCTTATCGTTCATTTTTATTTTGATGAGATGTGAAAACAGCGGCTCGACCAAGGGCTGGTACAAGTTACAAATCCGACCTGAGTCCAGCTGGAGGTTCTACTATAAGAAGTCTATTGACAAGAACTGGATGCAGAAGTTCTTTAATGTTGAGTTCTCGAATAAAGATTGCATGCCCCTACTGCTCAAAGTTGATGAAGTGCCTTCTTTGGGGCTGAAGCCCTAGCCACATCAAAACACGGTCGTTTCATTCAGTTGGTCGGTGGCTATTGCAAGTCCACAGGTTGAAGCATAGGCGTTGAGTCCCTATTGGATGATCAGATGCTATCCTTGGTAGGCTTGCTATTGGGCAGAAGAGAAAAATTGACAGGCCCCTTCTGTTGGAAAGGAGGAAGATCGAACTGGTTAATTCCTTGGATTCTCTTGACAACATTATGCTGGAGAATGTTACTGTGGATAAGTTAGTTCGACCAGGTGTGAGAAGGTCCCTTCAGAAGGATATTGAGGCGTCTAAGGCCCTCCTAGGATCTTCTACCGAGGCATTTGAGACCCTTCTAGATTCGTCACCTCCTTCGGTGGAGAGGAGGGCGATTTCTTCTCCCTCATCTACATTGGTGATTTTGCCTGATCGTTCGGCCTCGACAACAGTTACACCAAGGGAGATTACCGTTCTGGACGAAGGTAGTCCGTCGGGTGAAATGAGTGTTGGTGTGGACAAATTAGGAGGATTGGGAGACGATCCTTTGTCTGGTGCCATGGCGAGAGCGAATGTTTCCAGCGTCATGACAGGCAAGATGGCAGGGTCCTCTTCTATTGTTCCAGTTTGACCTGTGTGTAGGGGAAAGTGTAAGGTTTTCTAAGGGACAGCTGCTTTGCCTACCATCCCTGTTCGGTCCTTTGATGGGAAGAAGGGTTCCAAATAATGGGGGACCATCGCTATTTGCGCTGGAGATATGCAATATAGTTATGTAAACCTAACTGAGGCGGATAGTATCGCCAACCGGTTTGACTTTTATCGGTGCAGCTCGACTTCCACAGGATATCTTACAAGCAAGTTAGCGAGGCTCTTAAGTCCTTAGACTTAATGGTAGCGCTTTCTTTATACTTGTTGTATTCTTTCTCATTTTTGCTTTTGTTTAATTAATTTTCCTTTCAGACAATGGCTCTCGCCCAATTTTAAGAACAGTAGGGGAGACAGGTGATAAGTCACTTAGAGGAGCGCCTCTCTAGGTTAACCCGTTAGGCTCAAGCACAGGAAGAAGTTCCTATTCGGGAGGAAGAGGCCGCAAAGACCGAGAGCATGTTCGGTGCATTGCTCAATTAGAGGAAGGAAGAACTGAGATGACTTCGATCAGAGTTGGCCCAATACTAAGGGCAATGTGAACGGTTGAAATCGGAAGCCATGGTGTACGAGGCACGTTTTCAATCAATCGAGAAGTTGGCCCAACTTCGTGAGAAAGCTCTTTGAATAGCGGAACACAGAATAGTTGAGTTTGAGGAGTTTCGTACGAAGGATACCATTATCTTCAAAGACTCTTAATGTAAATTGTTTGAGAGATTAAAGTACGCCGAAGAGATAATCCGCTGTATGAGTTTAAGCGACGCTTTGCTCTCGGTCGAAGAAACGACAAACACTCAGAGTCCAGCTATATAACTTTCATTTGAAATTTGGTATCTAGTGACTTTTATCTGTTTAATTAGAAACTTCTGTTTTTTCATCGATAGAGGTAATTTGGTTACTTTCAGTTGTAATCCTTTTTGCTCAACTTGGCAAACCCTCTGTTCAGTAGGAAATCTTTAGATAGAGGGACCACGTCTACCAATTCGGGGAGTTTCATCCTTTATTGACAATACGTTGGAACGATTGAAGCTGGGCGACTTACGTCCTCCGAGCAATAGGAACAAAAAGTGTGCTTGTGGAAAATCCATTAAGTCGGTGCTTCAATAGTTTGAAAAAAAAAATACCCCTATAGTCCGAAAAGGGAGTCGTTGACAATAAAGCCTGACGATCAATAGAAAATCTTTAGATAGAGGGGCTGCATCCACCCGTTTGGGGAGTTCCATCCCTTATTGATGACGCGTTCGAACGATAGGAGATGAGCGACTTAAGCCCTTCGAGCAATATGAGATCTTTAGATAGAGAGGTCGCGTCCACCTGTCCGGAGAGTTCTATCCCTTATTGACGACGCGTTCGAATGATATGAGCTGGGCGACTTACGTCCTCCGAGCAATAGGAACAAAAAGTGTGCTTGTAGAAAATCCATTAAGTCGGTGCTTCAATAGTTTGAAAAAAAATACCCCTATAGTCCGGAAGGGGAGTCGTTGACAATAAAGCCCGATGATTACTTAAGAGCAGAAGTCGAGGACTCCAAATCACATGATAGTGTCCCGATTCCTAATGGTGTTCTAAACTTGATTTTCATATGCTTAGTGCTGGGCAGAGCTTCCGGGGTGTTTAAACTCGGTCTGCCCAGAATGACATTGTAAGCGAAGGAAGATCCACCATGTTGAATGTGATAGAAGTCGTCATATTCAACGTGGGCATCTGAGAGTAACCGGAAGTGAGATAATACTTTCGGGATATATCCATTCGTCTGAAAACCCTTTGACTAGGCCTGCATGGGGTTGGAGATGGGCAGAAATAAACCCCATTCGTCTGAAGGCAACCCAGTATAGGAGGTTACAGCCTACCCTCTGATCGACAAAGATTCTTCTAATTTCATGTTGCCCAATCTTAGCGGTCATCACGAGGGGATCGTGTCGACTTGGGTCTATTCTAACTAGATCTTTGTCTGTGAAACCAATGACCGACCTCTTCCCCCATGTCTTTTATCAGTGTCTGTCACTAGAATTTCTTGTGGTGCATAAGGAAGTATCTTCGGGAAGTAGAAGATCGACGTAATCAGGCGTCCCGCTTTATTTTCTGATGGATTATCAAAAGAATGAGGAAACTTTTGAAGGACTGGTCCATCATGGATTTGGAGTGTTACTTCATCTCTCCTGTCAGTTGGGGGCCAAGTGGCTGGCCGATCCTCTGTCCGGTCGCGTCGTGACAGTTCATGCCTATGATCGGCAGGGGGATCTCTTTCCCTCCTAATGATAAACTCTTGTAATCTCTCATCGCGCACTAAGAATTCTAGTTCATCATTTAGTTTTTTGCAATCATCTGTCATATGGCCATAATTACGGTGGAAGTGACAGTATTTGGTTCTATCTTTGTTGAAGTCATCCTCAGTCGACCATGGGGCCATCAGATGTACGACTTGTTTCTGATTAAAGCTAAAACCTGGCCAAGGGTTTTGTTCAGTGGGGTGTAGTTGCTATACCTCAGCGGAGGAGGGGGATTTGTTTGACTCTTCCTTGGTGGAGACCTTCTAGGAGATCGGTTGCATTCCTTTCGAACGGATTGATTCCTCCCATGGTTGAATGCCTCAGCATCCTCAGTAGCAATATATTTCTCAGCCCGGGTGTAAAACTTCTGGATAGTATTAGGAGGGTTCTTCGTGATCGATACTTTCATGCCGGAAGGTCGCAGTCTTGTTAATAACGCAGCCAGCGCGATTGAATGGTTCAAAGATGGAACCCTCATATTTCTATTTTGAATCTTTCTAAGAAGTCCCTTAGGGACATTTTCTCCTTCTGATACAGTTATACTAGTGAGATGGATTTTCTCTTGACCCCTCTACTTATCACGAAATGTAACTCGAACTGTTCTCGTAGTTGAGAGAAAGTCTTTATACTCAACGGCGGAAGAGAATTGAATCAAGTTAGTACGTTTCTTGAAAGAGTGGTGGGGAAATATTTACACATCGTCGCATCGGACATGTCTCTAGAAATCATCATAGTTACGAAATGGGTCACATGATCCCGGGGGTCTGTTGTCCCATTGTACCTTTCCATGGGGGATGAGAGTACGTTACGAGGCATAGACTTCGAAGAAACCTTCGGATCGAAAAGCGAAGAGTGAGAATAGAGGGAAGGTTGGTTTCCTTGAGCATTAACCCACCTAAGTTCTTCGGCCACGAGTTGCTCGACTTGCTTTCGAAGATCGCAAGGATTTAACCTGGAGTTTTTGGACACTTCATGGCGTGGGGACGACGGTTGTTGCGACACTTGGACCCCCTAACAAAAGACTGGCCTTTAGGCCTAAGGGCACGGTTAAGACCCTCCAGTTGTTTGCTCATGTCTTGAATTTTTGACTCCAGTGTCTCCATTTGAAGGCGGCTGAATCGCTCCAGAGCAGGAGCCATAATCGGCTGGCTAGGGATTACAGGCCGCAGGGCCTGATCCTAATGATGCGGGTAAGGGGAGGCTACATGATCACGAACAGAGTGATCGGGTGCTATAGGAAGGGCGACCTCAAAAGGTGTTGCAGTGCGCCATTCTACAATAGGGGCGGCTTTCGAAATCTCGAAGACATAGTTGTCAGAATAACAGAGGTTGTTCTAGTCTGTTCCCATAGACGGCACCAATCTGTTGGAGGAGGGTTGAGACTCTATTGATACCGACTTCTTGTAGACTTGAGCGGTTGTCGTCAGAAGAGATGTAATACCTGCAAAAATCACCGGAGGGTGTTTTAGCGGGGAGATTTCAACGCTCAATTCAGAAAGAGCGGTTTTCGAATGAAAGAGAAACAAACTGAGAGTTCAAGGGAGTGGTTCCCTGTGATCAGAGTGCCTAATGTATGAAACCAAGAGAGCATACTTGACTTAGAGGATTTTAGGATGTCTTATACCTACAAGAGTCGTACACCATCGGGGTACTTCAACCCTACTTCCTTATCGAGCCGATCCGAAAATCTCGGGAATTCAATATTTCGAATTGATTGTGATTCTCATCCTTTAGGAAACTTTCATTTTTTGGAAAGATGATTTTGTTAACTGAAAGATTTTAAAGATGTTGCTCTGAAATAGGAAATCGGATCCATTAGAATGTTTTGATGTTCCTTGGAATAGTTAGGGCTGTTGGCTATCGATCGGTCGTTCAACCGATGAAGGGTTTTCAGAGTTTGTTCGCTTGATGGATCGACGATTGAATACCCGATCGGAATAGTTTCCTTTGATTAATGAATCATGTTTGGTTGGCGGGACAACTGATCCCCTATCGTTCAGGAGATTTGGATGACTTGGCCCCTTTGTTCGTGAAATCTGGACGACGGAAGCCCTTCAGTGATTAGTCATAATATTTGGATATCGATCGATAGCTATCTTTCATAGACTTTCCAAAAGTTGACCCTTCTGATTAGGTTTTGGATTATGTCCCATCAGTTATCACATACAACTATCTTTATTGATGATCCAATTCTTAGATCAACTACAGGGTTTCTCAAATGCGTGGTTGAGATTGTATCCACCAATCAGAATTGATGAAAGAAAGGTCTGTGTATCTCTTCAAGGTGTTGTTATCAAGCTTACGCATCCAAGGCACTCTCTTTGAAGTATTAGATCCGGGTCCATGGTTGTTGTGTTCGGCATACATTGTGTTATGTCTGAAATAAATTACAAAATCATGTTAAAAAAGATATATTACTAAAAATATTTATTACTAATATAAAATGAATGGAGTGTGGGTTGAAAAGTTCTTACTCCTGACCACGAGCTGTCCATGCGTCCAATCCATCAGGGACTACAACATCTGAGAAAATATGATTTGTAATGTAACACTGCTGAATATGGTCGCCAAGCTCGTCCCAGAAGGGCCTTACCATTTCCCTCAACTCTGCATTTTTTGAACACAAACGCTGTTCCTTCTGTGGCCGATGATCTACTGTGAGCAGTGATATAACCTTTTGTTTTGGGGCCTAACTCTTTACCAATCACTGATATTTTGCAGTTCTGCATCAACCAAAAAGAAAAAAAGAAACAACAAGCATTTTATTTATGTATGACATGTTATGTACCATTCTTGAAACAAAATTCGATATTTGTATTATGTATATAAGTACCTCGTATATAGATTAAGCATTGCCGCAGATGAAATCAACAGCACCTTCAATGAAGCAATCTTTGAAATAGTGTCGACCTTGGTTATCCCACAAAGTATCTTGCAGTCCATAGAAACTGCAATTATAGAATGATGCCCTATCTCCATTTATAAGAGCTGCAACTGCTTGAATTCTCGGATTTTTGGCAATTGCAACATGGTTGTATGAATTCTATATCAAAATTTCACATGTTACTAAAATTCAATAGTTTCCATGATTTTGATTATTCATGTAATGTCACAGCTGCACTTACTGTGAATCCTATGTTTGCGGCAACAAAATCATCGGCTAATACACAGAAATTTGCACTTTGAAGGAGACTGTCGTGATCATCCCAAACAATCTTAGTTTTAAGCATTCCTTCACCTTTCAGGGCAATGAAACGCTTATTTCTGGGAATTTGAAACTTTTCCCTTCCCAGATCTCAAAATAAATAAATAAATAATTATGGGAAGATGGAAGTGCCACACTCTATTAGAGAGAGAGAGAGAGAGAGAGAGAGGAAAAATGTATTAGATACCAATAAATGCCGGCTTTCACTTTGATGATAACCCAATTTTTATTGTTGGAGGAAATAGAATCAATAGCCGATTGAACTGTAGAAAACTAACCCGGAATTTTTTTGTCAATCACGATTACAGGGTAAGTTTTGTCAGACATATTAAAATTACAAAGAGATCTTCCATTGCTTCTACAAAGCTTGTTATGAAAATTATTGAACACAAAATCTTAAGCCAATTGCGTGACAACATTTTAATCACAGAAAAAATGCAATATGGATAAACTTTAAATGTATGGTCAATGATCAAACCAAAGCTATCTTCTACATATATATATATAGGTGAACTATATACCTAAGTGAACAAAAATATTTGCATTGGACACTAAATACCCACAAAAATATATGATATATTGTGATATGCCCTGATACCCACTTCCTTGGGATGTGCATGCAAATCATTGTAGATTTCCAATGGGCGTAAGTTCATACAAAAATGATTATCAAATTGCCAACATTTATAGTATTTAAATACAAAATATTAGAATGAAAAAACACATATATAATTTATTTTAAAAGATTTAAAAGAGAAAAACAACTATGCTACTATTCATGCTTTTTCACTTGACAAAGTAGAGAGGAGAGATTTTGATAGATTTATGTTTTTTATCAGACCCCATTAATTTTAATTGTGATTCCTTAAGGGATTAAATAAAATTCAATAATTAAAAACATGTTACATCCAGGTATATAAGCATCATTTTTTTTTTACATAAATGGAAAATCCAAAATATATTAAACTATAGAATTATACTTTAAAGTGACTTGACCGGCAAGGAAGTAGATAGATTTAAGAAAATTCGGCATAGTTATACAAAAAGTAAAAAAAGTTAAGTGAATAAATCTTTATCCTTTTCTAATTCCAAAACAATATTACACAAATTTTGGTCCAAATACTAAAACTAAAACCAAGAGATTTCAAGAGTAGATTTGTACAGAGGTTGGATGTTGGTAGGTTTGGGATTAATTCTATGGCCCTTTAACAAAAAGGCAATTGTTTACGGACAAGAAATAAAATATGTGGACAAGAAAAAGGCAATTCAAAAGGAAGCCCCGATATTAACATATAGTCACTCTAATAGAATATAGTATTACATCTTTTAATCAAGGTCTCCGGTTTGTATTTTGAGAATGAAAAAAATTACGTTCGAAGGATAGCTTTCGAAATAAGTACTACAAATTTAGAATCAGATTAATCGAAATATAATTTCAGATATCGATGACATACATAAAAAAAAAACCGAAAAACAAGCCCGATTTTGAAAACTATCATAACACGAATTCCTCCTCTTAATTGATATCTATGGAGCTGTAATCCACCTTCTACATTATAATAACACGAATTCCTCCTCTTAACCATGAGTAAAATGAAAACCTTAATTTCGAAATCAAAGTTTTAATAATAAATCAAGATATACCTTTAGCCATTTCAGAGCAGTGGGAAGAGAATCAGAGAAGAAAGCTTGAAGGAGGGAGGCGGCGCTTGGAAGAACAAATGAAGACGGAGAGAGTGTAGCGTTCAAATAAAGAGGAGAGACAAAGGGAGAACACGGTTATGTCTTTGAACAAACAAAAATGAATGAATTTAAATTTCTGATTCTTTTTACCTACAAAAGCGATGGATGCTAACACATAAAAAAAATCATCCAATGGCTAAGATTTCAATACCCAAAATGAAGGGTTAGATTAAATACATTATGGTACCTTGGATACCACCCACATTTTTTTATTGCACTAAATTTGAATTTCGAATCACAGAGTTGAAGATTATGACCACTAGGTTGTATTTTCGAGAACAGATGCCACCCACAAAATTAATATTTAAGTCTCTCTCTCTCCACTCACTTGCTGGTTCACTAAGGTGTTGGGATTGAGAAATTCATCTCAATTTACCCCTTTATTCGGGTATTTCATCAAACATACCAACACACCAAAATCGCATGATTTATCAGCCCAATTCAACACTCAGTCTACACAATCATTTCTCTTCCATAAACTAATTTATTCTCTTTGCTTTTTTATTTATTTATCATTTCTCTGCTTATCTTGAATGCATACAACAATTTCTTTTTCCCCACCTTTTGAATACTTTTTTTTAAATAGTTTGCAAGTCTAGAAGGGATTCAAGATCTGTTTCTAGTCGGGTTTTTTGATTAGAGATGATAGAGAGAGAATGTGATAGAGAGGGAAATAGGGAAAAGTAGTAAAACAAAATATATATATATAGAGGGGAGAGAGAGAGAGAGAGAGAGAGAGAGAGAGAGAGAGAGAGAGTGAGAGGTTAAAAGGAATAGTCTTTATTAAAAAAGTAAAAGGGTATTTTCAATTATTTGTAACATTCTGATTATCATTTGATCATTTTTTATGGTTTTAATTGATAGAAGTTGTAATCTTTTCACCTTAAAAAAAGAGAACTACACAAGGGTAAGTGAATGTGAAAATGATGCTTTTGTTCCTATTTTTATTTTATCTATAATATTCTAATTTAAAATAATAATTTTTACATCTAATTTTAATTTAACTAAATTTAATCTTATTTTTAAATTTATTTTAATAACATCTCTACATCCCTCTGTTTATTTTTCATGATAAATTATGAATATATGCACAAACAAACTATATTCTAAAAGAGAATAACCCAATCTTACACTATTTCATTTATTTAAGTTAACATAAAATGAAATTAACATTATTAATAAATAAGTTCGTTTATATTAAATATGAATTGTTGTTAATAATAATAATAATAATAATAATAATAATAATAATAATAATAATAATAATAATAATAATAATAATAATAATTTATCCTAGTGGTTATTTCTTGTATGAGGACTAGTCATAGGCATTCAAATCTACTTAAAATAGATTTTAAAATTAATATATGAAATTTTAGTCCCACAAAAAACTAATTTTCAAAACAGTTTTCACCTAAAATTATTAGACAATTACCTATAATCATATTTAAAGGAAGTTGATGTTTGATATCTATTCAATGCCAAAAATTATTGCATCCAATATTTAATAACGTTGTTATTGTTGTTATTATTATTATTATTATTATTATTAGTTTGATAGTAGATCTATGTCTCTAGAGTTGCAAAAGACCGATTTACCCTCTCCCATACAACTACTGAATACGCAGCCGTGCGATAAATACATAGCAAACTATTTTTTTGACTTTTAAAAAAATACAACTACTGAATAAACTATAGCCCTTATTAGGAGACAAACCTATCATATTTTTTTTCTCAACTCTCCATTTCATAGAATGATAAAAGTTTCTAATATTCTAATGTCTATTGAAAACAAAGCTCTCAATGATTCATTCTCATAAATTATTAAGTTCTATTTCAAATATCAATTCAAGAGTTCAAAATTAAAGTATTAAATTATTTCGAGAAAGTGAATATTTTAATTCTCTATAATAATATATAAACATGCTTACTTTAATATTTGTTAAGTATAAAATATTCAAAGTAAAATCTTTAATATGGAAAATTTTATTCATAGTCGATATTAAAAAAAAAAGAAAATTTTTAAAGTTGATTTTTAAATTGATCAAAAAATTTAAATTAGTTGTACTAAATTTGAGCTATATGAAGATTAGCTCGAGAATCTTCACTAAATTTACACAATTTATACAAAAATTTTAGATGAACACTAATACTCCTTTAACGAGATTTCAATTTCGAGTTTTACTTATGACAAAAACAAGTCTTTTTGTCCTTAAACGTTCAATTCAATTCGAACCAGGTCATACATATGTTGAGATTTAAATGTATTATTTCTTACGCAATTTATATGCCATCTATATCACTTTAATTTTGATTGAGAGAAGATTTCCCCATAAGGAAAAGAGAGAAACATGAAAAAAAAAAAAAATCAATCAATTGTTGGTGGTAGAAAGATTGATGGAAGAAAGATGGAGAAAACTTAGGAAGATTAGGGATATTTGATGGAAACGTTCCTTTATTAATTGAACACCAATAAAAGAAAGTTGAAATCATAAATCTCTTAACTATTAAATAGGGTTTTGATTTATCTAGATGCGATCTTTGATAATAAAGGAAAACAGAGAAACATGCAAAAGATAAATCGCGGAAGAAAGAGGGGAAAATTTAGGAAGATTAGGGGAATTTTGATGGAAACATTCCAATAAAATAATTGTTGAAATCATAAATTTCTTAACTACTAAATAGGGTTTTGATTTACATAGAAAATCACTTGTATAAATTCATCTTCTACAATTAAGTTTTCCACTCCTCTTCAAAATCAAAATGGCTTCTTGCAGATTGTATTACACTCTTCTTTTGATTTTCCTCACAAGTTTTGCAGTGTCAAATGGTAGACTTTATAAAGACTTCAACAACTTGGAATCATCCTACGCCACAATCACTGTTGCAAAATCAAATCAAGCCCATTTTTCGACCATTCAATCTGCCATTGATTCAATTCCTTCCAACAACATGAATTGGGTTTTTATCAATGTTAAAGCTGGCATTTATAGGTTAAGTAATTTTTACTGTTTTTTCCCTTTAAATTCAAATTTCATCGGTAGTCATTTTAGAGATTCACAAAGTGCATTTATTTTTTGGGGGTACTTGACTAACTAATATCCAGAACTATATTCCAATTAATTTGACCTGAGCTACCATTGGATCCTCTTTAGAGTGAACTCTTCCAATGTAGTTCTTTCTATTCTCAAAATTTGAAGCCAAGTCTTAGTTAAGAGATTTAGTGTTCTTCTCATTCTATCAATTGTCCGTTAATATAAAGTGCACTTATGCTATTTCTTTAGTTTTTTCTTGCATGCATCTCAGAAACCGGTTTTTTGTTTTTGGTTGCAATAGGGAGAAAGTCACTATTCCTCAAGATAAGCCATTCATTGTGCTCCAAGGCGAAGGGATGTACAAATCTCAGATTGTTTATGACAATCATGAAAATCTCATTCAAAGTGTAACTTTTCATGTATTAGCTGATGATTTTGTTGCAACGAACATAGGATTTGTGGTAAGAAGTATGACGTAGGAATTCTCTTTCATTAATTGTGAAGTGGGTAACATCAAATGAATCATGAAAATGATTGAATTTGATTACCGACACGTAAAATTTGATGCAGAATTCATACAACCATGTTGAAATCATGGAGGAAAATCCGATGAGACAAGCCGCTGCAGCTCTTGTGCAAGGAGATAAGGCTGCATTTTATGGGTGCGGTTTCTTTGGATTGCAAGATACATTGTGGGATGAACAAGGTCGGCACTATTTCAGGAATTGCACCATTGAAGGAGCTGTTGATTTCATTTTTGGCAATGGCCAATCAATATACGAGGTACATATGTACTTCAACACTCCTCATCATTCACTCTCCATCTCTTTCTCTCAATTATTTTCAACTGGCTCTATGTCATTATCAAAAAATATTTTACTTTTTGGTCGTGTGAATACTAAACCAGAACTTGTTTTTGGGTCGGAGCAGAAATGTAAAATATCGGCACTGGGTAACGAAATAGGCGGAGTAGGTTATATCACAGCTCAAGGCCGATCATTGGAGAATGAGACAACAGGGTTTGTGTTCAAGTACTGCAATGTGGAAGGGAATGGAAAGATGTATTTGGGAAGAGCTTGGAGACAATATTCAAGGGTGTTATTTTATATGTCATATTTGGCAGACATAATAGTCCCTCAGGGATGGGATGAATGGTATGCTACTCCTAACGAGTAAGAACTCTTCCAACCCAACTCCTTTTTCTTTTTTTTGTTACACCCTACTCCCTTTTTCAATATTGCAAGTTGTGTCAATTTTATTTTAAAATTTTATATAATATAAAATCATTGGTCGAATATTATATTTTATATTTTTTAATTGTAGCCCCACTTTTTATTTATTAGTTTTTTTTTTTATTTATAATGAAGATAGAAAATTTGGAACTAATATATTTTGGAAAATTGATTTTACCTTGTTTACATCCGATGATTATGGCTCAATTTTTATTTAATGGCTTATTTCCTTAATACAGAATTTTTTACCAAAATAAAATATATACACAAGACTATAACTTCTTTCTTTCTTTCTTTACTTTTTTTTCTTTATTTCCTTTTTAGTGTTTATTTTAGAACCTTGGCTTGGGAATGCTTCCTTTCTTGGAAATTCTATTTAACTTAACAAATCAATTGATTCTTTAACTTAATCTCTCAAACTACTGACCCAAAATTTGAGACTAAGACTCAGTTTGTGGTTTTGGTTTTCTCATATTTTCAATTTTTTATTAATTAATTGGAGCCACTTCTATGAAAATAATTGCTAGTCATTTTATGACATCATGTATATGATAGGTTTTTTATGGGTTGGAGAATTAAAAATTCAAATTACTAAAATTTATCTCATAGCAATTTGTAACATAAATCTTAATAGCTACTTATGACTTATGGAATTTTTTTCACTTTCTCTTACCAATAACACTTTGAAAACCCTAATCTAGGAATGACACAACTTATGTGGAATGGGAAAACTATGGACCTGGAGCTAATACTTCGGAGAGGGTGTCTTGGGCAAAGAAGTTCGATGCTTCGTATGGAAGCTTCATAGACGTTTCTTTCATCAACTCTGGTGGATGGCTAGAAGCTCAACCCACAACAATTAGATCTTATAATTATTGACTTTATTTCCCTTTTTGCTTTTATTTTTGTTTTTGTTGTAGTTTTCTTCCTTTAAAGTGGGTTAAGCCTCTCAAGGTTTTTGATTGAGAGAACACTAATTGTAAGTTTGTTGTTTCAATAAAAGTAGCTTACTTTTTATTTCTTCTAAATTATCATTCATTACACTACGAAAAATATGGAATTTTGTGATATATTTTTGTGTTGGTTTATTTATTTATTTATTTTTATTTTATTCGTAAAATGCTTTGCGACACCGAAAGGGATGTATTATTTTATTTATTTATTTATTTATTTATTTATTTGGTAATGACAAGGGGATGTATTATGTTTAACTTAATTGTCTATAATAATATATAAACATCCTTACTTTAATGTTTGTTTAGTATTTAATTAATTTAGTTTCAAAATTTAGCATTTAATTTTGGGGGATAAATTTCTAGTTTTTATGTAAAAGTATTTAATTCCAACCCTCCACTGAGCTCAACTCGATAGCCAGTTCGTGGCTGTTTGCTCAATGAGGGATGGACATCTTAGGGCCATTCTTCCCAACTATCGGACAGTGAAAGTACCTAGTCGTGGCCATCGACTACTTCATTAAATGAGTAAAAGCCGAACTGCTAGCCTATATTACTACCAGTAAGATGCAGTACTTCGTATGGATGTCCATCATCTCTAGGTTCGGGTGCCCCACATTTTGATTACTGACAATGGCAAGCAATTCGATAATAGAAGTTTTCAAGACCTCTGCAGTAGACTGGAGATTCAACATCGTTTCACTTTCGTCACCTATCCGTAAACCAACTGTCTTGCAAAGATAACTAATCGAATGATCCTACAAGGACTTAAAGCCGTATTAAACGAAGTCAAAGACTGCTGGGTAAATGAGCTCTATAGCATTCTTTGAGCCTATCGAATGATGTCCTGATGGGAAATAGGAGAAACGCCGTTCAATTTGATGTACGGTTCCAAGGCAGTGACACCAGTGGAGATTAATATTTATTCACTACAGGTGGATCATTACAAAGAGGGGCAAAATGAATCTGCGTTGTGCAAACGAGACTAGACTTACTTCCTGAGCTAAGGGAAATCACATTAGTCTGAATGGCAGCTTATCAACAACCGATAGCGAGGTACTACAACCGGCAGGTCAAGACTAGAACATTCAAGATGGGTAACCTAGTACTTTGGAAGGTGGAAGTTATCGGCCAACCCTAGTCAGAGGGCAAGCATGCACCCAACTTAGAAGGTCCTAAAAAATATGCTTAGAAGTCCGTTCAGCACATACCGTCTCGACCACCTAGATGGCTCGACCATACCCCGAACTTGGAATTCTAAGAACCTGCGCATCTATTATCAATGATGATCGGCACTCTCCCGAGAGAATAACTTGTATCCAATGCTCAACCAAACAATCAGGTAAGATCTCTATGGTCCCCTCTCTCGTTACACTACCTTATCAGCTAACTAATCTATTTTTGTACTTGTGTTTCTCAAAGCGTGTCGTCAATAAAGAATTAATCTTCTCTTTGGGTGGACATGACCCTCTTATTGATCGTAACGAGTTGTTAGTGAGGGATGTAACTCCCAGTCGGGAAGACACAACTATTATACAATTTGAACTCTCTATCAAGCAAACGAGTCCTCCCGAATGGAGTCATCGTCAGGGATTTATTTCCCCAAAAGGGCAAATGTCGCCCAATCTTCCCAAATGGAGTCTCGAATAGGCATATATCATCTAGTCCTCCTGAACGAAGTTTATCGTTAGGCATTTATCTCCCTCTCAAATGAACGAACGGTCGATATAAGGAAAACCCCTGCTTGGGTAAGCTCGATTCACTCTCTCAGCGGAAAGCAACATAAGGAGTACAAGAGCAATATTGCCTTGCATCTAACGACTAAGTAAGCCTACCGACTAAGAGACGTACAATCGGCCAAGATACACACTCAGAGGTTCAGTGCTTGTCATACACATTGACAAATTGCTAACAAACGAGACAATCATCTAAGAGCAAGATCGACAAGTAAGTAACAAAAACTTTTCTTTTATTTCAATACACTAAGTACACTTCAGAGTACATAGTCAAATACAATGTGAAAGACAGTTTACAAGTTTCTGAGTTGGACAGGGTAATATGGAAAAGAGTACATTAGAAGCCAAAGTGACATATAAACGCTACACTGGGAAGCCAACTAGATGTGAATTGAGAATCAGAAGTAGTCCTATGATCCACCAGCATCACGTGATCAGAACAAGATCACAGAAAGAATTATGAAGCTAGAAAGGACTTTATAGAAGCTAAGAGAAGGCCTCAAAAAGAGACAGAAAAGATATATCAATTGCACCTCTTCCATCATTCGGTTTTCTCCAATTTCTCAGCCTTTCTTATCACCCGACCCAATGAAGCACCAAGGAAGTCTCTCCAACAACCTCTGCTACACCTCTCGACTGGACGGTGATTCTGACCTTGAGAAAGGAGCTTCCTGTGAGGGATGTCTCCTCCTCCTCAATGTCAGGAACTCTGATGAGAACCCTGACAAACTCCACCATGAAGTCGAAATGCCAGATGACATGATGAAACCTCGCATTAGTAGACCCATCCTTGATGAAATCTCGCATCGGTAGAAACAATCTAAACTATTGGATTTTATGGTTTAAAACCCATGATCAAGTTGTTTCTCGAAAATGCAAACTCTCAATAGAAGGGGCTCATAAAATTACTCACAGGAGTACTTCGTATCACTTTGATATGGTACGGGAACCCTCCACCACCTATTTATAAGCATGAAGATGTGATCCCCACAATCTCAAGCAGATGAAATAATCTAATGAGAAACATGCACAATGAATGAAAGATTTAGGCTTTCCAACTTCTCATGTAACATTTACTCGGGATCATTTATTTGGTGGTTGTCTATATTTGCATTTATGCCCCCACAACCTTCTAAGGAAGCGACCTTCACTTACTCCTTACACCTTTCCTTTGAAGTGACTTAAGGAGTAGAGAGGAAATGATGATACGCGGCCTAGGTCATGTTAGACCAGAGGTAGTGGCTCGTTGAATAACACCCTTTTTGTGTTCATCAGCCAGATTTATTCTCGGTAGTCACCTGTTTGGTTCTATACTGATCGACATCTAGACCTTCTCGGTACTCGGTGATTGCCACTTGATCTATTAAGACAATATTCACTTTTCCCCAAATCATGGAAGACAATCTTATGTAAAGGAAAATGAGACCTACGTCCGTGGTCAATAAGGAAAGGAACCCATATGGTAATCCAGACTCTCCAAATCGGTAAGAGTTTGAAATTTTGAGAATCCTAAACTAGAAAACTCGAAATCTCAAGATGTTTTCGTAAAAAAACTAGGGTTTCAACACCCCGCATGTATACAACTGTCACACACGAAAGGTATATAGTGTCGTTAACCTAACTAACCATGAACGCATACGGATACTTCCTCTCTACATTACAATCAGTATAGAACTCTCTTTTAGTCTATTTTTTCATTTTTGAAAACTGTTCTTTAATTTGAGCATCAAAATCTCTCCCGTTAGAGCACCCTCCGATTGTTTTTTGTAGGTTTCATCGATCAAGACTCTAAAACTATCAAGTCATCTCATTCAAGTTAACAGATCTATTATTTGTGGAATTAAACCCACCTCCAATAGTAACCTATTTCCTGGATTGAGAGAAGAGGAAGAGAAAGAAATATACAAGAAAAAATTTAGGAAGATTAGGGGCATTTTGATGGAAACATTCCTTCATACAATACCAATTAAAAATATAGTGGAAATCAAATCTAGGGTTTTGATTTACATAGAAGCTTACTTATATGAGTTCATCTGTTATCCACGTTCTTCAAATTGGAGATTGCATTACACTCTTCTTGTGTTGTTCTTCACAAGTTTTGCTTTTGCTGTTCGAATTTGGCGTGTGAGAAAGGAAAATTTGTGTTTCTTATTTCTTTCTTTTTCTTTTTCTTTTTGAATTTTTTACGTCAATTTTCCGATAATGCTCTTGACTTTACTGAAAACTCACTGGTTTTTGTGGGATTTTTTTTTTTTTTTTTTTTGGACCACTCAAAGGAACTTTAAAATTCATTGTGGAAATTCAAGAAATTTTGATTTTTTTTTCATAAAATTTAAATGGCTAGACATTCTATTTTTCTTATTCTTCGCTTGCTAAGTCAAATATTCTCCAAAACTCAATCCTAGCTATCACTGAACCTTAAGATCAAAACCACTTAAGATGCACACAGAGCATCACACATGCGCACACATAAGTGCAATGGCACATCTATCTTGTGCTAGTGAAGTGCAAATGCATTTGTGCGAGGCTTGGGACCTCAAATCTAATTCTCATGTCTTACAATTGATTTCCATTTTTATATCACTCTATTATGTCCCATCCAATACTAACCACCTGCACTAGCTGCTATTGAGTTCGAATCTCTGTCTGAAAATCTAGATAAACCATTCGTAACTCACATAAGAATCTTAATCTATCACATATACATGATGAAATTTTTTATTTTATCAATCAACTATTAACTTTATTTTAGGTCAATATAACCATGATGTATGCCTAGTGTATATAACGTCAACCAGATCACATACATAAGTCATGCATATAGTACTAATGAATCTTATGTATGTACAAGTACAAGTACGAAAATAATAATATATTAATATGTTATCTAATTTAACTAAAAGAAATGCATAATATTTATATATGAAATTGTCAAAAACTACATTTAGAAATTACCATAAAGATGGTACCAATTCCAACAAATAGGATTGCTCCGACAATGAAACACTACTTGCTTTTAGTAACCACAATTCAGCCTTTCTTCATGGGTACATGAGCATCCATTGAGTTCAACAATGGATAACTTCTCCAAGTCCTTAGATTCTCTGATAACCAGCACTATATGGTTAAATTTTGAACCGAGTGAGTGAATAATTTTTTTATTGCACAACAATCTTGAGTTTCTGTCCCTCAGGACAGCTCAAGTGATAAAGTTTATTTACTTCCATCATTCATTTTCCAATTCGATTCCGTTTGGATATATCTCCTTGTGCAAAAAAAAAAAAAATCTTGAATTTCTTCTCCAAGTTCTCTCGTTTGAGTTACCATTCCCAATATGTGAAGAAAATAATCCAAGAGAACCTAACCTGTTCCTAAGTAGGTCATATATGTGTGTCTCCCTTACCTGGCATGCAAGAAGATAACAACACAAAAATCCAAGAGAACCGATCCTATTCCAAAGTCACGTGGCATCTCATATGCACATAGAGAACAACCAAACTAAACTAAGTCCCTTAGGAACAGCTCAAGCGGTAGATCTTTCCTATTTTTATCCTTTCTTTCTCGATTCGATCCTATATTTTTTATTCAAGAGGGCCCATTGGGGCCTACAAAGTAATACTAATTCAAAAGTCAAATGAGATCTATAATAGTCAAACTTGATCAAATTAGGTCAAAATAGAGGCGAATTACTTTAATGTTGTTTAATACAAATTATTCTAGTGAATTCTTTAATATGATAAAATTTATTTTTAAGACATTTTATTTAAATTAAGTTAATATATAGAATCAATAACAAAATAATAATTTTTTATGTTCTTCATAAAAATTGGATATTGTATATTTTAGTCCGATTATATTAAAAAAATTCAGCAGTTCAATTAATAGTTATAAATTTTATCAATATTGCAACGAAATTAATTCAGTTTCAAAATTTACATTTAATTTTTGGTACTGAATTTCTAGTATATGATTTTTCTTCAAAAAGCCTGAAGTGACTTGCCCGAGTATATGGCTTTATCTATTTTGGATAAAGAAAGGTTAAAAAAAAAATTGAGTAAAGTGTGAAATCTATTAGTAATAGCACTTATATTTTGCCTTTTCCTTTTTTTTTTATAATTTTTTTTAAATGAGTGAAATTTATTTATTTGTGCACGCTGATTTGGGTATCGTATAATTTTTGATAGGTTCTAGTAAGGGCCACCTCAAAGGCGACAAGGGCCTGCTGGATTTGCTCCATCAATTGGGGAAGCTTGTTAGAATTTCAAATTTCAAAATATAAATAAATTTGGAATGATTTTGAATGAGAACTCACCTTTTTGGTTTTGAGTGTTTAAATTCTTTCCTAGAGGGACCAGCATTGAATTTGGGTGACATTTAACATGTTTTAAGGCTGTTTTATAGCAGAGGACTCCTAAATCCAAAACTCGGAACTCCCCATCATCAACTAAGTGAATTTGAGGATTTAGAAGATTTTCTGCGGTCTTAAGGAGCACTTTTGGTATATTTACCATTGCCAAAGCTGAAGAAAAAGAGTATGATCGGAGAAAATCCAAAAATTCCCTTTTTGCTTCCACTTTATTTTTGTCTCATTTTTTTATATTAGAAACATGCATTAGGACTACTATGCACTGTTACATGTGGTATTAGAGTTGATTTTGCCTTTATGCGATTTTCCAACTAAAAAAAATTCAATTTTCAAACTCTCAATTTTTTCAAAAATTGGTCCAAAATAATAAATTTTTTCGTGTTTATGAGATTGGGAATGGATTGATATGAGATTCCACACAATCTGGTGTTTTCAAAATTCAAAATGGAGCATCTTTGAGTTTTTTAGACAACTTTCTGGCAACGGGACCCGTTGGATTTGGGTCGGGACACTCAGGATCCATTCGGGTAAAAAATACTCGAATACAGATCAAAACGACGTCGTTTTTAGACTTTACTTTTAAAAATTGTGGTTGTGTTTAGAAACTTTTAGTAATTTCATAGTTTCTTGAAAATTTTTAATTTGTCACAATCCGGTCCCTACAACATTTTAAAACCTGGTAAACTTTAAAATGTCACATATTGGTTCTTTGGATTTAAAAAATTTTTTATGTATAATTTTATATGAATTTTTAATGCATAAATTATTTTATTCTAATTTTGTATGGAGAGAAAAATAAAAAATTTGTAAAATATATTTATAATGCGTCAAGATTTTTTTAAATCTAACTTTATACATAAAGACAAATATGAAATTAGTAAAATATATAATGGACATTTATTGCATAAAATTTTCATGCATTTTAGTATTACACAAGCATATAGTAAAATATTCTAGTGATTAATATAACTTCTAATTAATTATGGTATAATTACAACAGTCATAGTTATAATAGAAATAATATATAAGGAAATGAATGACGACATTAGAAAAATATATTTGACATTAGAAATAATATTTTGCCATGATAAGTATTTTATGTAATGAACTTCATCTCACAAGAACTTTTATTGTATAAAATAATAAATTAGGGATAACATATCAAGATTGCTAATTGCATATAGTAGTCTACCTAATTTTAAGATCCATTTTTTTATGAAATATTATAAGAGCAATTGATTTAGTACATGTATAGAAAAGTTCTAGCAACAAGATGATGATAAATATAAAGTTGGTTGATTCTTAAGTGGTTCCAAATGAACTCACCATCTACCTGAAAATCTTCCTGGTACACTAGTGATATCATCTTATAGGACCTAATAGAAAACGATAAAGTGATCAAAGATTGATTAATTATATGATAATTTCCTAATTAATCCATAGGTATCAGGGAATGAGTTAGTTTTGACAATCCTATCATAAGATTAAATAAATTTAATGGAATTAAATATTTAGTTTATAGGTAATTTTTATGTTATAGATTTATTTATTATGTGTTTGCATTGGTAAAAATATTAGCAAAGTCTTATAAAAAGTTTGTAAACATATTTCTTTTTATTTAACAATAGTCCAAACCATTGATATCAAATTTGATTTTTCTGAATTGAATGGAGAGAACCATGAGGAGTGAAAAGAGATGGTCATTCTTCATCTAGGATGTCTAGACATTGACTATATTATTAAAAAGGACGAGCCACCTCCAGCAACCGATACCAGCTCTACAGCAGAGAAGACTCTTTATGACCAATGGAAGTGATTTAATCGCCTAAATACTATGTTCATAAATGCAAAATTTTAGTTAGTATTTGTGACTTGATTAATCAACATACCAATATCCGTGCTCTCTTTAAGGCTATTGATGAGCAATTTCAGGTATTGAAGAAATCTTTGACCTGCATATTCATAATGTAATTCTCATCCTGGAGACTCACTACTATCCATGGCATGCGTGAGCACATCATGCGGATACAAGATATAGTGGTTCAACTAAAAATATGGAGGTTGAGATTTCTTGATCTTTTATCATGCATTTTATTTTGAATACTCTCCCACAACCTTACGGTATCTTACACATATAAGGGTGTATAAGAGGAGGGAGGGCTGTTTATGAAAATGAAGAAGGGATTTGCAAGTGCACATATGATAGTACAAAGAAATAAGAAAGGCAAGTCCAAACTGACACAAAAGGGCACAAAACCGAATCTAAACTTCAAGAAGGATTTCAAGCATTTTTTCTGTAAAAAAAGGGAATGCGATTTTGATTAAATCGGATTGTATTAAATTCTATGAAAAAACTATAATCTAGGGTTTCCCCTAAATTCCCATACACAAAATTAATTATCGATCATTTCATAATTTAGTGTGGATTTTATTATTATGAACTAATATCATACAATTATATTGATCATACATGAATAAATCTCAAATCATACAAAATGAGGGTCCAAACATTTTGGAGCATTGTAATCAATAATAAAATATCATCAAACAATAGTCATGGTAATAAATCTTAAGAGAAAGAAATAAATCATACCACATTGAGTCCTAGGAACAAAAATAATTAACTAGACATTTAAAGAAAAACGAGAAAAGAAAATAAAACATTATAACCCTTTTGCACAAGAAAAATGTGGAAATGACATTCTCTTATGGTGGCTACTAGGGTTCGTGAAACGAAAAAGAAGATGTGTGAAAGATGATGATCTTTTTTGCCCTAAGATACCTCTTATTTATAGGACTAAAACCCTAAATCGACATGGGGTTGTGAGTTTTTAGGAAACTAAGTTTCCACTTTGACTTGAAAACTTGTTTTTGTTGTGATGATAAAAATCTCTTGCTTTTTTAAGATTTGGAAACTCCTCCTTATCCTTGATTTTGAAAACTCTTGAATATTAGCAACTTTATCCCAAAAATCAATCATTAGATATCTTTAATAAGTTTCCATGCTTAACAGCGACTTGACTTTTAGTACTGTAGCAATTTATATCCAATTTTCAAATGTACTCTTACCTGAACTAGCCTCTGGGTTCTTCACAAAATTTGTAAGTTTCAAAGTCTAGTTTTCAATGCATTAAGAATCAGCTCAATCGAACACCAGATTAGAGAGATAAACTCAAAACATTGACCACTGCTTGTTTAATCCGAATCTCCTTAAATAAACCCAATATTTCCTAAACAAAATATCCACGAGATTAATTAGTATAATATCATGTAATAAGGTTTAAAATAGTTTTAAAATTCATAAATAAAGGCTAAAATAACTCCATAGTTGAATATTTGTTTGTCTTCAAGCAAGACATAACAAAAGCAATTTTCTTCAAAAATCAATTCAACTTTCCTAAGATCCTAGCCATACGTATGACAAATTCAAACTGAAATTACAATCAAAACAACCAATATTTTATAGCATTCAACATTAGAACAACTTTTGTATTCCCTATAATCTCTTTGAAATCAAGAACAATACAAAATTAACCACCCTTACAATGGATTCACTCGATACACTCAATTTTATAGAAATGACATATGTATTACTCAAATCAATATAATGAGATGATAATACCATAGGGTTACAATATATCAAATTTCTACCACTCAAATATATGAAATCCATGCATCAAAATGTCTTTTATTTGTTTGTAATAGGATTAAGGTTAAGGGTAGGATAAATAGACAAAAAAAAGTTGGGTTAAAATAATTCATTAAAAATACTTAAATATCAAGATATAACATTTTTCACATCTCTAAAAGTAAAGAAAATACAAACATCAATAATTTCTACTCCCAAAATATGTAATAATGCTCCAATTTCAAATATTAAATGTAACATATCGCTCCTTCAAAGTAAAGAATAGGAACTCTAACTAAAGAGTGAACAATCTCAAGAATGAAAGATGCTTTTTCAATTTTTTCTTTCTTTTTTCTTATATTTTCATTTTTTCATTTTTTTTTCATTTTTTTGTAGCTCAACATGATAATTCTCTCTCTTCTTTTCTACTGCACTGAGCCAAGTTATCATATTACCAAAAAAACTCGAACATAAAAAAATAATGCTTAAAAACATAATACCATACTATCAATTATAAGTAAATTAGTGAATTTAGATTCAAAATCAGGAGTTAGAAAAGCAAGTCATGGGGAAAATTACTTGGGTAATTCCTTAAAAAAAATGTCTAGACTCAAATAGATTAAATAGAGGATATGAAATATTTGGGATAGTATTTTTCGAAAGTCAAAAGGGGTATGAACATAAGTGTATTAATCATTTTGGTACACGAAAATAAAAAATGTGATCTCAATATACAAAATGAAACAAGTTCTAGAATGACCATTTCATATATAACATACGCTCAAAAAGAAAAATGAGAGCACAAAATTGCTCTTTAAGTCTCAATTCCTCACTTAAATTTTTGTGTCAAATCCTGCTTGCATATATTTCAAATCAACAAAAAAAATATGAATTACTAATTATGTACCAAATAACCACTTATACCAATTATATTTTATACAACCTAACTCAAATCAAGTAACATAGAAGAATTAAAAAACTTGAGAAAATTTAGTATCATTTTTCAAAAATTTAAATTTTTTTTCTTTTTCCAAAAATTTTCTTAAAAAAGAAAAATTAGAATGCTCTTTCCACACTTAAACCATACATTGTTTACAATGTGTAAGAAAAATAAAAATAATAAAGTAAAAGATAACAGAAAACTTCCCTGAAAAATCTGGTGAATCTACGCCTCATTTTCAGTAGCAACTTCTTTTCCTCTCGTACAAAAGGACTTCTTATACTTATGAATCTTTTAAGAAAATAGCAAACCCTTCTTTCAAGTTGGTCCCATCATCATAAATCTTCAAATGATGCCCATTTGCGGCATCATACCATGCCTTTGTTCTTTTCTTATTAATTTGTGCATTCACATATACCTCCAACTTATTCAATCGCAACACCCTTTCTTTACCTGCATCAAGTCTCCTTTGTGGTTGAGTCGCTTGCTGTGATTTATTGTTTTTCCCCTCAACACCCAAAAACTCTCACAAGCTCTTTATTCATGCAAGAAAGGTACAAAATTCGCATAAATTCACATTCAAAGTAGCACATGCATCATCATGTTCATTATCTAGAAGTCATAATTGATATGTAACAAATTTGCAATGCAATTTTCAACAGGATCGATAGAGTAAAAAAAAACATTAAAATCATGTTCAGCAATACTATCAGTGCAATCAACTCTAAAGACTTATTGTTTATCAAATTTTTTCATAGAGTGAAAGACAATGAACTCAATTTTTTTATCATTAATTCTCAAAATCATTTTTCCTGCATAAATATCAATCAAAGCGCATGTAGTGGCATGAAAAGGTCAACCTAGAATCAATGATGTACCTTCATCATCATTCATATTCAAGATGACAAAATCAATAAGAAAAATAAATTTATCAACTTTAATAAGTATATCCTCAATAATGCCTTTTGGATATTTTATACTTTTATTAGCCAATTGTAATGAAATATTAGTTGGTCTATATTTCTTTAATCCTAACTTCAAGAATACAAAATATGACATGAGATTGATACCAGAATCCAGATCACATAAAATATTAAAAAAACTAATAGAATCTATGGTGTAAGGGATAAAAAAAAAACTCATTGAATCCTTCAGCTTTGGTGGTAACTTCATTTGTAGAATCGCAGAACACTCTTTTATGAGTTTGACCATTGAACTATCATCTAACTTTCTTTTGTTGGTGATCACATCCATGAGAAACTTTCCATAATTTGGCATCTACTTGATAGCATTTAAAAATGGAATATTAATGTGAAATTTTTTAAAAACTTCTAAAAATTTTCAAACTATTTTTCTAAGTTAGTACGTAGAAGACGTTTAGGAAAGAGACAGGAGATTTACATTCACTCAAAAATAAAATATTTCCTTGTTTTAAATTTAGTGCCTTGAATTTATCATTTGTAGGTTGCTTGATCTCATTCTCAGCCTCTCATTCATACTCTTCATCCTTAGACTAAATTGGCACCTTATGTAATTACTTCTGCTCCTCAATAAAATTGCTTTAGCCTACTCCTTTTAGGGTTCTTCTTAGTATTTCTTAGTAGTCTACCTGACATGCGAGAATGAAATGTGTTAGTTAATTGATCAATTTTATTTCAAACTTTTCAATTCTTTCATTTGTTGCTATTGCTAAATGTTTAATCCTTTTATTTATTGCTATTGCCAAATTTTCAATTGTGATTTCCTATTTTGCCTTATCCTTCCTTAGTTGCGGATTTCTTGAGTTAAGGTTTGGTGGATTATTTGGTCTGGGTATTCCTTGACTCCATGGAAAATTAGGATAATTTCTTTATCTAGGGTTATACGTATTAGAGTAAGAGTTATTTTGGGGTGGTATGCCAAAGTTAGAATCTCCACACAAATTATAAGATAAAATTTGATTAGTCACAGCATTAAGTTGATAAGTTTCCATCGCATTAATCAAGAAGTCAAATTTTGAATTAAGTATGATAAACTATCAATCTCATGAAAACCAGCTTTTTGCTGAAGAATTTCATATTCATTAGACAATTACATTGATTAGAAGCCATATTATCAAGTAATGCTATACTTCATTGTAAGATTTACTCATAAAAGCACCTCCAGCCACAATATTTTTGGTAATTTTAACAAAATTTAAAAGATATCTATAAAAATTTTACACAATCAACCAATCAGGTATGTCATGGTGTGGACATCTCCTTATCAAATCTTTAAAATGCTCCCAAACATTGTACAAAGATTTACCTTCAAATTGCCTAAAACTAATAATATCATTGTATAGTTTAGCCTTCTTATCATGTGGGAAATACTTAACTAGGAATGGTTAAGATAAATTCTTCCAATTTGTAAAGTGATTAGTAGGGAATGAATTAATCTATACTTTTGTCTTTCTACTAAGAGATAAAGGAAACTAACGTAATTGTATTGCATCAGGATTTACTTTGTTCAACTTGATTGTATTACAGATCTCTAAAAAAATTTTCTAATGGCTATTTAGGCCTTCAAAGTTCTCTTCTCTAAATTTATCTATCTGTACCATGCCAATAACACTCGGTTTAAATTTGAAGTTGTTTGTTTCCATGGCAGGTCGTGTGATGGTAGTTTATAAGTTATGAAATCTAGACATCGAGAACTCTTTCATAATTCTATTCTTTTAAACCATTGCTTCCTTACATTCCTTGGCTTCGCTAACTTATTTATGAATGGTTTTCAAAGTTTTCTCCATCTTAGGATCAAATTCAATTAGATCAATACTCTTTGATCCAACATACAACATATCTATACAAAAATAGCATAAAACTAGATCTTCAAAATAAATTACAAAAACTACTTAATAAAATCTAAATCACCTATATGAAAATAGAAATCACGAAAAAAAAGCAAAAAAATGCACAAAAGGTGTTTAAGAAAACAATCGAAAAACCTAAAAATAAAGAAAAAATTAAAGAAAAATAGAAAAATCTATAAAAACAATAGAATTTAGTAGAGATAGGGTGGTGTCCATAGTAAAAACTATGGGTTTTGATCAGCAGGCCAAAATCTTTTGGAGCAAGTGGTCGCTTATCCCTAAATTCGAAAAATTTTTTCAAACAACAGTATGCCTTAAAAATTTTTGGACGAATCCAATTACCCCAAAAGACTATATAAACTATTTAATATGAGACATAAAAAAAGAAATATAAAAGATAAGTTCCAATCTCAAACAAGATTATTTTGATTGATACATAAAGATATCTCTAGCAACAGTGCTAAAAAGTTGTTACGAGATTTTAACACCACGAATTCGGGTAAGTATACCATACTCATACTCAAATGTTGTGTATAGTAATAAAATCAAGTATCATTCTCACAAGAATATTTTATATTATCAAATATGAATTAACTTATTTAAACTAATAAATCAAATCAAGATTACATAGATATTAAAAACTACGAAAATATCTTTTGATTGAAATCTATGAATAAAAAAACCCTAAGATATCAATTTCATCTTATTTTTAATCTTTTTATACAACTTAATTTTTTCAAATCTCTTAAGTTTACTAACTAAAGAATTACTATTAATGATAACAAATTTCCTAAATTAGATTTCAACTAATGGTCATCATTAAAATTCCTAATTTGATTAATGAAAACCCAATTGTTATACAATTTTGATTAAATTAGATTGCATTAAGTTTTATTGAAAAACTGTAATCCAGGGTTTCCCCTAAATTCCCATACACAAAATTAATTTTCAGTCAATATCATAATTTCATGTAGATTTTATTATTACGGACTAATATCATACAATTATATTTGTCATGCATGCAATTAATTTCAAATCATACAAAATGTTGGTCTAAACATTTTGAAGTATTACAATCAATAATAAAATTTCGTCAAATAATATTCATGCTAATAAATTTTAAGAGAAAAAAATATATCAAACCATGCAATTAATTAAAAATAGAATCCATCGAGCTCTAGGAACAAAAATAATTAACTAGATATTCTAAAAAAAAAGGAAAAGAAAAGAAAACATTATAACCCTTTTGTACACGAAGGATATGGAAATCATGTCCTCTGATGATGATTACTAGGGTTCGCAAAAAAAAAAGAAGATACATGAAAGATGATGATCTTTTTCACCCTAGGATACCTCTTATTTATAAGACTAAAACTCTAAATCAACAAGGAGTTGTGAACTTTTAGGAAACTTAGTTTCTCACTTTCATTTGAAAACTTGCTTTTATTGTGATGATAAAAATCTCTTGTTTTTCCAAAATTTGGAAAGTTCCTTCTTATCCTTGATTTTGAAAACTCTTGAATATCAGCAAGTTCATCATGAAAATCAATCATTAGATATCTTCAATTAGTTTCCTTGTTCAATAGAGACAAGACTTTCAACTCTACAACAAGGTCTGCCTAATTTTCAGATGTGCTCTTGCCTGAATTAACCTTTGGACTCTTCATAAGATTCGTAGACCTCGAAGTCTAGCTTCCAATGCAACAAGAATTAACTCAATTGGATATCGAAGTAGAAAGATAAGTCTAAAATACTGACAACTGTGTGGCAAATCGGAATCTCCTTAAATAAATCCAATATTTCCTATATCAATATCCATGAAATTAATTAGTATAATATCATGAAATAAGCTTTAAAATAGTCCTAAAATTTATAAAGAAATGCTAAAATAATATAATTCAAGTGTATAAAATTATTATTATCAAAAGTAGAAGAATAAAAGAAGATAGAGTACACAGTTTTTATAATGGCTCTACCAAACCTGGCGTATGTCCACTCTTGGGTTTTACCTGAATTTTCACTATTTACTTCAAAATAGTATAATTAACTTCCTTTAAGATGCAAGCCAAATCTTTACAAGTATTTTCTCACAAAAGCTTCCCCACCTTATTGCTTGTTTCTCTCTCCAAAAACACAAACCTAGAGAACACACTCTGGTCTTTACACTTTTTATACAAGAGAAGAATAAATGTTACAATGAATGAAACTAAAACTTCAAATGTAATGAATTTAAAGCTTATAATAATTCATAGAAGATTGAAGAACAAAGTATGTTTCGTTGAGTACAGAGGGTAAATGCTTAGTTCTCTATCTCTCAATATCTTCTTTTTAGTATTGTTTATTTAATTCTTTAAGTGTTGAGACCCATTGGAGTAGGTTAAAATTTGAATATCTTTATTAAATGATTTACCTAGCACTCTTATTTAATACATTTGACCGTTTGAAAGAATTTAAATGTTGTTCTGCAAAATCAATGAAATATATATATTTTTTGTTTTACTGCAGAAGTTGAACGTTAGATACCAAATTTAGAAATGATATGGTATCCATGTGTTTGACATTTCTGAGTCAAAAAGCATGTTGGGATGCATTAACTTAATTTGTTTGTAGACTAGAAAGAGTGGAAATCGGATTTGACACTTTTATATTTCAATCAAATTTTCAATAGTCACATATTCAATAGAATCATATACATATATACATATGCAATTATTAGACAAGTGAAAGTTCATATAAATCTTGCATATTACCTGAAGTGTTCGCAAATTTGATGAAAATATTAAAATTATACACAACAGAGTTTAAATGATTTGCTCATGTTATGGAAGCTCAGAATATTTGCAGTGAAGGTCAAATAAATATACATACCTGTTCAGTGAAAATTATGTGAACTAAATGTCTAGGATAGTCAATCGACTTTTATGCTTGATGGACAACATTAATTTTTCGACTAGTTCAAACCCTACTTGGTTGATTGAGAACCTTGCTCAGTTGATCGAGACCTTTGCTCTATTAGCCGAATCATCGAGACCCTTTATATCTCTTGGTTGTTTGCTTTCTATATCTCTCAGTTGCTTAGTCTGCCAAGACCTTCTGTATCTCTTGGTTTCTTGCTTTTTGTGGTTGTAAACAATCAGTTGTAACTCTTGGTTGATTTTTAATTTTTCGGTTGCCGAGATACAGTTCAGTCGAACAGAGACACTAATCTATTTAATCAGTTAGTTCAGTCCTCAACTTAATTGGCTATCCATGCTTGCTTGGGTTGCTCGGTCGACTTGGTGTCTTACTCGGTTAGTTGGCACCCAAGGTAGCTTTACTTAGTCAGTGGCCCACCTTGGCCTTGGTAGCTGATTGATTGCCTTGGTCAATCGACCATGCATTGGTCGGTTGGCTGATTGACTTTCCCAGTAGGCTAATTTCAACTTAATTTTCATTCTACACTAAGTAATTTGCCATGACTAACATGTTTAATTGATTTTCATTGAGTTTTAATATATTATTTGAATTATTTTGCTCATCATCAAAACTTAAACATCCACAATATTATCACTTTATTCAGTTTTGAAGAGAATATTGTGAATGAATGCATATATTTTAAGTTTGGTGAAAGTAAGTTTTGTTTGCTTATCCTATATGTGGGTGACATTTTACTTGCTACCAATAATAAGAGGATGTTATTGAGCTGAAATAGTTTTTATCCAGGAACTTTGATATAAAAGATTTAGGTGTCGTCTTATGCCATTAGCATTAAGATACATAAAGATAGATCTCATAAGGTTTTGGAATTATCTCAAGAAACCTATATCAACAAAATTCTTTAGAGGTACAAGATAGAGAATTGTTCACCGAGTATAGTTCCCATAGTCAAGGATGATAGGTTCAATTTGGACCAATGCCCCAAGATCAATTTGGTAAGAGAACATAAGTCTAGCATCCTATATACTTCTATGGTTGCAAGCCTTATATATGTATAAGTTCGTACAAGATCTGATATAGCATATGTTGTAGAAATGTTAGAAAAATATTAAAATAACCTAAATCTGAAATATTGAAAAATTGCAAAAAAGGTGTTGAGATGCGTGCAAGGAACCAATAATTTCATACATACATATAGAAAGACCGACAATTTGGAAGTGGTCGGATACTCAAACTTAGCTTTTGTCAACTGTATTGATTCTTAGAAATCAACTTTGGATTACATTTTATGATGGCTGGTGGAGTTGAATCATGGAAAAGTACTAAGTAGACATTAACTGCAACCTTTACAATTGAAGTTGAGTTTATGACATGTTTTGAGATTATGTCACATGCGTTATGGCTCAAGTGTTTAATGTCTGCAGTTAGAATTATAGGATTTGTACCTAAGCCATTATGTATTTATTGTGATAATTCAATTGCTATATTTGATTAAGAATAAAAAAGATGGTTGTCGAAATAAGCAAATCGACATAAAATATTTAGCCATTTGGAAACGTGTATTTGATAATAAAGTGGTAATTCATTATACTAGCACTAAATGTATGTTACCTGATTTCCTATGTAAAGGTATACCACCAAGTGTGTTCATAGATCATGTTATAAATATGAGTTTAGGACCCTATTCAAATGAAACTCAAGTCTGAATTTTTCTCAATAAAATTATGTATATATTTTGGTTTTGAGATAAATTCATAAGGATGAGTCTTGAATAAACATAGGGTTTATTCATAAAGCAAAGGACACCATAAAGTTAAAAGATAAAATACATTATGTTACACGAAAGATAATTCTTGATTTATGGGAGTTATTGCCATGACTCTTGTTTTATTTTCATAAAGTTATGATTTGGGAATGTTCTCAAGTTGGCTTGTTGGACCAACTAGGAGAATGTTAGAATTTTAAATTTCAAAACTGAAAATCAACATTTAATGGGAAAACAAAACTGAAATGGGTTAAATGTAAATAAATTTGGAAGAATTTTGAATGAGGATTCATGTGGCTGGAATTATGTGGCCCATGCAAACCTCCCCCACATTCCCAACTTTATTTTATTTTATTTTATTTTTTCCTTTTTGAGTGTTTAAATTCTTCTTCAAACGGAATTCTAGTGATATTTAAGATATTTTAAGACTTTTTGATGAGGCAGTACCTATAAATAAGTCTTCCATGAGCAAAGTACCTTTAAGTCCAAAATTCAAAACTCCACACTATCGAGTGGGTTTAGAAAATTTTCTGTTGTCTTAAGGAGTACTTTTGATACATTTACAGTTGTTAAAAGGTGAAGAAAAAGAGTATGACCTGAGATAAACCAAAATTTTCCTTTTCGTTTTTGATTTATTTTGTTTTATTTTTGACACTAGAAGTATGTATTAGGACTGTCACGCACTCTAACAAAGTTTTCTAACTGGGTCACTCTCATTACTTTGGAGACCCCCCTTCGCCTCTCATCTGGAAGATTTTAATGGTGTAGTGTCTTCTTGGCCAATTTCTATGTAAATGGCTGTGCTCCTTCGCTTTTGTCTCTACGCTCCAGGCTTTGTTTCCTTTTGTCTGCTCCCCTGGACCTCTAGTCCAACTTGAATCAAAAAAGAAAAAAAGACACCAATCGATAGTTGGTACAACGAGTAGGTCACTGCATTCTTTAACCAAGATCATAAGTTTGACTCGTGGTTTGGGTATAGAGTCCTACCCCAAGAGGGATCCTAGCTGGGATGAAACTCCGAACACTAGGTGGTGGACTAAATCCAGGACACCAAAAAAAAAAGGACCACAAGGGCCCACTGATCCTCAGCAGGCGGATTAAGTATAGAATCTTAATTTAAAAACATTGGTATCTAAGTTGAGATTTGAATGTATCATTCTTGACATAATTAATTGTTGTGGGTATTTTACATATGGCCTCTCTGCAGTTTCATCCGAAAGTTGTTAGAGTTCCCACACTCATTTACACTTAAAATTATGGAATTTCCAAAGAAGACATTAACTATCGTGGCTCAAATTACCTTGTATGATGTCTATTCTTGATGAATATTTCCATAAGTAGTTTCTTTCTAGTTTATATTAACAAGTTAAAAAAAGGATACTTTTTTAATGTGATCAATTATCCTTTCTGGCTTTTTCCTCGATACGTGAATGGGTTTTGATATTTGAAATCATAAATCTTTTAACTATTAAAAGGGGTTTTGATTTACATAGAAGCTCACTTATATAAGTTCATCTTCTACAATTAAGTAATCCACTAGTCTTCAACGTCAAAATGGTTTCGTGGAGATTCCATCACACTCTTGTTTTGATTTTCTTGGCAAGTTTTGCGGTGTCAAATGATAGAATAATTTTTAAAGATTTCAACAACTTGGATTCGTCTTACATCACAATCACAGTGGCAAAATCAAATCAAGCCCAGTTTTCGACCATTCAATCTGCTATTGATTCAATTCCTTCCAACAACATGAATTGGGTTATTATCAAAGTTAAAGCTGGCATTTATAGGTAACGTAATTTTACTCTTTTCCCCCCATAAATTTGTCATTTTAGAGATTCATAAAGTGCATTTATGCTATTTATTTATTTATTTTTGCATGCATGCATCTCAGAAACAGATTTTTTTTGTTTTTGGTTGCAATAGGGAGAATGTCACTATTCCTCCTGATAAGCCATTCATTGTGATGTGTGGTGAAGGGATGTTCAAATCTAGGATTATTCATGACAATCACGAAAATCTCATTCAAAGTGTAACTTTTCGTGTATTAGCCAATGATTTTGTTGCAAGGAACATAGGATTTGTGGTAAGAAGTGTGTAGGAATTCTTTTTCATTAATTGTCAAGTCGGTAGTATCAAATGAATCAGGAAAATGGTTGAACTTGATTAGTGACAAGTAAAATTTGACACAGAATTCATACAACCGTGATGAAATCATGGAGGAAAATCCGATAACACAAGCAGCTGCAGCCCTTGTAGAAGGAGACAGGGCTGCATTTTATGGGTGCAGTTTCTATGGACTGCAAGACACTTTGTGGGATGACAAAGGTCGACACTATTTCAAGGATTGCTTCATTGAAGGAGCTCTGGATTTCATTTGCGGCAATGGTCAATCTCTATACGAGGTACAAATATTTTCATTGCTTATAAACTTTTTATTATTGTATTTATATTGGAATGCAATATAACATATCATACCATATATAAATAGACTTTATGGGTTCTCTTTTTCTTTGATGCAAAGGCAGAAATGTGAAATATCAGTGATCGACAAAAAATTAGGCCCTGACATGGCAGGCTTTATCACTGCTCATAGGAGATCATCGGCGACAGAGGGAACAGCATTTGTGTTCAAAGAGTGCAAAATTGATGGAAATGGTAAGGTCTTTTTGGGACGAGCTTGGGGACCATATTCAGCAGTGTTATTTTACAAATCCTATTTACCGGATCTAGTAGAACCTGAAGGATGGCAACCTTGGAATGCTATTGGTCATGAGTAAGCACTCCCTCAACTCCACACTTCATTTGGAAAAAATGAATACTAATAATTCATGATATATACAATGCTATGTACTAGAATATCGTACCCATAACATATTCTCTTGAATGTCTTTTTATTGAGAAGTCCTATTATCAAGATCCAAATCATTTGAAGAACTCAAGATATCCCTTATAATTGGTTACATCATGATTTTTTTTTTTTTTTTTAAAAAAAGACTAGGGACTCACTAATTAAATGGCATTTTCCCTCTTTATCTCTCATCCTTTCATGGGCTTAGGAGATTTTTTTTGGGGGGGGGGAATTATTGATTATATGTTGTTTTTAACCTCAAAAATTTTAATGGGCATTTCCGCAATGAGAAGATAAAAATTAGAAAACTTGATATGTAGTATTTTTGGTGATTCTTCTATACGTACTTACATAATCCACTACTTCTCTTGGGGTTTTATTTTTACAATATCTTACAATTTATTATTATTTGGGCAAGTCTGTGATCATAATAAGATATTTGATAACTTTTTTCCTGATTTTCTTGTTTGAGTTTTTTCATCATTATTAAAAGAAAAACGAATATTACTTATTTTCATCTTTTGATGGTTACCTTAATCATCAGTCTTCCAAAAATTAGAATCAAACTCAGTAGAATTATTTCCTGGTAATCTAAGAAAATTTATCTAGTTATTTTGTATATATATCAGGGAAAACACAATGTTTGCGGAACAGGACAACTATGGACCCGGATCTGATACTTCAAAGAGGGTGCCTTGGATGCATAAGCTTGAACCCTCCACCTTGAAGCGCTACACAGACCTCTCTTTCATTAACTCTGATGGGTGGCTACAATCAACCCACATTGTCATGCCTCAACTCTCGAGTCGAGCATGCGACGACCACTGCGTTATCCCGAAACACGTATGAACCATACCATGTCCCGTGGTAACGCAAGGCATTTCAATATCTCAATCATTTAAAAATAAATTTAAATTATCTATAGACCAACTCAGCCGTCTAAACGAATTTCAAGCAATTAAAATAAATTTGTAAGCTCAGCATATAATTCAAAATCTATCACATAATTCAAATGTCCCAATAAATGCAATATGTCTTGCAAAAGAAATTTTTTTAAAAATTAAATAAAGTTTTATATCATAAAAGTATGGATTTTGCAATCGTTGCTTAGAATTAAACAAATAAGTATTTATCAAATCCAACTTATGTTTAGTTACAAAAATTCATTCCATGGTTCCTAACAACTTAGCTTTCAAAAAAAAAAAAAAAAACTTTTTCGAGTTTTGTACCTATTGTAGACCACCAAAAGAAATTCTTTCGAGCCGGTATTAGTCGGAGGTTAAGTCTCCAATTTAAATTTTCTCTGAAAAATTAGAAAGAAGAGGATGAATAGAAAATATTTAGTGAATGAAGTATATGACATGTTAAACATGAATGAGGGGTGAGGATGATTGTGCCAAGCAGATATGTCGAAATTTATTCAAATGCGATAAGCAAACCATTTGTATAAAATGAATTTAGTTCAAATCTACCATTAATTATATACATATATTCCGAATCAGTAAACAATTTGAATTTTCTTTTCAATATTCTTGTTATTTGTCAAAATCACTTTTCTATCAATAGCCACCGATAGAATCCGTCAAGAGGTTTTTCATAATTTTTATAAAATAATCCCATATCCTTGCATTGGTCTGGAATTTTTGCAGGGTGCCACCATGTCATCATGGCTAAATTGAGGGGTTCTTTATCCCGCCAACTCCAAGCTGATATTTTAACATAGTCTTTACTACGCCGCCCCGATGGTCTAGTCCATGGAAGACTTGGACTATAGTCCCTTTTCCATGCACTATGCTACAAAATTCATTCCGAGACTCAACATGACAAGCATTTGCAATGAAATGAAATTTCACATGTCATAATCACCATTCAATTTGTAAAACGATGCAAAATAGTTCAAAATCCAATACTAGAGTCATAGATTTATCAAATTATTTAATTCGGGTACACCACAATCACAAAACATTTCAAATCCATTTCCAAATTTATTTCACAAATTAAAGTTTAAACTCATTTATCATTCATATTCATATAACCATTCACTCGCCTCTTGAGAGGGTAAACACTCCCAATTCACAATCAAATCTAATATTAATTGTTTCTCGGGTTCCAATTGATTTATCCTACAATAATAAATATGAATTCAATATTAAATCATATCCATATCTAAAGTTTTTGAGTTTTCCCCAATATAGCAAAAACTCTAATTTCTCAAATTCATGAATCTATATTCCGATTCCATTATTTACATGTTATTTATATCTATATACAATTTACATTCACAATTTTCCACAAATTTCATTACTTACGAACCCTAAATTCATGTTCTTCAACAAATCCCTCAAATTTCAACATCAACTTACAAATCTACAAATGAGGAACGTAAATCTAAGTTTAGGAGGAGGAAATTACCTTTATTTAGTGATTGAATTGAGCTTTATTAGTAAAAAAAACCCCTAGTTTTCCCCCTTCTTGGAGCAAAATTTAAATTTCTTCCAAATCTTCCTTCTCCCACAAGTTTGCTTGAGGATTTGGAAGGTTTATGTAGTGGGTTTAGTGAAAATGAGAGTGATTTTGAGTGAGAGATTGAGAGAGAGATAGACAAGAGTGCAGAGAAAGAGAAGTGAGTGAGTTGCGAGAGAGAGGGGTTTGATTGTGTTTGAGAGTTAAAAATGAGAATGAAGGCTTGTTTAAGCCATTTTGTGAAATCTCATTTTTGTCCCTCATTATCCTTAAGTTTTGCTCAAATTTGATTGTCTCTTTTTTGTCATTTCATAGCCTTCCATACTCACGAGTCGACTTATAAACTATTCAAGGCGACTTATGTGTCTACTCTTTTCCAGGTCAAGTCGACTTGACAAGTCAGCTTAGTCTTTGTGTCACGCCTCGATCCTCGAATCGAACACGCAACAACTGCCGCGTCATCTTGGTATATGGACAGAACCTTCCCATATATCGGGACTCCGCAAGGCTATATTCCTGAATATTTAAACTTCTAGTACACAATCCATCAAAGATAAGGAAAGCATGAAACAATACACATGTAAAGGACCCCTCTGGTCCATTCCCTGTATACACAAGTATGCGTCGGCACACAATCGGGGAAGGGGCTCTTGTACATGCACGCATGCGATGTGGCCATTCTAGCCAACTAGAATTTCTCAGCACCAATCAAGCATTTAAAATACAAGAAGTCTCAAATCATAGTCGTAGGATTTTACTGATACTTGCATTAAGAAATCAAGCTAACATCAATAAAGTCTAAACGATATGAGATATATAGAATTTCACAAATCCAAAAGAAAGTATCGAAATTCAGAATTACAGTCCAAATATCCCAGTACATAATGAAAATTTTTTCGTAAAACGATTAAAATCAAAATAATAAAGCACAAATCATAATCGTCGGATTTTACTAATACTTGCAAAAAACTCAGCCAGTATCAGTAAAATCCACACGATATGGGATGTACAGAACTTCCCTTTCCATGGTTTTAAGAACTACTATTCTCCAAAAATCCTGCATTTGCCAAATACCTATACAAATCAGCAAAAATACTTCGTAAGCTCCAGCGTCCAATCTCCGAATTAAGTATCCTCTGTAAAATGTGGAGAGAGAGGTGAGTATTGAGAAATACTCAGTATGTGGAGTGAAATGGTATGCAACATATAAATGAGGGGTGAGGGTGGTGATGCCAAATACATGTATCAAATATCATTTAATGCAATAACGATGACTATAGTCTTTTTTCAACACCATGTTACCATAATCAATACTAAAATCAATTTACGCTCAATGTATAGAATAGAGCAATATTTCACAATTCATCAAACGTAACATGGTACAAACAAATCTATATTCAACTCATGAGTCATGGATTTATCACAAAATTCATTTCACGCTCACCACAATCACAAAACATTATAAATTCATTTCAAAATCAAATTTACAAATCATATTAAAATCATTTACTCATTTAAATAATATATAACCATCCACTCACATCTAGAGAGGGTATTCACTCTCTATTTATCAATGTAATCCGAATAGATCCCTTTCAAGTCCCCAAAAGATTAACCTAATCAAACATCGCAATTTATCATCAAATGAGATCTCGTATAGTCATAATTTGCATATCTACAAATTCTAGACTCTCATTTCATCAACCTAAGACCATTTACTTCACCAACGAACTTTAATTTCCAATATTTCCAATTTTTCTCAATTTTCTTCCAAATTTACATAATTATAGTACTTTTCATGCATATTTCAATTTAAACTCTGAGGAAACTACTCTATTTAACCCAATATGATTCTATCATCCCTTAGCATGCTTCTTTTGTATCAAACAACCTAATTCATATAAAATCTTATACTTAACCTTAATAATCACATATAAAATTTCAGAAAACACATTCTATTCGAATCTAATATACATTCTAACATATACAAGACTTCTTATCCTAAATTTACCATAAATTCAGTTAATTAATCGAATGGATCAGAAATCCCTTCACCTAGGGTTTTTACAGTTCGCATATCAACTCATTCCAAGATCTGTAGTGCTTCTAATTCGAAGCAAAGTTCAGTAATTAAACTTATTCATTATGGAAATCAAAACCCTATAACTAAGATCTGAGCTCAGCCCTTACCTCTAGAGAATGGAATCGTCGTCCCACGGCCTAGGGTTTTCAGAGGCTTGATGGTGGGTTACAGCAAGGATTGTAGGAAGATCTCTCAGGAGTGAGAAAACAGCAGCGTGCGCGAGCAAAAGAGGGAGAGAGCTCTTGCTCTGCTGTTCGCATGCGGAAGAGAGGAAGAACATAGAATGAAACAGAGAAAGAAAGAGAGACGGTGGAGAGAGAGAGAGACATAGAGTGAAAGAGAAACAAAGAGTGAGAGAGAGTGCGATCGAAGGAGAAAGAGAGAGAAAGAGAAGGTGAGAGTGAAACAGAGAGAGAGAGAGAGAGAGAGTGAAATTGAGAGACGATGGAGGGGGGTCGATGAACGGTGGTCGGAGGCAAGGCAGAGAGGGTAAGCGATGGCGAGAGGAAGAGAGAGTTTGAGAGGGTTTGGGGGAGTGTGAGCGAGAGAGACGAAGGGTGAGGGAGAGACTTAGGGCTTTTAGCCCTAATTGATTTGGGGGAGGGGAAAACGTAGCGTTTTTTTATCTTTTTTTTTTATATGCAGATAAATAAATAAATAAATAATTATATATATGTATATATATACTCACACCCTCTTTTCACTAAAATTTAAATTTCATAAAAAAAAATGAGGTTTACTACGATTCGCGGACACGATATTGTAAATATACCAAAAATTTAAATTTAATACTTCAAAATTGAAAAATCAATATAAATTTAAAATTTTTCTATTTTATTATAAAGATGTCTACAAAATATCCGACATTGGTTTTGCCAGTATTACACTTTGTTTATTGTGGACTCAAGTTAACTTAAATATAGATTAAGTAGACCCAAGTTCCCTTTTGTATAGCCCTCAAGTCGACACAAATCTTAGTAAGTCGACATGCTTAAATTGCAGACATGTTTTTCTGAGACTCATATCTAGTGAGTTGACTTGTTCTGGATGCAAGTAGAATTATAGACTTATAGTCTGAAAGTTCAAGTCGACTTGTCATTGGGCAAGTTGACTTGTTTATGTGCAGAGTTAAGAATTTGAGACCTAAATTCCTTAAGTCGACTTGTCACTTGCTCAGGTCAATTTGGTGAGTTTTATACTTAATCAAAATTCAATTTCTGAACTCTAAGTCAACTTATCATCAATCAATTGACAACAAATAAGTTTTAATTGTCCCAAATCATCACAAAAACCTATTTTTCTTCTCCATGGAAATTTATACGGTTTTTATTGATGAGTCAAAATCAATTACAACTGTTTTCTCCCGGTGTTTTTACAAAGAATATTGAAAATTCAATATAAATTTTCTAATACTGAATTTTTAGTATTACAACACTTAACCCCCTAAAAATAAATTTCAGTTTTGAAATTTAAAAGAAAATTTATACATAAAAAAGGTGAAGGTGTTGTTTTTTGTATCGGCCCTTCGATCTCGCAAGTTTCTTCTTCCACTTAGTTGCTTCTCTACAACACCTTAACCATATGGATTTGCTTACTCCTCAATTGCCTGAGTTTATCGATCAAGAATCTATACTGGTTGTACCTTCAAACTCAAGTCTGGATTCAGTTCTATCAGAGGAGCTTCTAACACATATGAGGGATCCGACATGTATTTCTTTAGCATGGAGACATAGAATACATCGTGGATTTTCTCCAAATCTATAGGCAATTCTAGCCAATATACCACTTCTCCTGTTCTCTCAAGGATATTGAAAGGGCCAGTATACGAAGGATTTAATTTTTTTCTATTTTCGAAACCAGATCACCCTTCTAGGGTGATATTTTCAAAAAGATCATGTCTCCGATCTCAAATTTCAAAAGTCTTCTCCTTTTGTTGGTGTAGCTCATTTGTCTATCTTGAGCCACTTTCATTCCTACTCGAATCACTTTCACTTGCTCTACGATTGTTTCAATTAATTCAATATCCCTAATCTTTCTCTCTCCTACCTCATCCCAACATAATAGAGTTCGACATTTTTTTCTATAGAGAGTTTCGTAAGGTGGCATTCTAATACTAATTTTATAGCTATTGTTGCATGCAACTTCAATTAATGGAAGATGACTATCCCAACTCCCTTAAAAGTCTATCACACATGCCCTAAGCATGTCTTCTAATGTCAGAATAGTATGTTCCGACTGTCCATCTATCTATGAATGAAAAGTATTGCTGAACTTTATGTTAGTCCCTAAGCACTGTTGTAGCTTGAGCCAAAATCAAGAAGTGAATCGAAGATCACGGTCCAATACAAATGACACGGGAATTCTGTGAATCCGCACAATCTCTGCTATGTACATTTTGGCTAAACTCTCTAAGGAGTAAGTCTTTTAAATTGGCAAGAAATTTGCTGACCTAGTGAGCCGATCTACTATCACCCATATAGCATATGTCGACTTGGTGTATGTGGCAATCCCACTACAAAGTCCATAATGATGTGCTCCTATTTCTACTCAGGTATAGACAATGGTTGTAGGGTCTCGGTCAGTTTTTGATATTCGGCTTTGATTTGTTAGCACACAAAGTGTAACACCAAAATTTAAAAAAAAAAAAAAAAGAAAGAAGGTAGGAAAAGTCAAAAGGAAAAAAAAAAAAGGAAAACAAACACACCCAAAACAAAAAGGGGCTGGGCCCCACCACTTTTCTTTTTCCTTTTCTTTTTTTTTCTCTTTTTTTTCTTCTTCTTCTTTTCTTCTTTCTCTTCTCAGCTTGCTACTTTTGCCCAAAAACTACCTCTTGCCTCTCCCTCCCTCTCGGCTATCTCTCTCCCTCCCTCTCTTCTTTCAAATTTGATCAAACTTCCCTACACACCTATAGATTTGAACTTCAAACACTCCAACAAGTCCCTAGAAGGTTGAATCTAGAGAGATAATTCAAGATTTCTTATAGAGAGAAAAATCTAGGGTTTGGAGTGGCTCAACAAGAGGCAAAATTGGTGGCCCCAATAGAAGTAATAATCCTTCTTAAACTTGGGTTTAAATTATTTTTGTATAAATTTGGGATTTATGTTGAAATTTGAGATTTTGTAGAGAGGAAAATTTAAGGCTTTGGTGTAACCCAACTTGGAAACGAAATTGATATCTCCATTTAAGGTAATCTCCTTCTCTTGACTAAATTTAACTTGTTTTATCATGTCTTTGAATTATTATGGTGAGATTGGAGGATTAAAGTTTAAGCGTTTAAATTTAGAGTTTATATAATGATGAAATTTAGGGAAAAATTAAATGAAAAAAAATTATCTTTGTAGATTTATGATATTTAATAAAAAAGATTTGAATATAGAATTGATGATGTCGAGAATTTAGGGTTAGGAAAAATTTGGAAGAAAATTAATTAACCCCAAATTTGGTTTATGATTAATGGTGAAATGATATTCATTGTTTTATGTTGTAACAATTGAGAGTTAAGAGGAATTAATTTAGCTTTGGATTGTGGATTGAGAGTGTTAACCCTCCCAAGAGGTGAGTGGATTTTATGTTATACTTTAAATGAGTAAAATTATTTTACTTGATTTTTAAAAATAATTTAAAAATGAATTTTGAAATGTTTTGTGTATGTGGAATGTCCCTATACATAAATTTAATATTGTTATGCAATCAAATTATTGTAAATAATTAATGTGCCATATTTTATGCGATGTATTGACTATGGTTTGACTTGAGAAATTATTGAATTTAATGTTGGCACATTTGTTGCATTGGTTGAATATGAAATGGTGTATTATTGGCTTGACGTGTGAGCCTGAACCTCTATTAGTGGCTATAGTGATTCCCTACCACCGTGTGCCTCGATGGAGCAACATGGTTAGGGGTTTTTATTAGACAGGGAGGTTGGTCGAGCCCAGGAGACGTCTCTTTTGTCTGTTCGGGCTAACTTGGTTGCACCGCTAGGGAGATCTTGAGCCAACACCAAGGTTAGGGGTATTTGATAAATGTAAAATTTATGAAAACCCCTTGGTGGATTTGCTCTTGGTCGCGGTAGACTAATGTCGAGCAAAGTGTTTTGGCATTCCCCTGTATTTATTAAAAATGTTGTTATGACTTGGATGCATTAAACTTATTTTATTGTGATATCTGGATTTAGCTGGATAATCTTGATATTTATTAGAATATTTATGAAATTGAATACGATAAGAATGATTTTCTTCGGAATATTATTTGACATATCCATACTTGTCTCTCATTCATTGTATAACATCTTATTTCACTCACTAAGTATTGTTTATACTCATTCCTCTCTTTCCATTTTTTTCAGAGGACGTTTAGTTGGGATATTAGCCCCTATTTTGAGTAGGACTGAAGATATTTTGAGAATCTTTTTGGATATTCTTCTTTTAATTCTAATTAGAGGTACTAGTAAACCCTTATGGAGGCATTGTTTGTAACCACTTTGGAGAACTATTTGGAACATTATCCTTGCTGATTTTGGATTTTTTTTTATTTCGTTTGATTTTGAATACGTACATTGAGGACTTATTTGACCTTTTCGAAAATTTATTTAGGAAATTATTTTTGTTGGATTTGATTTGGATCCCGTGAATAGGGACTTACTTTATTTTCAGTGCATGTGATTGGATATTGATGGTCTGGTTGGTTTTGTGCATGTGATTAGACTATGGATGATTGGGTTGGCCTTGCGCATGCGTTTGAACATGAAAGGATCGGGTTGGTCCTTTGATCGTGTGGAATGCATGTTGATTTATTTGAAATTATTGAAATATGTTTTAAAATGGATAGATATTGATGAATGCCTTGTGGTACTTTTGTGTACGGGTTATGTTTACCCGCATTCTGAGGTAACACGGCGGTTGTCGCGTGCTCGATCTAAGGGTCGGGGCGTGACACAAAGCACCTAGCCACAAACTCAACTATCCCCCGCTTCAATTCTAACCACCAATAGGTTTTGCTAATGGTTCAGTATATTTTAGTACTCCCAGGATGTATCGCATAAGTTGAAGAGTATGTCTCTAGTATGGCTCTCCGAAACTCATCATTCTTGGGAACACAAATCTGTTCTCCATATACTATCATGCCATCTTTCCAGATATGGAATTCACCATCTTCATCCTTATGAATCTTTTCCACTATACCCTTTTGCTTCTCATTAGTTGTTTAGACCTCCCTAATACAGTATACTAAGGTTGGTTGCACTTTAAATTTGGCCAAAAGTGTACCATGCTCATCATTGGCTAGCTCGACTCCAAGTGTATGAAGTTCTACCAAACATGAGAGATAAGAACTTTTATAAGATGTCAAAAAAGAAGACTTGCAGTTTAAGGTATCTGCAACCACATTTGCTTTGCCTGGATGATAGTTAATAACCAGGTTATAGTCTTTAATCAACTTCAACCATCTCCATTGCCTTAAATTGAATTTCTTTTGAATGAGCAAGTACCTGAGACTTTTGTAGTCAATAAAGATCCTACATGTGACTACATATAAGTAATGTCACCAAATTTTCAAGGAAAAAATTATGGCGACTAACTTTAGGTCATGGATGTAGTAGTTAAACTTATACTTTTTCAATTGTCAAGATGTATAGGCAATCACTCTATCACCTTATATTAAAACACACCCTAACCCTTATTTGTTGGTGTCACTATAAACTACATAGTTGCCACCCTAGTAGGAAGAGTAAGTATTGGAGCAGACGTGAGTCTCTTTTTGAGTTCTTGAAAACTCTCCTCACACTTATCACCCTATTCAAGTGTTAAATTAGACAATAGAGTCATAATTTTGAAGAATCCCTTTACAAATTTTCGATAATACCCTTCCAATCCAAGGAAACTCTTCACCTCGGTGAGATTCTTGGATTGTTGCAATTTCAGAATTGCCTCTACTTTCTTTAGGTCTACAAATATCTCATCCCCGGATACAATATGTCCTAAGAAGCCAATCTCCCTTAATCAAAACTTGCACTTGGAGAACTTGGCTTACAGTTGCTTCTCTTGAAGAGTTTGCAGCACAATTCAAAAATGTTCTAAGTGTTTCTCATTGTTTTTGGAATATATCAAGATGTCATCTATAAAAATTGTAACAAATTTATCAAGATAGGAATGAAATACCCTATTTATCAGATCCATAAACATTATAGGAACATTTGTCAAACTGAAAGGCATTACTAAAAACTCAAAGTGTCTGTACCGCGTCCTAAAGACGGTCTTGTGAATATCATCTTCCTTTATCCTCAATTAGTAATAGCCTGACCTTAGATTAATTTTCAAAAGGACATTAGCCCCTTGGAGTTGATCGAATAAGTCGTTAATTCTCGGCAAAAGGTATTTATTTTTTATGTTCACCTTATTTAGCTGTTGGTAGTCGATACATAACCAAAGAGTGCCATCTTTTTTCTTTACAAACAAAATCGGAGCGTCTTAAGGTGAGGTATTCGGTTGGATAAATCCCTTGTCTAATAACTTTTGATGTTGGATCTTTAATTTTTTTCAACTCCACAGGTGGCATCCCATACGAAGGTATGGAAATGGGTGTGGTTCTGGGAATCAAGTCAATAGCGAAGTAGAACTCCCGAATCAGAGGCAAACTGGACAACTCATCCTAGAAGACATTCGGGAATTCATTTACCACCAGAACTTTATAAATTCCTGACTTCCCATCATAGTGTCGATGATGTGGGCTAGGTAAGTCTCACACCTCTTGTACACTAATCTCCATGCCTTCATTGCCGGAATCACACAGCTCATCCAAATCCATCGCTCTCTAGCACACACAAGCGGAGAAAACCCTGGTTTACGGAACTCCATCTCCATAGTGAAGTAAACCATTAAAACTTGATGAAGGTGTAAACAATCCATACCTAGTATGGCATCAAAGTCTCTCATTTCTAATAGAATCATATCCGTTTCAAGGATCTCATCCTCTACGAGTACACAAATACCTTATACACGATGTCGCTGTTCAACCATTACCCCAAAGGAGCGATAACTAGCAACCCTCTTCAAGTATGGTAAGGTTTAGCGAATTTTGTGCTTACAAAAAAATTATTAGATCTCATATCAATTAATACATGGGTGTCAATACAAAAAATTTTCATCACACCTATGAATGGAAGGCATCAAACAAGAAATAAATTAATCTTAAACAATTTGAGATAATTATTTGAAGTTTTTTTTTTTTTCTTTTTTAACCTTGAAAAATTGATAAAATTGAATATGATATAAGTAAGTCAACTTGTACTTTAGCCAAATTGACCTGCCTTGCTTGGAACAAATAGAGAAACTGAGCTAGGAAGGGAGCAGGTCGACTTGGAAGGAGTTTCGAGTCGATCCAAGCAAGGCAACTCTTAGAATCTAACTCTGTAGAATTTTAAAGTTGACCTTGGGATAGTCACAAGTCGACCTAGACCAATATGCTCACAGAAGTACAAGCCTGTAACATAACTAAATTGACCTAACTATGATGCAAGTCGACTCGACTCCAATGTCAAGATACCATGAGTCAAACTGAAAATATACAAGTCGACCTGACCTAATGAAATTTGGCACACAAGTTGACCCAGCCATTAACCAAGTTGACCCGAGAAGTCGAGATCATAGAGATTAATGTTTGTGACTTAAGTAAGTTGACCTATAGGAAAAACAAGTAGACCTTCACTCACACATGGATATAAGCAAGTCGACTCAACCTCTCAACAAGTCGACCCATGTGTCTATATGTTCAAAAAAAGGAATTGAATGACAAATTCCACCAAAGTTCATAGTCCTGATCAATACCACCATAAACCATCACAAGACATCAAAATCATTCCCAACCAACTTCACTGTCATGCAATACCACCAATGTACCTCTAAATCAGAATCATGTACTCAAAATCACATAGTATTTGTACCCAAATTTATTAATCACCAAGTTCAAGTTCTAGAGAATTTCCCTGTGACTATGACCAGGTTGTTTTGTGCATCATCATTCGTTATTGCATATATACTCGTTTGAGTCCTTGCTTGTAGACATTGGGTTGAAGCAGCTACTATGTTACTCCTGGTCCCTATCCATCATGTGACATTAGGGGAGGAAGTAGAGATGTTGATTTGGCCACCCATGGATCCACTAGAGCGATCTCGACTCGATTGGCTTCTCCGTTGCAACTCTAGGCAAGTGTTATGGATAATATCCTCCTTTTCACATTGTTAGCACTCTTAAGTGCATAATAGAGCCCGAAATGATACTTTTCGTAGTGCTTGCACTGCTCTTTCTTGTTTCCCACCGATTTACTTACAAAGGTGGCGCTAGTTGTGGGGGATACAAACTTGGATGATCGTTGGTTTTGTGGGGTGCCAATGGATCCTGTGACTGTGACTTCACTGTAGGAGCTCATGCTCCTACTTTGTTTCGAACTTTGGCCCAATGTAAGTTCAAACTTTCTCTTTTTCTTCTATCCTTCTCTCGTCCTTCCCCTTTCCTCAACCATTTTCTCGGCTCTCAATGCCAATTCTAAGATATCTTTAAAAGTATGGGCCGAGGTCACGAACATCTTCTCCTGGATGGACAAATTTAGGCATTCCTCAAGCATGAAGCGTAAATATTACTTGGAAGTCATCAACTCCGGGACAAGTAAGGACAATCTCCTCAACTCTGTCTCATATTTTGCCACCGACTTGGAACTCCTTCCTCTTCAAGTCTCGGTAAAATCGGATATAATATTTTTCATCGAATTCCCGAAAGAATTCATTCCATGAAATACGTATTATGGACCTCTCCTTGAGGTTATCCCACCATACTTAGGTGTCTTCATCTAACAACTTTACGACCACTAATAGTTTTAGCTCATCATCAAATCACATATTGGCCAAAGTTTATCTGGTTCTTTGCCACCATCATATCACTTGTCCTAAAAAAGGTGACACATCCAAGTTGTTGGGCAGTGGTGGGGTGATTGATAGGTGTGGCCACTAAAGTAGGAGGAGCAATTGGTGCTATCGGAGGGGTAGGTAGAAGGATTGGGCTCAGTGAAGGAAGTATTGGTGCTTAAGGTGGAGATTAGAGGTGAGCACCATAGGTATTCCACCATTTGGTTTATTGTTAGAGTGCATCGAGTGGTGGTGGAAGAATCCCGGTTGGAAGAGTTGGGTAGTTGCTAGTAGTAGTCGGAGGAGAAGAGGGTGCACATGAGGATGATTCATCCGTATGCTCGGAAAGAGAAATTTTACTTACATTTCTCATCATTCATCTTGGAGGCATGATCTTATAGATGAAAATACTATTCTTAGCTCACTAAGTTAGGAATTGGACTAGATACTTAACTCCCAAAAAATAAAATGATCCCTAATCCCTAGGATCTATGGAAGGTCTTAAGAATCTTTTGAAAAATATTTTAAACTTCAAATTTTCAAAAAGAAAAGAATTTCAAAATCATTGGAAAACTCTTGGGGACATTTGAAAATATTTCAAACATTTAAAACATTTAAGATCATGAGGCTAAACTCAGATACCAATCAAATTGTCACGCTCGACCCTTGAGTCGAGCATGCAACAATCGCGTTATCTCAAAACACGTGTGAACTTCACACCATATCCCATAGTACCGCAAGATGTGTCAGTATCCCAATCATTTAAAAATAAATTTAAATCATCCATAAACCAACCCCAATCGTTTAAACGAATTTCAGATAGTTAAAATAAATTTGTAAGGTCAGCATAAGGTTCAAAATCTATCACATAATCCAAATGTCCCGATGAAAGCAATATGTTTTGCAAAAGAAATTTTTAAACAAATTAAATAAAGTTTCACATCATAAAAGTAAGGATTTTATAATACTTGCTTATAATTAAACAAGCAAGTATTTATCAAATCCAACCTATGATTGGTTACAAAAATTCCTTCCATGGTTCTTAACAACAGAGCTTTCTAAAAAACAAAAATAAAAAAAAAATTCCGAGTCTAGTACCTATTGTAATCCACCAATAAAAATTCCTTTGAGCCACTACTAGTCGAATGTTAAGTCTCCAATCAAATCTTTCTCTAAAAAATTAGAAATAATGAGGTGAGTATAAAATACTCAGTGAATGGAGTGCAATGATATATTAAACATGAATGAGGGTTGAGGGTTGAGGGTAGTTGCACCAAACAGGTTTATCAAAATTTATTCAAATGTGATAAATAAATCCATTTGTATAAAATGAATTCAGTTTAAATCCACCATGACTCATATATATATTCCAAATCAATAAATAATTTGAATTTTCTTCTCAATATTCTTGGAATTTGTCAAAACCACTTTTTTATCAATGACCGTTAGTAGAATCTACTAAGAGTTTTTAACAATTTTCATAAAATAATCCGCTATCCTTAGCATTGGCTTAGAGTTTTCGTGGGGTACCACTACGTCATCATGACCAGCTTGAGGGGCTCTCCATCCCACCCACTCCAAGCCAATATTTTAACTTAGCCTTTACTACTCTGCCCTGATGACCTGGTCTATGGAAGACTTGAACTATAGTCTTTTTTTATACACCATGCTACAAAATTCACTTCGAGATTCAACATGACAAGCATTTGCAAAGAATTGATATTTCACAATTCATAATCACCATTCAATTTGTAACATGATGCAAAACAGTTCAAAGATCAATATAAGATTCTTGGATTCATCAAATTATTTAATTCAGACACACCACAATCATAAAATATTTTAAATCCATTTCAAAATTTATTTCAAAATTCATTTCACAAGTCAAAGTTCAAACTCATTTATCATTCATATTCATATAACCATCTACTCATCTTTTGAGAGGGTAAACACTCTCAATTCATAATCAAATCTAATGTTAATCATTTCTCGAGTTCCAATGGATTTATTCTAAGGCATTAAATATGAATTTAATGTTAAATCATGTCCATATCTAAGTTTTATGAGTTTTTCCCTATATAACATAAACCCTAATTTCTCAAATTCATAAATTTATATTCTAATTCCATCATCTACATGTTATTTGCATTTATATACAATTTCCGTTCACAATTTTTTTCAAATTTCATCACTTACGAATCCTAAACTCATGTTCTTCAACAAATCCCTCAAATGTCAACATCAATTTACAAATCTATAAATGAAGAATGCAAATCCAAGTTTAGTAGGAGAAAATTACCTCTATTTCGTAGTTGGATTGAGCCTTGGTTGTAGAGTCACAAAAAACCCAAGTTTTTCCCTTTCTTGGAGCAAACTCAAAATTTCTTCCAAATCTTCCTTCTCCCACAAGTTTGCTTGGGGATTTAGAAGGTTTATATAGTGGGTTTAGTGAAAATGAGAGTGATTCGAGTGAGAGATTGAGAGAGTGATGGATGAGGGTGCAGAGAAAGAGAAGAGAGTGAGTCATGAGAAAGGAGGGGTTTGATTGTGTTTGAGAGTGAAAAATGAGAATGAAGGCTTGTTTAAGTCTTTTTAATAGTGGGATATGAAATCTCAATCTTATACCTCATTATCCTTAAGTTTTGCTCAAGTTTTATTGCCCTTATTTTATCATTTCACACCCTTCCATACTCACAAATCGACTTGTAAACTACCCAAGTCGACTTATGTGTCTACTCTCTTCCAGGGTCAGGTTGACTTGTTACCTTACAAGTCGACTTGGTTTTTTGTTTATTGTGGGCTCAAGTCAACTTAAATATAGATTATGTCGACCCAATTTTCCTTTTTTATATCCCTTAGATCGACTCAACTCTTAGTATGTCAACTTGCTTAAATTGCTGATATATTTTCTTAAGACTCGTATCTAGTGAGTTGATTTATTCTGGATGCAACTAGACTTATAGACTTATAGTCTCAAGTTGGCTTGTCATTGGACAAGTCGACTTGCCTATGTGCAGGGTTAAGAATTTTGAGATCCAAGTTCCTCAAGTTAACTTGGCACTTGCTTAGGTCGACTTGGTGAGATTTTGATCTCTAAGTTGACTTATCAAAGGGCAAGTCAACTTGTTATCAACCAGTTGATCACAAATAAGTTTTAATTGTCCCAAATCATCACCAAAATCTATTTTCTTTTCAACGAAAATTTATATGGCTTTTATTGATGAGTCAAAATCAATTACAGCCATTTTTTTCTAATATTTTTACAAAGAATATTGAAAATTCAATGTAAATTTTTTAATACTGATTTTTTGGTGTTACACATATCCTCTAGTTGATCTATGTTAGGACATGGACTTCACCAGAGTTTGGAAGAAGGAAGAAGAAAGAAGAGTTACATGCTGAGTGGTGAAGGAGATACCCGAGCAATATGTGACATTTGCTGAAGGTACTGGAATTATTTTTCTGTGGTTTGGACTTGAGTTTGTTCTTGTGCTTTGCGTTGGAATTGTGAGTCATTTGTTGTTTTGGAGTCATCAGCAATTTTTCTGTCATATTCTTATCAATTGTCTACTGTATCAGTAACAGACTGAGAAAACTGAATGGGTTCTCTCACTTCACATGAGCTCTCTCTCTCTCTACTTTTATATCTTCTGCAATTTTTCCTCCAATTCAGCTTGATTAATTCGATTGATACTCCCAACTAACACTTGCTAATTGCTGTGAGGTTTAGGTCAATCCAAGATTACCCTAACAATCTGGTATCAAAGCCTTGTAAGTGCGATGACGATGGCTGAGGATAGTAGATCTCCAGATATAAAGTGTCTAGAAGAAGGAGAAATATAGATGTGGATGACAGGAGAGCTATGGGGTTGTGCTTCTATTGTGATGAGAAGTTCACATAAGTTTATAGGTGTAAAGTAGGCACTTGTATGCTATCAACCTTAAATATGTGGGAGAGGACTTGAAAGTACCAGAAGAGACACTACCCATGACATGGATGTTGATAATGAACCTCCTAATGCAATTCAAGGGGATAGTAATAACCCAACAATAGAGGTTGTAGGATTGATCAAGATGAGGGAAGCGTACATGTTTATTTTTTTTTTTGTAGGAGGTTTGAACTCGAGACCCAAAGTCAATTGAGCTATGGCTCATTGAAAGGAAGTGGAAATGCTAGTGGACGCTAGTTCTACACAATCTTTTAGATGCAGGGCTAGCCAAGCAGCTGTGATGTAGAGTGGAAGAAATTCCTCTGGTAAGTGCTTCATAGAAGGGGTTAAAGTGACTTAAAGCATTAACACTGGATGAAGCAACTCCTTAGGATTGAGCCTCTCTCAATAACTGGGTATACTCTCCTACAAAAATACGTAATTAGATCATTAAAAATCGATTTCTGTCTAAAATAGAAAACTAAATTAATACAAATCCTGAAAAATATAATTACCTTCACACGAGCAACTTCCGGATGCACAATGTTATCTTTTCTTTGATAACCAATGTTCAAGATTGCCGCATCTGCGATATGATAAATAAAAATTAAGTATATGCAAATGTAAATTAATATTTAATTAGAAATAAGTAATTAAGAGAGTTAAAACACTTAAAAATGTGTGGGGACGAGATTCTATGTTTTTTGATTTCAAGCATAAAATCACCCTCCCTTTTGAACTATGACGCTCTATTCTGCCTCCTCTTACACTTCTCTTTGTAATGAGCTTTCTCCTCTCATCCTCACTTATTTTCCCTTTACATTGTTGAGGCACAAAATCAGATTTTTTCTTCTTCTGTCCTCCGGTGCTCACAATGTTTTTAAAATCGACCCGATAAGTAACTCGGCCAATCTACTGATTCATTAGTTCATTTGGTCAGATTGGTCGGATTATTTTATGGATCGGATGATAAACCCATTATGTCATATATAATTTGTTTATTATATATTTTAAAATAAAATAATCTCAATATATCTCTATGCAAAAAATGAATTTGAGTTCATATATCTTTACAAAAAATTAAATTGTTAAAAAAAAAATATATAGGTGGAATGGAAATAGTCACAAATACTTGTTTTTTCTTTGGATCAGTTTGAACGGTTCACTGGTTTTACTCTTTTTGATTGGTCTTAAATGGTCTTAACCGGGTTTGACTTTCTCCGATTTAATAGTAAAAATCGAATCGGACTATAAAATGGTTCGCGATCGAACCGGCAGGTTCGATTCGATTTTAAAAACACTGGTCGCTCATCACATCGTGTATGAACTTACCCCACTTGTTGTCTTTAACTTATTTATCAACATTGTCATTCCACCTAAATTTGTCAATTATAATTGTCACGCCCCGATCCTCGGATCGACTACGCGACAGCCGTCGCGAAATCTCGGTATACGGGCAGAACCTCCCCATATACCGGGACTCCGCAAGGCTACAAAGACAGCAAGACAACAATTCTTTCTACACCAATCATCAATCATATAAAAACAGAAAACATCACATAACAAACACATGCAAGGACTCATCCGGTCCATCCCTGTACACACGAGCACACATCGGGGAGAGGGAACCTGTACATGCGCATTTACACATCAACACACAATCGGGGAGAGGGAACCTGTGCATGCACGACACACAATATGGCCATCCAAGCCATTTCAAAATTCGAATAAAGTCCAAATGTCCCATTTATACAATAAGTTTTTACCAAAAATGGAAGAAGGGAAAATAAACAACAAACCACGTAAGGATTCTATCAATACTTGTTCCTATACAGGAAACAAGTATCAATTAAATCCGTACCAAAATAATTGTACAAGTCTTCCTTTCCATGGAATTCAGTTCAAACCAAAATGACTATACATCTCTATGTATACCTACAAAAGCCAGCTGGTAGGCCCTCCCCAAGCTCCAATCTCTGTCACAAATCTAATCTTCCTCTGAAAAATGTTAAAGAGTGGGGTGAGTATTATAAATACCCAGTGAGTGGAGTGCAATGGCATGATTGTGTAATAAATAAGGGGTGAAAGTGGGGAATGTCAAAGCATACTTCAAACATCATTTTCCATATCCAAACATTTCAGTAATTCAACATCATTTATAAAATATGCATCCATGTCAAGCATTCATTCAAATATTCCTTTAGAAAATCACAAGGGTCCCATCGAAAACACTTCCTTCTTGCGTTTGGCCGAACCAAGACGGAAGCCCGCCAAGGGGTTTTCCATTTCAGTTTTTCAAAACTACCCCCTTCCTTGGCGTTGGCTCGGACCTCACCGGGGTGCAGCCGGATAGTCCGACGTGGCGAGCGAGGCCGCATACCTCTCTCGCATATAACCCAAACCCACGTCACCCCGTCGGGTCGCTCCGTGGGGGGTATGACTATAGTCATCTGCGGCACCTTTCATTTCACAATCATCGATTCACAATACCACAATTTCGCAATCATCCAAATTCCAATCCATGTGCCACATTTTATCAATTCAATCTGAAATTCATGCTACAAGCATTTACCATTCAAGAAGTCAAAACAGACGGCACAAGTTCATGTAAAATCACATAGGATGCATTCATACTTCAAATTCTCATTTTAGACATCCCACAATCACAAATAATTTCATAAAATCATATGAAAATCATTTCAAATCATTTATCAAAGAATTTAAAGACATTTTGCTTATTTACTACACAACGATCCGTCCACTCACCTCTAGAGAGGGTGCTCACTCTCTATTTCCAAAATCAACACAAAACGACTCTTCTCGAGTCTCCAAAGGTCAACCTAGACCAATCAAGACGAATAAATATCAATTCAAGCTCTATTAAAGGGTGTTCAAATTCCCCTTTTATTTACAATAGCCTTTACTTGCATAATTACGTTCCAATACTTGCCGTTTCCTCAAACTAGTATCATTTCAAATCACCGACGACTTTACATTTCCAATATTCCTCAATTTTATCAATTTCTCCCGAATTTACATAATCCTAATTTAATTCACGTCAATTTATATCAAATTCTAGACCTAACCGCAATAAATGTCATACAACTACGTAGGGAAATACATTTCTTTCAAGTCTAACACATTTCAGAAAATATATCGATGTAATTTCTAACTCAATTTAACAAAAATACTTCGAATTGCTTAAGGGATTGAAAATCCCTCACCTAGGGTTTCTCGTGGATCGAAATCCTTGCTCAGGTACTTTCTCAGTCCGTTCTCAAACCTGCAAGGAGTCCAAATTCAACATTTAATTCAATAACCCGACTTCTTACTAAGGAATGTTGAAAACCCTAAGGCTAGGGTTAGGACCGATCCTTACCTATGCGGGACGGTGGTTGCAGTCTAGGGTTTTCAAAGCCTCGATGGTGGGTTGCAGTGAGGGCTCTCGACCGGCGATCAGGAATCACTGCGCGAGTGAGCAGTGGCGTAGGAGGCAAAGATCTCTGCCGTCGCGCGAAAGAGAGACGAAGAGCAACTCCATTCGCGCGGGAGAGACAAAACGAGTGAAACAGAGGGAGAGACGAGTGCGTGAGAACCAGAGAGATGGCGCGCGATCGTGATAGAGAGAGATTTCGCGAGAGAAAGAGACAGAGTAACGGGCGGGAGAGAATAGGCGAACGCGGTGGTTCGCGGTGGTGGTTGCAGCGGCGTCGCAGGTGGTGGCGGATCGATCGAAGATGAGAGACGAAGGTCAGGGAGAGTGAGAGACAGAATGTTCGTGAGAGAGAGAACGAGGGAGAGGGCAAAGAGTGAGATTCGATTAGGGCTATTAGCCCTAATCGATTCGGGAACAGCGGGGTGCTGCGTTTCACCCCGAAACGCAGCATCTCCACTTTCTTTTTTTTTTTTTTTTTTTTTTTATAATATATTTAAATAACTAAACAAATATATATATACACAAAGTCAACATTTTTCTACTTTCTTATAGAAATATTTCCAAAATACTGAACATCAAGTTTCCGGTATTACAACTCTTAACCCCCTAAAAACAAATTTCGTCCTCGAAATTTCAAAATACAACTCATATATCAAACAGCTGCGGATGTTGCTTCCGCATTAGTTCTTCGGTTTCCCAAGTCTGTTCTTCGACTTGATTGTTTTTCCACAGCACTTTTACCATAGGAATCTGCTTATTCCTCAACTGTTTGAGCTGTCTATCTACTATCTGCACAGGTTGCACTTTGAAACTCAAGTCTTCTTTCAGTTCTATTGGAGGAACTTCCAATACGTGCGAAGGATCCGGCAAATACTTTTTCAACATCGAAACGTGAAAGACATCATGGATCCTTTGCAATTCTGACGGCAATTCTAGTCGGTATGCTACCATTCCAATTCTTTCCAGAATCTTGAAGGGTCCAATATAACGAGGGTTTAGTTTTCCTCGTTTCTGAAATCGAACTATACCCTTCCAAGGAGATATTTTCAAGAATACCATATCTCCCACTTCGAATTCCAAGGGCCTTCTCCTTTTGTCGGCGTAGCTCTTTTGCCGATCTTGAGCTGCCTTCATTCTTTCCCGAATTAGCTTCACCTTTTCCTTGGTAGTTTCGATCAATTCTATACTTTCAATCTTCCGTTCTCCAACTTCATCCCAACAAAGTGGAGTTCGACATTTCCTTCCGTAGAGAGCTTCATAGGGAGGCATCCCAATACTAGCTTGGTAGCTGTTGTTGTATGCAAATTCAATCAGCGAGAGATGCCTATCCCAACTCCCATAGAAATCCATAACACACGCTCTCAACATATCTTCCAATGTTTGAATTGTACGTTCAGATTGCCCATCGGTTTGCGGATGAAAGCAAAGTGCTTGAACTTCAACTTGGTACCCAAGACCTCTTGCAACTTAGGCCAGAATCTGGATGTGAATCGGGGATCTCGATCTGATACAATCGATGTTGGAACCCCGTGAAGTCGGACAATCTCATTAAGGTACAACCTTGCTAACCTCTCCAAGGAATAAGTATTCTGAACTGGGAGGAAATGTGCCGATTTTGTGAGTCTGTCCACTATCACCCAAATGGAATCATGACGACTCGGAGTACGTGGCAATCCTACCACGAAATCCATAGTAATATGCTCCCATTTCCATTCAGGTATAGGCAATGGTTGAAGCGTTCCGGCTGGTTTTTGATGCTCGGCTTTTATTTGTTGACAAACCAGACATCTTGCCACAAATTCAGCTATTTCCCGCTTCAAACCTGACCACCAATAAGTTTCTTTGATGGTTCTGTACATTTTTGTGCTTCCGGGATGCATAGCATAAGCCGAAGAGTGTGCTTCTTCTAGAATAGCCTTTCGAAGCCCATCATCTTTGGGAACACAAATCCGTTTCCCATACATGATTGTACCATCCTCCCGAACATGAAAATCATTAGTTTCACCCTTGCGAACTTTTTCCACAATTTGCTTTAACTCTTCATCAGTGGTTTGGAGTTCTTTAATACGATCCACCAAAGTTGGTCGAACTTCAAATTTCGCCAATAACGCACCGTTGTCATCACAAGAAATTTTGGTTCCAAGAGCACGAAATTCCACCAGGCATGAGAGGTAAGAGTCTCCCTGAATCAGAGAAGAAGATGAAGACTTGCGGCTTAAAGCATCCGCAACTACATTCGCCTTGCCCGGGTGATAATCAATCACCAAATCATAGTCTTTGATCAGTTCTAACCATCTTCTTTGCCTCAAATTGAGCTCCTTCTGGGTGAGCAGGTACTTGAGGCTCTTGTGGTCGGTGAAGACTCTGCAAGTGGTTCCGTATAAATAATGACGCCAAATCTTTAATGCAAATACGATTGCAGCCAATTCTAGATCATGGGTAGGATAATTCAACTCATGCTTCTTTAACTGTCGAGAAGCATAGGCGATAACTCTGCCGCCCTGCATCAAGACACATCCTAACCCTTGTTTACTAGCATCGCTGTAAACAACATAATCATCACCGGTAGTAGGAAGGGCAAGTATGGGAGCTGACGTGAGTCTCTGTTTGAGTTCTTGAAAACTCTGCTCACATTTATCTGTCCATTCAAATTTAATTCCTTTCCGCGTCAAACCAGACAACGGAGCTGAAATTTTGGAAAAACCCTCTACGAATCTTCGATAGTAACCCGCCAATCCGAGGAAGCTTCTCACCTCGGTGACGTTCTTGGGCTGTTCCCATCTCAGAATTGCCTCAACTTTCTTCGGATCAACAAATATCCCTTCTCCGGATACTACATGTCCCAAGAAACCAATTTCCTTCAACCAAAATTCACATTTTGAAAACTTAGCATACAATTGCTTGTCTCTGAGAGTCTGTAGCACAATCCGAAGATGATCTGAATGCTCTTCATCATTTTTGGAATACACAAGAATGTCGTCAATGAAAACAATGACGAACTTATCGAGATAGGAGTGGAAAACTCGATTCATAAGGTCCATGAAAGCTGCCGGAGCATTCGTCAAGCCGAAAGGCATCACCAAGAATTCATAATGCCCGTACCGTGTCCTAAACGCAGTTTTGGGGACATCATCTTCCTTTATCCGCAACCCGGTGATAACCGGACCTCAAATCGATCTTGGAGAAGACACTCGCCCCTTGGAGTTGGTCAAACAAGTCATCAATTCTCGGCAAAGGATACTTGTTCTTGATGGTCACCTTATTTAATTGTCGGTAATCGATACACAATCGAAGAGTGCCATCTTTCTTCTTCACAAAGAGAACCGGAGCACCCCAAGGTGAAATGCTCGGTCGGATGAATCCTTTATCCAACAATTCTTGGAGTTGGACCTTCAACTCTTTCAGTTCTGCCGGTGCCATTCGATAAGGAGTAGTAGAAACTGGTGCCGTGCCGGGAATAAGATCTATAGCGAAGTCAAATTCCCGAATCGGTGGTAACCCAGGTAACTCTTCCGGAAAGACGTCCAGAAACTCATTCACCACTGGGACGTTGCTCAGATCTAGGCTTTCCGCCGTAGTATCAATGATATGAGCCAAATATGCTTCGCAGCCCTTATGCACCAATCTCCGTGCTTCAAGAGCTGAAATCACGCAGTTCGGCAATACCCGCCGTTCACCGGTGAATATAAGAAAGGGATGTCCTGGCCTTCGGAATTCCACTTCCTTAGTGAAGCAATTAACGGAAGCTCGGTGAAAATATAGCCAATCCATGCCCAAAATAGCATCGAAATCTTTCATTTCCAACGGAATCAAATCCGCCTCAAGAGCTACTTCACCGATTTTCACTTTACAAGACTTGTACACTGTGTCTCTAATTAAGTGCTCTCCCAAAGGTGTAATAATCAATAACTCTTCAACAAGTGGGACTAGAGGCCTATTAGAATGCTTGGCAAACCCCGAACTCACAAAGGAATGATTAGACCCAGTATCTATGAGTACATGTGCATCAACATCAAAGACCTTCATCGTACCTATAGTATAAACCACAAACAATATTGTATCACCCACATTCTTTGAACTATAATCACAAACCATCAAATCCAAATCATAAACCATTAATATCACATTTTCAATTTCAAAGCTTAAAATTTAATAGAAATTACCTGTGACTACATCGGGATTGACCTGGGCCTCTTCGTTTGTCATGGCATAGATTCGGGTCTGAGTCCTAGGCTGAGGGCGGTGAGTGGGGGCTGCAACCGTATTACTACCGGTGGCTGTCCTCTGTGCATTACTAGTGGAAGGTGTAGGAACAGTCCGGATTTCTTCTAAAACCACCCGAGGGAGCTCGGACTTGCCTACTCCCTTGTCCTTCTACAAACAACTCCGGACAAGAGTGCCTAAGGTGACCTTCCTTGCCACAGTGGTAACACCTCTTGGGTCCCCCGCACGGACCTGAATGATGCCTCTTGCAATTCGGGCAAACTCCTCCTCTGCCACCCCTGTACCCTACTCCCATATCCACAGATCTGCTGGGAGCACTTGGTCTAAAAGTAGATCGGCTTTGAGGAAAGCCACCTGACCCCGAAAAGGATCCACCACTATAATAAGAGCCGGTGCCTCGACTCTTCTTGAAGCCTTGACCTGGATTGGAGCTACTAGGCCTCTTCCCTTTCCCCTGAGGTTCCCTGACTTTGTTCCTCTCCATCACCATCATCTCGGCCCTCAAGGCCATGTCTAGAATGTCTTGGAATGTATGCCCCTCTGGTGATAGGCATTTTCTCCCTAATGTTCAAGTTTAGCCCTGATTCAAATTTCGAACTAATGGAGTTCTCGGAATTCACAAACTCCGGGACATAGGTAGCAAGCTCTCTCAGTTCTGTCTCATATTCAGACACGGTCTTGCTCCCTTGAGACAGTTTGAAAAACTCTTCTCTTTTCCGATCTTGGTAGAATCGGGTGAAGTATTTTTCCTCAAAAGCTTTGAGGAAATCTGTCCAGGTAAGAGCAATAGGAGTCCTCCCCTTCACATTCTCCCACCAAGTCCTCGCACTTTTATCCAACAGCTTCACCGCCACCCATAACTTCCTCTCATCACTTAATCCCATGTCGGTGACGGTTTCTTGGATTCGGCCAATCCATTCCTTGGCCACAGAAGCATCAGAAGAACCCGAAAAGGTCTCACACCCCAAATGTCTTGCCTCCTTTATCAACTTGGACAGCTCTACCTTGGGGCGATCGGCTGCCGTAGCAACCGGAGGAGAAGGTGCTAGTGGAGTGCTAGGAGTAGTAACCGGCACTGAAGGAGGAGCCGGTGGAGCTGCAGTCGGCCGTGGAGCTTGGTACTGCGCTCCAAAGGTGGTCCACCACTCCACTACTTGTTGTAGAGCGGTGACAGGAGGAGCAGAAACCCCAGTGGGAGGAGCCGGGTGCGCAGACACCAAGGGAGGAAGAGCATGCGAGGACGACTCATCCTCGTGCTCCGGTGGAGGAATCTCGTTCACGTTCCTCATTCTCTTTCGGGGAGGCATAGTGCTACAAGACAAGGAGGATATGGTAAATTCAATGGGTTAAGCAAAACTAATGGTTAACCCCCTAAAAGAACATTCCCAATTTCCTAAGAAATCCATGGAAGACTTGTACATTCTCAAAAACACCTTTTTCAAAAACCAAACACTTCAAAATCTTTAGAAACTTTCGGGACATTTGGAAATATTTGAAATCATTCCAAAATCATCAAACTTTTAAAATCGTGAACCTAAGCTCTGATACCACTAAAGCTGTCACGCCCCGATCCTCGGATCGACCACGCGACAGCCGCCGCGAAATCTCGGTATACGGGCAGAACCTCCCCATATACCGGGACTCCGCAAGGCTACAAAGACAGCAAGACAACAATTCTTTCTACACCAATCATCAATCATATAAAAACAGAAAACATCACATAACAAACACATGCAAGGACTCATCCGGTCCATCCCTGTACACACGAGCACACATCGGGGAGAGGGAACCTGTACATGCGCATTTACACATCAACACACAATCGGGGAGAGGGAACCTGTGCATGCACGACACACAATATGGCCATCCAAGCCATTTCAAAATTCGAATAAAGTCCAAATGTCCCATTTATACAATAAGTTTTTACCAAAAATGGAAGAAGGGAAAATAAACAACAAACCACGTAAGGATTCTATCAATACTTGTTCCTATACAGGAAACAAGTATCAATTAAATCCGTACCAAAATAATTGTACAAGTCTTCCTTTCCATGGAATTCAGTTCAAACCAAAATGACTATACATCTCTATGTATACCTACAAAAGCCAGCTGGTAGGCCCTCCCCAAGCTCCAATCTCTGTCACAAATCTAATCTTCCTCCGAAAAATGTTAAAGAGTGGGGTGAGTATTATAAATACCGAGTGAGTGGAGTGCAATGGCATGATTGTGTAATAAATAAGGGGTGAAAGTGGGGAATGTCAAAGCATACTTCAAACATCATTTTCCATATCCAAACATTTCAGTAATTCAACATCATTTATAAAATATGCATCCATGTCAAGCATTCATTCAAATATTCCTTTAGAAAATCACAAGGGTCCCATCGAAAACACTTCCTTCTTGCGTTTGGCCGAACCAAGACGGAAGCCCGCCAAGGGGTTTTCCATTTCAGTTTTTCAAAACTACCCCCTTCCTTGGCGTTGGCTCGGACCTCCCCGGGGTGCAGCCGGATAGTCCGACGTGGCAGAGCAGAGGCCGCATACCTCTCTCGCATATAACCCAAACCCACGTCACCCCGTCGGGTCGCTCCGTGGGGGGTATGACTATAGTCATCTGCGGCACCTTTCATTTCACAATCATCGATTCACAATACCACAATTTCGCAATCATCCAAATTCCAATCCATGTGCCACATTTTATCAATTCAATCTGAAATTCATGCTACAAGCATTTACCATTCAAGAAGTCAAAACAGACGGCACAAGTTCATGTAAAATCACATATGATGCATTCATACTTCAAATTCTCATTTTAGACATCCCACAATCACAAATAATTTCATAAAATCATATGAAAATCATTTCAAATCATTTATCAAAGAATTTAAAGACATTTTGCTTATTTACTACACAACGATCCGTCCACTCACCTCTAGAGAGGGTGCTCACTCTCTATTTCCAAAATCAACACAAAACGACTCTTCTCGAGTCTCCAAAGGTCAACCTAGACCAATCAAGACGAATAAATATCAATTCAAGCTCTATTAAAGGGTGTTCAAATTCCCCTTTTATTTACAATAGCCTTTACTTGCATAATTACGTTCCAATACTGCCGTTTCCTCAAACTAGTATCATTTCAAATCACCGACGACTTTACATTTCCAATATTCCTCAATTTTATCAATTTCTCCCGAATTTACATAATCCTAATTTAATTCACGTCAATTTATATCAAATTCTAGACCTAACCGCAATAAATGTCATACAACTACGTAGGGAAATACATTTCTTTCAAGTCTAACACATTTCAGAAAATATATCGATGTAATTTCTAACTCAATTTAACAAAAATACTTCGAATTGCTTAAGGGATTGAAAATCCCTCACCTAGGGTTTCTCGTGGATCGAAATCCTTGCTCAGGTACTTTCTCAGTCCGTTCTCAAACCTGCAAGGAGTCCAAATTCAACATTTAATTCAATAACCAGACTTCTTACTAAGGAATGTTGAAAACCCTAAGGCTAGGGTTAGGACCGATCCTTACCTATGCAGACGATGGTTGCAGTCTAGGGTTTTCAAAGCCTCGATGGTGGGTTGCAGTGAGGGCTCTCGACCGGCGATCAGGAATCACTGCGCGAGTGAGCAGTGGCGTAGGAGGCAAAGATCTCTGTCGTCGCGCGAAAGAGAGACGAAGAGCAACTCCATTCGCGCGCGGGAGAGACAAAACAGAGTGAAACAGAGGGAGAAACGAGTGAGTGAGAACCAGAGAGATGGCGCGAGATCGTGATAGAGAGAGATTTCGCGAGAGAAAGAGACAGAGTAACGGTACGGGACAGAGAATAGGCGAACGCGGTGGTTCGCGGTGGTGGTTGCAGCGGCGTCGCAGGTGGTGGCGGATCGATCGAAGATGAGAGACGAAGGTCAGGGAGAGTGAGAGACAGAATGTTCGCGAGAGAGAGAACGAGGGAGAGGGCAAAGAGTGAGATTCGATTAGGGCTATTAGCCCTAATCGATTCGGGAACAGCGGGGTGCTGCGTTTCACCCCGAAACGCAACATCTCCACTTTCTCTTTTTTTTTTTTTTTTTTTTTTTTTATAATATATTTAAATAACTAAACAAATATATATATACACAAAGTCAACATTTTTCTACTTTCTTATAGAAATATTTCCAAAATACTGAACATCAAGTTTTCGGTATTACAATAATACAATTAAATAAAAATTTAACAAAATATATTTTGCAACAATATCAACAATAATTTGTTTATCTCAATTTGTTTCCACATTATTTGATTAGATTTTGTTTTGATAGTAGATCAATTATAAAAATCTTATTTCCTGTCAACCAATACTATCTTATTTAATTTTTTAATAACATTGTCGAAATCGCAAAAGATTCAAGAATATAATCTTCTAAAATTAATCTACTCATACTTCGAACAATCATATTATGATAAATACAAGAAGCATACACAATTAATGTGTAACGGTACTCAGTTATCTCGAGTAGGAAATATCTCGTAATGGTGGTCATCTTGTGCATCATGTTGCTGCTATTGATGCACATTGGTATTTTCTTAGTATAGAAAATGGTTAGATTTAATTGCAAAGAGTTCAATTGGTTTAAGTAACATTATTTAAAAAATTTAAATGGAAAAATCTTTATAGTTTAAATTTTTTTAAAAAATTTGACTAAAACTTTATTACTTAAAGTGATAATATTTTTTATTATAAAAAAAACTGTTGGTTAGTAGATAAAATAAATTTTAAAGTGTTATTAAGTTGTACAAAAGAAGGCCATAAAATTGATTTTTTTTTTTTTTTTAATTTTTAAAAGCAAGAGGTCATATTCATTTGTAAATATTTGAAATGCGATCGTCGAAGGAAATCTGATTTGTCTAAGTAAAATTGAAGTGCATAAAAATGTTAATGTTGTAGCAATTGGGGATAAAATGTCAAAAATAAATAAAATAAAAAGACTAGGCATTGGCATCATCATTTTTGCCATTTCAAAATAATTACTTTGTATTTTTCTCTTCAATTTCCAAAATAAATCCCTTGCTTTATGAAAGGAAAATAATAGAAAAATAAATTGTTAGAAAATGGGGCGGGTTCGCCCATGAGGGTGGACCCGACCCAATCTCGTTTTTTGAAATTTTGAATTTGAATTAACAAGGAAATGTTGGGGTGGTTTTTTGTAACCACCACTCGACTCTCAACTCCCCTCTCTTTAATTTTGAAAATGCAACTTCTTCTCTTTTTTGGCCATGAATGAAAGGACGTGAGTTTAAACAAAAAAAAAAAAAAAAAAAAAAAAAAGAAAGAGAGAAGCCATTTCCTTTTGTATGGAAGAGAGAGTGATACAGGGAGAGAAATTTTCTGGTATTAGAGAAATAGAGAATATGCTTGAAAAAGTGTTGATGATTCTCCACCAAAATGACATTTGGATTGTGAAAAACAGAAGATGATCTGATTTTATGACACATTCTCAACATAGAATTTTCAATTATCAGAACGAAATAAGTGATTCAAACCCTATTTAGATCCGAAAATTTCTACATGCGAAATATTTTTTATTGGTTTGTATAAAACCATGATAAATAAACATAAAAATAAAATAAAATTCGATTTGAAAATATAAAACATGATAGAGTCTATAGTGGGTTTGAATTTAGTTTAATAGGGAAATTAGTGCTAAAGAAATTAAGTGATTTACAAATACTTTAAAGGGAAAAATAGGTAGCCGAATTAACAAAATTTACAGCCTCATTACTCATTGAGTGTATACCATTGAAAATAACAAAAATGAAAATATGGGATGAAGAAAGAAAGAAGCGAAACCTGAATAATAATCGCCTAAATAACATAGATCGATCCAATGATTAATAAATATTTTTTGATTAATGGTAGAAATATTTACCTATTTACACATTTAAATATCAGTGTAAATGGAATATAATGTATATATTTTTAATCTATATATGAAAATATACATGTTTGTAGATGTATTCCTTTGTAATCAATTGTATCAAACAATACCAAAGCAATTTGTGCATATCAAGGTATTTCAGTGTAGGGTTATCACTTTGTTCACTTATACATATAGTTTGGTCATACGAGGAAGCTCCCTTGCCTTTGATCATTGTCCATACATATAGAGTTTGTCCACCCTTCATTCACGTAATTCCATCATAATGGGGTGTCAAGGTTGCCATTATGTTGTATGTATAATGATTTTCATATCAAGTTTTGTAGAAGCAAACGGTAGATCTCTTAGCAATTTTAATGAGTCAGATATGTCGTATACCACAATTGTTGTTGACAAGTCACATCCTGCTCAGTTTTCTACCATTCATTCAGCTATCGATTCTGTTCCGGCCAACAACCAGAATTGGGTTATCATCAAAGTGAAAGCCGGCATTTATCGGTATCTAACATACACATACACACACACTCTCTCTCTCTCTCTACACTAAAGCTTAGCATTTCCAGTTGCTCCATATATGTTGCTATTTTACATAATTTATTTTGTGGTTTGTAAAGGGAGAAAGTTATGGTTCCTAAGAATAAGCGTTTCATTGCACTTATTGGTGAAGGAATGAGTAACACTAAGATCATTTGGAATGATCACGAGAATCTCCTTGAAAGTGCAACTTTTCACCTATTAGCAGATGATTTTGTTGCGGTAAACATAACATTTGAGGTAAGTACAGAGATGAAGTTTACCTAAAATAAAATCACAATAATTGTTGAGTTTCATTAATAAATTAAAACTTTGACACAGAATTCATACAACCATGCTGAAATTTTGGAAGGAAATCCAATAGTGCCAGCAGCTGCCGCTGTCGTATCTGGAGATAGGGCATCGTTTTATAATTGCAGTTTCTATGGACTGCAAGACACTTTGTGGGATGATGAAGGTCGACACTATTTCAAGGATTGCTTCATTGAAGGAGCTATGGATTTCATTTGCGGCAATGGTCAATCTCTATACGAGGTACAAATGTTTTCATTGCATATAAACTTTTATTATCATTGTATTTATGTTGGAATGCAATATAACATATCAGACCATATATAAATAGACTTTATGGGTTTTCTTTTTCTTTGGCGCAAATGTAGAATTGTGAAATATCAGTGATCGACAACCAATTAGAACCCAACGTGAAAGGCTTTATCACTGCTCAAAGGAGATCATCGGCGACAGAGGGGACTGCATTTGTGTTCAAAGAATGCAAAATTAATGGAAATGGTACGGCCTTTTTGGGACGAGCTTGGGGACCATATTCTGCTGTGCTATTTTACAAATCCTATTTATCCGATGTAGTAGAACCTGAAGGATGGCAACCTTGGAATGCTATTGGTCATGAGTAAGCACTCTCTCAACTCCACACTCATTTAACTATTGGAAAATATGAATACTAATGATTCATGAAATATACAATGTTATGTACCAAAATGTCGTTACCTTCCCTTGAATGTCTTTCTATAGAGAAGTCCTATAATCAAAGATCCAAATCTTTTGAAGAACTCAAGATATCTCTTATTCTTGGTTACATCATGAATAATTAACAAAAAAAAAAGACACTAGCGACTCACTAATTAATGGCATTTTCCCTCTTTATCTCTCATCCTTTACAGGACTTAGGAGAGTATTACTTTTTTTTTTGGGGAAAATGGGAAATTATTGATTTTATGTTGTTTTTAACCTCAAATTTTTTGTGGGCATTTCCTCAATGAGAAGATAAAAATTTGAAAACTTGATTTGTAGTATTTTTTGTGATTCTTCTACATAATCGACTGCTCTTGGGAAGTTATTTTTCCAAATCTTACAATTTATTATTATTTGGGCAAGTGTCTGTGATGATAATAAGATATTTGTGAGTTTTTTCATCATTATTAAAAGAAAAACGACTATTCTGAACTTATTTTCAGCTTTTGATGGTTGTCTTCAAACTCAGGAGAATTATTTCCTAGTAATCTAAGAAAATTTATCAAGTTATTTTGTATATATATATATCAGGGAAAACACAATGTATGCAGAACAGGACAACTATGGACCTGGATCTGATACTTCAAAGAGAGTGCGTTGGATGCATAAGCTTGATCCCTCCACCTTGCAGAGCTACACAAACCTTTCTTTCATTAACTCTGATGGGTGGATACAATCTCAACCCACATCCTCTGGTTGATCTATGTTGGGACACGGACTTTACCAGTGTTTGGACGAAGGAAGAAGGAAGAAGTTACATGCTGAGCGGTGAAGGAGATGCCTGGGCAATATGTGTCATTTGCTGAAACTACTGGAGCTAATTTTTCTGTCGTTTGGACTTGAGTCTACAAAACCAAAAACTGTAATTTAGTTATTTGTATCCTATAGGGTGAATTTTAGTATTGTAAACATGGACCATGAAATTGAATGAATTAAGAAGTTGAATTTTTCGGCTTGGATTGAACTAGTGGTAAAGTCCAAAATTTTGAAATCCAGTTCTTAGAATCCATTTTGGAGCCCAATTCTTGACATAGCAAACTCTCAACGTCATCCATGTTTTTTAGCTTTCTCATTCTTTTGTTCTCTTCCTTTCTTTTGAAAACAAGAATTAGAAAAGTCAATAAAAAGAAAAATGGATATTAAAGTGTGATAGGAGTGGTAACATTTAATGAAATTAAAGTTTGGTGCGGTTTAGAAGAAAGAAGAAATGGAGTTATGTCTGTGAGACCATGAGTGAGAGGCCCATATTCTTGAACCTTCAATGGGTTTTTATGTGTATGGGGCCAAGAAAGAAAAAGGAAAGAGAGAGAGAGAGAGAGAGAGAGAGCACTTCCCTTCTTCTATACCCTAATCATGAGTCCCACACTTCTCTTCCACAAAACCACCTCAAACTTCATTAAAATCAATATTTAAACATGAAATAAACTACTTTCATCCATGTATACTTTATACACAACCTTTATAAAGCATACAATCGTGTGAAAAGTCCATAGATCAAGCTAAAAATATTGAGAGAGCAAGGAGGTTGAGGAAGTAAAATAGGAAGTGAACTTTGGAGTTTAGAAAGTTAAACGTAAGACAAATTTAAATTTATGGTTTTACATTTTTGATTTGTTATTGAAATCATAGTGAATAGCATGCTTAATGATCTGAATTTATATGAGTGTTGGAATGTTAGATTAAGATGAAATACTTGATTTTTTACAAACTAGACAACTTGAGTTTATTGTGGTTTGTTGTCACGCCTCAACCCTTGAGTCGAGTTCGTAACAGTCGCCACGTTACCCCAAAACACGTGTGAAATCCATTCCGTGTCCCGAGATATGACAAGACATTTTAATATCTTGATCATTTGAAAATAAATTTAAATCATCCATGGGTCAACATATGTTCAAAATTTATCACATAATCCCAATGTCTCAATAAGGTATGTAAGTTTTACAAAATGAATTTTTAAAACAAATAAAGAAAGTTCCACATCATAAAAGTAAAGATTTTTCAATATTTGTCTAGAGTAAACAAACAAGTATTTTACAAATCTAACTTACAAGTGTTTATAAAAATGTTCCTTCCATGGTTCCAAACAACATAGCTTTCAAAAACATTTCCAAGTCTAGTATCTATTGAAAATCATTAAAAGAAATTCCTTTGAGTCAGTACTAGTCAAAGTCTAAATCTCCAATCTAAACTTCCTCTGAGAAGATTAGAAAAAGAGAGGTGAGTATAAAATATTCATTGAATGGAATGCAATGATATGTTGAGCATGAATGAGAGGTGAGGGTGGTTGTGTCAAACTCATATGTTGAAATATATTGTAACACCAAAAATTCAGTGTTAAGAAATTTTGTTGAATTTATGGTAAAATATAGAGAGAATCGGACTGAAATTGATTTTCGGACCTGAAATGTAAAAATTGAAAATTCAAGGAGTGAAATTTGCAATTTTGCAAAATTATATTCATTTTTGAAAACTAAGAAGAGATTTATAATTAATTAGGTAAATATGGATTGAAGGTATTGAATGGTTTAGTGGTTAAAATCTTTTTGGACAAAAGGGAGGATATGAGATCAATTCCCATTGGAGACACAAAAGGTAAGTTGTGAGTTGATTTGTGTGTGTATGCCAAGCCGAATGGGTGACAGTGTTTTGAAATCCGGATCAGAATATGAACCAATCTGGGTCACTGGGTTAACCCGGTCGGATCGGATCAAAAATCCGGATGATGTCTTCATGAAATAATAAATAAATATAAAATTATAAGACATTTACATAACTCTTATATGTGGCGTGGTGGAAAATGTTATTGATATATTTATTTTGGTTGCGTGTTCGAGCATGGACAAGTGTAATTTTTTTACTTTTATTTTGTACTTTAAAAAACCCGGGTTGGACCGGGCCGGTTCCACCCTGGTTCAGCCGGTCCAACCTGGGTTTTGACCTATTTTTTCATAATCCGGTTTTGTGGGAAAACCCAGACCGGTTGTTGGTCCAGTTCCCGGTTGAACGGATCCGACCGGCCGGTCCGATCCGGGTTTCAAAACACTGATTGGTGAAGGAGGAGCACAATTCGATTCATGAAGGAGAAGCCAAATGGATAAGTTGATTGAGGAGAGAGAAAGTAAATTGATAAAAAAAAAAAAGAAATGATGGGTGGAAATTGACTTGCAAATGAAGCAAGTCGATTCCCTCTTGTGTAGACATGAGCTTTTGAGGGGTGGAGGAAGCAAATCGATTCATGCAAGCATGAATCGATTCAGTTTCCAAAGATGAATCGAAGTCCTCCACCATGAGTCGATTTACTAGGCATTTCAGAAGGCATTCTGTGGCTTGTAAGGAGGAAATCGATTTCCCCAAAAAGGAAAGTCGATTGGTGTAGTAATACAAGGGGAGGAAATCGAATGTGGCAATGTTGAGTCGATTCAAGTGGTCTGCAGACATGACTTCTGAGAGATAAATGACACAAATCGACTCATGATTTCTATGAATCGATTCAGTTTATGATTTGTGAGTCAATTCCCTTCAGTTGCAAGTCGATTTGGCTCTTCATATCTCTAGACACATGAATCGATTTCTAAGGCCATGAATTGATTCATGCTTACGTAAAACTTGTGAAAAGACTGAAATGCCCTACAAAACTCAAATAACTCTTAAAGGAGGGAGGGACAAAATGGTAATTTTACTTTTCCACCAAACAATTTATTCCTATTTCCTTCATTCATTTTCCATTTTTCCCCGACGCTTCGACACTCTCTCTCTCGACCTTCTCTTTCTCTCGACATTTAATCTTTCACTCTCTTTATTTCACTCTCTAGAAAAATTTAATACTCTCATTAAATCGCTCTATTAAACACCCAAAACCCCAATCAAGGATGAAATTTGGGGGAAAGATCTAGGGTTTCCTACGCGAAGAGGAGATTTTGGGATTTTTACAATCCAACACATATAGCTCGAATCAGTCATGAAATAAAGATAATTTCTTACTCTTAATCTTGGGTTTAACTTCTTTAATATTAGATTTGATCATATTGTTAAGATTTGATATGATTTCAATTTGAGATCAAAGCCCTAGGTTCGTGAATAGTGAAAATTGGAGGAAAACGAAATGTAAAATGATAGAAGGGTTCAAATGAGGTGCAAATGGTAAAAATGGAACCATGAATATAGATACTTAAATTTGGAAAGAAATTAGGGTTTGTGCAAAATTAGGAAAAAAATTTATAAATCCAAGAAATTGAGGTGATTCAATGTTGAATTCATGTTTATTGTCTTAAAGTAAAATAATTGGAACTTGGAAAGGAATTAAAAGATTTCCCCATAATTGATTGTGAATTTTTGGGAAATTAGGGTTTGAGGTAAATTAGACAATAATCGAACAACCCCAGCGCCCCAAGAATTGAATGATTATTCGATACTTATTTTCTTAGGCATAAAGCATTTGGATCCAAATAGGGATTGAACAACATTGAGGATTAAATTGGGAGTGATCACCCTTCCAAGAGGTGAGTGATTTCTTACTTGTATTTAAATAAGAAAAATGACTCTTATAAAAAAAGTTTCATTAAATTTTCTAAATGATTTTTGAATTCTTGGATTTTATATGTTTTAGTGTGTGTGGAATATCCCAAGGAACGGATTTGAATTTTTTATGCATCCTAATGGTTTAAATGAGTACATGTGACATGTTGATTTATTGATTTATGCATACTATGATGCTGGTTATTTATGAATAATTATTGAATTGATGGCACATGGAAATGAAATGGTGCATTTATTGGCTCGGGGAGGAAGAGCCTGATCTCCATAAAAATGACTAGCCATTTCTCTCTACGGTGCGACCCGACGGGGTAACGTAATGGGGTTGATAGACCATGGTATGGAGCCGAGCACGTGCGGTACATTCATGGCTGGATATAGTGCCTACGTGCGTGGGATAGTTAGTTGCACCATCAATGAGAGCCCACAGAGAATGCCAAGGAAGGAGGCATTTTTAGAACATGAATTGCTTAAACCCTTGGCAGTTACACCCTAGGTCATGGTAGACCTTTGTTGGGAAAATGATTTTGGGTTGCCTCATGATTTGAAAATGTAAAAATATTTGGATGCATATGAGTTGAATTATCATGATTTTGATTTATGATGGATTTGGAAATAATGATTAAAAGTTATTTTCATTGAATGAATTTGAGAATGACTTGATGGTTTGAAATATTTATGAATTTGATATTCCACCATATAAATTCTTATCGTTGTACAACTTGTATTTCACTCATTGGGTATCTTATATACTCACACTCCCCTTCCATTTTATAGAGAAAGTTTAGTTGATTCGGAGACGCTTAAGGTGATTGGAATAACCTTGTTTTGTTAGACATCATTGGGTAATAGCTCTTTTATGACTTGAGATCCTTAGTGAGCCTAAATGGGAGACAAATTTTATAATTACTTTGGAAAAGTTATTTTGTAACTTTAATTATTTGTTTTGTGATTTAAATATAGTTTGTATATTTAAAGATTGAGGACCATTCCTTTGATTTTCTTTGAATTTTATTTGAGAAATATTTGTTGGCCGTGCTGACCTAGTGCATACATTGGAGTTGGATGGACCGGGCTGGTCCTTGTATGATTTTAAAATTGTTTTAAAAATAGGATTAAACAGGTTAAATGCCTTACGTTGTTCCGGTATATGGAGAGATTCTGCCCATACGCCGAGGCGACACGGCAGTTGTCTCGTGCTCGACTCGAGGGTCGGGGCATGACACAATTCTAAGAGTTATTTGCATAAAATAAATTCATAGCAAATTCTTATGACTCACATGTTTCTATCAACAAACAATATTTTTATTTTTCTTTTTTCAAATTTTCTTTGGAGTTGCTAAAACTATTATTTTACCAATGACTATCGGTAGAATCCGCCAAGAGATTTTTCACAAATTTTCATAAAATATTCCCCTATCCTTAGCATTGGTCCGGAGTTTTCGTTGGGTGCCACCATATCATTACAGCCAGTTTGAGTGGCTCTCTATCCCATCTTATCCACCCCAATGGTTCGGTCCATAGAAGACTTAGATTATAGTCTTTTTTCATGCACCAAGAATAATCCATTTCGTCATTCAAAGTTGTGCTCATATACAAGGGAGAGCAAATTTCACATTTCACAGTCTAAGTTCTATCGTAACACGATGCAACAATTCAATAATCAATAAAAGAATCATGGATTTATCAACAATTCATTTTGGGAACACCACCATCACAAAGTATTCCAAATCCTTTTCAAAATTCATTTCACATGTCAAAATTTCAAACTCTTTTATCATGCATACTCAATATAACCATTCAGTCCCCTCTTGGGAGGGTAATTACTCTCAATCCACAACCAATTCCAAGATAATCTCTTTTCAGGTTCCAATCAATTTATCCTAAAGCAATAAGCATAAACTCAATGTTAAATCACGCCTATGACTAGGGTTTAAGAGCTTTCCCTGATCCTAATTTTCAAATCCAAGAATCTATGCTCTCATTCTCTCATCTACATATTATTTGCATCTATATACAATCTCCATTCACAATTTTCCTAAATTTCCTCATTTACAAACTCTTGCTCTATATTCCCCAATATGAATTCCTCAAGTCTTAACAACTATTTACAAATTCACAAATGAGGAAAGTAAATCCAAGTTTAGGATGAGAAAATTACCTCTATTTCATGGTTAGATTGAACCTTGAACGTTGACTCACAAAAAGCCCTAGATTTTTCCTCTTTGGAGCAAACCCAAAATTTCTCCCAAATCTACCTTCACCCATGAATTTGCTAGGGTTTGGAAGTTTTATGGGGTGGTTTAGTGAAGGTGTGATTGATTTCGAGAGAGAGGTTGAGAGAAAAAAGGGCAAGGAAGAAAGATGAGTGTCGAGAGAGGGAGAGAAGAGAGAGTGATATCGAATGTGTTTGGGGAGAAATGAGATGGTGTTTAGACCTCTTAAATAATATGAGCTGAAATCTCTATCCTATCCTTCATTATTTTTAAATTTTATTCAAGTTTGGTTGCTCTTTTTCATCAATTCATTGCTTTCCATGTTCATGAGTCAACTTGCAAACAATTTGAGTCGACTTGCAAATAATTTAAGTCGACTTACGTGTCTAATTTCTTTTGGGGTCAAATTGACTTGGTTTTTGTTTATTGTAGATTCAAGTCAACTTGAATATAGATCAGGTTAACCCAATTTCCCTTCAGTGTAACACTCAAGTTGACTTAAGTTCTTAGTAAATCGATTTACTTAAACTTGCAAACATATTTTCTGAGACTTATATTTGACAAGTTGATTTGTTCTCAGTGCAAGTCGACTTATGATGTTATATTCTGGAAGCATAAGTCTTGTCATTGGGAAAGTTGACTTGGTCATGCATAGGGTTAAGAATTCTAAGACCTGACTTTCCCAAGTCGACTTGACATTTGCTTAGGTTGATTTGATGAGTTTCATATTTAGCCAAAATTCAATTTTTGAGTTTTGGGTCGACTTATCATTGGGCAACTAGACTTGTTATCAATTAATTGACCCAAATAAGTTTTAATTATTCCAAATCATCACCAAAACCTATTTTTCTCTTAACAAACTATATAAGACCATCATTGATAAGTTAAAATCAATTATAAGTAGTTTTTCCCAGTACTTTTACAAAGAAAAATTGAAACTCCAATAAAAATTTTTTAACACTAAATTTTCGGTATTACATTTTTACTTATAACTTTTTCTGCACATAGGCAATTTGAGAGAGGTTTTTCTCTTATAAAACTAGATTTCTAGATGTTGAAAATGACATATGATTCGAAAGATTTTAATGAGAAATGGATTTTTGGTGAATTTTCCAAAAGAACATATTTTGCAGAATACTCTATTTTTTTGCCTTGTTTTGGTCATAGGATTTGTTGTGATTTTAAGATGTCATTTAGGCAAATTTAGGCTATAAATCATATAAATTGGATATGTATAGTGAAAGTTATGATAGTTTTTCTTTGACTGCACAAATTAGGGTTATGTAGTTAGTATTATCATGTTATGAATTTAAATATTTTTGTGTGACTAAAATGAATTTGGATCATCAATATAAAAGTTATAGTTTTATGTCGATTTGGGCATGGGCCGATTCTGGCCTTGAAACCAGCCCAACTAGACCGATTTAGCCTAGATTGGAAATTGGCGTGGGAAAAATTATGTCTGAACTAGATCGGCCCGGCGACAATAGGCGGGCTGACTCGGTTCCATTGGTTTTGGACTAGGAATTTGCCCAAATTAGGCCGGGAACCGGCCAACCGGTTCCAACGGTCATTGGAGCCAGCCGGTTCAACGACCATGGAACCGGCCGGGCTGGGCCGAGTCCAATGGTTAGATTTTTTTTTTTTTTGAATTTTTCCCAAAATACCTTTCTCAAAAGCTATAAAACGGCTAGTTGGAGGGGAATTTTAGCCTATACGGAAAAAATGGTGGCTATAAGTAGAACAACTCGTTTCCTAATTCAACACAATAATTTCTCATACTCTTTTTTTTTTTTTTGGTTACAACAACAATTGTACCCCAGATCACGGGGTCGGATGAGGGAGCTGTTGCCACTAGATTGTCCCCTTGAGGATATTTCTCATACTCTCTCAACCTACAACATACTCTAGTCTCTCTTACAATCTCATAATATTTCTCTATAACTTACAATATCACCATTTTTTTCCTCCACCTACAATTTATAACTTCTCACCATTTTTTCACCAATAAGTTACAATAACAACGTCACCATTTTTTTCCTCCACCTATAATTTACAACATCCCACTATTTTTTTTTTCCACCTTACATTATACAACCCCACCATTTTCTTCTCCATAACATCTCTAATTTTTTTCTCAATATCTCCCAATATTTGACAAGATTTGAATGTTGAAAACACAAATTAATCAAGATTTAAAGATAAACAATCGCGATCTACGTTAAATCAGTAATATTTATTTTTTTGCATATTTAATTTTTTACAAATTTAATTTATTGTCTTTCATTTTTTTACTTAAATTTTTTTAAGAAAAAAATTATCAGAATACACTTATTACAATCTTCACACCAATCTCCTCTCCCCCCATTCATATTTTTTCCAGAGGATATTTTTGAACAAATTAATATTGACATAGGAGTAGAAAAAAATGAATCTAGTCAAATACAATCTAATACCACACCCACTAGAAAAGATGATTTTAATGTAAGAGATTTTTGGTTAAAGATTATGAGCAGTAAAGGGTGACTTGCAAAATTTATCAACAAAAATATAAATTTTTTAAGGGTTGGGGAGTAGACACTCTTAAAAGACTTATTGTAGGAGATCACCTAGATAAGTCATCACAAACTTGGCAAATATAAATAGCCACTGGGGGAAAATGTCATGTGTACATTTAGATATAATATAGAGGTCAAAATAGTAGGTCAAATTGAATGGATAGTTCATAGGAAATTACCATGTAATATTGTTGAATGTAAAGTTTTTGAGAAATATGTTCAAAAATTTTTACAACCGGGTTATAAAAGAAGCTCTAGGAAATCGGGTAGAAGAAGATCATTAAATTGCTTTCAAGAGTTAAAAGATGGCTTGATTGTAAAATTTATGATCATTTCAAATAGATTTTCAATAATTTCGGATAGTTAGAAAACTAAAAAAATGTGAATATTTTATAATTGTAATATATCATTAGATAAGTGAATCATGAGTTTTAGTAAAAATAATTTTAAATTTCTAAAGATGGGACCATCCACATTTGGGACAAATATTGTTAGGGTAATAACTAATATTTGTCATGAATTTGGAATAGATGATAGAATTTTTTGTTTGTCTCTAAATAATGTTTTGGCTAATATTTGTGCCGTTAATTCCTTAAAAAAATATTTTAAAAATAGCATTAGATGGTATATTTTTTCATAATAGGTGTGTACATCACGTGTTAAATTTATGTGTAAAAGATAAATTAGATGCCGCAGAAATAATTTTGCAATCTATTTGTAATCTAATTTATCAAATTAGAATTTCTTCGATTAAAACAAAAGAACTTAAACACTTATGTCAATTAAATAATATAAAATATAAAAAATTTAAACAAGAAATTGAAACAAGGTAGAACTCTACATACGATATGTTACAAGGTGTTTTTCCATTTTGAAATGTTTTGATCAAATTTGCTACTTGTAATTACGATTATCATTTTATTGATCAAACCACTTTTGATTTTTTAGAAACATTAATTGATTTATTAGAAATTTTTTATACTTATACAAATTTATTTTTCAATGTATATTACCCTATAACTCATTTAGTTTTGCCTAATTTATATAAAATTTGTTATGTATTTAATCAATTTCAAAATATAGAAAGATTTACTGAAATAGTTGAACTAATGAAAATTAAAATTTTAAAATATTAAGAAAAAATTCCAATTTTGTATCTGGTAGTTAGTGTTTTAGATCTTAGGGTAAAAACGAAGGGGTAGAAACACTAATTGATTGGTTTGTAGATAGTTTTTCTACGGAGAAGTATATTATCACTGTACATTTAAAACATACAAACATCTCTTACTTTACAAAATATGCTTCCATTATATCAAAAGGAACAAAATATTATAGGTGCTAGTGATATAAGTAATAATTTTAGTAATTCATTAATACGTTCATCTAATTTTAGGTTTAATCATTTATATATATTAGGAAAGAAACAAAAAATATTATCATCATCTTCATTAAATGAATTAATTTTATATCAACAAACATATAGATTAGAAGGTTTTAATGGCGACAATCATTTCGACTTTTTAGGTTGGTAGAGAAATTATACTAGTTATTTCTCAGTTTTGGCCATAATGGTAAAAAATGTACTAACCCCTCAGTCTCCACAGTGCCATCGAAAAGTACTTTTCGTGTAGGTGGACGAGTTTTAATGCCAAATTGAACAAAATTAGCAGACAACACTTGAGAAGTACTGATTTGCATAAAGAATTGGATAGATACAGAAAAAAGGCGGCAATATATGAACATTAGCTCAGGAATGGAAACGAAAAAAGATGAAAAATAAATTTTTAGTGTAAAAAAATATAAATATGTATTTAAAAAAATCATTGTTGTAAAGATATCAAATGTAACCATATTAAATTAATGGATTTGAAAATCCAAGTGAAATTTTGGTAGTGGACGTATATCAAATTTGGTGGAACCACTTTAAAAATTTCTCGTGTCTATTTTTTTCATATATTTTGGTTCATTAAAAAAATTAAATAAAAAAGCCAACTAAACACAAAAAAACCCACAAAAAAATCCAACTAAATACAAAAGACAAAAAAAAAAAATGACCCACAAACCAAAAAAAAAAAAAACAAAAACCCAAGTATACAAAACAAAAGCCACAAAAAAAAGTTAACAACTCACAACCCCCCAAAAAAGAACCGTAGAACTGGCCCAGCACGGCCTAGTTCAACCAAGTTGGTTCATTGGGTCAGGCCAGTTGCAAAGAAAATTTTTTGGGCCTGGCCCGGCCCGACCCGGATCGAGGTATCCTCTGAACAGCAACCAAACCAGCTTGCAGTTCCATGAACCGTCCCCAATCGGGGAAGGTTTGATCTTGGGGAATCTGACCCATTTTCTCCTTGAGCGAAGGGTTCGAAATAAATCTGATTTATTTTTTGATTAAAAGTGCCCACCCAGCCTGATCTCACCAATAGTTTTATGTCTAAATTTTAAATGAAAATTTGAAATTTCTGCAATTCGGAAATTTTAGTTCGAAATATGACCATTTTTCTAAGACATGTATGTGCTAGGAATTTGTAGTATTGGTTAGATTTGATGAAATTGGAATGAAAATGAGTATTAAGTAGAATTAATAGATGCCAAAGTAATAGTCACATTTGCACATTATGTATTAGCTGCGTATTGTACAACATTAATGTCTAACTCTACTTCTATGTCATGGTACATTTTAAATTTAGGTGAAGGCCCTTCGACTAGGGACAAAGCTAAGGATCTAGATTAGTGAGAGTGCAAATCCTCACCAAATAGTGAGTGAGGTATTTATATCTTATTTAATGAGAAATGATTTTATGTGTTTTGATACCTTATTCTAGAAAATGGTTTTATAATTTAGTTTTGAGTTTGATATGTTTTCTTTGAAATTTTGATGATGAAAATGCGAATTTGGCATGTTAAGGCCATGAAAATTGATTCTCATTTCATGATTGATTAAATGTTCATTCGAGACAAATATGAAAATGGGAAGAGAAATGATTTTAGAATTTAATTGAGAATGAAAAAAGACGTTTTTATGGTAATGATTGTATATGCAGCTATAGTGGTTCATTGCTCACTCATGATCGACTGAGAAAGAGCAGCTTGAGTGGAGCCGGATATTAGATTGGGATAGTATGATACAGGGAAGAGGGGGTTTCACCTACCAAATGTTTAAGTTGGGCTTTCATGAGTCACCAATGGTGATATCTAAGCCAATATCAAGGGTGAGATATTTTTTGGATAAACGAATGATTAAAAGCCTTTGGTGGATTTAATCCTTGATCCCGGTCAAGATCTTAGATTAGGAGGTATATTTTAGCAGTCCCATGATTTTGAATGAATTGCAACCCATTTTTATGCAAAGAGGAATATTTTTGAATGTATTGGTTCTAAAATTTGTGAATGCCTTTGTAATGATAAAATGAATTTGATTGTTATTAGATTTAGTACACAATCATACTCCCACTTATTGACACGTATATAGATTTTCACTCGCTGAGTATAATTATACTCACCCCTTTCTTTTTCTCTCATATTTTCTGGTTTATTGCTGGTTAATCCAGTTAGGGGACTTCTTTTGTGCCTTGTGACAATCCACCTTCATTGGAACCATTGACATCATGTGAGTTAGACTCATTTTGGCTCATTTAGTTTGTAGATTGATCCATGGGGGCTAAAGGTTAAAGGTTAATGGGAGTTGAATTTTACCATATTATGGATTACTTGTAGAAGACTTGTTGGTTATGTATATGTACATTCTTATTTTGATTGGTCCATTGTGTTAAAGTTATTGGCACTCTACCCCTCTCATCTCAAAGGGAATCTTATTTATGATTATAGAGAAATGATTCAGGATTGAGACTATGTTGATGGTGGATTGGCCTTGTGGGGTCTCGAGGTACATGTTAGAGGTTGCACATAGTTTGATATAACACGGTGATTGTCATGTGCTTGGATCTGTGAACCGGGCCATGACAATTACATTGGTATTAGAGCCTAGATTTGGTATCAATTGGATTGGTATCAAAGCCCTAGTTTTAACATTTTATTTGAGTGTTTTTGAATCTCCTATGGATCCTAGGATAGGTAAGTTTCATGTAGTGTCAGTTAGGTATGCATAGGTTAACCCATTTCCATGAACTGAATTTTGTCTTCTTTTGCAGTTTATGGTACCTAGGACATGCATGAGGGGAGTTACTTCTCTCCTTACGGCCATTTTTCTAAAATATGTATGTGCTACAAATTCGTAATATTGGTTAGATTTGATGAAATTGGAATGAAAATGAGTATTAAGTAGAGTTAATAGATGCCATAGTAATAAATTCACATTTGCACATTATGTATTAGCTTCATGTTATACAACATTAATGTCTAACTCTACTTCTATGTCTTGGTACATATTAAATTTAGAAGAATGCCCTTCGACTAGGGACAAAGCTAAGGATTTGGATCAGTGGGAGTACAAACCCTCCCAAATAGTGAGTGGGGTATTTATGTCTTATTTAATGGGAAATGGTTTTATGTGTTTTGATACCTTATTTTGAAAAATGGTTTTATAATTTAGTTTTGAGTGTGAATTGTCCTCTTTGAAATTTTGATGATGGAAATGTGAATTTAGCGTGTTAAGCCATGGAAATTGATTCTCATTTCATGATTGATTAAATGTTCATTTGAGACAAATATGAAAGTGTGTTGAGAAATGATTTTGGAATTTAATTAAGAATGAAAAAGATGATTTTATGGTGATTGATTATGTATGCAACTGCTTGGTTTATTGCTCACTCATGACAGTTAGGGAAAGAATGGCATGAGTGGAGCCGAATATTGAATTAGAATAATGTGATGTGGGGGGGTTTACCTACCTAAGGTTTAAATTGGACAGCCATGAGTCATCAATGGTGATGTCCAAGTCAACACTAAGTGCAGGACATTTTTCAGATAAACGAATGAATAAAAATCATTGGTGGATCTAATCCTTGACATCGGCCAAGATCTTGGATTAGGAGATATATTTTCGGTAGTCTCATGATTTTGAATGAATTGTAATCCTTTTTTATGCAAAGAGAAATGTTTTTGAATGCATTGGTTTCAAAATTTATGAATTCCTTTGTAATGATAAAATGAATTTGATTGTTATTAGATTTAGGACACAATCATACTCCCACTCATTAGCATGTACATAGATTTTTCACTCACTGAGAACAATTGTCCCTTTCTTTTTCTCTTGTATTTTCAGGTTCATAACTGGTTAATCCAGCAAGGGGCGTTCTTTTGTGCCTTGTGACAATCCACCTCTATCAGAACTATTAACATAGTGTGAGTTAGTCTCGTTTTGGCTCACTTTGTTTGTAGATGCATATATAGAGGTTAAAGTTAATGCGAGTTGAATTTTATCATATTATGGATTACTTGTAAAAGCCTTCTCGCTTTTGTATATGTACATTCTTATTTTGATTGGTCACTTTGTGTTAAAGTTATTAGGACTCTACCCCTCTCATCTCAAAGTGGATCTTTTGGAGAACGATTTATGATTATAGAGAAATGATTGAGGATTGAGAATATGTTGATGATGGATTAGCCTTGTAGGTTCTCGAGGTGTATGCCCGGGGTTGTACGTAGTTCAAGAAACATGATGGTTGTCACGTGCTCTGGTCTGAGGACCGGGGCATGACAATGTCTGATCTTGTGCTTTGCGTTTGAATTATGAGAGTCATTTGTTGTTTTGGAACCATAAGTTATTGTTCTGCCATATTCTTATCAACTGCTTTATGACTAACTGAGACTTTCAGAAAATTGAATTGGTTCCCTTGCCTAACATGAGCTCTCTCTCTCTCTCTCGTTCTCTCTCCTACAATTTTTCCTCCAATTCGGCTTGGTTTATTTGTTTGCTACTCCCCTCTAACACTTGAAAATTGGAGTGAGGTTTAGGTCAATCCAAGATTACCTTAACAATCTGGTATTAAAGCCTAGGTAGCAAATCTCCTTAAGATATAAAGTGTCTACAAGAGGGAGAAATATAGATGTGGATAACAGGAGAGCTAATGGGTTGTGCTTCTACTGTGACGAGAAGGTTCACACAAGGATTTGAAAGTACCATAAGAGCCACTATGCATGAAATGGATGTTGAAAATGAACCTCCTAATGCAATTCAAGCAGATAGTAATAACCCAACAATAAAGGGTGTCGGGTTGATCGGGATGAGGGAAGTGAACATGCTAGTGGATGCTAGTTCAACATAATCTTTTAGATGCAGTGATAGTCAAGACTACACTAGGAGAACCACCCCTTAAATGGAGCCGGTAGACGATCGAATCAAATTAATTAAAGTATGGCTTTAGATACTAGTGGTGGGAAAAAAAAAAAACAGAGGGAGAGATGACCTATTCTAGAGAGAGGGGGAAATTCTAGGAACTTTGTGCAATCCTTTGGTTGCTCTTGTTGATTTCTAATTTCAAGACTTGGATCTCGAGGATTTTCAGGGTAGGACCTAGATCTAAACTTATACCCAAAAGATCTATAGAGTTCTAATGCAAATTTTGTGGTTTGGGGTTTGATTTAGAGATGGCAGAATAGGATTACAGAAACATACCACATTCAGTAGCCAAGACACCAAGTCTATATCATTAATATAGATATTTTTAGTAATATTTAAAAATAATATTTAATATTTAAAAATATTATTAATATATATATATATATATATATATATATATTGGGACGTATTAATTCTATGCAATTTTGCCATTAATTCTCTTTACTTCTTAATATATATGTGTGTGTGTGTGTATTTGGAAGTATTCTCTTTACTTAGTTTTAATTCTCCTTACTTGTTGTATTTTTATCAAATCTTATTTTCTTTTTAAGTTTTTCATCATTATTTAAGAAAGACGAATATATTAAACTTATTTTCATCTTTTGATAACTTTGGTATTTTTTTTTTATTTACCTTATTGGTCTTCCAAATATTAGAATAAAAACTCAGAAGATTATTTCCCAGCAAACTTGATGTAATAATGATTGTGAAATATGATAGATTGTAATTTTAATTGTCAATCTTTTACCACCATTGATTGGCCATTTAGAATTTTCCTAATAATTAAAAAAGGAAAAAAGGAAAATATTTTCTTATATTTTCTTTTAAAAAATAATTTTAATATTGATTTTGTATGTGTGTGTGTGTGTGTGTGTGTAGGGATAACACAATATATGTGGAATATAAATACTATGGACTGGGATCTTATATTTCAAAGCATGTGTGTTGGATGCGTGAGCTTGATCCTTCCTGCTTGAAGAGCCATGCAAATCTTTCTTTCATCAACTCTGTTGGGTGTCTACAATCTCAACTCTCACCCTTTAGTTGATCTAAGAGTGGAGGTTTTCCCTTTTTCATTCCCAGAAGTATTCAAGGATTGAATTAATGGAGATAATTGCATATCGTAGTAGATGATTGTTGATTCTTTTCCTTCGTAATAGTTGTCCAGAGTATTATGTGTTTCTAGATAATCTACGTTTGCATTTTAAGTTTCCATCTTAATTTTAGTTTGGATACTCCATGCATTAATGGGATCTAAGAGGAAGAGATGAGCAATGAGCACAAGTGAGAAATCAAGCCAATGTCATCGGCAGGAGATGACAAACTTAACTATAGAAAGGTATGAATACGATGTGGAGTTCAGGAGCTCTCAACGATGTCTGTTTCTAACTCTTGATTAATATGCCCGGCTCCTTTGATGGTACATGTAATTCTCGGCAAGATGGATGAATGCCATTTTGGCTAATACAATGGATGACAACCTAATCTTCCTTCATGACCAACTCATTAAGGATGCTCACTTCCTAACAAATTCAATTACTACGAAATTACTTCTAATGTAACTTTCTAGCTAATCTTCATGCCAAAAATCTTACCCTAAATCTTAGGTTTCAGACTAACTATCTAGTTACCCTATCAATCACAACTTTGTTATTAAATGCAACTAAAATATTGTCGACGTAAAGTAAATTATAGATTTCTCGAGCAATCACACTATGTCATTAATCACGAAACCCTCTAGATACTCTAGATCTTCACCTCTAACTTACCATGCAAAATGCAATGTTCATTTCAAGTTGCCATAATTCAATGGTATAAAATGCAATGAGAGACAACAAAATGTGAATCGAAATCATGCTTGACAAGCAAAGAATATACATGATTCCCAACAATCTAAGTAAAACCCTTTACTATTAGATGTGCCTTAAACCTCACGTCGTCTAAATAGATACATTTTCTTTTTCTTGAACACCCATTTATAGCCAACAATCTTCTTGCCAAATGTTTACTAACACCCAAGTTTAGTTTTCATGGGAGACTGAATCTCCTCATAGTAGGACAAGGGTTCACAATCTTAACAAGCATCTCATATAGTGGTCAATGCATAAGCAACAAGATTCACTCTATCAGTGTCATATCTGACGGGTTTCTATTACAAAAAATGTGGACAAGAGTAGAAATTTTTTCTGTAATTTTTCAGAGAGAGTGAATCATTTCCTCTTTCTCATTCTCATTCCATTATCCTTTTTTTTTAATCTTAATCTCTCACTAGAGTCACACTAACTCTTTTAAAATAATATACCCAATTCCCAACAATCTTAATGGGCTTTCTTCATTCAAACTATTTCTCTATATGACTTCTCCAAGCCAAACTTTTTCCTCAGCAGTTAAAACTTATTCTTTAGTAATGCCTTTGTGAAAATGTTCACCACTTGCTTTTCAGCTGTGCAATACTTCAAGCTGACTTCATTTTCTTCTATTGCATTTGTGATAAAATGGTTCTTGATGGAAATATGCTTTGCCTGTCTATGTTGCACTAGATTTTTAGCCAATGCAATGCTGATTTGTTGTCACAATAAATATCTATTGTAGCATCTAGTATTTCTTCCATACATCCAATATTCTTCTCAACCAAATTGCTTGAGAGGTTGCTATTGCAACTGAAATATATTCTTCCTCTGTAGATGACTGAGCAATAAATTGCTAGTAACTCCAAATTTCGGTGTTAGAATTTTTTTTTATTAAAGTTCTTTTATGAAATTACGGAAAAGATCCGATTGTAATTATTAAGGCACATTAATGAAGCCCTATGACAACTCCTTGGTGATTGAATGTGTTGGAAAATACTAAAAGACCAAATCAAACCTCATGAGACTAAAGAGAGAAATAAAAAGAAAATTGACAAATACTATTTGGGTTTATAATTATAAGAAAAAAAATCAAATTTTTGGTTAAACTGACCCCCTCTCTCTCTCTCTCTTCCTCCCTCACCTTCTCTCTCATCTCACCTGAATACACAACCCCACCCCCACCCTTACTCTCTACCTCTCGGCTCACTCGCTCTCTCGCCCTCTATGTTTGCTCTATTCAAAGATCAACCAAGTTCAAGCAAAACCTACACACTTAAGCTCCCAAACCCTCAAACAAATATGAGATAGTATGATTCTAGTGAGAAATTAAGAGTTCTCAACCTAGGATTTGTAGAGATAGAAAATTAGGGCTTGTTATGGCTCGACTTTCGTGCAAAATTGGTGACCCCATTTGAGATAAATCATCTACCTCAACTTAGATTTGTATTATTCATCCAAGTATTTGAATTTTAGGATGGGAGTTCAAATATTTAAATTGTGAATTTAGATCTGGGTTTATATTATGTTGAAATTAGGGAAAAACTTCATTAAAGAATTATTCCCCTAGGCCTATGATGTGTAATAGAAAGGATTTGAACATGACTTGATAACTTTGGAAATTTGGGTTATGAAGAATTGGGGGAAAAAATTGGTTAACCCTAGTATTAAACTATATTTAAGTGATTAAATTGTATTTATTGTTTTAGGTCGAGACAATTGAAGATTTAGGAGGAATTTACCTTTGATTGAATTGTGGACTAGGAGTGTTTCCCCTCCCGAGAGGTAAATGGGTGCATGGTTATGATTTTGAATGAGTAAATATTTTACTTGATTTTATAAATGTTTTTAAAATTGATTTATAAATTAGTTTGTGATTGTAAAATGTCTCAAAAGGGAGTTTGGAATAAAATATGCATCCAAATATTGAATTGAAATAATGTGCCATGTGTATTGATCTATGTTGAATATGTTGGTATTGAACTCACGATTTGAAAAATGTTTATTTTGGCACATTTTGATACATGTTATGAGATCTATGAAATTGTGCCTGAATGCATGACTTAATGGCTATAGTCATTCCCCCTCTCCATGGTATGGCTTGATAGGGCAATATGGTTAGGGACATTTACCTTGCGAGGTAGCCGTGCTTGAGAGGTATCTCCTAGATTGTTGTGATTATTCCTCAGACTAACTTAATAGCATCCCAAGGGAGGTTCGAGTCAATACCAAGGTTTGTGATATTTGTGAGTTGGAAAAAAAAAGGAAAAAAGACTTGAAAACTCCTTGGTGGTTTTGTCGTTGGTCATGATAGACCATTGTCGGGAGCTATGTTTTTGGCAATCCCATGGATTTTAAAAAAGATATGAATTTAAATTGGATGCATAAATTCTGCTCTTCATGATTTATTTAAATTCATTTGAAGCTTGATGTTTGAAAAGGAACTATGGAATTTATTGATATAATGACATGGTTTGGATTTATATTTGACATGTCCATAATCACTCTGACTATTATTTATATTCATCCTTTCTACTGTTGGACTCTTTTGGGTACTAATCTTCTATTGGTTTGAGGTATTTGTTGGGCTCAAAAGGGAGGCAAACTTTTTAACTATTTTAAAAACCTATCGAATTTTATACTATGTCTATTTGATTTGAGATTTGGATACGATTTTATATACTTAAATTGAGATCTTCTTTTTTTTGTTTGAAGTTATTTGGGAATCGTTTTTTTATAGAATTTGATATGAATCCCTTGAGTAGGATTTGGATATCTAGGCTGGCCCTTTGATGTTTGGAATTGAAAGAAAAGATTGTGCTAGCCTATTTGTGATTGAATTTGTTTAAAAATGATTAGAATTTCAGAATGCCTTATGGTACCTTGGAATACGGGGTAGAGCTCACACATGTTTTAGGATAGCGTGGTAGTTATTGCGTGCTTAGACCTGTGGGTTGGTTAGGATGTGACATTTTATTGGTATCAAAATTTAAGCTCTCAATTTGAGAATATTTTAAAACATTTGAAAATTTTCCTAAGTATTATAAAGGTTCTCAATTGTTTTCAAACTAATTTGAAAAGCATAATGTTCAAAGTGTTTCAAATAATTTTAAAATCTTCCTATGGGTCCTAAAAAGTTGAGTAGAAATTTAGGAGGTTAGGTATTTAGTCCTTCACCTAAGCTTGTGTGTTAAGCATAGTTCTCTTTTATAGAACTATACCTCATCGAAGAAAAATGAGGAATCTAAATGAGATTTCTCTTACTCTACCTCCTCAACCTGAGACCATATCATCTTCACATGTACCTCTTCCGATATCGACACACATGGCTCCTCCAATTGGGATCCCTGCTCCTCCCTTAGCCGCCCTCCAATAGGTAATCGAGTGGTGAAATGCCTACGGAGGTTAATTACAAACTTCACATCAAATTTCAGTTCCTCCACTAGTTCCTCCTTCAACGTTGGCCATCGCACCGAGTCCCTCGATGGCACCACCTCCTTCTATGGTTATTACTTCAACCGACCGCCCTATCATCGAGTTATCGAAATTGATCAAGAAGGTAAGACAACTTAGATGTGAGACATTCTTGGGCACGTGTGATACCTCAGTAGCAAATGATGGGATTAGCTGAATCCAAGAGACCATCACCAACATGAGGTTGGATGATGAGATGAAGTTGTGGGTGAATGTGAAATTGTTGGACAAGGGTGCAAGGACTTGGTGGGAGAATGTAAAGGGTATGACTTCTACTCTTCTTACTTATAGAGAGTTTCTTAAGGTTTTTGAAGAGAAGTACAATACTTGGTTCTATAGGAACCAAAAGAGTGAGGAATTTTTTAAGCTAGCATAAGGGAATAGGACGGTGATAGAATATGAGACGGAGCTAAGAGAGCTAGCTACATATGTTTCGGAGTTTGTGAACTCCAAAGAGTCCTTGTGTGCAAAGTTTAAATTAGGATTGAACTTAAATATAAGGGAAAAGATGTCAATAACAAAGGGGCATACATTTCAAGAGATTTTAGAATTGGCCTTGAGGGCCAAGAAGATGGTAATTGAGAGGGAAAAAGTCAAGGAAAGTTATGGAAAAAGCCAAGGTTCTCAAAAGAGGAGGTACAAGGGCTCCTATGGTGGTGTATCAGTTTCTAGGTCCTTTGGCTCTTCGAGTGGCCAACAATTCTCTAAGTTTGGCACTCCAACCTCTAGTGCCATATTTGGAAACAAGTTGACAAGGCCGAAGAAAGAACCCGGACCATGTCCCAAGATATTAAGTGTTACCAATGTGAGAAGGTGAGGCATTTCTATAATAGTTGTCTTGAATTGGGCCTAGGCAGACATGGAGCCCAGTCGAGTCGAGACCATCCAAGTGGCTCAAGGAGTAGTTAATCAAATGCCCCTACACCATCAGCTAGTAATGCTCCAGGATAGGGATCGGGAGCAATATGGTGGCAGCTCCTCCTCATAGTCTCCAACTAAAAACTCAAATGAGAATTTACATGATGACTAATGAGGAGGCTTGGACCAATCCAGATGTGGTCATAAGTACCTTTTCTTAAGGTTAAACTTTGATGATTTAAAAATTATGATATAAATGCCACATAGCTCATGGCGTCAAGGTAAAATAGTTGCAGATGATTTTGATTGAAGAAAATTTTGATATTATGTGATGGTTGAGCAATTGGACTGAACCCTAGTACACTCTTGTAAAATTGTTGTTGGCTCATCGTGTAATTAAAAGGGATATATGGTAGGGTTGTTGATTCATAGAGTTTTCCCCAAGCGAGTATCACTCGGTGAGAAATTACCTAGTGGTGACCAAGGACCCTTTTGAATTCATTACTTGTTTAGTCAAAGGGTGTTAGACCTTATTGATTCGGTAGTGACCTTTATACCTAAAACCATTAGTTCTAACAGTCCCGCACATAGATATGTATGATTGGAGTGATGAAATGTCACCTTGAGACATATGTGTATCGATCATGCACTATAAGCATTGACTGATCATGGCATGATGATCCATGTATGTTGGAATGATGAAAATTTTTAGTGTGGACACCCATGTACTAAGAGATATGGGGTCTAATAATTCGTTTGTAAGCACAAAATTTACTCAGCACTTTAACAGGCCATTGACTCTACTTAAAGAGGAGTTGTTGGTTATCACTTTGTTAGGAGAACAACTAGTTAAAGAGAAGGTTTATCGGGGTTGTGGAGTGGCAATTGTTGAGATGGCTCTTGATGCGGATTTAATTCGCTAGAGATGACAGGCTTTGACGCCATTTTGGGTATGGATTGATTATAACTCCATCGGGCGCCTATCGATTACTTTATGAAAGAAGTGGAGTTTCGAAGACCGCGATGTCTGATACTTTTATTTGTTGGTGAGTGATTAGTATTGCCAAGTTATGTGATCTCGGCAATCCAGGCAAAACAATTGGTACAAAGGGGGTGTGAGGCCTACTTAGCTCACATCATCAACACCATAGTAGAGGATCCTAGCTTAAAGGATGTCACATTGAAAAGTGAGTATCCGAACATTTTTCTGGAAGAGGTACCCAAGTTGCCTTTAATTAGGGAGTTCAACTTCACCATTGATTTGACTCTCGACATCGCTCCTATTTCTATGCCTTTATATAGAATGGCACCCATAGAGTTGAAAGAACGGAATGTCCAACTCTAAGAATTGTTGGATAAAGGATTCATCCAACAGAGTACCTCACCCTGGGGTGCTCCGGTCTTATTTGTGAAGAAAAAGGATGGCACCCTCCGGTTGTGTATCGACTATTGGTAGCTAAATAAGGTGACCATCAATAACAAATATCTATTGCCATGGATTGATGATTTGTTTGACCAACTCCAAAGGGCTTCGATATTCTCAAAGATAGATCTGAGGTCGGGATACAACTTGGTGAGGATAAAGAGGATGATATCCACAAAACCACATTTAGAACACAGTATGGAAACTACAAGTTTATGGTAATGCCCTTTGGGTTGGCAAATATTCCCACGACATTCATGGACCTAATGAATCAGGCTTTCTACTCCTACCTCAACAAATTTTTCATAGACTTTATTAATGATATCTTGATATATTCCAAGAATGATAAGGAGGGCTCCGAGCATCTTTGGATTACTCCAAAAAACGCAGTTGTATGCCAAGCTCTCCAAGTGCTAGTTTTAGTTGAGAGAGATTAGCTTTTTAGGACACATTGTATCAGAGATGGTATAGTTGTAGATTCGAAGAAGGTTTAAACGATCTTGAAATGGGAGTAACCTAAGAATGTCATCAAGGTGAAGAGTTTCTTTGGATTGTCAGGGTATTACTGGAGGTTTGTCGAGGGATTCTCCAAGATTATACTTCCATTGCCCAACTTGACTCAGATGGGAGTTAAATTTGAGTGGAGTGACAAATGGAAAGAGAGTTTTCAAGAATTCAAAAAGAGACTCACATCTGCACCTATCATTACCCTCTCGACTAGCAGTGGTGACTATGTGGTGTACAACGATGCTAGCAATTAGGATGGTCATTTATGTAAGGGGATAGGATGGTTACGTATATCTCTCACAAATTGAAGAAACACGAGTTAAATTATCCAACTCATGACTCAGAGCTAACCTTGATTGTCTTTGTTTTGAAAATTTAGTGGCATTATTTGTATCGAGTGATGTGCCAAGTCTCATGCAAAAAGAACTCAACTTGAGAAAATAGAGGTGGCTAGAGTTGATAAAAATTATGATTTAGTGATAGAGTACCATCCCGGGAAAGTTCATGTAGTCGCAGATGCATTAAGCTGTAAATCTTCTTCCTCTAGCTTGGCATCTTTTAGAAGTTCTTACTTGTCTTGCTTGGCTGGACTCTAAGCTCTTAGTGTTGTGCTAGCCCATGATGACCAAGGTGCACTTTTATCCAAGTTCAAAGTGAGGCCTATCTTGGTAGACTGTATCTGGGAGTGTTAGGCTATGATGATGAATTGAAGGGCATAATTGGGATGCTCTGCAAGGGAGAAGGTGGTGAATTTGGAATCCAAGATGACAAAATGGTGGTATATGAGAAATGGATATGTGTTCCCAAGAATGATGACCTCCAGAGGAAGGGAGTACTCCGGTTCTAGAAAAGGGAGAAGTTAAATCCCCGTTACATTATCCCTTTTAAGATCATTGAGAGGTTAGGAAAGGTGGCTTACGGATTGGAGTTATGCCTAGATTTGATGAAGATCCACCACTTATTCCATATCTTAATGTTAAAAAAATATTTATTGAATCCTTCGCATGTTTTAGAGACTCCACCAATTAAACTAAGAAAAGATTTGAGTTTTGAAATCTAACCCATAACTATTCTTGATCACCAGATCAAGAGATTGTGGAACAAATAAGTCCCTATTGTTAAGGTCCGATGGAAAACCAATCAGGTTAAAGAAGAGACTTGGGAGCCCTAGAATACTATGAAAAACAATACCCTCATCTCTTTGATGTATAATTTTTTCTTTAAATTTTAAGGACAAGATTTATTTTTATGGGGGTTAGGAATTGTAATACAAAAATTTCAGTTTTAGAATTTTTTCAATTAAAGTTCTTTTAGGAAATCATGGAAAAGAGCCGGTTGTAATTATCAAGGCATATCAATGCAAGCCCTATGAATATCCTTTGGTTATTGAATGTGTTAGAAAACACTAAAAGACCAAATCAAACATTATAAGACTAAAGAGAGAAACAAGGACAAAATTTGACAAACACTATTTGGGTTTATAATTAAAAAAAAAAAAAAAATTGGTCAAACTCACTCCCTCACTTACTGTCTCTCTCTTCCTCCCTCACCTTCTCTCTCATCTCACTTGAATAAACAATCCCACCCCCTCCCTTACTCTCTCCCTCTTACCCTCTTTCTTTGCTCTTTTCAAAGATCAACCAAGTTTAAACAAAATCCACATGCACTTAGGCTCCCAAACCCTTAAACAAATCTAAAATAGTGTGATTCTAGTAAGATATTAAGAGTTCTAGAAAGAGAAACCGAGGGTTAGTATAGAGAAACATCAAGGCTTGTTATGGCTCGACTTTGGGGCGAAATTGGTGACCTCACTTAAGGTAAATCATTTTTCTCAATTTAGATTTGTATTATTCATGCAAGTATCTGAATTTTAAGGTGAGAGTTAGCAGACTTAAATTAAGAATTTAGACCTACGGTTTATATTATATTGAAATTAGGGAAAATCTTCATTGAAGAATTGTTTCCTGAGGTCTATGATGTGTGATAGAAAGGATTTGAACTTGACTTGGTAATTTTGGAAATTTAGGTTATGAAGAATTGGGGGGAAAATTGGTTGACCCTACTATTGAACTATATTTAAGTAATGAAATTGTATTTATTGTCTTAGGTTGAAACAATTAAAGATTTAGGATTTATTTACCTTTGACTGAATTGTGGATTGGAATTGTTTCCCCTCATAAGAAGTGAATGTGTGCATGGTTATGACTTTGAATGAGTAAATGTTTTACATGATTTTATAAATGTTTCTAAAATTGATTTATAAATCAATTTGTGATTGTGGAGTGTCCTGAAAGGGAGTTTGGAATGAAATATATATCCATATATTAAATTGAAATAATGTGCCATGTGTATTGATCTATGTTGAACATGTTGGCATTGAACTCATGACTTGAGAAATGTTTGAACTATTTTGACACATTTTGGTACATATAATGAGATATGTGAAATGATACATGAACGTATGACCTAATCGCTATAATCATTCCCCCTACCCATGATGTGGCCTGATAGGGCGATGTGGTTATGGTCATTTACCTTGGCAGATAGCCACACTCGAGAGGTATCTTTGAGACTGTTCTTATTATTCCTCGAATTAGCTTGGTAGCACCCCAAGGGTGGTCCAAGCCAACGCCAAATTTTGGGATATTTGTAAGTTGGAAAAAAATAAAAAAACTTGAAAACCTCTTAGCAGTTCTGCCCTTAGTTGTGATAGACCATTGTCAGGAGCTATGCTTTTTGCAACACCTTAGATTTTGGAAAATATATGAATTTAAATTGGTTGCAAAAATTTTGTTCTTCATGATTTATTTAAATTCATTTAAAGCTTGATGTTTGGTAAGAAACTATGAAATTTATTGATATAATGGCATAATTTGGAATTACATTTCATATGTTCACAATCATCCCTCATTTATTGTTATAGCATGTTATTCCACTCACTGAATATTATTTATATTCATTTCTCTTATTTTCATTTTTGATAGAGCAAGTCTAGTTAAGACTTGTGGTCACCTAGTGTTGAATTTGAAGAAGTTTATATTCTGTCGGACTCCTTCGGGTACTAGTCTTCTATTGGTTTGAGGCATTTGGTGGACCCAAAAAGGAGACAAACTTTGTAACTATTTTAAAAAACTATAGAATTTTATAATATGTCTATTTGATTTGAGATTTGGATACGGTTTTATATATTTAAATTAAGGATCTCATTTTATTTCTTTAAAATTATTTGAGAATTGTTTTGGATAGAATTTGATATGAATCCCTTGAGTAGGATTTGAATGGTTAGGCTAGCACTTTAATGTTTGGAATTGAAAGAAAAGGTCCTGCTGGCCTATTAGTAATTGATATTTGTTTAAAAATGATTAGAATTTTAAAATTTCTTGTGGTATTTGGAACACAGGGTGGAGCTCACACGTCTTTTAAAGTAATCCGAGGGTTATCACATACTGGGACCTAAGGTGGGGGAATGGCATTACTGCTTCTTTAAGCACCATGTAATAGCTCCTAAAGCAATCAAAAAAATATACCCAAATGTGTTGTTTCTATCATTTACATAGCTTGCCTAATCACAGTCGCAAAATCCATGCAACCCCAATTTTTAACTCCTGCAATATTTAATTCCATAGCCCTTGGTTCCCTACACATACCTTGGCACTCTTTTGCCTGCTCCATAGTGAAAATAGCTAGGACAATGCATAAAACATGACAACAAACTAACTGTGAACATAATATCTGGCCTCGTTGCTATGAGATATAACAAATTACCAATTAAGCTCCTATACATCCTTTTATCAACACTTCTTCCACTTTGCGTAATTTTCTTGACATATAAACACCTCATTTTCACATTGATAAATCTCCATTCCAGGAAAATGATGTAATAGCATCAAATCACTCATTTCATATCTTTTCATAATGTCTTTTTTAAATTCTTCAACATTCTTTGATTATTGCCAATAAATACCAAATCATCAACATACAAAGCAATGATAAGAATATCTCTACCTTGCTTCTTCATGTACAAAGTTGGCTCACTCATACTCTTCTTGAATTCATATTGATGAAATTGTTATCAAACTGACTATACCATACCCTTGGAGCTTGTTTTAATTCATATAATACTCTCTTCAACTTAAGCACTTTGCCCTCTGTATTTTACCTATAAAAGTAGCGGGTTGCTCCACATAAACCTCATCTTTTAACTCACCATTTAGGAATGTAGATTTCATATCTAATTGATAAAGTGGCCAACCTTTTGGGCAGCCAATGCTATTAACATCCTAATGGAATCAAACTTTGTAACTGGAGCAAAGGCTTCATAAAAATTCACTTACATTTGTTGTGCATATCTCTTGGCAATCAATTTTGCTTTATGTTTTTGAACAGAGACATCTGCATTGTGTTTCACTTTATAAATGCATTTCACACTAATTACTTCTCTATCTTTTGGTCTATCAACCGGCTCCCAAGTCTTATTATTTTTAATGGCTTCAATCTTCTCTTCCATTACTCTTCTCCAGTCTTCTTTTCTCATGGCTTCTTCAAAACCTTTTGGTTAAAAATGTTCATATTGCATATTGCATAAACATCACTTAACCTCCTTATCTTAACTAGAGTTGAGTTAGGTGATGAAGAGCTTGAACCAGGAGAACTTGTAACTATTTATGGTCTAATTGCATAATCTCTTGTGATTCTTCTTCCCATTTCCACTTCTTATCTTCATCAGATGCCACATCTCTACTTATGATCATAGAATTCCTTTTAAGACTATATAATCTATAGCCTTTAAAGGCCGAACTACACCCAAGATAAATACATCTCTCATTAACCTCATTAAGCTTTGCCCTTTTTACTTTAGAAATTTGAGCAAAACATACACAACCAAACACCTTGAGATGACTAACTGAAGGTTTTCTACTACTCCAAACTTCAAATGGTGTCCTGTCCTTTAATGCACTTGTGTAGCATTGATTGATTAAATACACATTTGTATTATCCACTTCAACCCAAAACTTATTTGGAAAATTTTTCAGAAATAACATAGATTTAGTTATCTCCATTACTGTTTGATTCTTCCTCTTAGATACCCCATTTTACTGTGGCGTACAAGGCACTGATAATTGCCTTTCAACACCTTCATCTTCACAAAATTGTTGAAACTCTCTTGAAGCATACTCCTTTCCTCTGTCATTTCTTCACACCTTGATCTTCTTACCAATGTGGTTATAAACAAGATTTTTAAATTTTTTGAAATTCCTAGGTCCACACACATTCGTATACATAAGTCCAAGCTTTTTCTTTGCTCTCCAAGCTACTTCTTTAGGAAATGATTGCCTATATTGCTTCCCAAGTGCACACCCTTTACAAGCTCTAATTTTATCATGAATATTCAAGAGTCCATGTATCATGTCTTTTCGTTGCATCATCTTCAGGTTTAAAAATTCAAATGGCCAAATCTATAATGCCACAGCCAACTATCATCTCCTAGATTAGCCTTCACACAGTCTTCTCTACTTGATATTTGAAATTAAGAGGAAAACATTGTTTCTGCATTTTCACTTTAGTTAGAACATTTCGAGAAGAATTTCTATCATAAATTATGCAATAGTTATTCTCAAAATGAAGAGAGTAACCATGCTCAAGCAACTAGCCAAGACTCAACAAATTAGCATTAGATCAGACACATAGAGAACTTCTTAACTCAATGTTTGGTTTGAATAGCAACTGTACCAACCCTTTTTGCATTCATACATCTCCATTGCCAAATTTAACTCTTAAATGGAAGTTTGTATCCAATTCGCAAAAAATACTTCTCTCAGCTGTCATATGATTATTAAAAGTACTATCAACATACCAATGATCATCCCTTTTTCTATTACACTTTGATAAACATAAAACATATTATCCTCTACATCATAATTTTCTATCATCTTAGCCTGTTGATTAACGTTTATTTTACAATCTTTCTTTAAGTGACCAAACCTTTTGCAATTGAAGCATTGTGGTTTTCCTTTGTGATAACAAAGGAAAAAATTGTATCTGAAACTCTCCTCTAAATCATGGAAAGAATAGTTGTATCAAGGTGCTTCTTCTCCCTTATTTCTTTTCTCTAAGATGCAGTTAAAGTTGTCGGTGATTCTAGCTCTTTGAGTCCATTTTCTATAAGCTCCCAAGCATCTAATGACTCAAAGAGTCTTCACTTTGACACACCAAAAATCATAATTTTTCATTGTAAAAATAAGGATTTGAACTGCACTAAAATTGATGATACAAGAACTTGTCATTTATGTTTCAAATATTGCAGATCCACTTTTAGATCTTCATGCTCTAATACCAAATTTGTTGCAAAAACATGGGCAAGCGAAAATTTTTTTCTGTAATTTTTCAAAGAGAGCAATTCATTTCTTCTTCATCATTCCATTATTATTATTATTATTATTATTATTATTATTATTATTATTATTATTACTTAATACATATATTTATTTTTTGAAATTCATATAACTTTTTAACTCCATACGAATAGACTCTTTTAACGTATGACTCTTACTTTCTTACCTTATGACTTTTAGACTATCCTACCTTGAGACTCTTGGTCTCTTTTATTTTCTACAAAATAAGAAAGTACATTAATTCTATAAGTTTCTTTATCTCTCCCCTATGTCGATCCCTAGCTATGCTTTGCCTATAGCTGATGTTTAAGTGTTTCAAATTCAATAGTTAATGCTAGAAAATGGTTCACATGAAAATTAGCAGTAGAGATAGCCTCTTCATAATGATCCTTCTAAATCCTCACATTCAAAAGTTTATACCTAGCCCTCTCCAAAAGTGTCTGGTTTAACATCTTTGCAACTCCATTTTGTTATAGGGTATAAGTATCTCTTATGTGCCTCACACCGGCTTTCCTTTTACAAAACTCATTGAACTCAGAAGAACAAAACTCAAGGCCATTATCCATCTGGAGTCACTTTACTACTTTCCTTATTTTGTTCTCAATCATTGTTTTTAATTCCTTAAACATTAACACTCCTCCTTGGATCGGCAGCTGTAGACTATGAATTCAAGGATTATTAGAGAAGACTCAAGGCCATTTTGTTATCTTTTAACACTCCTTTTTTAACATTTCTTGTTTGAGATAACTTAAGGCCATTCTACAACCTACTTACTTTTTGAAGAGAAAGCAGCCATGTGATATCCACCTCATGGGGGAATTTTGTAATTCTTAAAATATTGGGGATTGTTTTTAAATAACTCAATAAATGGAAGGATCAAACTAAAATTAAGAAAACTAGATAGAATACTAGCCACCCCTAATTTTTCCTTCTTCTCTTCTACTTTCCTCTCTTCCAAAATTTTTCCTCTCAATTTCTAAGGCTCCAACCAAGCCAATCAAGAGGAAATTGCTAGGAGGGATCGTGAGGGACTTCAAAGAGCTTCAACCCAAGGTACTATTAATAAGTTTAAGCAAGTCTAAGATCAAAATTTTGGGTTTTAGGTTTTAGGGAAAATTTGAGATATTTATATAATGGGTGAATTGAAGGATTATTTATATAGATCTTGTGTTATTAGAATTTTTTTTTTTAAGTTTAGGAAATTTATTTGGATGGATCGCATATGAATTCCCTTATGAGTTGAACCCTAAGATTTATTTCTCAAGATTATTGGTGTAAATCTGGTTATTAGGGTTTTGTTTTGAGTCTCTTGATTTATTTTCTTATGAGGGGAGTTGGTTTCAAATTGAGTTCATTGAGTTAAGCCCAAGATAGACTCACTGTTAGAGGTAAGTATTTTATGTACTCCCTATGTTTTTAAAATAACTTTACAAATATAATTTTTTTGAATTGTTATGTTAAATAAAAAAAAATGGCATGATTTTGTGTATTTTACGATGTGAGTATTAAATATGGCATGGCCACTGATTGATATTTTATGAAATAATTTGATTGAACTCTGTGTTACTTGTTACTTGTTGACGAGACTAGTCCCACTATTTGTTACGAATATTTGAACACCATCTAGTGGTGTGTTACTAGAATATGAACGTTTGGCCTACCTGACGAGATAAATAGTTACGACTGGATATCCAGGTTGTCAATGGAAAACAAAGTGTACCAGAGATTTATTTTTGTTATTATTATTATTATTATTATTATTATTATTATTATTATTATTATTATTATTATTATTTTGTTCAAAATATATAAATGTTGAATTGTTATCTTATATTTGATATTTTTGATATTGCTGATCACCCTTTTTGAATATTATGATTATGAAAATGTTAATATAATATTGTAAAATATGTTATAATATTATAACTTGCTCAGGCCAATAGAGAAGTTCATAGAATACTTATTGAGTGAAGTTTCATTCACTCTTATTTTATTAACATTTTGCAGAGGGCAAAAACTATTTTGAGGATGAGTATGAAAATATTTTGAAGTTTTAGAAGAGATCTAGAATTATGAATGTTCATAATTTTTGTTTGTCAGTGATTTTTTTCTTTTAAAAGGAAAAGTTATGAACTGTGAATTTGTAGTTTCTTAGCTTCAATCATGGAATATGTACGGATGATTTTTTTTTATGGGGCCTACAGATGTACTTTGTGGATTATTTTTTTTTATTTGATGACATAAAATAGTAGATGTTTTGATGTTTAGATGCCTTGTGAATTGTGGTTAATTCACAGTTCACGGCGATGTTATGTCCCGGGTACGGGGTATGATATTTTAGTGGTATCAGAGCTTTAAAATAGAACTTATCCTTAGGTTATGAGTTCGAACCTTGGTGATGTTATTTGAGGAGATTAGCAGGTATGCCGGATAGAAATTTGGGATTGGGTCGATTTATACTTCGGGGTGGCCAGCCTTAGTGTGGATTGACCTTATTCCTATTTTGGTGTTCGAATACTAATGGTTTATTTTTTTGGAGTGTTGGGTAGTAATATTTTCATTACAATTTTTTTTTCCTCAATTAATCTTGTTACTTGTACAGAGATGGCACCTAGTAGGAAGCAAAGGAAAAGGGTTATTGAACAGATTCACATTAGGTCCACTAATGAGGTTGTAGAAATTAAAGATCATGGCCCAAATGAAAATGAAGAAGAAGAAGAGGACACTGAGATGAACCGTCCTATTGGAGGGTTTATGAATGATGCTCGACGTGAAGGTTGACGAGGCCTCGGGGAGGGTAGTTCTCGCGGGGTGCCTCAAATGAGCCCAGCACAAATGGCTCAAATGTTTTCTCAAATTGATCTTGCCACTCTTGCTATAGCCTTCCAAATCATGCAAACGACATAACAACAACAATCACAACAACAATAACCAGAGCAACAACAGCCCACACTTAGGTCCTTATTCATGGATCTTGGCAGGATCCATACCCTTCTTTTGATGGGAGCCCAGACCCTGATAAGGTGGACAAATAGTTAACCCAGATAGAGAAGAGATTCACTTTGATGCAAATACCTATAGAACTTAAACCACAATTGGCGATTTCTTTTTATGTAGCTGAGGTAGAGAGATGGCGGGATGGGGTGACTCCCACTCTTATGTCTATGGGCAGATCTTTAACTTGGGATAAGTTCAAGGAGGTGTTTCTTAATCATTATTTTCTACCGGCTATGCAGGTTCACAAGGTTTATGAGTTCAACAATTTCAAGCAAGGACCTAATATGTCTGTGGCAGAGTATTATACTAAATTTAAAGCTTTGGGAAGATATTCACCTTCGACAATGAGTGATGAGCTTGTAAAGATGGTGGCATTTAAAGATAGACTCAATAGTAGGATTCGTTCTAAGATTTTCAAGAAAGGCCACTTCACGTGTAATGATATGTATGCTGCTAGTCTTGAGGTCGAGGAGGACTTGCTTAGAACTGATGTGGAATTCAAGGTTTCGAGAGCTAAGAAAACACCAATACTCATGCAAGCAGCTTGACCGCTTGGCCTATCCCCTACAACATTCAAGAGGTGAAAATCACATTCCTCTTATACCCCCAACAAGCCAAAAACATGTGAACACTGTCATTAGGTTCACCTAGGAGAATGCCGTTGGAAGAATGGGGCTTGTTTTGGTTGTGGAGAATTAGGACAAAAAGTGAGCCAATACCCTAAACAGGGGGAAGGATACTTCTAAACCCACAATATCAGGGTCCAAAAATGTAGCCAGTACAAGCCGACTAGCTAGCAACAACAGGCTGAATGCTAATTCTAAGGTATTTGCCATGACTGAACAGGAGGCTGATGGTGCCGAGGGCGTTGTAACAGGTATGGTGATTATTAACTCTAATCTAGCTTATGTCTTATTTGATTGTGGGGCATGCCATTCTTTTGTTTCCAAGAAGATCACTAGATTGTTAAATATTGAACCTACTATCTTGGACGATCCTTATAGAGTAGCTACACCTGGGGAAAAAATCTTAGTCTCTAATACCATGTTGAAGGTTGTGTTGTGGAATTAGGGGAGAGAAAGTTTAACTCTAATCTAGTGCAGCTGAATATGGGGGAATTTGATGTCATCTTGGGAATAGATTGGTTGTCTAGAAATTATGCCAACATTGACTGTAGGAGGAAGGTAGTAAATTTTTATATTTCTGGGTCACCTGTATTTTCTTTTCATGGGTGTAAGGGAAAACCTGTCAAACAGTCCTTACCTATTTCGTCGATGATACAAGCATGAAAAGCTCTCAAGGGTGGATGTGAATGTTATTTGGCATATGTGGTTGAAAATAGCAATAAAGAGAGTCTGAAACTCAAAAATATTCCGGTTGTCAAGGAGTTTTCCAATATCTTTTCAGAAGAATTACCAGGGCTACCACCAAAAAGGGAAATAAATTTCAAGATCAATCTGGTGCCCCAGGGAAAACCTATTTCTAAGACAACATATAGAATGGCCCTGACAGCATTGAAGGAACTCAAAAAGCAGTTGCAAGAACTTCTTGACAAAAAGTTTATTCGGCCAAGTGTTTCACCATGGGGTGCACTGGTATTATTTGTGAAGAAGAAGAAAGATGGTAATATGTAGCTATGCATTGATTATCGAGAGTTGAACAAGATTACCATAAAAAACAAATACCCATTATCAAGAATTGATGACTTGTTTGATCAATTGAAAGGTGCCAAGGTGTTCTCCAAAATTGACGTTCGATCAAGCTATTATGAATAATGAATTAAGAATGAAGACATCCCCAAAAGTACTTTTTGAACGAGGTATGGTCACTATGAATTCCTTGTTATGCCATTTGGACTAACCAATACTCCCGCAGCTTTTATGGACTTGATGAATAGGGTATTCAAGGAATAATTAGACCGATTTGTGGTGGTATTCATTGATGATATATTGGTGTACTCTCCAAATGAGAAGGAACATGAAGAACATTTGAGAGAAGTGTTGCAAATCTTAAGGCAAGAGAAGCTTTATGCAAAATTTAACAAATATGAGTTTTGGTTGAAGTGTGTGTCTTTTCTCGGGCATGTGATATCAGAGGAAGGAGTATCTGTTGATCCTAAGAAGGTAGAGGCAATCGTGGAGTGGCCTAGACCAACTAGTGTACCAGAAATTTATAGTTTTCTTGGTTTGGCGGGTTACTATCGAAAATTCGTTGAAGGGTTTTCAAGTATTGCGTTGCCATTAACACGGTTAACACAAAAAAGGATAAAGTTTGAATGGACCGAAAAATATGAGGCTAGTTTTCAAGAATTGAAAAAGAGACTAGTGTCTGCACCTATACTCACTTTGCCTTCGGGTTCAGAAGGATTCACTATTTTCAACAATGCCTCCAAGAATGGGCTGGGTGTGTGCTGATATAGAATGGTCGAGTTATTGTTTATGCATCTCGACAGTTGAAGCCATATGAGCAAAATTATCCTACCCATGATTTAGAATTGACGGCAATTGTATTTGCTTTAAAAATTTGGAGATGTTATTTATATGGTGTGTAGTGTGAAATCTTTACCGATCATAAAAGACTAAAATATTTACTCACTTAGAAGGAATTAAATATGAGGCAAAGGAGATGGTTAGAGTTACTTAAGGACTATGATTTAACTGTCACTTATCATCTAGGAAAAACAAATAGAGTGGTTGATGCTTTGAGCAGAAAAACCCCAGGAGTGATGGCTACAATGCTAATCAAAGAGATGGAAAGTCTAAATCTAGAAGTGATAGAGTCTATAGATAATGCACTTGCCGCCTTAATTGTACAACCATCTCTGATCGAAAGAATCAAGACCTTACAATTGAAAGACCCTGAATTAAAGAAGATCAAAGAGAAGTTGGAGCAAGAACAATTATTTGATTTCCTCTTGAATGAGGATAGAAACATATGGATTAAAAATCGATTGTGCATACTCGATGATGCTCAATTGAAAAAGGAAATACTGTAGGAAGCCTATACTTCTAAATTCTTGGTTCTCCCTGGGAGTACTAAAATGTACTAAGATTTGAGGCAATCTTATTAGTGGAGTGGAATGAAGAGAGAAGTTGCTGAATTTGTATCAAAATGTCTCGTTTGTCAACAAGTTAAAGCCGAACATCAAAGGCCAGCTAGATTGTTAAGACCTCTGGATTTACCAGAGTGGAAATGGAAACATATCGCAATGGATTTGGTGGTAGGGTTACCGAGATCAAGACATGGGAATAATGTTATTTGGGTGGTTGTTGACAGATTGATGAAACCAGCTCATTTTATACCAATAAGTGTCACGGTATCAATGAATACTCTAGCCCACTTGTATATGGATCATATTATTCGTTACCATGGTGCATCGGTAAGTTTTGTATCTGATCGTGACCCTAGATTTGTTTCTCAATTTTGGGAGAGCTTGCAACAAGCAATGGGGACTAACCTCAACCTCAGTTTAGCTTACCATCCTCAAACAGATGGCCAATCAGAGCGAACGATTCAAACATTAGAAGATATGCTGAGAGCATGCATCATGGATTTTGGAGGCAGTTGGGAAGATCACTTGATGTTAATTGAGTTCTCTTATAATAATAGCTATCATAGCAGTATCGGCATGCCACCATTTGAGGTTTTGTATGGACGTAAGTGTAGAACACCTTTGTATTGGGATGAGGTTGGTGAAAGGAGAATCACTGGACCAGAAATTGTACAAGCTACCATTGAAAAACTGAAAATAGTCAAATAAAAGATGAAGGCAGCTCAAGATCAACAAAAAAGCTGGGGGCCGACTTGAAACGAAGACCCTTAGAGTTTGAATGCGGTAACAAGGTGTATCTTAAAGTTTCACCAACCAAAGGAGTTATGAGATATGGAAAAATTGGGAAGTTGAGTCTGAGATATGTAGGACCTTTTGAGATTTTAGATCGAGTAGGAGATCTAGCATATCGATTAGCTCTACCACTAGCCTTGTCTAAGATTCATAATGGTTTTTACGTTTCACAGTTGAGAAAGTATGTTTCTGATCCTAGTCATGTAATACCGGAAACTCGATGTTGAGTATTTTGTAAACATTTCTATAAGAAAGTAGCAAAATTTTGACTTTGTATATATATATAATTGTTTAGTTATTTAAATATATTATGGGTAAAAAAAAAAAAAAAAAGGAAAGAGGAGATGCTGCGTTTCGGGGTGAAACGCAGCACCCCGTCTTCCCCAAATCGATTAGGGCTAATAGCCCTAATCGAAGCTCTCTCTCCTTCATCTCTGTACTCTCCCGTCTCTCTCTCTTTGACGCTCTCCCTCTCCCTCACGATTTCGCCGCCATCATTACTCTCCTTCCGCCGCTGCAACCACCACCGTGACCACCGCAGCCACCGCGAACCACCGCGGGTCACCATCTCTCGGCCTCGAGTCACTCTCTGTCGATCTCTATCCCACAGTCTCTTCGTCTCTCTAGCGCCATCTCTCTGTTTCTCACTCACTCGTCTCTCCCTCTACTTCACTCCGTTTCCTCTCTCTCGCGCGCGAATGGAACTGTTCTCCTCTCTCGCGCGGCGCGTGATTCTTGTTCTCCCCCTCCATTGCTCGTTCGCATGACACTCGCTGTGAGCACCCTTGCTGCCAACGATCAACCCAGTAGCCTTTGGACTCTTTGACAACCCTAGGTCAAGCCTGCAACCGCCCCTCTGCATAGGTAAGGATCGGTCCTAACCCGAGCTTTAGGGTTTTCAACGTTCCTTAGTAATAAGTCTGGTTTATTGAATTAAATGTCGAATTTGGAAGCCTTGCAGGTCTGATAATAGACTGAGAAAGCACCTGAGCAAGGATTGCGGACCACGAAAAACCCTAGGTGAGGGATTTTTAATCCCTTCAGTAATTCGAATTATTTTTGTTGAATTAAGGTAGAAATTACATATATATATATATATTCTGAAATGTGTTAGACTTGAAAGAAATGTATTTCCCTAAGTGGTTGTATGAAATTATTGCGGTTAGGTCTAGAATTTGATTTAAATTGGCGTGAATTAAATTAGGATTATGTAAATTCGGGAGAAATTGATAAAATTGAGGAATATTGGAAATGTAAAGTCGTTGGTGATTTGAAATGATACTAACTTGAGGAAACGAAAGTTTTGGCACGTAATTATGCAACTTAAGGCTATTGTAAATAAAAGGGAAATTTGAAAACCCTTTAATAGAGCGTTAATTGATATTTATTCATCTTGATTGGTTTAGGTTGACCTTTGGAGACTCGAGAAGGGTCATTTTGAGTTGATTTCAGAAATAGAGAGTGAATACCCTCTCTAGAGGTGAGTGGACGGTTCATTGTGTTCGTAAATGAGAAACATGTTTAAAAATTGCTTTGAAAATGATTTTGAAAGATTTTTACGTGTTTTATATAAATTGTTTTGTGATTGTGGGCTGTCTGAATTGAATTGTGAAATACGAATGCATCCACGGTGTTTATGAATGTTTTTGTGCCATGTGATATTTGATATTGCTCTATGAACTGCTTTGGCATGAGATTATGGATTATATGTTGAAAATCATGGCACATTGTTGAGAAATGGATTGAATGAGAAATGGAGGGTGCCGTAGATGACTATAGTCATACCCCCTACGGAGCGACCCGACGGGGTGACGTGGGTTGGGGTTGGGATGTGCGGGGGAGTTAGACGTCCCTCCCTCTGCCGCAGTCGTACTAGATCTGGTGCACCCCGGTGATGTACTAGCCAACGCCAAGGAAGGGGGTTTGTTTTGAGACATTGGATAGAAAAACCCTTGGCGGGCTTTCGTCTGGGTTTGGCCGCCCTAAGACGGAAGTATTTTCGATGGAACCCCAAGATTTTTTGAAAGGATAATTGATATGGATGCATATTTGTGACATGTGATTTATTGAAATGATTTTATGTATATGAAATGATTTATGAGATATGCTTTGACTGCCCCATATTCACACCTTATTTATGAACACAATCACACCATTGCACTCCACTCACTGAGTATACCCCTATACTCACCCCTCTCTCTCCCCATTTTTCAGGAGACTTAGTCGGGAGCCCACTCGACGAGCTTACGGGGCATTTTTGCGACCGTATAGGTATTAGGGTGTGAGCTACTCTGGGGATTGATAGCTCTCAAACCATGGAAAGGGAAGTCTGTACATCCCATGTCGTGCGGATTTTATTAATACTGGTCGAGTTATTGGCAAGTATTGATAAAATCCGATGATTTTTAATTTGTTTTTATTTATTTTGATTTCTCTAGTTTTGAAAAACTAGCTATATCCGTACCGGGGACATTTGGACTGGGAAATCTTAATTTCAATACTTTTTCTTTGATTTTGTGAAGTTTCAGATAACTCATACCGTTAGAATTTTACCGACACCCGACTTGTTTTCCTGGCAAGTGTTGGTAAAATCCGACGGCTATGTTTTGGGACTTCTTGTTTGTTAAATGCCTTCGAGTGGCGGGATGGTCACGCCCGCATGCGTGCATGGGCTGTGTTCCCGCTCCCCGTCGGCGTTGTCACGGTACTCGCCAAGTACGTGTACGGTTCCCACCCCCGATGTGTGCTAATGTATGATTGCATGTACAGATCCCACTCCCCGATATGTGTCAATGTCTCGTGTTTGTACATCCAGGAACGAGCTCTGATGGGCTCGTGGCATGTGTACGGCTTCTGTAATTTCTTGTTTTTTAGAATCTTATACTTCGATGATTTATCCGGAATTTGACAGTCTTGTGGAGTCCCTAAGGATCGGAGAGGTTTACCATGTGAACGAGACGACGCGGCGGTTGTCGCGTGGTCGATCTGAGGATCGGGGCGTGACAAGTCATGTGTTAGAACACGACCCTTTAGTGGTTCGAGAAGATTTAACCTATGATAAGGTACCTATTCGAATCGTGGATCGCAAGGAGCTAGTATTAAGAAGGCAAATGATTCCTTATGTCAAACTCGAATGGTCTAATCACGAGGCTCGAGAGGCTACTGGGAACTTGAAGAAGAAATACATAGCAAATATCTGCAATTATTTGAAAACCAAGGTACGTTAAGTTTCGAGGGTGAAACTTTTGTAAGGTGGGGAGAATGTGATATCCACCTCATGGGGGTATTTTGTAATTCTTAAAATATTGGGATTGTTTTTAAATAGCTCAATAAATGGAAAGGTCAAACTAAAATTAGGAAAACCAGATAGAATCCTAGCCACCTCTAATTTTTTGTCATCCTTCGTTCAACTTCATTTTTCCTTCTCTTTTGCTTTCCTCTCTTCCAAAATTTTTCCTCTCAATTGTTAAGGCTCCAACCAAGCCAATCAAGAAGAAATTGCTAGGAGGGATCATGAGAGACTTCAAAGAGCTTCAACCCAAGGTACTATTAATAAGTTTAAGCAAGTCTAAGATTGAAATTTTGGGTTTTAGGTTTTAGAGAAAATTTGAGATATTTATATAATGGGTCAATTGAAGGATTATTTACATAGATCTTGTGTTATTAGAATTTTTTTTTAAGGTTAGGAAATTTATTTGGATGGATCGTATATGAAATCCCTTATGAGTTGAACCCTAAAGATTTATTTTTAAAGATTATTGGTGTGAATCTGATTATTAGGATTTTGTTTTGAGTCTTTTGATTTATTTTCTTAGGAAGGGAGTTGGTTTCAAATTGAGTTGGTTGAGTAAAGCCCGGGATAGACTTACTGTTCGAGGTAAGTATTTTATGTACTCTCTATATTTTGAAAATAACTTTACAAATATAATTCTTTTGAATTGTTATGTTAAATAAAAAAAACAATGACATGAGTTTGTGTATTTTACAATGTGAGTATAATATGGCATGGTCACTGATTGATATTTTATGAAATAATTTGATTGAACTCTCTGTTACTTGTTACCTATTGATGGGACTAGTCCTACTATTTGTTATAAATGTTTAAACACTAGCTAGTGGTGTGTTGCTAGGATATGAATATTTGGCCTACCTGATGGGATAAATAGTCAGGACTGGATATCCAAGTTGTCAATGGAAAACAAAGTGTACCAAAGATTTATTATTGTTATTATTATTATTATTATTTTGTTCAAAACATATAAATATTGAATTGTCGTCTTATATTTGATATTTTTGATATTGTTGATCACCCTTTTTGAATATTATGATTATGAAAATGTTAATATAATATTGTAAAATATGTTATAATATTCTAACATGGTCAAGCCAGTAGGGAAGTACGTAGAATATTTATTGAGCGAAGTTTCATTCACTCTTATTTTATTAACATTTTATAGAGGGCGAAGACTATTTTGAGGATGAGTATGGAAATAATTGGAAGTTTTAGAAGAGATCTAGAATTATGAATGTTATTCATAATTTTTATTTATCAGTGATTTTTTTTTTTAAAGAAAAAGTTATGAACTGCGAATTTGTAGTTTCTTAGGTTCAATCATGGAATATGTTCGGATGATTTTTTTTATGGGACCTACAGATGTATTTTGTGGATTTTTTTTTTATTTGATGACATGAGATAGTAGATATTTTGATATTTAGATGCCTTGTGAATTGTGGTTAATTCACAGTTCATGGCGATGTTATGTCCCGGGTACGGGGCGTGACAAGCCATCTCCAATAATCCTTGAATTTTGTTATCTTTTAACACTCCTCTTTTAACATCTCCTGTTTGACATGACTCGGCCATTCTATAACCTACTGAGTCACATTAACACTCCTCTTTGCATTAGTAGATGCAACTCCCAACTTCTCTCTCAAAAACCTAAATCTGGTTTTGGGGAGAGCCTTTGTGAATATATCAGCTAACTAGTCACATGTTTTGCAATACAACAAACATACTTCATCACTTTTTTGAACTTCCTTATGGAAACAAAGCTTGATATTGAAGTAGATCATTTTTCCATGAAAAAGAAATTATTGGAGATGGCTATTGCTACCTGATTGTCTAGAAACACTATAGTACTCCCCTTCTACATCATATGCAAATAAGCAAAAATTTTTCTAAGCCATAAGACTCGAATCATAGTTGTTACAGTAGCTATGAATTCAGCTTCAGCAGTTGATTGTGCTACTATCTCCTACTTCTTTCAACTCCATGAAAACACACCTAAACCAAGTATGAAACAATACCCAGAGGTACTTTTCATATCATCAGTAAATCCTCCCTAATCGCTATCAAAAAAACCTTGGAAATTGAAGTCTTCAACTTGGCTATAGAGCACTCCATAGCCAAAAGTTCCTTTGACTTATTGCAATATGCATTTCGTTGCATTAAAATGCTCCTCACTAGCACAATACAAAAATCTTGATAGAACACTCACAACTTGTAGAATGTCTAGCCTTATTGTTGTAAGATACATTAGACAACATATAAGATTTCGATAAACAACCTCAACAACCTTTTCTTTGTTGTTTTACTTGTAAAGTTTCTCTTTCTGATTCATTGGAGTACTCATAGACTTGCAATCTTCCATTTGAAATTTTTTCAAAATTTCCCTAGCATACTTACTTTGAGTAATAAAATTATATTGCTAATCTTGTTTGACCTCCGTTCCTAGAAAGTATGTCATTACTCCAAGGTTAGTCATCTCAATGACCTTAAGGATCTCCAACTTTAATTGCTCAACAAGAGTAATATTGCTCCCTGTTACCAAGAGATCATCGACATATTGGGAAACAATTAAAATATTAGCATTAGATTTCTTGATATATAAAGTAAACTCACTTAAACTTCTTTCAAAGCCAAGACTTACAAATGCTTATCAATTCTGCTATACCATGCCCTTGGCGCTTGTTTTAATTCATACAAAGCCTTCTTAAGTAAGTAGACATTATTTTCTTGACCTTTTTACAAGAAATCCTTTAGGTTGTTTGATATATATCTCCTCCTATAAATAGCCATTGAGGAAGGCAAATTTGACATCTAATTGAAACACTACCCAACCCTTTTGTGCATCTAAAGCCAAAAGCATTCTAATGGTGTCAAGACATACAAGAGCAAATGTTTCAAGAAAAATCCACTCCAACCACTTGTACATATCCTTTTACCATAAGTCTGGCCTTGTGCTTGTCAATAGGACTATTCGCATTCAGCTTGGTTCTAAAAGCCCACTTTACTCCAATAACTTTTTTATGCGAAGGTCTATCAATGCAAAGGTCTATCAACCAACTCCCATGTTTGATTTTTCTCAATCATATTTATCTCCTCTTGTATTGTAGTCATCCATTTTGGATCCTTTTCAACTTCATGAAAACCAGTAGGTTTATATATTGTAATGTTGTATCTTTGATAAACATCAGAGTGGAGTCTTATTCCTTGAACAGATCTATCATCAACATCTTTCCAATCAACTTAAGGATAATTTGCAAACTCTTTTCCTTGTTCTCCTTCCCAATACCATTGCTGCTCCTCCATATTTTGAACATCTCTATTGACAAGGATTTCCCTTGTTTTTGGTTAAAAAATTTTATAAGCTTTAGAGATGTTGCTATAACTAATAAAAATACCAAATTCTGCTATTCTATCAAACTTATCTCTTTTTGCCTAAGGTACATGTGAGAAGCAAGCACAACCAAAGATTTGTAGATTCTGAAGAGAAGGTTTGGAGCCATACCAAGCTTTAAATGGAGTTTTTCCTTTTATTGCTTTGGTAGGAAGTCTGTTTAGCAAGAATACGACTGTGCTGGTAGCTTTAGTCCATAACCTTTTTGGAAGTCCATTATCAAGCAACCGAAATTGGACCATCTCCATTATTGTTCTATTTTTCCTTTCGATCACCGCATTTTGTTGTGTAGTGGAAGGAGCAGTGAGTTGGTGCTTGATTCCAATTTCTACATAGAAAATATTGAATTGTTCTTATGTGTACTCCTTACCATTATCAGATCTCAATACTGTATTTTGCATCTACCTTGATTTTCTATCCATTTTTTAATTTGAGGAAAACTTCTGCAACCTTTGACTTAAACCTCAAGAAGTAAATCCAACATATTCTTGAGAAGTCATTAATAAAGAGAAGATAACATTTCTTCCCTTTAATGAGGGTTCTGGCATAGGTCCACAATGATCTATATGCATCACCTGCAACTTCTTTGATGCTTTCCAAGCTTTCGATAAGAATAGCGACCTGGTTTGCTTGCCATATTGACCTGCTGCACAGCTTTTGAGAGGCTTATTAAGTGGGGTTAAGTTTTGTATAAGTTCTATCTTCTTCATCAGTAGCAATGCAGCATGAATGAAATGCCCCATCCTTTTGTACCAAAGCTTAGTTGTATTGTTTGAGCTAAGAAAAACAGATTGCTACTTTTCTATTAAGACTAATGAGAAACTCTTGCCTCTCATCTTCACTTGGAACAAGTCAAGCCCTTTAGAATCCTTAATCAAGCACATTCGATTCTCAAATAGAACCTTGAATCCCTTTTCGAGTAGTTGGCCAACACTTAACAGATTTTGATTAATGTCATGAATAAATAAAACATCAGTAAATAATTTTATATTTGTCTAACATTTAGTTGCGATTGTTTCTTTTCCTTTAACATCAATGCATTCTCCATTGCCTATTCTAACTTTAGAGATAGCACTTTGAAGAGCTCCTCATCATGAGTCATATGGCTGGTGCAACCACTATCAATCAACTAGCTCTCACTTGAATTGTTGGTAGAAAAACAAGTTACCACAAATAATTGCTCTTCCTCTAGTTGGTCAGATTTTTGGGCGTCAATTTGTTGCTGTTGATTTTTGTTTCTATAAATCTTTGTAACAGGACCTAATTGATGGCATTTGTTGCATTTGGTGGTGATAATGTTGGCAGCATTAGATTGGTTGCTACTATTTTTCTTCCACGTGTTACTCTAGTTGATCTACAATTTGTTTTACAGAGCACCCTTAATTGAACCTTCTTGTCTCATTAATCTGTGCTATTCATGAGCCTATAATGCATTCAACAATTCTGCCAAGATGATACTTAATAAATCTTTAGTATTTTCTAGGGAAGAGATTGTTGATTTAAACCTCTCTGAAACTGTAACAAAAATTTCTAAACAATTCTAAAATCAGAAAATTCATTTCTAGGCAATCTGCCAATTTACAATATTGAAAAGTCTGTCAGAATATTCTTTCATAGTTTTTGACTCCTTCATCCTTTGCATCTCAAATCTCTTGATCAGATTCAGCACTTGCATCCTTTGATTCTCTCATCTCCTTCGTATTCTTGCTTGAGAAAAATCCTAGATCTTCTTGGCTGACTTCAAGGTCTTGGTTCTATTAAGGATTGTTGGTGAAACAGCAATGAAAAGACATGACTTTGCCTTTGATTTCCTTTGCTTTCTGTCCTTGTGATTCTTCATTCGAACAATTATTTAGCAAAGGAGTAATCTCATAATCCTCCTCAATAGCTTCCCAAAGGTCATTTGCCTCTAGATAGGCCATTATTATGATTGCCCAAACCTAATAATTCTCTCCTTCAAATAGTAGTAGTGTAGGTATTACAAAAGAATTTTCAGATTGCATGTTTGAACTATGAAGAACCTTGAAAATCACAAGATCCCTTAAGAAAATGGGCACTGATACCAATTTGTTGGTTTTAAGAAAAGCAACAAATAGTGTTGTAAATCACTTATGTTTTATTGAAATATATGGTTCTTAAATACATAAAATGTAACTAAAAGATAACAACCAAATCAAACTTAAATTTGATAAATGATAACAACCTAATCAATAAAAATCAAATGTCTAAAAAATTCTAACCACCAAATCTTGAACATTCTTATCTGCAGCTACTGAGACATATCACATTAACAAGTAGAAGTGAAATGACCAAACAAAGTGAGCATTCAGTTAAATCGTAAGCATTCGGTTAACTTTTAATTACAATATTATATAATCTTTTTAAATTTTTTTAAGTTATGATATTTTTTCTCTTTTAACTTTTTGTTATAATATTATATTAATATTTAAACAACAACAACAACAACAACCTGAATTTTAATCTCAAAATCTAAAGTCAGCCTATATTAATATTTATATAAATAAAATTATCTAGCATATATATATATATATATATATATATATATATATATATATATATATATATATATATATATATATAACTATTTTGGTTAATTTGGTTTGAACGAAACAAAAAATTATTAAAATCGATAACCATCAAAATAACCAAATTAAATTTTTGTTTTACTCAAAACCGAAACCGAATATCAAGTAAAATTTTTTCAAAATATAAAAAACAGTTTGAATAAAATGGTTTTTTGGTTTTAACAGATTATTGATCCCTAATGCAAAATCCACGACTGTTATCCTTAAAACATGAATCATAAGCCACAACGAGAACAAAGTCCGAATCCTCTAACAGTCATGTTTTAAGTACCACAGAACCTTCGGCCTAGTGGTTATGGCCCCATGTGGGTGTCAGAGCTTGGGCCAAGGCTCAAACTATGGTACCAACGCGCACACAGAACCAGGATCTTTTAAGTGACATTAGTCCTGGCCTTGTGTCTTAACCCTGAAAATTTTCTTTTCTGTTCTTTTTTTGCAACTTCTAACAGTCATCTTTTAAGTGCCCTTCCTTTGTCCAAAAATGACATGTCAAATTTCTGGCATTAGATTTTGACATATACACCTCCATCAAACAGTAATATTGCAACAAAATAAAAAAGAGATAGCAATTAAAAAATAAAAAGGAAATTTACTTTTTGTTCTACTATTTAATTATTTTGCTTTTTTCAATGAAATCCGAACCACTCCAAGATTAGGATGATCTCATGCATAAAACTTTACACCCAATCTTTCTTCTCTATTCCCCTAACTTGCACACAATATTTTTCAATCTTTGTAGGCCGATTCATCAAGAAATTCATTCATAGTGTCTGTACAAATCTCAATTCCTAAGTATAATTTTATTCAATTACTCTTTTCAATTGATTTATAATTATTAAAATATATTATATATCAAAATTAAATCTATTAGTTGATTTGATTTTGATACATATTTGACTTTTCTTATTTTTCTATCTTTCATATTCATATTATTTTTATTTTTTTGATATTAGAGCTCTCTTTATAAAAAAAAAAAATATTTTCCACATGCCCGCAACGCCACAGTCAGATTTATCTTCATCATGAACCAGGGAGAGAGCCTGAGCCAAAATTAAAGCCAAAGACCGAGCTAGAGCTAGACTGGCCAAAGCCAAAGCCAAAACCAAAGTCTGAGCCAGTCCATTTGGGGGGGGGGGGACTGCATTTCAAGGTTGTAAAAACACATTTTAAATTCTCTATTTAGAATTTATTTCAAATTCAAGTGGATTTTATTATACCATATTTAGTTTGAGAGGAAATGTTATAATATATTAGGTATGAAAATCAAATTAGTTAATTGATTTGAATTTAATAAATATTTGATTTTTCTTATTTTTATATTTTCATATTTATATTATTATATTTTTATTTTATTACAATAGTTGTTTATATAAACTCAGTTTATTATAATAATTAATTGAAACAATATAGTATTAGGGTTACGTATTATTATAATTACTTCTATATTCATTTATATCTTTTAACATGATATCAAATTGATGTTTTAATATCTCTAACAT